>CM059568.1:54711597-55416597 GCA_030386875.1 Morinoia aosen
GCAATTCAACCTTGTGCATTTACAGGCAGCAAATTTGACGCAGTCAACATCGACTTGGTAGGCCCACTACCTAATTCTCGTGGGTATAGTTACTTACTTACCATGATAGACCGCTTTTCACGCTGGGTTGAGGCTGTCCCCATCGCTAACATAACTGCAGAAACTGTAGCACGCACTTTTGTCGAAACGTGGATTTCCCGGTTTGGAGTCCCTTTGAGCATCACGCATGATCGTGGGGTTCAATTCACTTCCGCCTTCTGGTTAGAGATCTCCAAAATCCTAGGTTGTGCGAATATCTCGACTACAGCTTACCACCATCAATCAAACGGACTCATCGAGAGAGTTCACCGTGACCTCAAAGCGGCATTACGCTGTTTAAAATGTCACCACGATTGGGTAGACAGGCTACCTATAGTATTACTTACTCTGAGGAACCTGTTTCGGCAGGATCAAAAGTGCACGTCCTCTGAACTGCTTTACGGGCAATCATTACGATTGCCTGGTGATGTTATTGATCCCACGTACCAAACCGATGATTCCCCCAGCCAAATCGCCGATTACGCAGCACGCCTCAAGCGCGTCATGGGCGAAGTAGTTTACAAACCACCTCGCCTCCCTCCACCATCTGAAAGTTTAGACCCTTGCTTACAGAGTTGCACCCACGTTTACGTCCGGGTAGACGGGGTAAAGACCCCTCTGCGACGCCCCTATGATGGCCCCTTCAGGGTCCTCAAGAGGTCTCGTAAATATTTTGTAATCGAAAGAGGCACCAAAAGCGACAGTGTCAGCATAGATCACCTTAAGGCGGCGTTTTTGTCCCTTCCGGACGACACTACAACAAACTCTCGTGAACCACAACAACCCAGGTTGCAAATTACCCCCAGGTCAACACCTGTCGAGCCCACTGGGTTGCACTTGTCTGCTTGGGCAAGGACCCTTCCTCCCACTATGGAGTGCAACGAGTTCATTGTTCCGCCTTATGCCATTCAAAGAACCCGGTTGGAACCTAGTAATTCGGGTGCCCCCGTTTCGGATAATGCTTCTGATACTGTAGCCTCCCATCACGGAAATGTTCCACATACTCCGTCATTGTCACAGTTGGGGATCCGAACGTCAACCTTCACAGTTCCCCAGCTTATTCCTTCTACAGCCTCCGAGCATTGTAGCAGGTCTGGCAGACCTCTTCGTCCGCCAGCCCGTTACGCGCAGACTTAGGGTGGTTAACTCTGTTCTGTCCTTCTCCCCTATTTTTTTTCTGGCTGTCACGGTTCTTTTGGAACTCCTTCGGAGTTGGTTATTTTTCCGTGTCATTGTCGGGGATCGGCTTCGCCGCTCCCAGACCTTCCGGTCTCCTTTGGGGGGAGGGTAGCTGTAGCGAACCTTCGGCACGCAACTCAGTACAAATTTCGGAAATTCTCAAAATGATCATTTAAAAATTCAGTAAAATAAATTCAACCATTAGAATAAAATTTCATTACGAAATTAATTAACTTCTATCCTCAATTCTATTAAAATTGTGTACTGAAAAATTCAATCTCTAAGAAATCACTTTTGCGTTGTAACGAAACCCTCCATGTCACCGTGTCGGCAACATTTTCACTCGCACTAGCGTCACTCGTCTCAAATCATCCAAAGTGTGTACAGCTCGGTTTTATTCTCTGGTGAGAATTAAATTATTGTGTGTGCTTAGGCTGTTCTACGGGTAACTATTGAATTTATGTATTATGTAAATAATATGTTGTGTATTAAGTAGGTTTTCTCAATTAACTAATCGTGTCACATGTGATGTAGGGCGCTTGCCAAGAAGTGTGATCTCTCACACCTCCCTTGTGCCGGCCATTGCTGCATACTTTATTTTTATGGCAACATAGTTTTTCCAAGAAGCCTCTAATCAATTGAATTTGAATAATCCATTTGTTGCAATCGTGTCATTGGTGTTTCGCCCATCCTTTGTGTGTTCCAGTTTTAATTAATTGTGTTCTCAATTTTTGTATTTTAATTAAGTCAGACTTAAATAATTTTTAGAATTACTTTGCAATTTTAGTCAATGTTTAAATCCATATCTTGAGAAATGAAACTATGATAGGTTATTTACACCAATAGAGATTGTATCTTCGGTAGTTACTCACTTCAAATAATCATTCTTTCATGATTAGAACTATCCCACTTTCTGATTGCGTGTAACAATGTGGAGTAACGGTAACAAGAATCCCTATCATAATCACTTTAGTGACAACTCTTACTACTGATTTTTGGGTTAGGTCAATTTGTGTATAATAATGTTAATAATTAGTCGTTACCTGATTCAGCTAAATTAGGGTGATTATGCTTACCTCTGGGAAGTCTCTGAAGATTCTAAAATCCCAACTCCTGGAATTTTTAGTCCAGAAATCATCCAATTATCTGATTTGGGGTTTAATTTAGTTTAATCGGCAATTGTTGCTTTCAATTGTAGCTACCTGTTCCTTATACCTCATGTCAATGTCAGCTACCTCCAGTGGTTGTTGTTCATTGTAACCCATAGGATGTCCTAATACTATTCTGATATGCATCCTCATGATCAATGCTTTCTAAATCCTTCTTAACTACCGATTCTGTGCACTTTGTGCATAGATTCCGCGTTCCCTCTACTCCTTTCTAAATGGGACCTTCCTCTCTCCTCTCGTAGGACATCCTTCACGTTCAAGCCAGGTAGACTAGAGGTTCCGCATTTAATAATAGATAATAATAATAATTAGGCTGTACATGCCTTCCTGGCACGATTCCTAGCTTAAGTTAATGGATCTTTTGACAACTTTTAGCCTTAAGTAAGATCAGTACAGCGAGCCCTTGCTGTTGCTTAGTGGGAACCGTTCTAAGCGTCCAATACCGATCTTTAGGGTACTCATTGTAAATAGGCACCACACCCTAGATTAATCGGCAACCACAGCCTTGATTTATAATACTCTTGATCTTGTGAACTAATGTTGCACTCCATTTCGGAGACGATTTAGAACAAGACGCGTCAAGGCTAGTAGTACCCGGAGAAGACTCGTTTGTTGGAGAGATAGCATGTAGGGAGATTCATGGTTGTCCATACGAGTACTTATTGTTGCGACTGCCTCGCCCTTGTTCAGGCGCCAGAATTGGGCTGAGGCACCCGCATATAATCCTCCATTTGAGGCAATCCTGTAATTCAGCAGTAAAGCTCGCAGCCTGGCTTGCGTAGCGACTGTCGGGTTTTTAGCCGTTAGGTTTTGAATGTAAATATTATTTTGCCGGCCGAAACTCGATCAATTCTCGATAGCGATCTGAGAAAATTATGAGAGGGATAATGAAAAACGGATGGGAACTCAGCTTATTTCAGGTGGAGTTTATTGGAAGAAGAAACCAGGAAAACTGGCTTGGATCTTGATCTCGGAGAGCTTGTCTAGGTGGGCAATCCGTGCCGGAGGACCAGGCTGGCGTTGACGAAGGCCGTCACGTGATGGAGTAAGCAGGGTGAGTGAGTTGTATTTGGGAATTTGAATTAGGCAATTTGAGATAATTGAGCGAGGGTCGGTGACTTAGTTCAGGTAGAACTAATGACTCAAAATAAGGTGAGGTGTAAGTGAGCAAGTTAAATCCGGCTCATGTGAGCAGAATCAAGTCGGCACATTAGCACATTAGCACATTAGCAGGAGCAAGTTAAGTTACTTGCTCATATTAGTAAGAGCGAGTTGAGTCACAGCTTATGTGAGAATAGCAATCAGCATGGCACTCAGGAAACCCAGGGAGATTCAAAACTGTGAGTGTTGTGTGTATGGCGATGATGTAGAGGTCCTGCACAGGAGTCCAAGACGCTGGATGAAACGTTCCAGGAGAGACATCAAGACATTCCACCACTGACAATCCAACATATAATGACAACTCTTCCCACACGGAGAAATCCGAGAAACTCCTACAGGTTTGACTCCAGCTACTTTAGGATTCTCACTTTTGGCAAACTCAAAAGAGATAGGACAGATTTTTGGTTAACAGATTTTAATCAATAAATAAATTGTTTAATCACTAATGCCTCTGGCTTTAAAAAATCTGAGTATTAGGTTCAAGAACTTCCGGTAATAAGGATCGTGATTCCTTACAGAGACTACGGGCAAGTAAACACGAGATCTACGGAATATCGTGAAAATAACAAGTGACTGCACTTTTGAAAGCAGTAAGAAAAAAACATAAAAATCCTAAAATTCGAGGATATAAATCCTACTGAAAAATCCTGGTAGATCATTTGCAATAATAAAGGAATTAAGGAATAATATATATCCCCAATGATAAAAGGAAAAGGAAAACCTAAGCGTTGATTTCACAGGCGGAAAATACGCGAAGAAAGAAAGCACGAAAGCAGGAAGGTTCCGTGTGGCGATTTAGCCGGGCGACTTTACGCGTCGGCCTCAGCCGAAGCCGCCAGCAATTTGCACACACTCAAGATAGGCAGATGGTAGTGGGTGTTTGTCACAAGAATGCGATGAGTTAAATAAAATTTTATTGAAATGTTTTTATATTGAAATAAGTGCAATTAAGTAAAGGTTTTCAAAGAGTCTGGAATTAAGAAATGAAATTCCAAAACTTAGCAAGCATAAACATGAATACTTTTCGTAATTTATGACTACTGCAAGTCGGTTTGTAAAAAAGAATAAATGCTACTATAACACATGCCTATAGTATTTATAGTCACAGAGTAGTGACAAGAGACGACGGAGTGGTGTTCCGCCATTAAACAAAGACGCTATCGACAACGAACGCCGGCACTTTTCGCCGCGTTCGTTCCGAGTATCGAATCATGGATGAAAACTGCAGGTAACTACTATTGTAGTGAAGAAAGGACGAAACATGATTATGTTTTGATAATAAAATCATGACACGGAAATGCAATGCACATCTGACGCAAAATTTTACGCTAAATCACGTTGAGAAACAAAACAAAACACTGAATGAAAACATGCTACATCACAATTCCTACGCATAACTACGTATCCAAATAACACTGCACTGACAACTATTAATACTCCTGAACACGAAGAAAGAACACGATTATTTTCTAACACTGATTACTCACGGGAACGAAGAAAGGACACGATTATTTTCTAACACATTTAAACTCACGAGAATTTGCTGTAACACCGCTAAAGTAGGACGCCAAAGTAAGAGTGGCTTTTTGAAAGAAGAGACGCGCAACTGCGCAGTGTTGCCACCAGAGGGCTTCTCTCTTGAAAAATGTAATTTGTTATTTTATCGTCTCATGTATTTACACAAAAACTTCAATGATTACGAATTAGAAGTAGAAAATAATTAATAATAAATTAGAGTAAGATTTTTAATGCTACTAATTAATTTATTTCAGTGAGAATGGCAAATTTCTAATATTTACGCTTATGTAGCGGTATGCTACACGACTGTCTCTCCTGGTGTTATCATGCTTGAACAAGTAACCCAAGCTCTCTTCCCGTACAGAAGAACCTGCGAAGCCGACACACAAACAATCACCACCAACATTCAATCAACATTCCTCAAGCTCTATTAGCCACACGGCTATCAATCAACCACTCAAGCCACAAGGCACTAGCAGAAATTACTGCCTCCTTCGAGATACCTCACAATACAAACGGTTACCGCACCTGCGGAATATTACACTAACAAATCCACTCTCGCCGGGATCCACCCCGGATTCCCTCGAGCCACGGCACTGCTGGAGTGCGTCAACTCTCTGGACCCGGACCTTCTTCCTCAAGAAGTGGATTCTCCCCACTGCTGCCGTAGTCACGGCATTCAGAGTCAACTAATAAACATCAGGCGAGAGTATAACAGTCCTTTCATTGTCCTGCAGAGGTCAACCGTGCAAATGAAAATTAGGTGCCAGGAGAGCGACCCGAATACCGTCACCTAACTCCTTCTGAGTCAGATTAAGTCATTAGTTTATTAATTAAGTGTTGCCGTTCGATGGCAACTGGTGGCCCTTATTCAAAGAACACCAACCATTCTAACAGCTATTCTTAAAGCTTCCAAGGCCAATCATTTTAACCCACTTCCCCACTTGGGAGAAGTTCATACACTTATGTTTACGATAGTCCTAACGCTGGATATAAGATAGGGTGTTGCTAATCGGGTTCTGCATTTTGTTTTGACATTTAAAAAAATACTTTTTCTAACATTATATTTGGTTGATCACCAATACCAGTAGTTAAAACTTGTAAAATCAGAGGTTTGACACATTGCAATACAGGAGCTTGGTGTTTCTTAGTTGATGAATTAATGAACCTGCCACAATTCTACGTTTTATCTTATTTTAAAAACCAATGATGGTACTTTTGTACCATTTATATTTGAAGTAAACTTTTTTTTTTCTTTTTTTACGTAAAATGCGGTTTATATCGAGGGGGCAGAAATGAGTACCCACTCGACTCGGTATTGACTATCGAAGAGTCCAAGCAATGATTATTAGGTATTTATTAACCAATGCGGAAAATGAAGTGTATTAAATTAATTGGACAAATATTTTCTGTTGCAGTAGGTCTTTAAAAATTTACAAGAAATCATTCTTTACTGTCAAAAAAAAAACCGGACTGCTCTAATGAATCCATATAAATCACATCTATCTACTTCATTCTTGTCATATGTACTTTGTGGCGATGGGGCACGTGTTTCTGGTCCTCCGACGAATATTGTGGTGAATTAAAGTGAAGTTGCTAAAAACTGGTATAGTTTGTATATTCACGTGAGTAAAGTGTGTGACTTTGTATGGAGTGCTCGTGAGAGTAGTTTTTTTTGTTGCGTGAGAGTTGAGACTGAGCATTGGACTTTGGTGTGGTGACTTGCAATTTTTGACTGAGGTGTTTTGACTGGTAGTTAAGCTTTCTTTGCATATAAAGAGTATAGTGTTTGACATTGTAGAGAGTGACTGTGAGTAGTAGGAAACGTTTTTGTTTCTTTTTTTTTGATAACATGATTTTCAGTAGATTTGGTGAGTGAAGACTCCTTCTGCCTGTGAAATTTGTACTGAGATAGAAGTCTGTGTCTGAGGATGGCAAGAAATAGGACTGGTCGTAGGAAGGGAGGTGCAAGTGGAATGGATGAGGAGATTGAGTGCATGACTTGTAAAGAGTGGGTAGATATAGATGCATGCAAAGGTTTGAGAGAGATGAGTCGGAGGAAGTTGAATGATCTTGTGTTTACGTGCTGGAAATGTTTGAATGACGAGAGAAAGAAGTTGGAAGAGGAGGTTGAGAGATTGACAATTCTGATGGTTGCTTTAGAGGCTGATTTGAAGGATGAAAGGAAGTTGAATGAAGGAAAGAATGAGAATGGTGCAAATGCAGTGAATGAAGAGGTAAATGGTGGTGGTGCAAGGAGTACAAATGAAGTGGATGATGGTGCAAGGAGTGCAAATGAAGTGGATGATGGTGCAAGGAGTGCAAATGAAGTGGATGATGGTGCAAGGAGTGTGAATGCAATAAATGAAGTGAATGGTGGTGCAAATGTGCCAGATGAGAGTAGAAGGATGAATGAGCATGATGAAAGAAGTACGAATGGGAAGAGAGTGAAGGAGAAACCTGTTGATATGCCACATGAGGTGCAGGCGCCTGTAGTGGAAGTGAATGTAAGGAAGATGGATGGAAAGAGTGATGTGAGTGGAAGAGTTGAACGAAAGAGTAGTATGAAAGGGAGAGTGAGACCTACGATTAGAATATGTGGTGACAGCATGGTGAAGAATGTGGATAGGTTTGTGAGTATGACTGACCGTAGTGGATGTACGAGCATGAGAGGAAAGGGAGTGAATGAGATTTGTAGGCATGCTGAGGAAGTGATAGATGGAATGGATGAAGGGATGGTTGTACTGCAAGGAGGTGGCAATGGATTGCTTGAATGTGGGAGAGAGCGTACGGTGAATGCAATTATGAATGTTGTTGAAAGGGCGCGAAAGAAGAATGTAAGAGTGGCTGTGACCAGTCTGCTGAGAAGGCCTGCATGTGGTGAGGAGTATGAAAGGGTGCGAAAGGAGGTGAATAGGGAAGTGCATAAAAGGATCATGAGTATGAAAGCTGAGAGTATGAGAAAGCGTGAAATGGGTTCCAGCTTCCTTGATATGGATAACCTGATCCAGAGTGGGTGTTTTCGTGGAGATGGAGTCCACCTTACTCAAGAAGGTGAGATGAAACTCTCCAGGAGATACATCCAGTGGATTGGGTGTACTCATATTGTAATGGAAGGTGGAACTGGATGAATGGAAAGCTGTCAGAGCAAAAATGAAAAATGTTGTGAATTGTCCAATAGTGTTGTAAGGTTTGGATGTATAAATGTGCGTGGATGGAATGCAGGAAAGTTAAATGACCTTGTAGCAGAATTTGAGAATGGAGATTTGGATTGTGTTGGTGTAGTAGAGACCCAAATGCGTGATAGAGTCAGTTTAAAGTGTAAGGAGAGTAAGTACTACATGATTGGAAAAGGGCGTGTAAGTTGGCAAAAAAGAGGTGGTGGAGTTGGTCTCATTGTAAAAAATGCTCTAAATTGGAAATTAGAAGAAATTCCTGTTGGAAATGAACCTGAGAGTGAAGATCTGTTAGTAATAAAGTGTGAAAGAATGCATGCCAGAGAATGTGTTATTGTGGTTGTATGCTATATGACAACTGATGGTATTTTAGCTCATCAAGAGAATGTAAAAAAGTATGAAATATTAACAAGAATTGTGCAAGAGCATTGCAGATGCCCTCTGATTTTGATGGGTGATATGAATGGCCATGTTGGTATACTTGGTGAGCCTGTGAATGCAAATGGACAAAAATTGATTGATTTCTGTGATGAGAATGAACTTGAGAACCTAAATGTAACAATAGGAAATGGCTTGCATACATGGCAAAGCAGGGAATGTAAAACTGCAATTGACTATATGATAGTGAATAGTAGAGCAAGAGAGTGTGTCAAAGAAATGTTTGTAGATGAAGATGATTTTGATATTGATAGTGACCATAAAATGCTTGTACTAGAATATAATTGGGGTGGAAAGGAGCCGATGCAGAAGGCCAGCAGAGTAAGAGAAAATTGGCGTATTAAAATGGCAAACTGGGAAGAATTTAGAAATGAATTGAGTAGATGTAACTGGAACAGGTGTGGAAATGTAAATGACCTAAATAAGGAGATTGCAAGAACCTTGTATGATGTGGCAGAGCAAAAGATCGGTAGAATGAAATGCAGGAAAAGGACAGGGAATGCTAGGTGGTTTACGAGTGAGATAAAGGAAGAACGAACGAGAAGGAAGACTTTAAATAAAAAACAACGCAGTATGAGGAAAATGTATGAAAGACGCAGAATTACTGAGGATGAATGGCAGAGTGTATGGAATGAGTACAAGGACCAGCAGAAGAAAGTAAAGAGAATGATCAATGAGGCTAGGGTTAAAGAAGAGAGACACCAAGTTGAAAATCTAAGAAAGAAAGGTCTAGATGGAATAAAAGATTGGTATAGGTTTATACAAGGTAATGATAGAGGTAGTGAAGTTCAAGTTGATGAATTAGTAGTCAATGGTTGCAGTGTGCAAGATAGGATGCAAATGGTGAAAGCAGTTGAAGAATACTGGGAGGACATTGGTGGAATGAATGAGCAGGTTACAGATGATGAACCAATAAATTTTCTGATAGATGAACATGAACTGCAAATGGAAGACAAAATCACTTGTGAAGAGATTGTAAGTTTTTTGAAGAAAGTGAAAAATGGAAAGGCATGTGGCCCTGATAAGATACCATATGAGTTCTATAAATGTGGAGGAGAGAGTGTAGTCAGTATGTTGAAATGTTTATTTGATGAGATATGGAAGAGTGAAAGAGTACCGGATGACTGGAACAAGTGTAATGTAGTTCTGTTGCATAAGGGTGGACATAAGAGTATGAAAGAACTTAAAAATTACAGACCAATTGCACTGGGTGACACCGTATGTAAGATCTTTTGTGGTATTTTGAATGAGAGAATGAAAAATTTAGTTGAGGAATTAGGAGTCCTGGGAGAAGAACAGAATGGTTTTAGGCAAGATAGACGGGGGGAGGATAATCTGTTTGTAGTGAGTGAAATAATTGAGCGAATGAAGAAGGATAACAAGAAGGTATATTTAGCATTCCTGGATATTGAAAAGGCGTATGACAGAGTGGATCGGGTTAGGCTGTTTGAAATTTTGAGAAAAGTTGGTTTTAGCAGAAAAATAGTGAACATTGTACAGAGTCTGTATGAGAACACAAGTGCTATCTACAGGTTAGGAAATTTGGAAACAGGGCAAGTGAGGAGTGTTAGAGGAGTGAGACAGGGCTGTACTCTGTCCCCCCTGTTGTTTGGATTGTACACAGAAGAATTAGCAGTTCGACTGAGAGGGAGTGGTTTAGGACTGAAAGTTGGTAATGAGAGACTGAGCTGTTTGTTGTATGCTGATGATGTGGTTGTGGTTAGTGAATGTGGTCATGAACTACAAAGGATGCTTGACATTGTGAATGGATATAGTACAGATTTCAAGATGAACTTTGGTGCCGATAAAAGTAAGGTCATGGTTATAAATAGTGATGAGACTGATAGAGACAGACTGTGGAATATTGGAGAAATCAGAATAGGTAGAACAAAAGAATACAAATATCTAGGTTGTATGATGAGTGAAGATGGATGTACTAGAACTAAAGGTGAGAAAGTGGCTAAAGCAATGCAGTGGAGTGGACGGTTAGGTAGTGTGGCCAGATACAGAGCAAACAAGTACGAATGTGTGAGAGGAATGTGGAAGTATGTTGCTGTACCTAGTGTCATGTATGGTATGAGTGCTCTTGCCTGGAATGGAAGTGATCTTGAAAAGCTGGATGTGATACAAAATAAGGTAGGACGTGTAGCATTGGGTGCTCCGAAATGGACAGCTACAGAAGCCATTAGAGGTGACCTAGGGTGGAGCCTATTTTCAGAAAGAATGATGAAAGCTGTGCTGAATTATAAGGTGAGAATTGAAAGAATGCAGAATAGCAGGTGGGTAAGGCGAATCTTTGAATGGAATCTGAGTGTAAGCTATTGGGAGAAAGTATGTTGGGGGCATGCAAGGAAACTCAGTATGCAAAAGATTATTCATGTTAGAATTGGGAGACCTGTGGATGACTGGAGTTTAATAAATGTAGGAGGTGTAGGGCCTGAGTGGGACTGCAAGAGGTGGAAGAAAGAGATTGAGAGACGAACAAAAGAGTATGGATTGAATAAGTGGAAGCTTAGCATGATGCGCAAGCCTACACTTAACTGGTATATGAAAAAGAAAGCACCTAAGTTTGAGCTGTTCTATGATGGTAGTGTTGGAAGTCAACTCTTGTTTGCTGTGAGATGTAAGTCATTGAGTGTGAACAGACGTACATGGAGATGGAATGAGAATAATAACAGATTATGTCAGCAGTGTAATAGTGGAGTAGAGGAAACAATTGAGCATTTTGTGCTGGAATGTAGTAAGTATGAGCAAGAGAGAGAGAGTTTTATGAATGTGGTGTCTGAGCAGTATGGAGAGAATGAGTGGAATGCCAGATGTGCTGAAGATGATTGCGGTATGAGCTGTCTTGCTGGATTGGATCAGGAGTGTAATGCGAGTATCACTGAGGCTATGAAAGTGTTTCTTGTGCGTGCCTGGAGTAAGAGACAGTGACTGGAATGAGCCAGTCTGGTAGAATGGGCTGTAATGACCCAATGTGCCGGGGGATGGTGTTTTGACACACTGGCTGTCCCGGTGATGCCTTCCAATGGAGGCTTGTGACAAGGATCGTAGATCCTGAGTAGTTTAGTGGACAAGTCTGGTACCAGGCGCTGAACTCTTTGTGTGAAAATTGTGGAGGGAATTGTAGGCCGTTACAAAGGCCCCGACACTGTCGGCCCTCAAGTTCAAGTTCAAGTTCAAGTTCATGCTTTGCTTATCAAATGGTAATTTATATGTCATGATTGACAGAGAAAAATTCCATTTTTGATTACATACAATGATTCGTGTTACGTTAGTCTGGGCGGAACTTCAAGAGGTTAGCGAAAGCTGAAAGGTTAATCTATGGTTCAGAGTTCAGACTCAACTTCTGTTGTCAATACTAGCTCATTCAAATGTGAATGTAGTTTTTCACGTAAATTTAATTTACTATAGCTGTTTGTGTTATATGACATTCATTTGCAAAATTGCTGGTTGAAAATTTAAACTAGCATCCAAAAGAGCTGGGGCATTGCTAGTGCCAATCTAGTTCCCGCTTGTGTGTAACCAGTGCCCTGCTTAGAAAAAATTTGGTGGGCGTTATTTTGTGCTCTTTGATTAGCACCCAGGCATACACAAATTCGATGCTGGTTCCGTACATTTTTTTGTCTTTGTCTATCCAGTAATACTTAATAATGGAGAGCGATTTTAAATGGTAAGTCCATTGTGGTAGAACTCATTTGTTCATGTATCAGTTCATTTTTGTAAAAGTATTGATGTGGATTTGTAAAAGTAATTTACAACTTGATGATGACTCATTCTGTTGTTAATACCTATTAGTTGTATCGGTAAATTTTGAGGATTACTGGGAATCGATATTTGATTTTTCGGTGCCTGAACATAGTTAATTACCTAGATCAAAATAAACAAGTTTTCTCCCATGCACTTTCAGTCGTAAATAAGTATTTTACAAGTTATAGCGGTGAATTAGTTACCGCAACTCAAGTGTTTGAAGCAGGAAGTAATTCATCAAGCCCGGCAAATGGTAACACTGCAATGGAGTCTCGCTTCCAGCGTGCTCGTTATCAAAAACGAAACTTAACCTACCACGCTAACTCGTAAAATATTCATTTGACAAAAAAAAGTGTATAGAAGATAAGTAGTTTATTTTGAGGTTATTACCATGATCCAAGCAACAAAAATTTGAAAATCAATGAGTAGCTGTTTATCCAAGCGCATTCGTCATCAAAGACAAAATTAAACCTACCGCTATTATTCATAAAATACTCATTTACGAAGGAAAGTGCATTGAAGAACACTTGTTTATTTGAAACAAGTCTCGTTGAGCGGCGAAGCCGCTCAGCGAGAATAAAATATCGATTATAACTGGAATTTGATGCTGATTCCGAATCTGCAATTTGTTTTGATCGCTCTCGATTTTTTAGATTTTTTGTGATTTTTTAAATTTTAAATTTTTATGCATTTTTAATGTTTTTTTTTTGCCTGCACCACTTCATGATCCTAACTCTGTCATTCTCGACCCAACCTGGTCGGACTTGGCATACTTTGGCCTGCACCACCTCATGATCCGAACTCTGCCATTCTCGACCCAACATGGTCAGACCGTGCCTTGAAGACCTGAGTACCGGATAGGGCCGGGTTCCACCCAACCTGTACGGACATGGCATTCTTTGAGCACCACCTCAGTTGTTGCTAGCCGCCTTTCCAAAAAAAATAAAATGAAAAAAAAATAAAAAAAATCGAGAGCGGTCAAAACAAATTGCATATTCGGGATCGGCATCAAATTCCAGTAATAATCGATATTTTCATTCTTGCTGAGCGGAGAAGCCGCTCAGCAAGACTTAAGCCGTTTATTTT
Source organism: Morinoia aosen (assembly GCA_030386875.1). NCBI lineage: Eukaryota > Metazoa > Arthropoda > Malacostraca > Amphipoda > Talitridae > Morinoia > Morinoia aosen. Next base: position 54,725,153 of record CM059568.1, read on the forward strand.
AATGTAATTAATTATGTTTTGGATTTCAATAGTGGAAAATTGATTCCCTGTTAATCCTCAGCATTTACCATTGTATCAATATAGTTATTTAGAACATCATACTAATGGCATCAATAGTCAGTTGTGGTAGTATTGCCATTCTAATTAATGATGACAATCTTCATATAGAATTGAAAATTTGCTGGTAAATGTGAAGGAAAGGACAATAATTGATTTTCCATTTTTCAGTGCCTAAACGTAGTTACTTAGATCTAAATAAACAATTTTTCTTCTATGCACTTTCTAATTTTTCTTCCATATATTTTATAACTGTTGAAAGTTGAAACTTCAAAAGTTAGCTCATATGAGCTATACTAGCACATGCTGGTGTTGAATGTTTGAACACTAATTTTACTCTGCAATATTGCGCACCAATTTTCATTGTAAAAAACATATCTTGCTTGCTTGCATTTTTCATGAAGAAAAATATTATTGCCTAATATTGTGTTCAATCTGTTTACAATATAGCGGTGTAGCTAAAGCTGTACATCTTAAAATTTAGGCATTTCAAAGGTTAGGTAATTGCAAAGTAAAGGGGCAAATATATTTAGCAAAAGTTCTATCTCTACATTTTACTTGACGTGTATCAAAATTTATCCTTAAAATTGATTTGATGGTTTTATTTGCTATTTGTTTATGGCATTTTTGAGTTGCATTGGTGTTTAATATATTTGTATTATCTTTTTGGCATCTACCTCATGAGCATTTAGCTTGTGTTTGTCTGATTGTTTTTATCATTTTTTTCTGCAAATTTTTAAATAATTTTAAATTATAATATTGTATTATACTTTAAACCTTGACTATTATTTTTCAGTGGCTGCTACAGTATTTACCTATGATGTTATAATTGACTTTTCTAGTATAGTTTTTGCAATTTAATTCATATATGTGTGTTAATATGGAAAATTGGCAAAAGCAGTATAGATATGTGTAAATTGAATCAGTATTTAATTTTCTAATCAATATATTTGTTAGATAAGCACCTATAACTTGTCATCATACATGTCTTCAATTTTATTTTGAGAATCAATATTTGTGCAGGTTGATGAAAGAGAGGAAGTGGTACAAAGAAATTTCTCCCTTGAAGCGTGTTGTTGCTTCCAGTCATCCCCTGGGCTCCCACTACGTGGCACCTTTGCCAAGGTCCCTCACTCTGCCTTCACTGCCATTGGAGTGCCCACTTGACCCTCTTTCAGTGTCTGCTGAAGGATTCCTTGGTGATGCACAACCAAACACATCTTTGAATACTCGTCGAACTGCAAGTCAAGGCATATCAGGCTTGCCTGATAAGAATGAAGACCTAAAGAAATTTTGGCTTGACTTTATAAGTAAGCTGAATGGAGCCAGTTGCAGCACTGGCACCAGCCTTTTGGTGTCTGCATACCTTCCTCCTCCTGAGAGCATGTGCATTCTTGGCTCATCTGACAAGGCAGCTTTGCCTGTCCCTGCTCCGGCAGCCATTGTTGGCCCTGATGTCAAGACAAGTGAGTTTTATGCTGCATACCCCCACAGGGGGATACAATTATTGTACCTATGGGAATTGGCACTCCCAGGGGGAAAATGTGAGGGCCCAAGCTGAGAGTTAGGCAGGCCTTCTTTTTGTTGAAATAAAATGTTTTTGTTCTGTTAAGGACCATCTTTTTTTTGGGAGCACCTTCTACTTTCTTCTTCAACTTGAGAAATCTTGTAACATGAACTTTCTTAACATACTGTTTCTATGCCCTGCATAGATTCTGCATTCCCTTAACACCATACTTAACACTTTGACCGCAATTGGTCAAACTTAAGTTTAACATTCAACTCAAATTTAAAGTCAATTATTGTAAGCACTTTTGAAAATATGAAATGTTTACTGGATCGTGCTTTCATTTAGCTTCTATTAAGTATTTTTGAAAATTGAGTTTGAGACCACTGGTCGGTCAGCAGCGTTATGAAAATCCCCTCCGTGGCCACCGGTGGTGCACGTTGCGGTCAAAGTGTTAATGGTGCCTCCCTCCTTTTCGATTGCCTTTGTGGCAGATAGGGAGTCTTAAGCTAACTAATAATCTAATCTTTATGCTGCATTTTTAATCATGTATCACTATAACGATGTTATGGATGTATTGCCTCAAAATTGAATAATTATTAAAATACATATTTTGAATCCCACATTTTAATAATTATTCTATCATTGTAGCACACACTTTGAATCCCATACTTTAATAATTGGAATAATTATTAAAGTATTGGAGTCAAAATGCGTGTTTTGCTTCAATTTTTGCCAAAAATTGTGTATGGCTTACAGTTTTATGCTTCTCTTTCTCCTTCTAGAACTGCAAATGAGAAGAAGGGTCAGTGGAAGGTATTCACCCTAAATGAGTGTATCATTTATAAATTTTCATTGAGTAATAAAAGAAGTCATAATGGAATAAGAAAAGACTTATGGTACTTTTGTTGTTCAATTTTTTGTGCCATATATTTTTTCAACAAAGTGATTGGTGAGTGAACTAAGACATCAATTCCTTCAATTTCATTCAACATCTTTCAAGCCACTCAATGGTAAAATTAAGCTCTGAATGTTATGCCATGTTCACTTTATTTGCTCTGACAGGTCTGACTGGAAGACAGCGCATAACGTGGCGCCTGAAGCAGCTGGAGCTCCACGAGGGAGGCAAGAGTGCCGTGTCAGCTGCAACATCTGCTGCTAGTGTGGGCTTCACGCCTCATCAGTTTGTTGAGTGGCTCGATGCTGCAAAAACTCACCTCCAGCTTCTCTGGAATGCAGATCAAAGATCTTTGGCACTCAAACTTACAATTCAGGTACACCAATGGTTTTTTCCCTTCAGAATGCTTAACGCATACACTGATGGTTTGTTATGTTGCCTATTATTACCTTAATTCTTCTTTTGCTCGTGGTACTTCTATGCTGGGTGAGTATTAATATTTTGTGGCGTATAGGAAATTGTTTCTTACTTTGCAAATGCATGGATGGTCACCATTGAATACACATGGCATCAGACTGTGGAACTTCAGTGTTGTTCCTGTTTTACCTCCATGTTCACATTCTAATGGAAAGAACTGCTGACAGTTTTGTCTGATGCTTGTAGTGAAAGAGAGATTTCATAGTGAACCTTACTTGGTCTTGAGGAAATAGGCACCATGAGAGTAAATTTATGACTACAGTACTGCACTAAATTTCTGTGAAAATGTGCAAATATTCTTTTTTGTTAAAAGTCTTGACTGTTTTTTCATTGGAGGAGGTTATTGACTTTCAATTTGGGGTATTTATTTTCAATAATTGAGCAGTTTGTGACATGAATCTTTGAATGATATGACTGGCTTCCTTTTCAAATATTTTAGTGTATGTTCACGTTTTGTAAGTCTTCAGATAATTGTGTTTGTTCTTTTTAATAGCTACATAAGAGCAAATGGGTTATAACTTCAGAGGGATGTGCAACTTTACTGCTCTGCTGCACAGTTTTAAAGCTAATCCAAAGTTTCCTCATTCAATGCCAGGTAGATTAGACCTGCAAGTTTTCTTCTTCCAATCATGAGGCAATGTAAGATACACCAGACCATTCAAGCATGCCTTGTAAAACTCATCCCTACTGTGTTTGTAATTTTTATGTTATTCCTCCATATTGTTAACATTTCCTACATTTTAAATTTTTGTGTTATTTACTCAGGTTGTTAACATCTAGGTTTTAAATTTTTTGTTATTTTCCCAGATTAACGTTTCCTATGTTTTAAATTTTTATGTTACTTACTCAGGTTGTTAACATCTAGGTTTTAAATTTTTTGTTATTTTCCCAGATTAACGTTTCCTATGTTTTAAATTTTTATGTTACTTACTCAGGTTGTTAACATCTAGGTTTTAAATTTTTTGTTATTTTCCCAGATTAACATTTCCTACGTTTTAAATTTTCACGTTCATTTCCCCAGACCATTAACATTTCCTAGATTTTAAATTTCTATGTTATGTTCTCAGATTGTCAACATTTCCTAGGTTTTAAATTTCTATGTTATATCTTCAGATTGTTAACATTCCCTAGGTTTTAAATGCTTATGTTTATTTCCCCAGATTGTTAACATTTCCTTGGTTTCAAAGTTGACTTAGCATGCATTTATTTTTTGTGCAGTGTGTGAGGCTGCTGTCAGTCTCTGCCCCTGTAGAGTTCTACGGCACCAAGTTTGTGCTCATCACAGACTTGCTCGACACGCTGGCCGGCTTGGTGCTGGGGCGTCTTGCCTGGTGAGCTGGTCTTGCTTGAACTGAGGCTGCAAGTTGTAAATTGTTTATTAATCAATTGAGGGAATATAATTGTTCAAGGTCTTTTAATTAATTAAATCAAGATTGTCTTACTCTGACTGAGGCTTCACATTTTAAATTGTGTATTAAACAATTAAGGTTATTTAACTAAATAAATCCAGATTGTCTTACTTGGCCTGAGGCTTCACTAAATTTATTTTCTCAATTGGGCTGGTCTTGCTCAGCCTGAGGTTTCATGTTACCGGAATAAATCATTTCCTGATTGCACTTGTCAAAACTAGCCGTTAATGGAATATATAACGCTTTTACCTGGACAACTATTTGGCAATACCTTTGATTATCTAGCTAATTGTAAAACGCAAGTGGACTCCTATAGTCTTCTATGTTATTACCAGCTCTGAGTATATTGCTCTGGGGCTTGAGAACAGATTTTTTGTTTATGCTGTGCAAATTTCTGATAGATATTTCGTTTTTAATCAATATATTGCATTTTTTTACAATTTTGTATTGAGTAAAAATTTTTTTGTGTATGCTGTGTAAATTTCTGGTAGATATTCTGCTTTTAAACAATATAATGAATTTTTCATTTCACTTTTATGTGATGGCATTTTGTACTGAAATACATTCGTTAGTAAACTGCATCTCCTGATTCAAATAAATGCACACTTAAATGTTTGCTGTATGCTCTTTGAAATTCAGTGAGACTTGGAGTGCTGATAACCGATTTTGGATCGTAGCTGCAACAAGCAGCTTCAATACGTTGGTTGCAATATGAGTCACCAGTCTACATGGAAGGAATTTTCATACAGTGGCTGACCGACCAGCAGTCACTAACTCAATTTTCTTTAACACTGAAAGCTAAATGAAAGCACAATCCAGTTAATGCTCCCTATTGTCAAATTAATACAATTGACTTTAAACTTAAGTTGAATATTAAACCTCAGTTTAATCCTTTGCAGTCTTTGTGCTGATAGACCCCTCATTTATTAGGTAGTGTTTATCAAATGACCTACTGAGCAGCAACAACACGGGTGACTGCCAAGAGACGGGTCGCAACTGGCTGCGCAAAGTGAGCTCCATCCGAGAGCTGCTACCCCGCCTGTACCTGCAAGCCGCGCTGCTGCCGGTCGCAGAGCTGCTGTCCCACAGGTGCGTCTTTGGTGCGCGCTCTCAAGAAGGAAATGTGAGGTCCTGAGATAAAGGTTTGCTCCCACCATGAAGATTTGAGATAAAGGTTTGCTACCACCATGAAGATTTGAGATAAAGGTTCGCTACCACCATGAAGATTTTTGAGATAAAGGTTTGCTACCACCATGAAGATTTGAGATAAAGGTTTGCTACCACCGTGAAGATTTGAGATAAAGGTTTGCTACCACCATGAAGATTTGAGATAAAGGTTTGCTACCACCATGAAGATTTTTGAGATAAAGGTTTGCTACCACCATGAAGATTTGAGATAAAGGTTAGCTACCACCATGAAGATTTGAGATAAAGGTTTGCTACCACCATGAAGATTTGAGATAAAGGTTTGCTATCACCATGAAGATTTGAGATAAAGGTTTGCTACCACCATGAAGATTTGAGATAAAGGTTCGCTACCACCATGAAGATTTTTGAGATAAAGGTTTGCTACCACCATGAAGATTTGAGATAAAGGTTTGCTACCACCATGAAGATTTTTGAGATAAAGGTTTGCTACCACCATGAAGATTTGAGATAAAGGTTCGCTACCACCATGAAGATTTTTGAGATAAAGGTTTGCTACCACCATGAAGATTTGAGATAAAGGTTTGCTACCACCGTGAAGATTTGAGATAAAGGTTTGCTACCACCGTGAAGATTTGAGATAAAGGTTTGCTACCACCATGAAGATTTGAGATAAAGGTTTGCTACCACCATGAAGATTTTTGAGATAAAGGTTTGCTACCACCATGAAGATTTGAGATAAAGGTTAGCTACCACCATGAAGATTTGAGATAAAGGTTTGCTACCACCATGAAGATTTGAGATAAAGGTTTGCTATCACCATGAAGATTTGAGATAAAGGTTTGCTACCACCATGAAGATTTGAGATAAAGGTTCGCTACCACCATGAAGATTTTTGAGATAAAGGTTTGCTACCACCATGAAGATTTGAGATAAAGGTTTGCTACCACCATGAAGATTTTTGAGATAAAGGTTTGCTACCACCATGAAGATTTGGGATAAAGGTTTGCTACCACCATGAAGATTTTTGAGATAAAGGTTTGCTACCACCATGAAGATTTGAGATAAAGGTTAGCTACCACCATGAAGATTTGAGATAAAGGTTTGCTACCACCATGAAGATTTGAGATAAAGGTTAGCTACCACCATGAAGATTTGAGATAAAGGTTTGCTACCACCATGAAGATTTGAGATAAAGGTTAGCTACTACAGGGAAGATTAGAACTGTTGGAAGCAGTGCTGCCAATGCTGGGGTTTTAACCCCAGATCTTGTGTTTTCTGCTGCTGCCTAGGGTTTTGGAGTTTTCTTCAAGAAATTGACTGATATCTGGGGTTTCCTATGGGGTTCTAGAGGAAAACCCTAAACCCTAGGCAGCAGCTGAAAACACAAGATCTCTAGTTAAAACCCCAGCATTGGCAGCCCTGGTTAGCAGCACCACCTTCATCCTAATGCGGCTGTAAATTGCAGCTACTGACAAACAAATGGAAATTATGTTCGGCTCGAGACAAGCGTGACGCTGCGCTAGTAAATGATGCTCCTTCCACTAGTGCTACTACTCGGTTGAAATAGGTTGTTGTTTTGGTTTTGTGAAGGATCATTTTGTTCCGGTTCATTGCTGTCCTGTTTTTCAGCTCCTACTACTTCCTTCTTTAACTTTTATCTTGTTTCAGTGAATTTTTTTCTCTACTCAGTGTTTCTATGCACCTTGTGTATAGATTCTGCTTCCCCCTAAAATCAAACTAATTTGTGTCTTCCCCTCTTTGTAGAGCCTTTGTTTTGGTTAGGAAGTCTTTAACTTAGTTATCTAATCTAATATTTAATTTTTGGTGCCCTGGCTATTGGCGCATCAAGCTACGTTCAGTTCAGTGCTGTGTGTTGTGAGCTGTTGAGCCACTGAATAGCATTCTCAGGCTCAGTCACTTGCTCCTGGAATTGGTGGTGTGCCAAATACATTCAAGGTGTATTCATTCAATGTATTCATTTCTTGACTGACGATTACTCATATATTTTGTTTTTTGCTTCTCGTGCAACCACAGGGAAGACGTAAGACATAAGATTCATTCAAGACATTCCTTCTCCTTCACTCCCCACAATTGAAATAACGCCCTATGCTTTGTTGCACAGAGAGTATGAGAATGCAACGGCGTGCGTGTTTGGAGGTATACGTGGCGTCAGTGACGGCATTGTGAACAGCTTCCTTCGAGCGTACGCCCTCCGTCGCGCTGCTGCCACAGGGGCCACCAAAGCCAACCAACTCCAAGACGCTGCTCGCAATTGCCTGCCTAGCGCTAGCGTCATCATGCGCACCCTGCGGGAGGCGATCGCAGCGCTGCAGTGGGTGAGTGATCTGGGAGCTGTGTGATAGCTGTGTTGCAGTGGCTGTGCAATTTGGGGGCTGTGTGATAGCTGCCAGCACTGCAGTGGGTGTGCTATCTTGGTACTGTGGTTCTGAGTATTTAATTTTCCTTACTTAATCTTAAATATTTTGACACTCGATTAACAGGTGCGATTCATATAAAAGGCCAGCACCAGCCAGTGACCTACGTTGCTCAAAAAATCTAGAGTTGTTGTGTATTTGCGTAGGTTAACACAGCTTGGTTGAGCTCAATGAATCTCGTCACTGAGTCTTCCTCTTCAGTTACTGAACTGTTACTGGTGAGTTAAAATGCATTGGTTGTCTAATTTGATGCATAAGGTACCGTTAAACTGTCTCGTCTCATTTAATAAATTCAAAGTTGATGCATTATTCTCAATTTATACCGCAATTTGATAGCTTGTGATCTGTTTTCATAAAATTTACTATTATGTTAGCAGATATATAGTTTTAAGAGCATCAAACTTTCAGTAAATGAATAAGTTCACTAATTCCTTCAGAGCTTTGGTGCTGGAGAAGGTGACGCAGAAAACGACACAGAAGCTCGAGCTTTGCTCCTGAAGCCTCTCTTCCTGTACTTCATGAATGTGTTCGCCCTTACGCCGGCGGTGCAGGTATTTATAAACTTGCTTTTGGCAGTACTGTGCCTCTCATGTCCAGCCCTGCTGCCTGTAGCTTGCTCTAGCACTCCCCCTGCTGTGACGTGAGTGTTGTTGATGAAATAGGCCGATTAGTTACGATGGGGGTCCTTTTTGATCCTAACTGTGAGTGTTGTAGTTTTGGTCATTCCGCAAGAGGCTTCAAATCTTTCTATTCCATTCTGAGGACTATCAGGTTTTTTTTTTGCGGTAATTGAGAGTTGTTCACACCCATGTATTGGTTGCTGACAAGTTGAAGGAATTATATTCAGCCAAGAATTTTATAGCTTCAGGCAAAGCCATTTGATCTCTTTGCTATTCAAGGTGCTCCTGATAACTTCTGTGTTCCTCACATTTACCGTGTTGTTTAGTTTTGGCGCTACTATCTATAGATATTAACTAAATAAAAATGCCAGGGAATATTTTTGTACCCTATTTCAAGTTTCTCTTATTTCGTATTAGAACTTAGGCGAGTTTTTTGCTTTAGATACAATCATACTTTGAGTAAAATTATTATATTATGCATTCTTTTCAATAAATTTATTGGGAAAGAATATTGTTACCTTGTATAATAATGTTCGTGGTAGCTCATGATGAAGCCCGTGCTTGACCACCCAAGCAGTGTAGCTATGAAGCATAAATTTAACTTACAGTAATATTAACTTCATAATTTTGCTTTAAGAGGATGTAAAGTTGTCATTAATACTTCAATCTGTGTCTGTTCAGAGCTTTTAATTAGGTGACAATAATATTCATTATTTATTATGCTTTAGCAGTGAACTAATTATTTGCACTCGCTTATCTCCCCAGGAAGAGAATATTCGCGAGGAGCTGCTGCGCTTGTCAGGGGCTGGCTCGAACAGCGCGTGCAGCAGTACCACTGCCACTGTGCAATACACGCTGCTCTGCAGTGCGCTCCAAGCGCTCGGCCCTCAGCTCTTCGCTGCTCCTTATGCTCTCTCTATTTCTCAACTGACTGCTTCGCGTCAGTCTCAGGGTTAGTTTCTGGTGTGACGTCACCCGTTTTTGCTCTCTCATCAGGTCGTTTTCAAGTTGGTTAATCTTTCCAATAAATAAACTGTCATTAATTAATTATTGAAAAATGATAAATTAATATTTTGTACCAATAACTGGTATAAGGAAAAGAAGCTGAGCTGAGAGTTTCGAAAATGGAAGGCTGATCAAACCAACTTATTTTTGCAGTTGCTGAGATGATCTGCTTCATGAAGTTCTTCAAATTTAGGGGCGTTAAAAACATGCGATCTTGGTTATTATTTCGCTGTTTTAATAAAAAAAGGCAGGTCTAATAGAATTTTTGGAGTTCAAACATTCTTAGGTATAAATTTTCTCTATTTTGAAGTGCAATAGTTTCAGGATGAAGTTGTCCTTCATTGCTGCTTTACAGTTGCCTCCGAAAGGAATATCTAGAACTCCTGTACTTCTCTTGTGTAAGTGTGTAATGGAGCCAGTTAACATTTGTATATGGGTTGTCATCAGTGTGTATTGAAAAGAAATCTTGCTCAGTGTATCCTTGAGCCAAAGTGAGATGGACAGTGCTTATCAAAGTGGAACCTCAACAAAGTTTAATTTATCATTATTTCTCCATTTATAGTCTTTCGTGTAGCACTCAACATGAACATGACACGTAAGCTGTTCTCTACACGTACATATGTTAACGTTTCGATTTCTTGGTTTTCTTGCTTCACTTTCAATATTTTTCAGTGTTCACCATTCTTTGTGCTGGGTAAAATTCAGCTTTTGCTGTGTTGCGGATAAAAAGAGTTTCCTTGAGATAGTCGTTTCATATGATCGAGCATCAAGCGATATGAAGGCTTTAAAGGACTAGTTAACACTTCTCATTCTAAATTCGCCGTCCCTCTGAGGGATAGAACTATTTTATGTATGGAAATTAACACTTCCAGGGGAGGAAATGTGTGAGGGCCTAAGCTGATAGTTAGGTAGGCCTTCTGTTTTTGTTGAAACAAAATATTTTTGTTATGCTAGGGACCACCAGTTTTTGGTTCAATACTGTCCTGTTTTTCTGCACTTCTACTTCCTTCTTCAACTTATATCTTATTTCATAAAGTTTTTACACAACTTACTGTTTCTCTGCACCTTCTGCATAGATTCTGCATTCCCTTATCTCCACACAAAATGGGGCCTTCCTCTCTTCAAAACGCTTATTCAGCGGTTAGGGAGGCTTAAACTAACATCTAATCTAATCTTCCGTGAGATAATCTTTACAAATGAGCGAGCATCAAGCGAGTGTGAAGGCTTTAAAAAAGCAGCTAACCCTTTCAGTTCTAAATTCGGCAGGCTCGTGGCGCAATTCCTGGTGCGGTTCTGTGCTCACTCTGCTGGCCAATCAGCTGCTGCTCCTGGGCTCCGCGTCGGGCGTGGCTCCCACTCCGGTGTTGGAGGCCGTGCTGCCTCTGCTGCAGCCAATGATGGTGCAGCATTACCTCGCCAGTGCTGCTCCCTGGCTCGCCTTCGCTGCCATCCATTGCTCCGTTAGTGTTAAATGAAGCTAACATCTCAACAGAATCTCTCATATCATGTGTTCAACATAATACTTCTTGACAAGATTCTGTGTGTTTGGTGTTAGAATGAACTATTGTATGTGGAGCACACCATCACCTGGTGCGTGTGTGGTGTAATGAACTATTGCGCGTATGTGGTGTAATATTGAACCATTGTGCGTATGTGGTGTAATATTGAACCATTGTGCGTATGTGGTGTAATATTGAACCATTGTGCGTATGTGGTGTAATATTGAACCATTGTGCGTATGTGGTGTAATATTGAACCATTGTGCGTACGTGGTGTAATATTGAACCATTGTGCGTATGTGGTGTAATATTGAACCATTTTGCGTATGTGGTGTAATATTGAACCATTGTGCGTATGTGGTGTAATAATAAACCATTGTGCATGTGTAGTACAATAATGTACCATTGTGCATATGTAGTACAATAATGTACCATTGTGCATATGTAGTATAGTAATGAACTATTGTGCGTCTGTAGTGTAATAACAATCCATTGTGCGTATGTGGTGTAATAATGAACCATTGTACGTATGTGGCGCAATAACAAAGCACAGTACACTGACCACACAACACCCGGTGCTGCAGGTGTCAGACCAGGAGGCGCTGCTGCGACACGTCGTGCGGAGAGTGACGGGCGCAGACGCGGTGCCTGCAGAGCTGCTTGTGGCGTTGCTCGCAGGCGTGCTCGAGCGCGCACCGCCTGCCCTCATGTGCACGGTATGGCTTCACTGAGGCTCTTTTCCTTTGTGACCTGTACGTAATTCCCTTTATAAATGTCTTGTGCATAATCTATTTTATAATATAAGGTGGGCACAATCCGTTTTATAATATGACATGTAAATAATCATTTTTATAATATGATGTGTGCGCAATCCATTTTCTGATGCGATTTTTTACTCAATCCCTTTCTGGACACTTTCGTGAGATAATGCAATTTCTGTAATGCGATTTCTGTAATGCGATTTCTGTACTCATCCATTTTCAAACAAGTATAACTTTTGTGAGGAACCAAGCATAACATACCGTGTCTGATGCAATGTATGTATTAATTAATTCAAACGTGTATAACTTTCGACAGAAACTTGACTTAATATAAAATTACTGCATGCAGGAGAGCATGCTGGCGCTGCTGGCAGTGTCGCAGTCATGCTGCAGCGACACCACGCAGCTGTCGCGCCTGCTGTCGTCTGTGCTGCAGCACCACACTGCGCCCCTCACCAGCGCGCCTCTCGTGCAGCAGCTCATTGCCCTCGCTGAGGCCGTGCACAACACCCACTCGTGAGTCTTGGTTCCTAATTGCTGGCTCAGCTTAGGTGTACTGTAATTTAGGTGACTGGGCTCCTACTGGTTAGTCTTGACCTGGCTAGTCTCGATCTGGCTAGTCTCGATCTGGCTAGTCTCGATCTGGCTAGTCTCGATCTGGCTAGTCTCGATCTGGCTAGTCTCGATCTGGCTAGTCTCGATCTGGCTAGTCTCGACATGGCTAGTCTCGACATGGCTAGTCTCGACATGGCTAGTCTCGACATGGCTAGTCTCGACATGGCTAGTCTCGACATGGCTAGTCTCGACATGGCTAGTCTCGACTTGGCTAGTCTCGACTTGGCTAGTCTCGACATGGCTAGTCTCGACATGGCTAGACTCGACATGGCTAGACTCGACATGGCTAGTCTCGACATGGCTAGGCTTAGCCTAGGTGTACTACAACTTAATATGCTTAGCTTAGGTGTACTTTATTTGAAATTTCATCATTCCCTCCCCATGTCCTTACCTTGTCGTGGTGGGAGGGCTTGCGTGCTGCAATGAAGGTTGAGGCTATACTGCCGGGGCCCCGGTTCTGGTAGGTTCAACCATGGTAGGCTGGCTCAACTGGAGCAGCCTGACAAAAGGGGGACCATGGGTGAGGTTTCCCATGTAAATATAAACCGGGCCCCGGCAGTTACGGGTTATAAAGTCTCTGTTACCTCGGGCGTACTTGGGGACTGCCACGGGCCGGGGTCGACGGTGGGAGGAGGTTTTTACTTCCTAGTGGTCAGCGTGTGCCCGCCTTAAGTGCAGAGATGCACCAGAATGCTGCTGATCGCCCGAGGGGTTCTTTTCCGGCTTGAGCCGGCCTGGATAGGTAGGGAGAAATCCCTATCGAAAGAGAATCCTAAACCTGTGCTTGCTTCTACTACTGAAAATCCCCCTCGATCTCTTGGAAATGACCCGGCGCTCTTAACGGAAACTTCACATGATCGTCCCCCTTCTCCGCCGTTGCAACCTGTATCATCGCAGCTTGCTGCAGTGAGTGACGCTGGACCCTACGTAAAATCTGACGAGACAAATTTAGTACTTCAGCCATATATACCACCTCGAAATCAAAGGCGACCTAGTTTTCGTATTGAAAACTCATCTGGACATCGCCGCCAACGTACCAACCAAAGATATCGCACAGATGTGCCCCTCTATGAGAATACACATCCAGATTATAAGAAATTTTACACCATCAACGCGGGTGATGGTTCTAACCTAGCAGAGATGGATGTAATTGTGGCAAATAGAGAACTTGAACGAAAAATTGGTGGTAAACCTTTGAAGATAACAGAGACGCGAACGGGCTCGCTCCTTGTGGAGGTTCGAAATGAACATCAGGCAAAAACTATCTCTAGAATCCAAACCCTTGCTGGGGTGAGCATCACTGTTGCTCCTCATGGAAGGTTGAATGAAACAAAGGGGACTATTCGGTATACAAATAAACCAAATTACGGAGATGAAACTCTACTCGAAGAACTTGCCAGAAGTGGAGTAAAATCTATCTACCGGACCAAAAGAAGACAGAACGGAGCTGAAATACCCACCTCGTTGTACATATTGACCTTCGATTCTACGCGCCTACCTGAGTCCGTGAGTATAGGCTGGACGCAGTGCCCGGTGAGGCAATATATACCCAAGCCGCGTAGATGTTTTAAGTGTCAAAGTTTTGGTCACGGTGCAAGTAGCTGCCGTAAACAAGAAGCTGTCTGTTTTCACTGCTCCCGAGCAGCACATGAACTCCCTTGCACTCTACCACCTAAGTGCTCCAACTGTGAGGGGCCCCACCCCGCCAGTGACCAGTCCTGCCCTATCTATAAATTGGAACAGGAAATAGTTTCTACACAAACTACTGAGCGCGTAAGCTATGGTGAGGCAAAGCGGAAGGTTTCCGGTCGCTACGTGCGCCCTACGCATAGTTATTCATCGGCTGTGCGTCAGCCGCAATTACAGACAGCTGAGTCCGGCGGAACACGCATCAGCGAGGAGATACCGATGAGAGTCGGAGGCGAGTTTGCTCATGCCGTAACACAGACTAGTATAGCAACCCAGACTGACGCTCCAAATGAGGAACATAAAAGACCCCGAAGTTCTTACTCTAGATTCGAAAGACCAGAAAAGTCTTCCGATGGTGACTTACCACGCGCTGCCGGTACTGTGTCAGACCCTTCACCGTCCTGTGCGACTTTGGGTGATGTCTGTGTGGATGCCCGGAGCCTTTTTGAAGCTGTGGCTGACCAACCTGGCTGCGATCAATCAATGCAGGTTTCGTCTGTTAGGGAGGAGGGAAAAAAGGAACAGGGCTCTCAGAGCCCGGGGTCAAAAGGAATGGATAAGGGACCTGAATCCCAGAGTAACACCTCCCCTGGAAATCCATCTACCGCAGTTGGTGCCCGAAAGCGCCTGCAAAGCGGCACTCCGTCTCCAATTGGAGGGATGACAGGGCAAGCCCCCAAAAAGCGTCCCACCTTTAAGCATATTGATAATTCAGATGACCCAACGGTTAAACCTCAAGGACTGGAATGTATACCTGTCCAAGTGTCCAGTAAACCTAGAGAGGCTCGAGAGCGAGGACGCGAGGGAAGTAACATCGTGACCCATCGTGTTCGCTCTCTGGAACGTGTTGTTGTGGTACCTGAAAGTATAGCAACTAAAATGAGAAAGAAATTCCCTATGCCAGCAGATATGCCCTCAATGCCCCCGCCTAATGTGCAGCTGCTCCCTTGGAGCTCGAGGCAGGAGAGTGGCAAAAACCCAAAAGATAGTAAACAAACTTCAGAGAAAAAACTGACCCCAACTGAGAGATCTTCAAGCCGATAAACATAATGAGTCTTCTGCAATGGAACTGTCGAAGCTACCGCCGCAATTATGGTGATCTGAGGAGGTTGCTGCAAGAGCTTCAGCCGGGCTGTGTATGCCTCCAAGAGACAATGCTCGGAAGTCTGACACCTACACCACCGGCGAGTTACGTCGTAGAGACCTTCTCCCCTCTACCAAATCCGGTGCCAGGTACGGGCTTAGCTATTTTGGTGAGGCGGGATACGGGCTTCACAAGGCTTGGCCTGAACACTGCACTGCAGGCAATGGCGGTACGTCTTGGTATTGGCCCGCGCTTGCTCACAGTTTGTAATTTGTACCTACCTCCAGCTGATCCCATCACTACAGCAGATCTCCTGACCCTGTACGACCAGCTACCCCGACCAGCGCTCATATTGGGGGATTTTAATGGAAAACACATAGCTTGGGGCAATCCCTCCACCGACCAGCGTGGGAGGATCATTGATGGCCTATTCACAAACTCAGACGCATGCTTATTAAATACAGGATTGCCCACCCATTTCCATGTGCAGACGGGCGTGTCATCGGCTATAGACCTCAGCTTGTGCACCCCTGATGTTGTTGCTGATCTGCACTGGAATGTTTGTGATGATCTGTGCGGTAGTGATCATTTCCCTATAGAGATACGGTTCGAGGAAAATCGTCCGACTCCCACCGAAGCCAGCTTTATTTTGAGGCGAGCCGACTGGGGGAGCTTCGAAGCACTCACTCAAATGTGTGATGTTGACGAGACCAGGCCAGTGGAAGACTTATTGGAAGAGTTTGTGGGCTGCCTGCTGATCGCTGCTGGCGTCAGTATCCCTAAGTCGAGGGGGGGGGCCCTCCAGCACAGAGTTCCTTGGTGGACAGATGAATGCACCATCACCAATATTGAAAGAAAACATGCCCTGCGACGCTATCAGAGGACGAAAAGTATGGCAGACAAGATATCCTACAATAGAGCCAGAGCAAGAGCTCTACACACAAAGAATGAAGCAAGAAAACGTTCGTGGCAAAAATATGTATCGTCCCTAAATGCTGAAACGCCCATGTCGAAGGTATGGCAGCGAGTGAAGAAGATGTCTGGGAAGCAGAGCTATAGCCCACCCTGCTTGGAGGTCAATGGTGAGAAAACCGCGGACTCACAGCGCGTTGCGGCAGCTCTAGCCCGGCACTTCGCTAACGTCAGTAGCGGTGATCATTATTCACCAGCTTTCTTGGCCTTTAAAAGACAGCAGGAGAGTCGAAGTCTGATTTTCAACACAGACGAAAATCTCCCCTATAACGAACCTATTACCATCTTAGAAATTTATAACGCTCTCAAGGAAACTAAAAACACCTCTCCTGGTCCAGACGGCATTCACTATAAAATGTTGAAGAAAATGCACCCTACAGCCCTGAAAGTGCTTTTAGCAATATATAACCAGATCTGGACCACACACCAGTACCCCGATGCCTGGCGTTTTGCCACTGTCCTAGCTTTTTTAAAACCCGGCAAACCTCCTACAAATCCTGGTAGCTATCGCCCTATCGCCCTCACGAGCTGTATCGGCAAGGTGCTTGAAAAGATAGTTAATGTTAGGCTGGTGAAGTTTTTGGAAGCTCGTGACCTCCTCTCGCCTGTACAGTACGGCTTTCGCAGAATGCGAGGTACTACGGACGCTTTAGTCCGTCTGCAGAACCACCTAGTTAAATGCAAACGTGAGCGCCGGCATACTATATGTGTGTTTTTTGACATGGCGAAAGCCTATGATACTGCCTGGAGGTACGGTATATTGCAAAACCTGCATCGTGATGGGCTGAGGGGAAATATGGCTCTTTACCTACAGCAATTCTTGAGCAGGAGGACTTTTCGAGTGAAAGTCGGCTCTTCGGAGTCTCCGTGTGAAACGCAGTCTGAAGGAGTCCCTCAAGGAAGCGTCATCAGCTGTACGCTTTTTGCTGTGGCTATTAATGGAATCACGACAGCTGTGCCGCCTGAGATCTGCTCGTCGCTATACGTTGACGATTTTATGGTGTACGCGTCTTCATACTTTTTGCCTGCTCTGGTTCGTAGAATTCAAAACGCTATAAATAATGTAAATGGTTGGGCATCGGAGCATGGGTTCACGTTCTCTACTGAGAAAACTATGGCTCTTCTTATTCCGGGAAACCACAAAATGCGTGACCCTCCACAACTTTTCCTGAAGGGCAGACCAATAGTCTACGCAGCAAATGCTAAATTTCTTGGTATGACCATCGATAGCAAACTTACGTGGAAACCTCACCTTCAGTCACTAAAAGCAGCGTCTATAATGAGATTAAATTTGCTAAAAAGCCTCTCAGGTCAAACGTGGGGCGCCGACCGTGTGACGCTCCTGCGGCTCTATAAGGCCCTCATCAGGTCTAAATTAGACTACGGTAGTGTAATATACCAGTATGCCAAAGAAAGTACTCTATGTATGCTGGACCCAGTACACCACGCAGCCATTAGGCTCTGCACTGGAGCTTTTCGAAGCTCCCCCGTCACCAGTCTCTGCGTGGAAAGTGGGGAGCCCCCCCTCAAGCTTAGGCGTATGCAACTGTCATTACAGTACCTAGCCCGGCTACAGCAACTCCCTCTCTCTCCGACCTGGATAAGTTTTCGTACCGACATGGATGAGCGTATACCCACTCCGTATAATTTGCCATCCTCCGTAGATTATGGTGCGCTTATGAATAACGTGCGGTTCCCCCCCATGGAGGTCCTTCCCGCACGGGTTGCAGGTGCACCAATGTGGCGCATCCCAATTACTACTTTTTGTACAGGCTGCAAGATCCCTAAGAAGGACCTGCTGCCGGCCTCGGTTTTGAGGGGTATCTTCTTGGATCATGTACTGGCGGAGCACTCTGATCAACGTAAGATATATACAGATGGTTCTAAAACGAATCAATCTGTTGGCTGTGCTGCTGTGTCTGGCGACTATGTGCGTGCTCGAAGGCTCCTGCAGGAAACTTCTGTTTTCTCGGCTGAACTACTTGCAGTTGTCGAGGCTCTAGACCTCGTGGCGCAAATACCCTACTATGATTTTGTAATTTTCACTGACTCGAAGAGTGTCTATGAAGCTGTCCAAGCATACCACAGCAATCACCCAATAATTAGTGACATTGTTGTCCGACTGTCACGCCTTGCCCGGAGCCCGAAGCATGTGCAAGTCTGCTGGGTGCCGGGCCATGTAGGGGTGGCCGGCAATGAGAGAGCTGATGCCGAGGCCCGGCGTGCTGCTGGATCTGATGACCTGCCGAACAACCCAGGTGTCCCCTGTAGGGATTACTACCCCATTATCAAGTCTACCGTGCGTGATGTGTGGCAACAATGCTGGGACATGGAATTGAATAATAAACTGAGAGTACTTAAGCCTATGGTGGGGGAATGGGCTTCAGCTGAATGTCGTAGCCGGCGTTTGGAGGTGATCCTATGTCGGCTGCGTATCGGGCACTGCCGACTTACCCACAGTCATCTAATGGAGCGTCGCCCACAGCCGCGCTGCAACACCTGTCATGTACCACTAACGGTGCTGCATGTACTTGCCGAATGTCCAAACTTTGCTGCTGCTAGAAGAGAATCCTTCCCTCATCTTCGAGATGCGGACACTTCGTCGCTGCACATTGGGATGCTTCGTGAGCCCCTCCGTGCTCGTTTCAACCTCGGAGCGCTAACGACCTTTCTTGCACGAAGCGATTTGATAGGTAAAATATAACGAGCTTTTATGCCCAGAAAACGGAAATCCGTGTGCACTCTGCAAGTGCAAACTCATGCCGAAGTTATAACTTGAGGAGAAGAAATGGCCGAGCGTACCGTGCTGCCACTCTTGTCTTTGTGAGGGGGTTCCAGCGTGGGTAAGACGCTCGGCCATAGTGTGGGCGGTTAGCTGGAGCCTCCGATTCGGGGTCCCAGCTGTTCTCGCACTCTTTACCCTGCTAAAATTTTAAAAATCTTTTTTGTTTTGTATCAACTCGCGGTGTATACCGATACGTTTTGCAGGTGCGACCTGTAGAATGGATCCTGCTTATTGAATGAGAAATCGTAATGTGCTTATGCAAACAAATATAACTGTGTGTGTTGAGGCAATGGAAATTGAGTTGACCACCGAAATAATGTTCTTATAATACTACCTCGGAGGTGATGTAGAATTCAGGTATCTTTAAAACCATGAGACCTTCGGCGCGAAATAGTCGGAGCTACTGAAGCGCTAGTAAGCCTATGTTACTACTACTACTACTACTACTACTACTTGAAATTTCATTACTAGATAGCCCAGCTGATATAGTACTTGTGTGCTTCAAATGCTTCTAGTTGGTCTGCCATGTAGGAATAATTTTGTGTTTTTTTTTGCTGTTGTGTTCTGCACTGTCTGCCTAGACTGTGTTGATTTGTGGGGTGACGTTATTCGTGGATCTTTCGCTTTTGATTGAAAGACATCCTGATGAGCTTTACCTCTGTTTTAAATAATTTAAACTTGTTTCTAAAAAGTTTTCCATGAACAGTTACTTGAAAAACGAACAAAGAGTAGAATTATAAATACTTAAGTAACACTTAAGAGTGTTCTCAGCATAATGCTGTTCAATGTACGGAAATACACAGCTAACATTGTAAGTAGTAGAATTCATCGAGTATCAAGATACTAAACAATTGATGTCAATTTAGCAGTTGAATGTGTAGTAAAAGAAAGCTAGAAGTATAAGGACGATCCTCAACATCCTGTCTATCAAAGTTGAAATAAACGGACAAAATGCGTTTGATGGTTTTGACACATCTATGAAGCAGTGACTCTCATGTCTATCATTGAAGTCCTTGAAATTAACCTAGACCACACCTGCTAACCACATTACCTCAGTTGAAGAATTTATACACAAAAATTTCTGCACTAAACCTATAACAGATATTCTTGGAATGTTCATGCATGGTGCACATCATGACCACTGTACAGTTCAGCTGGAGGGATTAACACCTGACGTTCTACGCAGGCTGGTAACTACGGAGGACGAGAGGCGGCTTCTGAGCCAGCACGTGTGCTCTGTGGTACAGCGCATGCGCTTCAGTGACGTTGACGAGCAGCTGGGCGTGCTGGTGGCGGTGCGGGCTGCCTTCCCACAGCTGCAGGCTGTGCTGCCAGCCCTCGTGCACGCCGCCTGCAGCCTCCTTGTCAACTCTGCCAGGCAGGGGTGCATAAACATGATGATTGATGTGTGTTGAGTAAAGGTCTAGTGTGTGTGAAGTTAGAGTCAAGTATGTCAAGAAAGCGTCAAGTATGTCAAGAAAGCGTCAAGTGTGTCAAGTAATAGTCAAGTGTGTGTACAAATGCTTATGTTTGGCATGTTTTTATAGACTTAATCACCTTGCTGTTTGCAAAAAAATGTTTGATATCCTAATGTCTGTACAAGCAATCTTGTAGGCCATTAGTTTTCATGGGATGAACTTCTCATCATTACATGGACTAAAAAATGTCGAATAGCCTTTAGTCAAGTACAAGGGATGTTAGAATTAGTTTTCATTAATTCCTCTAATTTGTATTGACTAAAATTTGTTATAATGACATATATTCACATAGTATATAATGACATTAGCAGCATTGTTTACAAAGAGTTCATGGTACGTTTCAGAGTATACGAGTATAATCACGTTAGCAGCACCGTTTACGTAGAATTCATGGTACATCTACCCAATCTGACCCTGATGAAACTTCCAATTTCAGACGCAAGGGCCTGAGCTCGGGAGCCAGCCTAGCGCGGTCATGTGTAGCGTTTTGCTTCATCAGCATCGCGTCGCTGGAGTGCCCGGCCCAGCGCCTGCATCTGCATCTGCTCACTGCCTCTGTTGCTCGCCAGCACGCCGCGCACGGCCAAGGTACCCTTCTTGGCAGCACTTTAGCTTGTTCTGATCCTGCCTTCGTAAAATGGATGAATGAAACACGATGTTCATTGTGGCTGAATAATCTTACGAGTGTGCAGAGAAGCGCATCAGCATGTTCTTATCCTGCCTTTGTGAACTGGACGAATTAAATATGGTGACCCTTGTGTTCGAAGAATCTTACGAGTGTGCAGAGGATCACATTGGTTTGTTTGCTTCCTGCCTTCATGAAATGGCCAAATAAAACACTGTGTTCCTTGTGATTGAAGAATCGTAGGAGTGTGCGGAGGAGCTTGTTGATATGTTTTTTCTTGCCTTGTGAAATAGACGAATGAAACACGATGTTCTTTGTGGTTGGAGATTCTTATGATTGTGTGTGAGAGTAAGTATCTTTTAAAAGCAAACTAAAAAGCCTGGTAACAATGTTTAATTTGAAATTGATTCACATGGAACTGTATTGTTTTATTTCACTTTAAACTGGGTCCTGTCAAAGTTAAGGGTACTTTGTCATTGATGCTGCTCTATTAATGGTGTGGTTTTTGGTGGCATCACAGCTGTGTTGCCTGCATTGGCATCAGGGCTGTGCTGACATCTCATCTGCACTAACATTTTTCCATGTGCACAGCGGACAGTTGCCTCAAGGAGAGCATCAGAGACCTGAAGGCGTGCCTGAGCTCCCAGGCCCCCCCGTGCACCGTGGGGGACTGCTGGGCCCACAGCTCGGCCCCCTCCCTGGTGGGGGCCATAGCGGGGACCCTCGTGGCCACCCCCAACCCCCCCACCTCCAGCGGCGGGGTCTACCTCATCAGGGGCCTCGTGCAGGCCGTCTCTGGCGCCTCCGGGCAGCTTGATGCCGCCACGCTTGTGGTGAGGCGCTCGACGTGTTGTGTTGCGTCTGTTGTTGGTAACGTGTGTTTTGAGGAACTCGTCATCTCTTGTTAGTGTGTGTTGTGAGAGCTGTTAGTCGGTCTTGTACTTCGTTTTTCTCTTGTTATTGACGTAAGTGTTGTGAGAGCTGTTAGTCCGTCTTGTACTTCGTTTTTCTCTTGTTATTAACGTGAGTGTTGTGAGAGCTGTTAGTCGGTCTTGGACTTTGTTTTGTCTCTTGTTGTTAACGTAAGTGTTGTGAGAGCTGTTAGTCCGTCTTGTACTTCGTTTTTTCTCTTGTTATTAACGTGAGTGTTGTGAGAGCTGTTAGTCCGTCTTGTACTTCGTTTTTTCTCTTGTTATTAACGTGAGTGTTGTGAGAGCTGTTAGTCCGTCTTGTACTTCGTTTTTTCTCTTGTTATTAACGTGAGTGTTGTGAGAGCTGTTAGTCCGTCTTGGACTTCGTTTTGTCTCTTGTTATTAACGTGAGTGTTGTGAGAGCTGTTAGTCCGTCTTGTACTTCGTTTTTTCTCTTGTTATTAACGTGAGTGTTGTGAGAGCTGTTAGTCCGTCTTGTACTTCGTTTTTTCTCTTGTTATTAACGTGAGTGTTGTGAGAGCTGTTAGTCCGTCTTGTACTTCGTTTTTTCTCTCGTTATTAACGTGAGTGTTGTGAGAGCTGTTAGTCCGTCTTGTACTTCGTTTTTTCTCTTGTTATTAACGTGAGTGTTGTGAGAGCTGTTAGTCCGTCTTGTACTTCGTTTTTTCTCTTGTTATTAACGTGAGTGTTGTGAGAGCTGTTAGTCTGTTTTGTACTTCGTTTTTTCTCTTGTTATTAACGTGAGTGTTGTGAGAGCTGTTAGTCCGTCTTGTACTTCGTTTTTTCTCTTGTTATTAACGTGAGTGTTGTGAGAGCTGTTAGTCGGTCTTGTACTTCGTTTCGTTTCTTGTCGTGTTGCATTACTAATAGTGATCATGTGTAGCCAAAAGAATCGATTAACGTCTGTGGTATGCTCTTACTGTTATTTCAGGGGTAGTTTTATTTATTGATCCTGTGTTGGTATTTGTGTTCATCTTTGTACTTATTTTCATGCTCCTGTGCTGTTAGTTGCGATCAGTTCTTGTATTTTCAATACTCGGTTGCGTGTGTAGTTGATATCAATTGGTGCAAGCTTAGGCAAGTTGAGAGCTTGGGAATTTGCTGAGTTGAATTCAAGCCACTTGACGCACTTCAATTTTAGCTCATTATCGTTATCCCTCTGGTATTCTAAGTTACCCAGTACATACCGATTGATAAAAAAAATCCTTCCTTCTTTACTAATCAAGTGGTCAAAAGTGAGTAATGTTTCCCTGCCGAAGGACGCCTATTGTAGCATTCTTCTGATTTTATGCAGTCATTTGAGTCCATTTTTTTTATACACGACTTTGCAGTCACGGCACCACATTAAACGTTTGTTTTAACGCTCTACTTCGGACATTGTGACAACTCTTTGTGGGTGATTCTTCATTCATTTCTTTTGACTAGGTCAGCAGGGAGCGATGATAGGTTTAAAGCTGTTTTTCAGTATTATTTGTGTGCTCATGACGACTTCAATGTTGTAATGAGAAAATTTAAAATTTCTGTTACATATTTAGAAAACTGATAAGGCAGTGGGTTTCAATCGGAAAATAAAATATTTTTTGCCACAAAACAAGAAGCATTCATTGGTTTTGTAGGTGAAAATTTCAATGGCTTAAAAATCCTTGCCTATTTTCTACTATCATGTGACTTGAGTTTCAGTTGAACATTTCTGGTGTTGTAAGGATAAAATGTGCGTTGGTTTTACAAATGTCAAAATTCATAGGCACAAAATTTGACCATTCACCATATAACACGAGTTCACACAACAATCGTTAACCGTTATAAGGTTAAAACATCTCTCAAAAATCGTTAAAACTTGTTTGAACATCACACAACATTCATTTAAAAGCTTATTAAACATCACTCAATAATTGTTAAAACTCATCCGTTGCCGCAGGCGTGGTGCCAGGCGCTGTGCTGTGCGAGCGGGGCGTGCCAGAGCGAGCCGCTGTACTCAGTGGCGACGATCGAGCCGCTGCTGCTGTGTGGCGCCACTGCACAGCACCGCCTCGACGCCGCCGTGCTGTGTGGCCAGCTGCTCGCCCGCCTGTGTCACGCGTGCTCGCCCGCCAAGGTATGTAGTGCGCCATGCCATTGGTGTAGATAATGACTGGCGTCATGATAATGTTAAGATAAACTTGCTCTCCTGCTGTGTGGCCCACTCTACTGCGCCTAGTTACCCTGACGTTGGTGTAATGACGATGTCCACGTGAAACTGATGTTATGACTGACGTCGCTATAAATTTGCAATAGATAGTGACTGACGTCACCGTGAAATTGGTGTAGATAGTGACTGACGTCACCATGACACTGGTTTTGGTAGTGACTGACGTCACCATGAAATTGGTTTTGGTAGTGACTGACGTCACCATGAAATTGGTTTTGGTAGTGACGGAAGTCACCATGAAATTGGTTTTGGTAGTGAACGACTAACTGTCCAGAAAACGAACCATCGAGTGATGGTGTCACGCCCAACTTTGTTGAAGTTACTTTAGTTTAATTTACCAGGTATGTTATCCAACGGTGTTACCGAGGCATGCGACCGATACTAATCAGAAACTTTTAGGTCGTAGAACCGCCAGGGGATTTTTTCCATGTAAGCCCCGCCACTTGTGCAACACATAATTTCACATACTTGTAAATTTCGAAATAATGCACCTATTGACTGCGAATTACTCTCAAACGATAGATTAAAACATTCTCTCGTTTTAGAGTAATTTGAAGTCGATAGGTGCATTATTTCGAAAGTTACAAGTGGGTGAACTTATGTGTTACATTAGTGGTGGGGCTTACCTGGAAAAGATCCCAGCCAGGTATGTATACCCAGCGCCTGTAATGTTCATGTGGTTGACCTTGTGAGCAGAACGGTGCTGACTACAGCCTCGTAGCGAGCCAAGCGCTGCTGGCAGTCTGGTGCTGGTTGTCGTCGGAGGCACACACTCCCTCTCTCGCCTCCGCCATCGCGCCTCTCTGGAACGCTCTCCAACGGAACCCTCAGCAGGTTGAGATCACTGGTTGCTTTATAAGTGTAGGGATATGTTGCTGGCTAATTGTATCCGGAAGCAATTTTATGCCTGATAAGTTCCTTTAGTGACAGGAAAAGCGGTTTCCTAGCATTTAATGTTCACTTCTTGCCTTCTCTAATTATGCAGATTAATTATTACTGACTTTTAATTCTCTGATTTTTTAAGTCCATGCTTATTGTCTTTATTATGAACGTGGTTTGAACTGTTGCGGAAAATGCTTGATTTGAAATAGATGTGATGCTTTGCAAAGCGTGACTGTAATGTGCCGGTCCAACCAGATTATTTTACATCTTGGTCTCATTTTTAAAATCATTTACAAAAGTGATCAGTACGGGAGATGCTCAACTCAGCAAAAATTAGGGACCGTGTTAGATCAAACCCGAGTCATAGTCTAATTTTTTTAATTCGCGTCTTACATTTGCTGTTTCAAACC
Organism: Morinoia aosen; assembly: GCA_030386875.1. Classification (NCBI taxonomy): domain Eukaryota; kingdom Metazoa; phylum Arthropoda; class Malacostraca; order Amphipoda; family Talitridae; genus Morinoia; species Morinoia aosen. The sequence continues at coordinate 54,750,630 of CM059568.1, forward strand.
TATTCATCATCTGACTTTGCTATATTTATTTTTCTGCATGCGCATTGATTCTATCGCAAGTCTGTCACAAAACGCTCAAGAATAAACTCTAGGCTTGAAATAATCATGCAAACGGCTCTTCTCAATCACCTGTGGACTCATCTCTGTTATTTTACTTATTGTTTATCAAGGTTCCAACTCCTACTGATTTTGAGTCTTGGCTTCCGAGGACACATGTCCATGAATTAATGACGATGTCCCGAAAACATGATTCTAAAACAAAGGGAGAATGACCATCATTTGAGTATTGAAACGTATATTGGTTTTATTTTCAACTAAACGTAAACTTCATACTAGCAAGACGTCAGAAATAAAATTCAACTTAAATGAACAGTCAAATTTACTAAATACTTACTTAATCTTACGCCTTGCACTGTCGAATGCACTGGAGTGGAGATTTCGATAAATCTTCCTTGCATATCGTATCGAATTTGAGCAATGTATGGTCGAATGTTCGATGAAGTCCATGTGAACTTCATGGATCTTCTTTCTAGTTTCAATAACAACACATTCATTTAACTTTTATGTATTTAATAACGGTTCGGTATTAAGTATCTAAAAATTACGCCTTTTCTACATATTTGTTTAATGATTGCGATTTCATTGAACATTGTGCTTTTAATAACAACCATTATTTGACACTGCTTCCATCAGGCTCAAGTTCTACGTTGGCTGCACGCGCGCTTTGCAGCTGCTGCTACCCCGAGTCGTTGACGTCGAGCTTCTGAGCTGCCTTCATCATATGATGCGTAATTAGGAAAAGTTGAGATCGACTCACGATACTACGATGTGTACGATTATTAGCTCAATTTATAAAGCTTATTAGCTCGATTATTAGCTCAATTTATAATCCACTCAATTCGAAATCTGTTGCAATATATTCTCAAAGTAATTAAATTAAAAGGTATCTCAACCATTTATTTAGCTGGTAATTTTGTAGCCCTGTTTGATAGATTTTATTGTATTTTCAATGAGCCAGAAAGTGAGGACTTTCCGAAGCAAACTCTGTACTATTTTTCCTCTATATTACTTTAGGTGGGCTGAAAAGTCTGGGTCTTTAACTGGTGATGAACAGGACCTAGTACGATTGTGAGAAGCATTCTGGGAAATTAACTTGGTAACTGTAGTGGATAATGTTGCATTCCCATATAGAACAATCAAAGTTATATGAGTGGAAATGTAAGGTAAAGTATACATATACCGACGACCCATAGGAGTGCGAGTTGTGACCCTGTAGTATGGAAACCTGTCTCCTCTCATTTTGAAGCCTATCTGCTCACTGTTATTCCTACTATTGCAATATGGGCTGTGACGCGTGCCAAAGATTTACTGTGACTAGATGATAGTGTGCCATGATTGTTATTTTTATCGATTGTATTTATAGCTTCGGTTTAAAATACAAATCATAATTTAACGAGGATATATTTCTTACCTTCTATGAGATACATTTACTAGTACATATTATATTTCTCGACACGTTAAAGAAGAAGAAGAAGAAGAATTTTATGGAAAATTTTACACCAGGGTCACCAGCAAAATGCAACTGTGGACCCCCCAACAAGCATTGGGAAAGTAGGGGAGATGGTCATCGGTAACGGAGCACACGGTTGGCTTAAGACGAACTAGCAACGTTACAACGCAGCGGGAGTGACGAGTGCTGGTCTATGTTTGGGAAATTGATTGAGTATCGGCAGTAGTGGTAACAGCAAAGGCTTACTAGTGCTTTAGTAACCCGGACTATATCGCCCTAAAGGTTACATGGATTGCTTTCGTTTTAACTACCACTGTGTCAGCAGGGTTCTAGAAGTAACGATAAGTTGACAGGCACTACACATTATTCGTACTGTTATCTCGATAGTCTCTCAACCTCACTTGTAGTTATATAAGGTCGAACGCACTTATTGCGCGAAGAAAGGCCACGAGCTGGCCGATCGGTGCGTTTTCACCCAGAACGTCTCCCACGGAGGGCGGCAGGGAGTTATCCGCAAATACAGCGATGTGTTGGCGTCTTGCAGCTTGCAGTGCTGGGCAGCCCATGATGATGTGGTGCACTGTTAGGCGAGCACGCAGGCAAAGGGGGCAGCCCGGAGGAGGCTCCTGCACTTCGTTATTCATGAGGTAGCTGTGTGTGAGATGGGTGTGTCCTGCTCTGAGGCGATTTAACACGACTTCCGTTTTTCTCGTTTGCTTTTTCTCTTTCCACGGACCTGGTTCAGGCTTAATTCCACGTAGGAAGCTCGTCGTAAGGAGCCAGTCCGTCTTCCATTTACCATATATCTTGCTCTCCAGCACAGGAAACCAGTCTTTATAAAACACTGCCACTTGGCTGGCAGGGCGTGCGGCTGAGTCCTTTGCGAGCCCGTCGACTGCTTCATTGCCACTTATGCCCACGTGGCTCGGTATCCAACAGAAGCGTATGGTTTTATTGTTTGATAAGTCGTTTAACTGGTGTTGGAGCATTCGTGCTACTGGATGGGGAGTGAGTTTGTTTTGTAGGATAGTCAGTGCACTCAAAGAGTCTGAGAATATAACGAAGCAGAAGTTCGCGTGTTCGCCTATTATTTGAAATGCCAGGTCTATTGCACAAAGTTCCGCAGTAAATATCGATGCCATATGCGGGAGCGAAATTTGTTTATGGGTGCCGCTACACAACGCAGCGGCGCCCACTCCATCACTGTTCTTGGAGCCATCAGTGTAAATTGGCGTGAAACCACCGAACACCTCGTGCTTCAACCGCCTATATTCCTGAATGTACAGGTTTGGGTGGGTCTCGTTCTTTTTCATCGTGGCCAGGTCTGTATTTATATCCGCTGTACAGGTCTTCCAGGTTGGTGTGGCCAAGTTCAAGAGCCGATAGGAAAAGGAGGGTTTTACCAAGCGGCACTCCATACCCAAGGAGTTGATGAGGTTGTAAGTGCGTACTGCAAAGGTGGGCGTCATATTTTTATTGGCGAAGAGTCTTCTGTCGGTAGGTGGTATAGCATAATTAAATGCAGGGCTGGAAATATGGCTCTTAGTCTTATAATAATATCTCAAGGAGAGATGTTGCCTTCGTAGGCCGAGGGGCATTTCGTTCGCCAAGACCTGCAGGCTGGCAACGGGAGTCGACCGAAACGCTCCAGTTGCTAATCGTAGGCAATCGTTAGCTGTGGAGTCTAAAATTTTCAGAGTAGATGTAGGAGCAGATCCATAAACGATGCTGCCGTAATGGAGTTTGGATCTGATGAAGAGCCTGTACATATGGAGTAGGATGTGTTGGTCAGCTCCCCAGTCGTGGGACGATATGGATTTCATTAAGTTTATGCCTCTTTTGCAGTTGGAGTTGATATTATTTACATGTGTTTTCCATGAGAGTTTGCGGTCCCAGGTAAGGCCCAAAAATTTGATTTCGTTAGTGAAGGTTAAGTGTTCGGTGTGGATTTTTAGAGTTGGGGATAAGTGAATGCCAGGAAGGGAGGTGAAATGCACGGCTTTAGATTTTTCTTTTGAAAAGGTAAATCCATTTAGTTGGGCCCACGTGACGACACGGTCGATGCAGTGCTGCAGCTTGAGTTGGATGACGTTGAGGTCCCGATGCCTATATCCCACCTGAAGATCATCCACAAAAAGGGATACATGGTATCTGGAGTCATTAGGGATGTGGTTGAGGATATTGTTCATTTTTATTATAAATAAGGTGACCGAGAGAACAGAACCTTGAGGAACTCCTTCTTCTTGAGGGAAAAGCTCTGACAGGTGATTGTTAAGCGCCACTCTGAAAGTACGATTGCGTAAAAATTGCTGTATATATACGGGGAGCCTACCTCGTAGGCCCATGTTATGGAGATCCCTGATGATCCCATGTCTCCAGGTGGTGTCATAGGCTTTTTGTAAATCGAAGAAAACGCTTACAAAGTGTTCATCGTGAGCGAAGGCTCTTCTAATTGTGGTTTCAAGGCGGATGAGGTGGTCGGTTGTAGACCGGTTTCGACGACCGCCACACTGGATGTTGTTGAGCAGGCCGTGCATGTCGCAGTAATCGGAGAGCCTGTTGTTAATTAGGCGTTCGAGGGTTTTGCAAAGGCAGCTGGTCAGTGCGATTGGTCTATAGTTCTGGGGTGAGTGCGGAGTTTTACCAGGTTTTGGGAACGGTATAATAATTGCCTCCCGCCAGATCTGAGGAAAGTATCCATGCAGCCAGAACTTGTTGTATACGGATAGTAAATCGAGTTTGCTTTTTTCAGGAAGGTGCTTCAGCATTTTGTAGAGTATTTTATCTTTACCGGGTGAGGTATCTTTAGTGGCACGCAGGGCAGTTTTGAGTTCGGCTAGTGAGAAAGGTTGATTGTAGTCCTCGTCGTTCATTGATGAGAAGTCGAGTCTGGTAAGTTCAGCTTTTTGTTTTTCACGCCTGAAGTCGGTGCTGTAGTTTTCGGCACTGCTAGTATTGCTAAAGGTTTCTGCAAGCTTATTTGCAATGTCAGGGATCGTTGAATTAATCAAATTATTTTCGCGGAGGATTGCAATATTTCGCTGCGAGCGTCCTTTTATTTTTCGTATATTTTCATAGACCGTAGAGAGGGGTGTGTGCTGGGAAAATTTGTTGGCGAAAGTAATCCACGCCTTTCGCTTTTCATCTCTTAGAAGATTCCGGTGTATCGCTCTGGCTCTCTTCCAGCGCAAAGCGTTCTGCGGTGTTTTCAGTTGGCGATATTTTTGGTAAAATTGCTCTCGAATAAGGCGTGTTTGGGTGAGTCTTGCGCTCCAGTACGGCTTTGGAAAGCGGGCGGAGGAGAGTACTATGGTGGGGATACAATCGGAAGCAATAGCTATAATTTTGTTTGAGAATAGGTCGAGAGCTTCCTCGCACGTTGCCTGCTCGGGAATTAGTATTTCATCCCATTGAGGGTGGTTCTCATAAGACGACCAGTCTGCCTTCTTTGTATTCCATATCGTTCGGTTCGGTTCATATAGTTGTTGGCCCATTATCCTCGTGATGATGGGGCAATGGTCACTGTCCTCTGGAGAGTCGCAAGTAGCCCACACCAAATCAGCACTCAAACGAGGGGAGGCAAACGTTAAGTCTATTGCGGACTCAGAACCGTAGGATATTCGAGTTGGAGATCCGGTATTCAGAAGCGAAAGGTTGTGCTCGTTTATGAATTCTTCTACTATTTGCCCTCGAGCATCGCTCCTTCTGCATCCCCACGCACCGCTGTAGGCATTGAAGTCTCCCATTAGGAGTATTGGCGAGGGCAGCTGTGTGAGCAAATCGCGCAGAGCGGTGATTGTCAGGTTATGGCTTCTCGATGAGTAAAGAGAGACCACTGTGACTGGTCTGGATAGTTGCACGGTGGCAGCGATCACTTGGAGGTCTGATGTTAATACAACTTGCTGAAAAGGTATGGACTCGTGGACTAATAATCCTACTCCTCCATGAGGGGTGAAATTGTAGTGGCCGTGTTTTGCAATCAAAGTGTAATGCGGAATGGAGAACGTAGAATTATGCCAGAGTTTAGTCTCCTGGAGCGCTATGACGGTAGGGTTATAGCGTTGTATAAGATCTAGCAGTTCATCCTTCTTTGCCCGTATGCCTTGACAGTTCCACTGTAAAATGTGAGTCATGTCCGTTTAAGGATGCGGAGATTGGTTCTATTGTTGGTACTGTTCGTAGATCTTCTTTGTTTCACTTCTGACAGCCGGGTTGTTTTCACTGGTGATTTCACTGTCACTCATGGCCGAGTCGTAGTCTGAGACCACTTGTACGTGTGCAGGAAGCCCCCCACCACCAGCTGGGTCCTCGCACACTGCCTCGGAGAGTTGTTTCTTTTCAGTGGGTTGTTCTAGTTCATCTGAGTTTTTCCGTTTTCTCCGCACGTTGTTATCCGGTGCTGTAGGTACGATGGCTTGATCATCCACTTTTTCCAAGAGGTCCGCTATGGGCGCGGGATCAGGTGAAGGCTGCGAGGTCTCGCGGCGTACAGCGTCAGCGAACGTATAGTGGAGCCTAGGGAATGAAGAATCTACTTTTTGCTTGGCCTGGGCTCTGCTGAGTTTGTCTTTATGTTGAGTGGTGATGATTTCTTGTTGGTATTTGAATTCAGGGCACTTGTATGAACCGCTGTAATGGTCCTGATTGCAATGGTGGCATTCGATTTGGACGCTTGTGCAGTCCTCAGAACTGTGGTTGGTAGTGTTGCATCTGGCGCAGGTTGCAACTTCGCTTGTACACCGTTTTTTAGTATGGCCATATGTGAGGCACATTTTGCAGAGCATTGGGCGTGGGATGTAGGGGTAGACTTTGGTTTTTGCTTGCTCCCCAGGTATGGTCAGGAAGTCGGGGAGATCTTGTCGGAATGTGAGCAGAAGCGGTTGTGCAAATGGATTTTTTGGTTTGATCCAGGAAGCCTTAACTGCATCTTTTAGTCCGTGGTCCGCAATGATTCCTGCGCGGAAGGTATCGAAGGATGCTAAGTCAAACTCGTACAGAAACACTAGCCCTTTAGCTGCGTTGAAATGAGGGTGTTCTGAGATGGTGGCTGGGATGCCATTGAGGGATGTTACGTTGCAGATATTGTTGTTTGGGCTTTTGTCAGTTATTTCTATTACAAATGTGTTTGGGCCTTGGGTGGTTATCTTTGTCGGCTTTTGTCCAAGCTCGCGTTCTAAGCATTTTTCCAATGTCCAAGGCGAAAGTTTCCGCTTCTTATTTGGATCCATGGTGCACTGGTAGTGTGAGACAAAAGTCCTGGCGGGTTGAACGGCGTTGTCCTGAGGGTTATGGAACAGCTGCCTAGCCCGGCGTTTGCCTACTTTTTGGTTGTTTTGTATGGCTAAGATTTGTTCTTCTTCAATTTGTTTAGGGCAAGTTTTGCTTCTAACAAAGTGCGGCCCCTGGCAGTGAAGGCATACGGCCTGCGTCTCGATGCACTGATCCAAGGTGTGTCCGGTTGTTCCGCACCTGGCGCATGTGGTTGGTTTACTGCAGCGTTTTTTGGTATGTCCATACTGCTGGCAATTTGAACAGTGCATTGGTTTATCTAGGTATGGATAAACACGGGTGTCAGATCGTTCGCCTGGTATGTAAATGTATTCCGGGGGCTTCTCAGAGTTGAACTCCAAAATGAGCGCGCTGGTTTGTTCGCGTTTTGTTTTGATAAAGGTGGCATCTATGACATCTTTAATGTCATAATTCTCTTTGAGTCCTGAGGCAAATTCTTCAAAATTATCAACATTATATTCATTAATGTAGATGATCCCTTTTGATGTATTTAGTTTTGGATGGGGGAAAACTTCACACGGCGTGCCATTTATGCTAGTGATGGATAGCAGGCGCTGTCCTTGTACGCCATCTTTCGCCTCGACTGTGAAGCTTTCCCTTCCGCTCGTTGTGATAGATTTAGGGGGGAAATTGGTAGTATTTGAGATTACTGCTTTTACAGTATACGGGTCGATTGCGCGCTTTGTCTCGGGTGTAAATTTCATGGTGTAAAATCGAGTAAACGTAGTTGGGTGCGGAAGATTCGTCATATCCAGTGGAACATACTTCTGTTTCGGAGGTCTTGCAGGACGTCCGAGATTCTTTGGCTTCTCCGGGGAAGACGCAGCTGACGCCACCTCGACCAACCTGCCGATGGCTTGTTCCAACTTTTCGATCCTTTCTTCCACTGTGGCTGTAGAGGGCTCCTTGCTAAATGTTAGTGTTCCGGTAGCGCCTTCATCGTGGCTCACATTGCTCAGGCATTGTGTCAGCACGCTGACCCTCTCCTCCAATCTTCCCACTCGCTCTGCAACTGCTCCCCGCGACGCGTCGCCACTCGCCGCACTCCCCACCACTGCCCCAGAAGGCACCGATGAAGTCGCGGAGCTGCCGCTCACTTGGCGCTGATTTGTTCTGCTGATTGGCGTCCTGATGGTCTTGACACCAGCTTGTTGCGAGGAAGTTTCATCGTTGTTGGTCTTCGTTAGTTTTATGTTGCTCACAGGGCGGCCTCGGTTAGTTGCCGACCGCGAACCCCTATTGCCCCTCCCCATGGTCCCCGGTCTTAGAGGCTGGAGGCCTCTAGGACCGGGACGTGTATTTATAATGTTGCTCACAAGAATAAGATTTACGCACACAAACAGAACACAACTCGAACACCAATAGGCAACAAAACACGTAGGTTACAAACCTACAACCTTAATTTTAGATTCAGAACGCACAAACTGATATGAATAAATATATTGACCTAGAGCACCGTGGTGCCCTAGGCGCCCCCCGCGTTGGTTCTACCCGCGATAGTGAGTTTTGATAACACTTACAATAACCAATTCACTATCCAAATACAAGTAACGACCAACAAGAGTTGTCAAGCGGGTATAATAACAGCATCACCACGAGAAGGTGCGGGTGGGCTGGATACCCGCACCTAGGCACGAGTAACCTGTATCAAATCCTTGTCTCGACTTGTTTGTTCCCAATACACGAAAAAAGAAGGATATACTCGAAAAACCTATGATAATCTTTTCACTAATTTCGATGCCAGTAAACGTGGTAAAGGGAACACGTAAAATTTCCTAAAATACAAATCATAATTTAACGAGGATATATTTCTTACCTTCTATGAGATACATTTACTAGTACATATTATATTTCTCGACACGTTAAATCACCGTACCGTGCGATATAATGGACTACTGAACTAAAATTTAAAGCTTACAATGCTTTATGGCTTGTCATCTTCAAAATTTACCGCTTCAAAGTTGGCCACAAAGATCGCTTCCTCGGAAGACTTGACATCTTTGATGTCATTAGTATTTACTGAGCTCTCGGAGCTGTTTAAAATATTGGGTTGGCTGGTGTCAACTTGGCTAGAAATGTTTCCATTTGTCCTCTCATAAGACCCTGTCTCGCTACTGCCTGCAGTCTCGCTGTTGTCTGTCTCTCCAGTACCCTGGAGAGAGTCGAGAAGGTCGGCGGAGAGGAGATAGACGAGTTCATCAGGAGAGAGCGCAATTCGGTCAGGTGCGAACTTCAAAAGCAAGTTATCCACGTGGCGCTGTCCTGTGCAAAAATACAGGATTGATCAATAAAATGCATTTGCAAAGTGCTACTATGATCAGAAAAATAAGTAAGACAATTAGAGTTACGCTTAGCCACATGTGATACTGCATACAATATCAGGGAAGGTTGGAGAGGATGATACTACCTGTCGAATTCTTGGATGTTGAGAACTGACACTTTACTAGAAAGGTACATATTAGTACGTAGGAATAATTTTGTAATTCAGTCTCTAACATCATGAAATATACCTAAAAATGAAGATAAAATGCAGAATTTATTGTTCCATCAATCTTCATCTAAGTTCAGACGTAGAAAACTCTCTTAACACTGTGGAAACGCAAAGCATCAGTTAACTCATTGACAAAGTAATTAGATAATGGGTGGGTACATCAAAGTCGTTTTTTCAACTGTGCCTGCCACCTAGTATTAAAGGTCCAAACATAATGACCAACAAACTCTATTGTACATGATCTATTACTTCAGTTTAATCTGATATGGGGCAAGCAGTAAGATCTACCTGATGATAAAGTGTCTCTTCAGCTTTTGTCTCCATCCAAATTCTCAACAGTACCGTATTTAGTATTTCTAACAGACTTCAGCCAGTATTCCTATATTGATAAAAGATGCATCAGATCTGCACCCTAGTCACTCACCAAACTATGCCTCAATGCATTAATCTGCACTAAACGATAAGGCAATTTTGTATACAACCTTGCGTATGTCGAAACTATGGATATAGTAATATATAGCAAAATTCATGCCTGAGGTATAGTTAAACATGAATTACACAAGACGCTACTCACTTTCTGAAAGAATAAGTCCTCGCGCATGAGGGAGGTCGGCGGTCGATGATTGTAAATAGTCAGTCGTTGGCTCGTCATTATGACTTGGAACACTATTCTGTGTATTTTTGGCACTAAGGAAGTGGTGATGGTGACACTGACGAGCAGATTTTAACCCAGCCAGAAGAGACTGACTCGAAGGTGCTCCTGCATTTCCTTGCACTCGGTCAAGTTTCTTTTGAAGTCGTTCCAAGTATGAGCTCGAGTCGTCCAATGCAACATATTTATCTGAGACAAATAACATTTCAATGAAAAATTCAAAACAAGGCCTGACTTTCCATTTTTTAATGAAAGACCTATGATCACCATGTAATTCATCTCTCTTCAAAGTAAAATGACATGATGGAAATTAAACTTAAGAGGATGTCTTGAGAATTCACACATAATCTCACTATAAAATCAAATCTAGGGCTATCAGGAGGAATAATAATAAACTGACTGAACAAATTGGAAATAAAAAACTAACACTAGAAATGCACCTAAAAATGTACCAAAACTCAAAGCACATAATTTTCTTAACAAACCTCAAGCCACAGTTGAAAATAAACAAACTGAGGCCCTAGTTTAAACTGAGTAGAAAATATTAAAAAAAACTGCACAGCTAAAATGAATTCATTTAAAAATATTCATTTTTAAGCTACTTGCTGAAAGAAGAGAATTGCTCAATAAATTATTGATCAAGGTAATTCCTACAATGAAGCTAACTGACCATTGATCCTAAAGTACTCTTTGATGCACATTGTGCACAATTCAATTCATGCACAAATGTCCCTGAGGTTTACAATATAGCAGGTAGTTTATCCAGATAGATTAAATAAAAGCAATACCTCCATCCTTATCAACAAATTTAACTTCAAAACTCAATCTCCTCAATTACTTAATTACTTCATATTCTTTGATATAAGGCCAATAATTCAATGGGTCATATTTGAAATTTCAATGTTACCTTTACCCTGAGTACAGTGGAATTTAGCTAATTTTGGCTAAGCAAAAACTCCATCCTTGAAATTTTACAAAATCAGGGGAAAATAAATTTAATTGTTAAAATAAGCTATTGTAGACAATTGCATCTCACAAGAACCTATTCAAATGTTACAACTTACAAAATTTATTACTAATAGTTCAACAAAAATAACATAAAAATATTGACTGTACAACATGACAAATAAAACTATAATTCAGTGATACTATCCTCTTATAACAATAAAATTATCTTCGACTCTATAAACTGGACAGTTTAGAAATAACATCTACCTTTGCTCCCAAGTTTTTGTGAGAAATTAACTTTTTTTACATTAATTACTTTCAAATTACACAGCAAAATGACCCTACAATTCCAAATCAGACTAGCTCACATAGATGATAACTTCACCTACTCAACTATTTCTCATATTAACTTCATCCACCTTCAAAACTTTTATTCAAGAAAAATACATCAAATACAATGACAAAATTAGGAATAATTTTTTTTAATTTCAAAGAAAACTTTCTAATGTACTAGTTTCTGTTCTCTACCTGAAAATATAGTAATACTAAAAACCTACATAAATAATATTTATTTTATAACCTAAATTTCAAGAGTAAGTGTTCTGCTTTAAAACATGGTACAAACAAAATGCAATTGAAATTTACATTTAAAATAACAATTTATTAATTTTTTAACTTACTTTCAGCAGGTTTTGTAAGGCCAATGTGGAAATTGTCTTCAAACTCCAGATCCGGATTTTTTTCTTGTGTGTGAGGTCTAGAAGGCAAACTTCCCCAGGGATCAGACACCATGATTGCTTTCTGAAAGGTTTTCACATATTCTTTTGAAAAAATATTTCTATTTTACTGCTGCAAAATAATCATTCAAGAATTAATATGAAAGTATTTTGAAAGCATCTAAAGCAAGTAAACCTTACTTAAACATTGTTACAGGAAAATCAACAGGTGAGTGAAAATAATCTCTGGTATTTATATTCACAATACTAGTTGATAATAAGTTTATTTATTCTTTCATGTTCATAATTAATTAATTTCATCTCATACATTCCAGCAATAAAATGAATCCTTTCCTTTCAAAACATAAATGCATGTTCATCCCTGCTCTTATTTATCTAAAATTAACTAGACTAAAAAAAGTTCAAATAGATCATTCTTATAAGTTAAAAGTAAAATTATTGCTTCTCTCTTAACATAATTGCTTATTGAATAAAAATTTTATACAATTTAGAAAAAAAAACACACTTTGAAAGCACATATTTTCTATTTATAAATTCCTTTGGCTACCTGCAGTAAAGTTACATGGAAGTAATTATACACTTGAAATAGCTTGAATGGAAAAAAATTGGAGATCTATTGTCATCACTAACTCAATAAAAGTAAAAGTTATTAGCCGCTGAGTTAACCCTTTAACGCCCACATTTTTATACTCATATTACCGTTATCACAATCACTATCAGTAAACCGACACTGGCATTAGGTAGTCACTGTTATCAAGATGGGGAATGAACTGCCACTAGGCAGTGAAGTTCAAAGGACACATTAGTGAACAAATTGAATAAGAAATACAGTATATTATTGTTATTTTTGAAAGAGGACCGTACAGTCCACTTGGGCGTTAAAGGGTTAACTTAACTTATACAGACTTTTTTGGGTAGCACAAGAGCAAAATTGTTGGTCAATATGGATATTAGGTGATCCACCAAAATTAAGAATTTTATTCCTAAGAATCACTAAAGGGACCCATTTAAGAGCATTTTTTTGGGTTCTTCTAGTGATTCTTAGGAATAAAATTCTAAATTTTGGTGGATCACCTAAAATAAATATTGACCAAATTGTCTCTTCTTTGTGATGAAGCATGCTCTCCGTGGCACAGTGGTTAAGGGATCAGCCTTGTATGTTGGAGACAAGGGTTCGTATCGCGGCGCTGGCGCGGAGATTTTCCCCGTTGGGTATAAGGGAAAGCTCAAGCACAATACCCCACGCAACCCAGGTGTCGGAAATGGGCACCCGCTTTACGGGGGACCGTCATGGTGTCCTATACATAGGGTTAGTTATAAGGCATTTGAAAAACTAATGCTTAAGATCATATGTATCAGGCTTGATTGGAAATAAAGCATCCCAAAGATGCCGATGTTTGTTTTGTTTCTTTGATGTGAATCTAAATTTAACATTAAAATGCTTAACGTTTTCTTATTAATTTTATAGTTTCAATTCATTGGTGGTTGTTAATGCTCAGTATCAACATAAGATGGCGTAAAAATTGAAAAAGTGGGCCAACAACAGTCGGGACAGGCACTCAAGAGTTTCTTGCTTGTTTAGTTACGCATACTAGTTAGTTGTTACACTCTACCCAGGTGTCTGAAATGGGTACCGGTCTTGAGCGGGGGAAAGCGTCATGGCGTCCTGGCGTTAGTTCTAAGGCATTTGAAAATCCAATGTACAAGGTGATATGTATCAGGCTTGATTGGAAATAAAGCATCCGTAGATGCCTTCATTATTTATTTATTTAGTTACTTGCCTGACTGATAGCAGCTCTCAGTAGTTATTACTTACTTTTTTAGAGTATCCCGCGTCACCCGATGCTGGAATTAGCGCCCACAAGGCGCTTGATGCCTCTTTTGTCTTCTCCAATTGCTTCAAATAGAGCCAAGGAAATTAGTCTTCCTCTAATATTAGTAGTTGTTGTTGTTCTCTCGTGGTTGGTTGTGGTACACCTCCTACCGCACTTGCAAGTGCGGAAGGGGAATAACTTGCCATAAATTGAATAGGTCAAGAGCTATAAACACCATCCAAAATGAAGCGAAAAATAATCAAATCCCATTTTTATGCTTATTACTTACGTAAAGTTTAAAGTTTATTAGAGTAAATGCAATGGTCAATAGGCATCAACGGTTTGCACAGTCGAATAGTATCTTTATAACATAACAGAATATTCTCGTACATTTTAACGACCACAATCTCGTGTCGGTACACAACTAGTAATGATTTATTTCTAGGGAAACGTAATCTACATAAAAACAGAATTATCAAGGAGGGTAAAAACATCTTTCAATAAGTCTTCTTTGTTTAAAAAATAAAGCTTTCGAGTATTACTACACTGATCATCAGTATCTGAAACGGAAAAGAAAAATGAATTTTACATCAGGAATTATAAGAGCAACACATGTTAGTGAACAAAACTTAATTAAGAACTTGAAGAGGGACAGATGAATCAGTTGCGTTTAATGTTGGTTTAATCTGATGAATGAGGATGCTTACTAATAATCTTATATCTTGTCTACTACTGTGCCCTATAATTTCAAAGTTATTCTGATTGATTGGGTGACCAGCTAAATGTGCATGATCTCTGATATTACTATGTAATGTTTGGTTGGTAGCTCTACCAGTACGTACGGACATGCCCTTATGCTCTGCTATACATGCACACTCTGGGGTCACCAATATGAACTTCTCCCAAGTGGCGAAGTTGTTTAAAGGATTTGCCTTGGAAGCTTTAAGATAAGCTGTTAGGATGGTTTGTAGCATACCGCTACATAAGCGTAAAAATTAGAAATTTGCCATTCGCACTTAAATAAATTAATTAGTAGCATTAAAAATCTTACTCTAATTTATTATTAATTATTTTCTACTTCTAATTCGTAATCATTGAAGTTTTTGTGTAAATGCATGAAATAATAAAAATAACACTTGACATTTTTCGAGAGAGAAGCCCTCTGGTGGCAATACTGCGCAAGGCGCGTCTCTGTTTCAAAAAGAGCACTCTTACTTTGGCGGTTGCCTAGCTCGCTCACAGCACTTTTCTCGTGAGTAATCAGTGTTAGAAAATAATCGTGTTCTTTCTTCGTGTTCAGTGAGTATTAATAGTTGACAGTGCAGTGTTATTTGGATACGTAGTTATGCGTAGGAATTGTGATGTAGCATGTTTTCATTCAGTGTTTTTTTTTTTTCTCAACATGACTTAGCGTAAAATTTTGCGTCAGATGTGCATTGTATTTCCGTGTCATGATTTTATTATCAAAAGATAATCATGTTCGTTCCTTTCTTTACTACAATAGTATATACCGGCAGTTTCCATTCATGATTCGATACTCGGAACGAACGCGGCTGAATTGCCGGCGTTCGTTGTCGATAGCGTCTTTGTGTAATGGCGGAACATCACACCGTCGTCTCTTGTCACTACTCCGTGACTATAATTCACTATAGGCATGTGTTATAGTAGCATTTATTCTTTTTTTTACAAACCGACTTGCAGTAGTTTTAAATTACGAAAAGTATTCATGTCTATGCTTGCTAAGTTTTGGAATTTCATTTCTTAATTCCATACTCTTTGAAACCTTTACGTAACCGCACTTATTTCAATATAAAACATTTCAATAAAATTTAATTTAACTCATCGCATTCTTGTGACAAACACCCACTACCATCTGCCTATCTTGAGTGTGTGCAAATTGCTGGCGGCTTGGCTGAGGCCGACGTGTAAAGCCGCCCGGCTAAATCGCCGCACGGAATTTTTCTGCTTTCGTTTTTTTCTTCGCGTATTTTCCTTCTGTGAAATCAACGTTTAAGTTTCCTTTTCCTTTTATCATTGGGGATATATATATATTCCTTTTATTCCTTCATTATTGCAAACGATATTTATCAGTAAATTTCAGTAGAATTTATAAATGAACTTTAGGAATTTCTTTTCTCTGTATTCTTGTACCGTTATGGAGATTTTCTAGAGTGCATAAAGAAGCTTAAATCTTCATGTTAAGCATTTCCTTAATTACTAAATTCTTAAATTTCATGCCTTGCATTTGAAGCAAGAGCATTTGTATCAGAATCTCTTAATTGATTTTTTCCTATCCGTCCTTAAGTTAGCTGGTGTTGGATCTGTAGGACTTTCTCGGAGTTGATCTACTTTATGGGAGTTTTATCATGTACTTTGGGATAACTTCAGTGTGAAATTTCCTTGATGTCTCCTTGGACTGCTCATCCAGCTTCTTGGACTCCTTGCAGTACCTCTACATCATCGCCATACACACAACACTCACAGTTTTGAATCTCCCTGGGTTCCTGAGTGCCATGCTAAATGCTATTCTCACATAAGCTGTGACTTAACTTGCTCCTACCAATATGAGCTGTGACATAATATGCTAAATGCTAAGGACCTGGGCTTACTAGTATCCTAGTATGCTATGCTAATATGAGCAGTAACTTAACTTGCTCCTGCTAATGTGCTAATGTGCTAATGTGCCGACTTGCTTCTGCTCACATGAGCCGGATTTAACTTGCTCACTCACACCTCACCTTATTTTGAGTCATTAGTTCTACCTGAGCTACGTCATTGACCCTCGCTCAATTATCTCAAATTGCCTAATTCAAGTTCCCAAATACAACTCACTCACCCTGCCTACTCCATCGCGTGACGGCCTTCGCCAACGCCAGCCTGGCTCTCCGGCACGGATTGCCCCACCTAGACAAGCTCTCCGAGATCAAGATCCAAGCCAGTTCTCCTTGGTTTTCCTTCAATAAACTACACGGCAGGAAAAAGCTGAGTTCTCCAAATTGTCATTCATTATCCCTCTTATAGTCGCTCAAATTTACTTGTCGAGAGATGTTGTAGTCTTTGCCCGTCAATTCACCCCAGCGGACAATAAGACCTACACACTGGTGACCCCAGTTAAAATAACCCAAAACTTCCTTAAAAAAACTTAAAAACAATTCAACTCGATAAGTGTTTGAGAGATTGTGAGAGGATAATTTTGGCATGTCATTGTAGTGATAAATTTCCCATGTCGTAGTCTTAGAGAATTTTCTATAGATGTCACTGTGCTAATGTTTCTCTGAGCAGCTCTAAAAATTTTTATGCTGTTTTCCTGTCTTTGTTTGTTTTCGTGCCTCAGTAGGTGGGAAAAATATTTTTCTCCTATTTCCGTGCTGTGCATTTATTTCTGACTACCGTAAAAATTCGCGTCTCCATTCTCCATTTTCCCTCCGTTTTCTTCAACGTTATTGATCGATCGAGTAGGTAGAAAAATAATTTTTTTTTCTCACCTGCTTTATTTTTGTGCCTACGCAAATTGCCGCATACCGCATAATTTTTTCTCGTTTCCAATTTCATATTTCTGTTTCAACTTAATTTGAATGATTGAGTAGATAAAGAATTAACGCAAATCCTTGCCACTTAATTCCAAGTCATAGGCACTGATATCTTAATTGCGCATCCCCAAAGAGATTGCTAGCATGCCTGACTCAGATAATGAAGATCGAGCCCCCACAAAACCCATTAGGCTCCCTCCCTTCATTCCGGAGGACGCCCACACCTGGTTTCAACAGTGTGAGGCGATGTTTAGGTATCATAAGGTCACTAATAACACTGACCAATTCTACGCCCTTGTTTCCGCAGCCCCCACAAAATTGTTGAATGATTCAAATCAATTGCTCGAAAGCCCTTCCGCCGTTGATCCGTACGGCACCTTAAAAAGAAAGATTCTGCAGAAGTTGCAGAAGTCCGATGCGGACAAATTTCGTAGTTTGGTAGACGCCTCAGCAATTCCATCTGTCTCTAGCTCTTTCTCTCCCACTTCGATAGTAAAAGAGCTGCGAAAACTCGCTACGGGTGTTGCCGTAGCTGAGGGATTTCTGAAGGAAGTTTTCATGACTAAGCTTCCTCAGAATGTGCGTCCATTTCTATCGCTAGCAGGCCCCGATCAAACGTTAGAAAAGCTAGCGGAGTCCACCGAGACGGTGATGCGCAACATTAATTCGCCACAAGCACCGCAAGTTGCGTCCCTGAATGCAGCTGCTGCAAATTTTAGCCCCGTAAATACCCAGAATCAATCCGCAGCCACAATAGATAAGATGCAGCAAGACATCGCTGAGATAAAGCAAGCTTTACAGAATTGCCAGTTAGGTCAGAGTGGTCAGAGCGTAGCTCACATTCAGCAAGGCCCAGGGAGATTCTAAAGCCACCAAAATGCCTACGACTATCCTTATGACTATCCCTCAAACTATCATCCTTTTCCTCCTCCTCAACGCTTTGATAGAGGTAGATCCTATGATAGGTCAAATCAAGACTGCCGCTTTCGGTCGCGCTCTCGTGATGTTGGTAGCAATTTATGCTGGTATCACCAGAAATTTGGTGACCAAGCGCGCAAATGTGCCTCCCGTTTTTGCCCTCGCTATACCGAAATGACTTCGGGAAACGCCAACAGCAACGCATAGTAGCGAGTACTGCGTTGCCTCATTCCCAGACTACTCGCCTCTTGACCATTCACGATCCCGTCACCAAATACCGATTTTTAATAGACACTGGCTCCAGTGTGTCAATTATCCCAGCCACGGTGAAAGACAAAAACAATCCATTGTTGGCGACATTACGCGCCGCAATCGGCACGCCAATTCCTTGTTACGGTGAAAGAGTATTAGAGTGCAGTCTGGGATTGAGGCGATCCTTCCTTTTCACCTTCTTAATCGCGGAAGTCCAAGAGCCTATCATTGGCGCGGATTTCCTAGAGAAGTATGGGATTATTGTAGATGTTAAAAACCGTAGAATTAGAGACGAGGAGACACAGATCTCAATTCCCGCTGGTAGCATAACTAGAGCAAATGTCTTGCATTCCTTCTCGATTGCTTTCAAGGAGGAGTGCATGTTTGAACAAGAACTTAAAAATTTCCCAGCATTAACAAACCCTAACTTAGCTTCTAATAACATGCAAACATGCACAAAGCACTTCATAGAGACGCAAGGTCCGCCAGTTTTCTCCCGTGCTAGGCGACTGCCGCCTGATCGATTGGCGTTAGCCAAGAGAGAATTCGCGCGCATGCAAGAATGTGGCATCATCCGCACCTCCAAAAGTCCTTGGGCTAGTCCTCTTTTGCTAGTACCCAAGGCTAACGGTGAATTCAGACCGTGCGGGGATTTCCGCAGGTTGAACGCCGTTACTTTACCTGATCGATACCCTATTCCCTACCTTCATGATTTCAGTGCAAATTTAGAGGGAGCACAAATTTTCTCTAAGATAGACCTGCAGTCTGCCTTCCATCAAATCCCCTTGGATGAGTCTGCGATTCCTAAGACCGCGGTAATCACTCCGTTTGGTCTCTTTGAATTCCTCAAGATGCCATATGGCTTGAGGAACGCCCCTCAGACGTTCCAAAGGCACATGGCTGAAATTTTCTCTGATCTCACTTTCGCCTATGTCTATTTAGACGACATCCTAGTGGCATCCACAACCCCAGAGTTGCACAAAGACCATCTTAGGGTCGTTTTTCAAAGACTGTCCGACAATGGACTCCTCGTAAATCCTGAGAAATGTGAGTTCGGAAAGTCATCACTGATTTACTTAGGTCATGAAATTTCTAGCCTAGGTCTAAAACCTTTGCCTTCCAAAGTAGAAATGATCAAAAACTTTCCTCTTCCACAGACCCAGAAGGAACTAAGAAGGTTCCTAGGTTCTGTTAACTTCTATCATCGTTTCATACGCAACTGTGCCCAAACTTTAGCGCCCTTGTCTGACCTCCTCGAACCGAAACGAAAAGGAAAATCTATTCAGGTAAAATGGACAGAAGAAGCGCGCAAGGCTTTTGAGGAAATAAAGCACAAGTTAGCTTCCGCGACGGAACTATCCTACCCTATTGCTAATGCTGATTTCAGCCTCGTTGTGGACGCATCCAGTACCGCCGTAGGTGCTGTTTTGCAACAACAAGTAGGTACTAATATCTCTCCTCTTGCTTTCTTTTCCAAAAAGCTGTCGCCCACTGAGCGTGCTTATAGCGCGTTCGATAGGGAACTTCTTGCTATCTACTTATCTGTGAGACACTTTCGCTATGCTCTAGAGGCGAGGGAGTTTGTGATCTACACAGATCACAGACCTCTGACCTCAGCGATCAAAATGCCTTCTGAAAGACATTCCCCAAGGGAAGCTCGACACTTGTCATTTATAAGTCAGTTTACCACTGACATCCGCTTCATAAAAGGGTTGGACAATACTGTCGCTGATTGCCTATCGCGCATAAATACTGTCCAAACCAGTGGTGAAATCACTTTTGGTAATATTTCCAAAACTCAGAAGGAGGATCCTGAACTTCAGGACCTTCTCAAACCTTCTAACACTTCCTCTCTGAAATTAACCTTGGTTGACGGCGTGTACCGTGATGCCAAGCGACTTTCTCGTTTGTACCTTCCTGCAACTCTCCGCAGAGTAGCTATCCTGCATTACCATTCTCTCTCTCACCCTGGTATTAACCGTACATTGCGTTTGATTTCTGATCGTTACGTCTGGCCAGCGATGCGTAAGGAGGTCAAGCAAATTGTGCAAAATTGCCATGCATGTCAGAGTAGTAAAGTGGTGAAACATAATCGTGCAGCGCTGCAGAGTTGTGCATTCACAGGTCACAAGTTCGACTCGGTCCACCTAGATTTGGTGGGTCCTTTGCCTTTATCGCGCGGTTATTCTTATTTGTTGACCATCATCGATAGGTTCACACGTTGGGTTGAGGCTGTCCCTCTTCCTGATACCCAAACTGAGACTGTAGCGCGCGCTTTCATGTCCAACTGGATCTCTAGATTTGGTGTCCCCTTAAAGGTCACGCATGACCGGGGATCACAATTTACCTCAAAATTCTGGAGTGAGCTCAGCAATGCTTTAGGTTGTACTAACACCTCTACGACCTCTTACCATCCGCAGTCAAATGGACTTATTGAGAGAGTCCACAGGGACTTGAAGGCTGCATTACGTTGCTTGAACTGCAGTCACGATTGGACTGACAGACTCCCAGTAGTATTGTTGAGCATCCGCAATTTGCATCGACAAGATCAGCAGTGCACAGCAGCAGAGATGATGTATGGTCAAACACTTCGTCTCCCCGGCGACATTGTTGACCCAAAACCTTTGCCTGAATTTTCATCTGCTGACCGTTTCGCCTATGTAACCTGCCTAAAAGATTGCATGCGTAAGATTGAGTATGTTGCCCCGCGAATGCCTCAGACTGAGGACAAACTGGATCCCGCCTTGCAAGACTGCACACATGTGTATGTCCGAAACGACGCCATCAAACCTACACTCACGCGCCCTTATGATGGTCCGTTCAAAATTATCAAACGCACGCCCAAATATTTCATCCTTGAAAGATCTGGTTCACACGACCCTGTGAGCATTGATCGATTAAAAGTCGCGTATATTTCCGATCATAGTGTAACTTATAACTCATCATCCTCTCCGCAGATTTCCCTTCCCACTGAGACTCGATCATATCTACCATCTCAGCTTCCTCAGTTGGCTGCAATGTTGCCTAGTCAACTTGAGTGTAACCCTTTCTATGTGTCTGTACATTCAAACCCTACCTCTAACCCTGTCGTAGATTCTAACTCTAGCCCTCTTACTGAAACAGCGACAAGTCTGGATAGACCAGACGAGCCCGCTGCAGTAACTCCTGTTCCTAGGACTCTTGCCGATCTAAACTTGCAGACCCGTTTGGTGAAACTTCCCCGCTCAGTATCATTTGCCAATTGCCAAACCCGGCAGGGTCGTGTAGTTCGCCCTCCTTCCCGCTACAGATGATTGCAGCGGGTGGACCTTTCGGTCTGCGCCTTGGGGGGTAATGTAGCATACCGCTACATAAGCGTAAAAATTAGAAATTTGCCATTCGCACTTAAATAAATTAATTAGTAGCATTAAAAATCTTACTCTAATTTATTATTAATTATTTTCTACTTCTAATTCGTAATCATTGAAGTTTTTGTGTAAATGCATGAAATAATAAAAATAACACTTGACATTTTTCGAGAGAGAAGCCCTCTGGTGGCAATACTGCGCAAGGCGCGTCTCTGTTTCAAAAAGAGCACTCTTACTTTGGCGGTTGCCTAGCTCGCTCACAGCACTTTTCTCGTGAGTAATCAGTGTTAGAAAATAATCGTGTTCTTTCTTCGTGTTCAGTGAGTATTAATAGTTGACAGTGCAGTGTTATTTGGATACGTAGTTATGCGTAGGAATTGTGATGTAGCATGTTTTCATTCAGTGTTTTGTTTTTTTTTCTCAACATGACTTAGCGTAAAATTTTGCGTCAGATGTGCATTGTATTTCCGTGTCATGATTTTATTATCAAAAGATAATCATGTTCGTTCCTTTCTTTACTACAATAGTATATACCGGCAGTTTCCATTCATGATTCGATACTCGGAACGAACGCGGCTGAATTGCCGGCGTTCGTTGTCGATAGCGTCTTTGTGTAATGGCGGAACATCACACCGTCGTCTCTTGTCACTACTCCGTGACTATAATTCACTATAGGCATGTGTTATAGTAGCATTTATTCTTTTTTTTACAAACCGACTTGCATTAGTTTTAAATTACGAAAAGTATTCATGTCTATGCTTGCTAAGTTTTGGAATTTCATTTCTTAATTCCATACTCTTTGAAACCTTTACGTAACCGCACTTATTTCAATATAAAACATTTCAATAAAATTTAATTTAACTCATCGCATTCTTGTGACAAACACCCACTACCATCTGCCTATCTTGAGTGTGTGCAAATTGCTGGCGGCTTGGCTGAGGCCGACGTGTAAAGCCGCCCGGCTAAATCGCCGCACGGAATTTTTCTGCTTTCGTTTTTTTCTTCGCGTATTTTCCTTCTGTGAAATCAACGTTTAGGTTTCCTTTTCCTTTTATCATTGGGGATATATATATATTACTTTTATTCCTTCATTATTGCAAACGATATTTATCAGTAAATTTCAGTAGAATTTATAAATGAACTTTAGGAATTTCTTTTCTCTGTATTCTTGTACCGTTATGGAGATTTTCTAGAGTACATAAAGAAGCTTAAATC
The DNA here is from genome assembly GCA_030386875.1 of Morinoia aosen. Taxonomy (NCBI): domain Eukaryota; kingdom Metazoa; phylum Arthropoda; class Malacostraca; order Amphipoda; family Talitridae; genus Morinoia; species Morinoia aosen. The sequence continues at coordinate 54,773,333 of CM059568.1, forward strand.
TTCATGTTAAGCATTTCCTTAATTACTAAATTCTTGAATTTCATGCCTTGCATTTAAAGCAAGAGCATTTGTATCAGAATCTCTTAATTGATTTTTTCCTATCCGTCCTTAAGTTAGCTGGTGTTGGATCTGTAGGACTTTCTCGGAGTTGATCTACTTTATGGGAGTTTTATCATGTACTTTGGGATAACTTCAGTGTGAAATTTCCTTGATGTCTCCTTGGACTGCTCATCCAGCTTCTTGGACTCCTTGCAGGACCTCTACATCATCGCCATACACACAACACTCACAGTTTTGAATCTCCCTGGGTTCCTGAGTGCCATGCTAAATGCTATTCTCACATAAGCTGTGACTTAACTTGCTCCTACCAATATGAACTGTGACATAATATGCTAAATGCTAAGGACCTGGGCTTACTAGTATCCTAGTATGCTATGCTAATATGAGCAGTAACTTAACTTGCTCCTGCTAATGTGCTAATGTGCTAATGTGCCGACTTGCTTCTGCTCACATGAGCCGGATTTAACTTGCTCACTCACACCTCACCTTATTTTGAGTCATTAGTTCTACCTGAGCTACGTCATTGACCCTCGCTCAATTATCTCAAATTGCCTAATTCAAGTTCCCAAATACAACTCACTCACCCTGCCTACTCCATCGCGTGACGGCCTTCGCCAACGCCAGCCTGGCTCTCCGGCACGGATTGCCCCACCTAGACAAGCTCTCCGAGATCAAGATCCAAGCCAGTTCTCCTTGGTTTTCCTTCAATAAACTACACGGCAGGAAAAAGCTGAGTTCTCCAAATTGTCATTCATTATCCCTCTTATAGTTTCTCAGATACCTTGTCGAGAGTCGTGTTGATTTTGGCCGTCAAGAACCATTACTTCCGGTTCAAACCACCCAACGGTCAAACGACACAGGTTTGGTTCAAGATTGATTAATGGACAAGTTGGAGTTCTTAGAATTAGGGCCACCAGTCGCCATCGCACGGCAACACTTACTAAACTAATGACTTCATCTGACTCCCTCAGAAGGAGGTGTGTGACGGTATTCGGGTTGCTCTACTGCACCTAATTTTCACTTGCACGATTGACCTCTGCAGGACAATGAAAGGACTTTTAATCTCTCGCCTGATGTTAGTTTATTTGCGTAGTCTCTGAGAGTCGTGCTGCGGCCGCTGGGAGGTAGATTCGCTTCTTTTGTAAGTTCCTCCGTATCCCAAATACCAAGCTCTTACCCGATCTCCCAATTTTTGTATCGCCGTCTGGTCGGTGTGCTTGTAGCCTTGGGGACGCCTGAGGAGCACGCACGTTGCCTAGGGAGGCTGTACAAACGACTTACGTCGCACATTTGCTGTATTTAACGGGCATATGTGTTTTGGGAAAGTAAGGAACTGATCTTTTATATTTTTTTGAGGGCATAATGTCACAAACCCAGACTGCGATTTCGCCTCAGGTCAACACCTGTCGAGCCAACGAATTCGTACTTGTCTTAGTTGATTGAGGTTCCTAAAGACGTGGAAGGCGACCAATTCTAGATTCCCCGGTATACCGTTCAAAGAACGCAGTCGGAGTCTGGTGATTCGGGTGCCTCCATTTCGGCAGACACTTCTAGCACGATTGTGCTCAGTGACGCTAACCTCACAGATTCTTTTATGGTCCCAGTTGGGGATCCGAGCTGAAACTTTCATAGTTCCAGAGTTAACCTTCCACTATTTTCATCTATTTTCCTCTGCCAAGCTTTCTTTTGGGAACTTCCCTTTTTAACTCCCTCGAGCATCTTACAAGTAACAGCTTCACTGTTACCAGACCTTTCGGTCTACATGCGTTGGGGGGTAGCTATAGTGAACCCTCAGCCGTGTTAGGATCTGGCCGAGGGGTATAGCCAGTCCTTACAATACCTCGACAAGTGTCTGGGAGAAAATCGTGAGAAGGATAATCAGGCACTTTGGACTCAGCTTTTGGGGTATGTATTGGAAGGAAGCCGGAGAAGACCGCCGAGTCTTGAACCACCGATGAACTTGGCTAGAAGAGGGTTTGCAGTCCGGGCAGTCGGGAGGCTCCTGGAGAAGTGCTGGAGTCGACCGTGTGTGTGTGTGGTTTGCAAATGATTTTAAGAGCCCAGCTTATAGACTTTGAGGAAACCGTGACGTTGTGAGTGATCGATTTTGATTGGATTGAGGCCAGGCAGGGCGTCTCAAGTTGAGGCAATTCTTAGGTGAGTTAAGTAGCATTAAAGCCCATGCCAGCGAGACAAAATGAGGCCCAAGGCCAGGTAAATTCTGATTAAGTCACGTCCAGTTAAGGTCGGGCCAGTTTCAGTTGAGGCCGGTTGAGATAAAACCCAATACTAGTCCAACAAAAGGGAAATCCCACTAAGGAAATGCCTGGGGAGTTGAAAGGCCAATTCAGTTAAGTTGAGGCAAAGCAAGGCGGCTCAAGTTGAGGTAAAAACAAGGCGGCTCAAGTTGAGGTAAAAACAAGGCGGCTCAAGTTGAGGTAAAAACAAGGCGGCTCAAGTTGAGGTAAAAACAAGGCCCAAGGGGAGGCTGTTGCGAGTGGTGTGTGGCGATGACGTTGAAGTCGAGATGATGTTCGAACGCTAACAAGCCACAAGACAGAGTGAGTAACGCTCAGTTCAAGTGACGCGCTTGGATGTTGCCAAATCGGGCTGCTTTAAAACTCGAAATGTCGATTGATTATTTGATCTCTCAAGTATTTACACACAAACTTCCATAATTACGAATTAGAAGTAGAAAATAATTATTAATAAATTAGAGTAAGATTTTTAATGCTAATAATTAATTTATTTAAGTGCGAAAGGGAAAATTTATACTTCTTACGCTTGTGTAGCGATTGCTACATTACCCCCCAAGGCGCAGACCGAAAGGTCCACCCGCTGCAATCATTTGTAGCGGGAAGGAGTTTTGACAACGCGACCGTGCCGGGTTTGGCGGTCAGAAAATCTTACTACGCGGGGAAGTTTCACCAATCGGGTCTGCAAATGTAGATCGGCAAGAGTTCTAGGAACACGAGTTACTGCAGCGGGCTCGTCTGGTCTATCCAGACTTGTCGCTGTTTCAGTAAGAGGGCTAGAATTAGAATCTACGACAGGCTTAGAGATAGGGTTTGAATGTACAGGCACATAGAAAGGATTACACTCAAGTTGACTAGGCAACAAGGCAGCCAACTGAGGAAGCTGAGATGGTAGATATGATCGAGTCTCAGTGGAAAGAGAACTCTGTGGAGAGAAGGATGAGTTAGAAGTTACACTATGATCGGAAGTGTACGCGACTTTTAATCGATCAATGCTCACAGGGTCGCGTGAACCCGATCTTTCAAGGGTGAAGTATTTGGGCGTGCGTTTGAGTATTTTGAATGGGCCATCATAAGGACGCGTGAGTGTAGGTTTGATGGCGTCGTTTCGGACGTACACATGTGTGCAGTCCTGCAAGGCAGGATCCAGTTTGTCCTCAGTCTGAGGCATTCGCGGAGCCACATACTTGATCTGGCGCATGCAATCTTTGAGACAGGTTACATATGCGGAACGGTCAGCGGATGAAAATTCAGGCAAAGGTTTTGGGTCAACAATGTCGCCGGGGAGACGAAGTGTCTGACCATATAGCATTTCAGCCGCTGTGCATTGCTGATCCTGTCTATGTAAATTTCGGATGCTAAGTAGTACTACTGGAAGTCTGTCAGTCCAATCATTGCTGCAGTTTAGGCAACGTAATGCCGAATTTAAATCTCTGTGGACTCTCTCAATAAGTCCATTTGACTGTGGATGATACGCAGTAGTGTTTACGTTTTCACACCCTAAAGCAGTGCTAAGCTCACTCCAGAATTTGGAGGTAAATTGTGATCCCCGGTCATGTGTGACGCGTAAGGGAACACCAAATCTGGAGATCCAGTTGGACATGAAAGCGCGCGCTACAGTCTCGGTTTGGGTATCAGGAAGAGGGACAGCCTCAACCCAACGTGTGAACCTATCGATGATGGTCAACAAATAAGAATAACCGCGCGATAAAGGCAAAGGACCCACCAAATCTAGGTGTACCGAATCGAACTTGTGACCTGTGAATGCACAATTCTGCAGCGCTGCACGATTATGTTTCACCACTTTACTACTCTGACATGCATGGCAATTTTGCACAATTTGCTTGACCTCCTTACGCATCGCTGGCCAGACGAAACGATCAGAAATCAAACGCAATGTACGGTTAATACATGGATGAGAGAAGGAATGATAGTGGAGGATAGCTACTCTGCGGAGAGTCGCGGGAAGATACAAACGAGAAAGTCGCTCAGCATCACGGTACACGCCGTCAACCAAGGTCAATTTCAGAGAGGAAGTGTTAGAAGGCTTGAGAAGGTCCTGAAGTTCAGGATCCTCCTTCTGCGCCTTGGAAATATTGCCGAAAGTGATTTCACCACTGGTTTGGACAGTGTTGATGCGGGATAGACAATCAGCGACAGTATTGTCCAACCCTTTTATGTAACGGATGTCAGTGGTAAATTGGCTAATATATGACAGGTGTCTAGCTTCTCTTGGCGAATGCCGCTCAGAAGGCATCTTGATCGCTGAGGTCAGAGGTTTGTGATCTGTGTAGATCACAAACTCCCTTGCCTCTAGAGCACAGCGAAAGTGTCTCACAGACAGATAGATAGCAAAAAGTTCCCTACCGAACGCGCTATAAGCACGCTCAGTGGGCGACAGCTTTTTGGAAAAGAAGGCAAGAGGAGAGATGTTAGTACCTACTTGTTGTTGCAACACAGCACCTACGGCGGTACTGGATGCGTCAACAACGAGGCTGAAGTCAGCATTAGCAATAGGGTAGGATAATTCAGTCGCGGAAGCTAACTTGTGCTTGATTGTCTCAAAAGCTTTGCGCGCTTCTTCTGTCCATTTTACCTCAATAGATTTGCCTTTTCGTTTCGGTTCGAGCAAGTCAGACAAGGGGGCTAGAGTTTGAGCACAGTTGCGTATGAAACGATGATAGAAGTTAACAGAACCTAGGAACCTTCTTAGTTCCTTCTGGGTCTGTGGAAGAGGAAAGTTTTTGATCACTTCTACTTTGGAAGGCAAAGGTTTTAGACCAAGGCTAGAGATTTCATGACCTAAGTAAATCAGTGATGGCTTTCCGAGCTCACATTTTGCAGGGTTCACGAGGAGTCCATTATCGGACAGTCTTTGAAAGACGACCCTAAGATGGTCTTTGTGGAACTCCGGGGTTGTGGATGCCACTAGGATGTCGTCTAGATAGACATAAGCGAAAGTGAGATCAGAGAAAATTTCAGCCATGTGCCTTTGGAACGTTTGAGGAGCGTTCCTCAAGCCGTATGGCATTTTAAGGAATTCAAAGAGACCAAACGGAGTGATTACCGCGGTCTTAGCAATAGCGCTCTCATCAAGTGGAATTTGATGAAAGGCGTGCTGAAGGTCTATCTTTGAGAAAATTTGAGCTCCCTCTAAATTTGCACTGAAATCATGCAAGTAAGGAATAGGGTAGCGATCAGGTAGAGTAACGGCATTCAATCTGCGGAAATCCCCGCACGGTCTGAATTCACCGTTAGCCTTGGGTACTAGCAACAGAGGGCTAGCCCAAGGACTTTTGGAACTGCGGATAATGCCATTTTCTTGCATGCGCGCAAATTCTTTCTTAGCTAACGCCAATCGATCAGGCGGTAGTCGCCTTGCTCGGGAGTAGACTGGCGGTCCCGTCGTCTCTATGAAGTGCTTTGTGCATGTCTGCATGTTCTTAGAAGCTAAATTAGGGTTTGTTAATGCAGGAAAATTTTTGAGTACCTGCTCGAAAATGCACTCCTCCTTGAAAGCTATGGAGAATGAATACAAGACATTAGCTCTAGTTATGCTGCAAGCGGGAATTGAGATCTGTGTCTCCTCGTCCCTAATTCTACGGTTTTTAACATCTACAAGTATGCCAAACTTGGCCAAAAAATCCGCGCCAATGATAGGCTCTTGGACTTCCGCGATGAGGAAGGTGAAACGAAAGTTTCGCCTCAATCCCAGACTGCACTCTAATACTCTTTCACCGTAACAAGGAATTGGCGTGCCGTTTGCGGCGCGTAATGTCGCCAACAATGGGTTGTTTTTGTCTTTCGCCGTGGCTGGGATAATTGACACACTGGAGCCAGTGTCTATTAAAAATCGATACTTGGTAGTGGGATCGATAATGTTCAAAAGGCGAGTGGTCTGGGAATGAGGCAACGCAGTACTCGCTACTATGCGTCGCTGTTGGCGTTTCCCGAGGTCATTTCGGTATAACGAGGACAAAAGCGGGACCCGCACTTTCGTGCTTGGTCACCATACTTTGTGTGATACCAGCATAAATTGCTACTAGCATCACGAGAGCGCGACCGAAAGCAACGGTCTTGATTTGACCTATCATAAGATCTACCTCTATCAAAGCGTTGAGGAGGAGGAAAAGGATGATAGTTGGAGGGATAGTCATAAGGATAGTCGTAGGCATTTTGGTGGCTTTGGAATCTCCCTGGGCCTTGCTGAATGTGAGCTACGCTCTGACCACTCTGACCTAACTGGCAATTCTGTAAAGCTTGCTTTATCTCAGCAATGTCTTGCTGCATCTTATCTATTGTGGCTGAGGATTGATTCTGAGTATTTGTGGGGCTAAAATTCGCAGCAGCTGCATTCAGGGAAGCAACTTGCGGTGCTTGTGACAAATTAATGTTGCGCATCACCGTCTCAGTGGACTCCGCGAGCTTTTCCAACGTTTGATCAGGGCCTGCTAGCGATAGAAATGAACGGACATTGTGAGGAAGCTTAGTCATGAAAACTTCCTTCAGAAATCCCTCAGCTACGGCAACACCCGTAGCGAGTTTGCGCAGCTCTTTGACTAGCGAAGTGGGAGAGAAAGAGACAGAGACAGATGGAATTGCTGAGGCGTCTACAAGAGACCGAAATTTGTCCGCATCGGACATCTGCAACTTCTGCAGAATCTTTCTTTTCAAGGTGCCGTACGGATCAAAGGGGGGAGGGTTTTCGAGCAATTGATTTGAATCATTCAAAAATTTTGTGGGAGCTGCGGAAACAAGGGCGTAGAATTGATCGGTGTTATCGGTTACTTTATGATACCTAAACATAGCTTCGACCTGTTGGAACCAGGTATGAGCGTCCTCCGGAATGAAAGGGGGGAGCCTAATGGGTTTTGTGGGGGCTCGATCTTCATTATCTGATTCAGTCATGCTAGCAGCTTTCTTTCAATTTGCGTAATCAACGCCTATGACTTGGAATTTGCGTGGCAAAGGTTTGCGTTATTTCTTTACCTACACAATCATTCAAATTAGGTTGAAACAGAAGGAAAGGAAATATGAAATTGGAAACGAGAAAAAAAAATTTTATGCGGTATGCGGCAATTAGCGTAGGCACAAAAATAAAGCAGGTGAGAAAAATTATTTTTCTACCTACTCAATCGATCAATAACGTTGAAGAAACGGAGGGAAAGAGAGAATGGAAACGCGAATTTTTACGGTAGTCAGAATAAACGTAATAAACGTAAGCACAGAACTAGGAAAAAAAATATATGTTTCCTACCTACTGAGGCACATAAAACAAACAAGGACAGTATAGCGCTGAAAAAAAATTTTTGTTAGAGCTGCTCAGAGAATCTCCATTAACACGGTAAATCTAAGAAATTCTCAAAGACTACGACATGGGAAATTTATCACCACAATGATATACCAAAATTAACCTCTCTCACGACTTCCCAAACACTTATCGAGTTGAATAGATTTCAAGTTTTAAAGAAAGTTTTGGGGTTATTTTAACTGGGGTCTTCACCAGTGATTTTTATCTTTGGGGTCACCAGTGTTATTATCTGGCCGAGGGGTATAGCCAGTCCTTACAATACCTCGACAAGCGTCTGGGAGAAAATCGTGAGAAGGATAATCAGGCACTTTGGACTCAGCTTTTGGGGTATGTATTGGAAGGAAGCCGGAGAGGACCGCCGAGTCTTGAACCACCGATGAACTTGGCTAGAAGAGGGTTTGCAGTCCGGGCAGTCGGGAGGCTCCTGGAGAAGTGCTGGAGTCGACCGTGTGTGTGTGTGGTTTGCAAATGATTTTAAGAGCCCAGCTTATAGACTTTGAGGAAACCGTGACGTTGTGAGTGATCGATTTTGATTGGATTGAGGCCAGGCAGGGCGGCTCAAGTTGAGGCAATTCTTAGGTGAGTTAAGTAGCATTAAAGCCCATGCCAGCGAGACAAAATGAGGCCCAAGGCCAGGTAAATTCTGATTAAGTCACGTCCAGTTAAGGTCGGGCCAGTTTCAGTTGAGGCCGGTTGAGATAAAACCCAATACTAGTCCAACAAAAGGGAAATCCCACTAAGGAAATGCCTGGGGAGTTGAAAGGCCAATTCAGTTAAGTTGAGGCAAAGCAAGGCGGCTCAAGTTGAGGTAAAAACAAGGCGGCTCAAGTTGAGGTAAAAACAAGGCGGCTCAAGTTGAGGTAAAAACAAGGCGGCTCAAGTTGAGGTAAAAACAAGGCCCAAGGGGAGGCTGTTGCGAGTGGTGTGTGGCGATGACGTTGAAGTCGAGATGATGTTCGAACGCTAACAAGCCACAAGACAGAGTGAGTTACGCTCAGTTCAAGTGACGCGCTTGGATGTTGCCAAATCGGGCTGCTTTAAAACTCGAAATGTCGATTGATTATTTGATCTCTCAAGTATTTACACACAAACTTCCATGATTACGAATTAGAAGTAGAAAATAATTAATAATAAATTAGAGTAAGATTTTTAATGCTAATAATTAATTTATTTAAGTGCGAAAGGGAAAATTTATACTTCTTACGCTTGTGTAGCGATTGCTACAGCCGCACTTCAGCCTAATTTCATAAAATATTAAAAACTAACATCCTAAAATTGAATTATACAAATGTAATTAATTTTATAAATTTACAAGACCGAATTTATTCGTTAAAACCCAAAATGTTACAAAAAAATGTCTTTCGAAAATATTTTCCGAATACGTTTCCGCCCGTCACTTCCGTTGGAAACAGTACGGAGAACCATTTCGCAAGTTCAGATAGCCATTTTCAGGCAGAGGCGTCATTCTCTTGGTCAATTCTCCTGTGTTAGCGCTTGGGCCCCAGAGGGGCAATTAAGAACCTGCGAAGCCGAAACACAAACATCACCACAAAACCCTATAGTAACGTTTCTCAGAACCACTTGAAAACGTACTAGTAGGTTCATTCGGAACGTTCTCAGAACCACTTGAGACGTTCGTAAAGTTTATTCAGCCTAAACGGCTATCAATCAACCAAGTAAGCCACAAGGCACTGACAGAAATTACTGCCTCCTTCGAGATACCCTCATAATACCAACTGTTACCGCACCTGCGGAATATTACACTCAAAAATCCACTCTCGCCGGAATCCACCCCGGATTCCCTCGAGCCACGGCACCTGCTGGAGTACGTCTTCCGATGGGACCCGGATACTGTTCCAAAAGAAGCAAATCTACCTTCCAGCGGCCGCAGCACGACTCTCAGAGACCACCACAAATAAACAAAAATCAGGCGAGAGAGTAAAAGTCCTTTCATTGTCCTGCAGAGGTAAATTGTGCAAGTGAAAATTAGGTGCCAGTAGAGCAACCCGAATACCGTCACACACCTCCTTCTGAGGGAGTCAGATGAAGTCATAGTTTAGTAAGTGTTGCCGTGCGATGGCGACTGGTGGCCCTTATTCAAAGAACTCCAACCTATTCCATTAATCAATCTTGAATCAAACCCTCCTAACAGCTTATCTTAAAGCTTCCAAGGCAAATCATTCTTAACAACTTCGCCACTTTGGAGAAGTTCATATAGTAGTACTCGAAAGCTTTATTTTTTAAACAAAGATGACTTCTTGAGAGATGTTTTTACCCACCTTGATAATTCTGTTTTTAATTAGTAAGTATTAACCCTCAAATCGACACCGTCAATTTACATTAAATAACATTAAAATCTTGGCTTATCAGTGTGATCGTTCATTTCGTGATCCTATTCGTCTAAGAAAATTGTTTTGCACGCCGTAACCGAGTGGTTAAGAACGCTCACTTCCGTGAAGGAGTCGAGGTTCGCATCTCAGCGCTGCGCGACGACTTTCCCCGTTGAGTATACGTGTGAACTCAAGCATAATACATCACTCTACCCAGCTGTCTGAAATGGGTACCTGCTTGAACGGGGGTAACCGTCATTACAGTCCAGCATTATTTTTCAGAAATTTTTAAAAATTGGTTGTGTATGAACGCAAATTTTTTCGAGCTAGTCAGTAGAGATTTATTTATACGTAGGCTCAAAACCTTACTTCAAATTTCTTCCATGACAACACTCCATGTTTTAAAATAATTTTTATTGTTTACAGTCACTGAGACCTAATGGCTTCTAGCGTGCATGGTAATGTGAATCAGGTTTAGTTGGAATGAAACATCATCTTTTAGGCATGCGTGGCAATCATTTCTCGTTTCTGACTCAAGAATCCTCTGCGCGAGCATTATTTAGGTAGTCAATTGGAAAATTATTCTGTGGTAATGAAAGTATCTCAAGCTAGTTACTAGGTACGCACTTATTGATACATAAACATAAAAATTTAGGTTCAACAGTTAATCTCTTTGTGAATGTTGATTACCTCGTTTTAGATGAATATTCGTTCCTTTCCAATGAATATACTTCAGTACTATCAACGGCTGCAGTAGAAACCTATAAGCTCATGTGAGAATGTAAGTTGAGATAAAGAATGTGTTTTATCAGTATTTAGTATAAATAACCGTACATAAACTTAGAATAGTACAACCAGGATATACCTTTTCATGTTTTACTCTCAATCTTTTATTCAAGCCAGTTAGTATTGATCTTTCAATGAAAAATAAGTAGATATTTCTTGATACAAGCTTTGAAAGTCATTTCGGCGTGTCAAATTTGTCATAAATTTCTTCTACGATAATTTTTTCTCGGTACTTGAAAATAATTTTAGACGGTATTTTATTTTGTTAAATTAAGTATTTAGGTCTTTTTTAACTTATAACGAACATCCTCCGAAGCATTCTCAAGGTTCATTTTAAGTTTTATGAGCTTGCAGTTTTCTTATCATTGGTAAAATATCCAAGAGAATATATTTCCATTGTTTCTTTTTATAATATAATTAAACCCTCACACGGCTATTGTCCACTTATGATTTGTCTTTCAATTAAAGACCTTTCTGTTGAGAAAACTTTAAAACCCAATTTGTTTGTAATTCATTTCACACATAAACTTTAAAGTAAATAGACGTGTTTTCTCTTTCTTTTATTTCTTTTCTTCTTAATTTTGAGCATATATTTTCCAGTTATTTTTAAAATAAGAACAGAGAAGCAAATACATCAATCCGTGTGTGACTCACTGAGTCTAGTATTTTAATGCTTCAGCCTCAGACGCCGTCAGAAAGAATAGATGCAAATAAAAACATATTGGGAAACCTAACAAGTCTCATCTGCACTAACCTTGACTTTATTTTTTACAATATTTTCATTTATTTTCTTCGCGTAGGTCATCTAGGTCATCTGTGTTCCGCGAACAGCATTTGTTTTCCCGATACGCTAAACATTTGACTGTCATCAAGTACGTTTTAGAATATTTTTTATCGCACTGAATGGTAGTAATAATTCTGATGAGAAAATCTTCGTCATGTGCTTTATATGTTTACCTAAAGTTTAGCTTAGTTTAATTTAATAAAATTATATCTTTAATTTAGCTACGCAGTCTGATGACTGCTAAATTTTTCAGTTATCAGCATAAAATATAACTTCATTAACTTATTCATTGTAAAAGTTGAAAATGGTGTGCAACATATTTTATCAGCACATGAGAAATACGAAATTTATCGTGCATTAATATCCTTAACCAGTTTGATTAAGTATAATGATGAAGTGATGATAAAATTAACTCAATATGAGTTGTTTTAGATTAACACATTACCGCCACGGCAACGCGTTGCAGTTTTTACACAATTTATTATTGACATCGCGTGGCTACAATATCAAGTCATATGCTTGTCGAAGAAACTAAACACTATGTCATGAATATTTTATTCCTTGCATGTTTTGCTAATTCTTCTGCTAAAGGCAGTTCGTTGAACATTATCGAAGTATGAGTCATTCGAAAAAAAGCATGAAGACTTCAGACATTACGACTTACATGTGTTCATCAGAACTTCTTCCATTTTTTACAACCAATTTATGCACTCACAGCTGAAGTTTATGTTCCATTCCATTATCTAGGCATTCCCAAGCGCACTTTACAGGATTCTAATAAATGCCAGTTTTGATTAATTTTGGGATTAGAAGCGAGTGCATCACATATACTTCAGGGATATCAAAGTTTGGCGATATGAACAGAGTGGCATGTTTAGACCTCAAAAAATGCATAGCACAACGTAGAAGCTTAGATATATCTAGCATACAGGTATAGTTCCAGGAAACTTTTCAGTCACGTTTGTTTAGTTTATTTGAACCCAATGTTTGTAAACTAATAAGGTATTCAATTTTATTTACCTTATAAAATTCAGAGTGATAAAGTTGTGATCATTTATTAAGAAACAAACAACGCGTTTGTTCTTTAACTAATAAGAGGCCATCATTACTACGGCTTCTGCAGCCAGCGTATATAAGGAACGCAGTCCATATCGATGTTGCCACTTCACCAGCTTCCTCTAACACCGCTCGTCACACTGTGTGCTAAACGATCAGTACAGTGAAGAAAAATTAAGACGTACCAGCACTCTTTACTTCTATTTCTATAAAGTCAAAATATCGAGTATGTTCCCGGGTTTCATCTCTCCACCGATTGACGGCAGTTTTCAATTCAAGAAGTCAAAATGCGCAGAAGACAGGCACGCCTACTCAGTGTTGGAGGAGCCTGTCATTTCTCAAGCTCGTCTTTCGATGAATGTACAGTGGCCCAAGTACGCTTGTAGCGATGAAGATACAAGCAGCGACAGTGAGAGCACAAGCCCTAAATTGAAGACTGTGAATACGAAGTTAAAGAAGTCCCACAGCGTTGAGAGCTCTAACAGTTCGGACGGCACTTCATCTCCTCTGCCTGAAGCATTCGACTCAGAAGTCATTTATAACACAAAACAAAAAACTATTATCCCCAAGATAGCAGGAAGGACTGTTCGGAGTGTAATCAGTTCATTATCCCCTAAAATAAGTAAGAAAAAATATGAAATTCGCACTAAAGACCCACTTTGGCCCAACTCGATGAACACTTTTGCCCGTGGCATCACTACTTCGCGAACAAGCACCATGGTTGTACCAGAAGAGCCTTCCATACTTGCTTTAACTCTCACTGAAGAAATTAATAAAAGAAACGAGGTTCGAAAGTTAATGCAAGCTCTAGCAACGCGCTCAATTGATCTCATCTCTTTCGGGTCTGAAGAAGAAACAAGCCCTAGCCCTCTCACCGACAAATCTAGCTCGAACGAAGTTTGCGGTCATTGTCGTAACCCCGTCGATTGGACCAGCAATTTTAACACAGTAGCCAATCATCCTGCTGACAAAATTGAGCCTAAATATTGTATACTCACCGAAGCTCCTCCAAATGATGAATTTTTTGCGTAATAGCTCAGTTAATTGTTCCTTAGTTTCTTTTCTTCTAAGAGATTCGATTGAAATTTCTCCTAGAAAATGATATTGTGCTATTTCCTTGAAAGAGTTAAACTTTTATGTCCATCCTATATTATCGCAAATGAAGCTTATGTCTATTGCTGTTGAAAAAAAGCTATACTGAAAAATAAATATTCCCAAATAAAAGCTTTCTTTATTTTCTCATGTATTATGTTCTGTTCTCTTGTATTGTGTTGATATTCTGTTTTTAATTTCTGAATTTCTGACACCGTAACTAAACATCAGTAAACAATGATGGGGTCAAAAACTACAAAATCCTAAGTACCACAAATCAAGAATTACGAAATCCTCAGAACTATGAAATCCTCAGAACTAAGAAATCCTCATCAAGAACTGCGAAATAGTTCTTGATTTATTCTAAAGACTTTCTCCTATAATGCTATCGTCCAAGGCCTGCATATTATAATAGCAGATTATAATAGCGTGTTATTACTTTTCGACAGCCGTAACTAACAAAGTAACACCTCAAGAATCGGCCGGTACAACTTGTGACGATATTTGTTTTCCGGTAGACACATGATGAAAAACGCTTTCTAAAACATTAATTTTGTTGTGTAAGATATTTACATTCTTTTCGAAATATTTACTGAATAATGTACCATCATAAATAAGTAAGACGTAAAGATATCTCAGGGTTTGATATGATCGAGTATCAGCTGCAAAGAAATTGTATGACATCCTAAAATCTATTCAATTCCGTAATATACGAATATGTTTTATTTCCTGCCCGAGATAACTTAAAACCTATGTACAAGTCTGGAAAGTGTGATGTGAATTAAATAGTGGTATATCTATATCCTCGAAAGAGGTTCATTTGTATTTTATTCATCCAAGTGAATTATAGAGCTCTGTAACATACTAGTTGGTACATCTGACATGCGCCCTGGGAGATATATTGTACGATTACCGGCATGAGAAAGTACCAGGCGTAAACAGGTATCCACCTAAGTTTGAGATGTTCTATGATGGTAATTTTGGAAGTCAACTCTTGTTTGCTGTGAGGTGCAAGTCATTGAGTGTGAACAGACGTATATGGCGGTGGAATGAGAATAAGAATAGATTATGTCGGCAGTGTAATAGTAGAGTGAAAGAAACAATTGAGAATTTTGTGCTGGAATGTAGTAAGTATGAGGAAGAAAAAGAGAGTTTCATGAATGTGGTGTTTGAGCAGTATGGAGAGAATGAGTGGTATGCCAGATGTGCTGAAGATGATTGTGGTATGAGCTGTATTGTTGGATAGTATCATTGAAGCTATAAAAGTTTTTCTGATACGTGCCTGGAGTAAAAGAGAGTGACTGGTATGAGCCAGTCATGTAAAGTGGGCTGTAATGACCCACCATGCCTGGGGATGGTGTCTCGATATACTGGTTATCCCAGTGATGCCGTCTATATATAATGCAGTTTGTGACAAGGATTGGTGGATCCCGTTTAGTATTGGACAAGTCTGGTACACAGGCGCTGAACCCGTTGTGTGAATATTGAGGAGGGAATTGAAGGCCGTTACAAAGGTTAAAGGTTAAAGGTTAACATCGGCATCTTTGGGATGCTTTATTTCCAATCAAACCTGATACATATGATCTTAGCATTGGTTTTTCAAATGTTCTATAACTAAGCCTATATATAGGACACCATGACGGTTCCATGACGCCATGACACCATGACAGGACACCATGACAGGACACCATGACGATTGCGCTTGCTTAATGATTTATAAATCGATCTATCACGACCCCGAAGGGCATTTCTGTGAACAGAAGAAATTAAAAAGTATAAACAGACAAAGGAAATAAAGCACTCGTGCAAAAATTATCTCTATATTTGTATGCCGAACAAGCCATGCATTTCAATTTTGAGTGTAAGTTTGTTTACGCATTTCTAGATGTGCGTGCTGTGTTGCGCGATGTTCTTTACAAATTATTTCGAGACTATTTTTTTTTTCTCAATACTTGATTGTCATTTACGGTGGTGTTTCAATCTAGTACGGTGTAGCGTTTTTTTTTTGTGTGTGTATTTTTCCTACTTCGATGATCTTATAAATAATTCGAAAACTACTAAAGAATTCTTCGAAACTGCCAAGTTCTTAGTTGAAATTATCGAAGTAGGAAAAAAAAGGCAAGAAGCGCTGTACCGGAATCTCTTCATCTCTTGGAATATAAAATATCCAAGAGATAATATTTCTCATTTCTCATTCAACTACTCTTGACAGAGTTAAACTATTAGCACGACCCGTATGGTTTGTCTATTAGTACGCCTCGTATATTTTTTCTATTAATATGCCTCGTATGGTCTATCTATCTGTACACCTATGATAGTATTGTCTAATATTACATCTCATATAGTTTGTCTATTATTATGCCTCGTACGGCTTAACTATTTGTACACCTCGTATGGTTTGTCAATTAGTATTCCTCGTATGGAACTTTGTTAGACTATTAGCACACCACGTGTGGTTTGTCTATTATAGTACGCCTCGTATATTATGTCTATTAATATGCCTCGTATGGTCTATCTATTTGTACATCTCTGATAGTTTATCTATTAGCACACCTCGTATGGTTTGTCGATTATTATGCCTCGTATGGCTCATCTATTTTTACACCTCGGATGGTTTGTCAATTAATACTCCTCGTATGGATCTTTTGTTTTAGGACGTCTTATATTAAGGAACTTTTAAAAGCCAATATGTTGGCATATGTATCTCATGTGACAACTTGGAAATAAACGGTTTTGTTTGTTTGTTTGTTCCCCCGTAAAGCCGGTACCCATTTCCGACACCTGGGTTGAGTGGGGTATTGTGCTTGAGCTTTCCCTTATACCCAACGGGAAAAATCTCCGCGCCAGCGCCGGGATACGAACCCGCGACTCCAACATACGAGCCCGATCCCTTAACCACTGTACCACGGGGAGCAAAAGGCCCAAAGGCCCCGACGCTGTCGGCCCTCAATTTCAAGTTCAAGTTCAAGGGTGCCTGTTTGTACGGATGTGTGAGAGTGCGTGTGTGAGTATGTGTTTGCGCCGTGTAGAGAAAATAGAGAAAAGGAGTATGAGTTTAGAGAACAGTGTTATTATACAATTGGGAGAAATAAGTGCGATTCATCAGTCAAAACATATAACAGCGATAAAATTATTTTTTACAAAAATTAAAACAAATAATATACCGAAGTTAATTGCTTTACGAAAGAAGAATTCTAAATATTGCCATTATGCCTCCTTTCATGCGTCTGAAACATAGTTCGTACGTCCGCCAGCGAATATACGTAAGCTATGTCATAATGAATCACAGTTTGTTCTGCCAGCTGTTTTCATCGGAATACGACTCAGTGGTGTAACGTTCGAGACACTTCACGCAATATAATAGGTTTCGGCACTTTATATAGTGGCTGCGGAGCGTTTTAGTCTTTCAAAAGGAATTGGGAATTCCCGTAACAGGTAAGCAAGCTAAACTTTGTGATAGAAAATTGTTCTACGTTTGGGAGTGTGATAAGTTCGAGCAACCGTATTTACTCATTGGTCATCGTCAGGAAATAGTTTGCGCTTTTTAGTATCCTCGATACAACCCTATTGACGAAAATATTAAAGCGTTCATTTCTAACCAGTCTCTATCTTGTTACTCAATTCTTATTTGTTAGATAGGGGATGTATGTGTAGGTCAACAGGCAACAAAATTTTAGTAGAAATTGCTATACACCTGAGAATTATATAAAATTAAAGATAGATATAAGCATAAAATAACTTTAGTTTGAATATAAATATATGGGGAAAATAATCCGGTTAATGTGTAGCGTTTGGTAATAATCAATTTTCTTGTTTTTGTGGCATTAACATAGTTAATTAGGTTAAAATAAACAAATAAATAACAATAAACAACAAGCAAATGAGTATTTAATGAGTTCCTAGTGGTAAATTACTGACCGCAACTCTAGTGTTTGAAGCGGCAAGTAATTCAAACAGCACGTCGGACGGCATCACTGCAATGCCGTCTCGCTTCCAGCCCGATCGTCACCAAAGACGAAACCAAACCTAGGTACCGCTATACCTTGTTAAATACTCATTTGACGAAAAAAGTGTATAGAAGAAAAGTTGTTTATTTCAATGTCTTTACCACAATTCAAGCAACAAAAATTCGAAAATCTATGAGTAGCTGTTTATTCGAGCGCATTCGTCATCATAGACGAAACTAAACCTACTGCTATAACTGGTAAAATACTCATTTGCGACGGAAAGTGCATAGAAGAAAACTTGTTTATTTTAACCTAATTAACTATGTTCATGCCTTGAAAATTTAAAAATATATTATTACCAAACGCTACACATTTACCAATAATCCTTCAAGAAGAAGGTGTGCTAATATAACATATGAATCCCATAAAAATTTCTGCATAGCATGAAATCAATTGACTCTGGGTCAATTTTAACTTTAATGTTGTCAACAATTTTCATAATTCATAATTTCATTGCAAAGAATCAATAATGGAATACATTTAAGAATGTTTTAACAAGAATGACATTTTGCTCGCTAATGCGTTATTTTCAATTTATTCAACTTTGAAGTTGGCTTGTGCGCGCTAGGGAAGCTTGCGTGCCAGGGAAGCGTGCGCGCCTAGGGTAATTTAATTAATAACGGAAGCTGACCCCCTATTACAAACGTAAAGAGGTTGGGTCGTGAGAGGTAGCCAGAGTTTTTCTAGTGAAAATTATAAATAAAGGTTTCTAGTGACGTCCGTTGACATTGGCTCCAAGATGGCGGCCGCCATCTTGGGTACCGGGTGGCCGTCATTGGAGATGATGTAAACGGACGTCACTAGAAACCTTCATTTATAATTTTCACTAGAAAAACTGTGTCTACCCCTCACAACCCAACCTCTTTACGTTTGTAATAGGGGTTCAGCTCCCATTATTAATTAAATTACGCTTGGCATGCTCGCTTCCCTGGCGCGCACAAGCCAACTTCAAAGTTGAATAATTTGAAAATAACGCATCGGCAAGCAGAATACTATTCATGTAAAATGTTTTTAAATGTGTTTCTTTATTGATTATTGGCAACAAAATTATGAAAATCATTGACAACATTAAAGTAAAAATTGACCTGACTCTGTTTTAATATAAACATTAGGCTTGTGATAAAAGTTTCATTAAATTTTTGAGTACCAATAACCGTAAAGTTTTTTTTCACCGACTTCCACACCAAAAAATATAATTTTACATTGGTTTTAGCCTACTTTTTTGGTATTTGCCTACCATAGGACACCAATTGATTTTCCAATTATTGTTACTTGTAGAATAGGGTATTTGAGAAGGAAAGGACAATAATTGATTTTTCAATTTTTGCTGCCTAAACATAGTTGATTAGATCTAAATAAACAACTTTTCTTCTATGTATTTTTTGGGAAAACGTGTATTTAATGAGTTAATAGCTATAAATTACTTAACGCAACTCAAATGTTTGAAGTGCAAAGAAATAGTTTGGAGAGGAAAACTACAATGGAGTGTGGACTCTCCCTTCCAACGCACTTGAATGATTAGCTGACCCTGTGGAGCCTGAACCCATTTCTAGGATCTTTTAGTTAGACTCAATAAAGGTTACACCCAAAATAACAAGCTGTAGCGTTAGGTTAATTTTTGTCTTTGATGGCTGGAATGCGCTCGATCATTCAAGCGTGTTAGAAGAGAGAGTCCATTGTAGTCTTTCTCTCCGAAAAATTTCTTTCTGCTTCAAACACTTGAGTTGCTGTGAGTAATTTAGGTAAATGTAAAGCGTTTGCTAGTAATTGATTTTTAAGTTTTTGGTGCTTAAACATAGTTAATTAGATCGAAATAAACAAGTTTTCTTCTATGCACTTTCCATCGCAAATGAGTATTTAACAAGTTATAGCGGTAGGTTTAGTTTTGTCTTTGATGACAAATGCACTCAAATAAACAGCTATTCATCAATTTTCAAATTTTTGTTGCTTGAATCATGGTAATAACATAAAAATCACTATTTTTCTTCTATACACTTTTTGCGACAAATGAGTATTATATGAGTTAGAGCGGTAGGTTTAGTTTTGTCTTTGATGACGAGTGCGTCGGAAGCAAGACTCCATTGCAGTGTTGCCATACGACGCGCTAGATGAATTACTTCTCGCTTCAAACGCTAGAGGTGCGGTAACTCATTTACCCCTATAACTCCTTAAATACTCATTTCTGACGAAAAGTGCATAGTAGAAAACTTGTTTATTTTGATCTAATTAACGATGATTAGGGACCAAAAAGGGGAAAAATTTATTATTGTCCTCTTCTTCATATTCACATAGACTAGTAATGAGATCAAAATAAACAACTTTTCTTCCATGTACTTTCTTTCATAAACATTGACCACTTTTTTGTATAATGGTTTAGGTTTTTAATACTTAAATAGCTTAAAATGTACTATATATGAGGCATCAGGTTTGGTAGTCCTTTTTTTTATCAGTGAATAGCCTATTTGAATGTTCTTATTTGTTAAGTATGATTTTACATCATAGAAGAAAGAACATTTATTATAAATTTAATAATCAATACTTATAGCATGTCAGGCAGACTGCCTTGAGTTGATTACTTGACTATTGAGGTTAATCTTTTGCTTTTTGTGAAAGGACTAGATGCAGTATGTAATTTGGTCAATATGTATTTTAGGTGATCCACCGAAATTTAGAATTTTATTCCAAAGAATCGCTAAAGTAACCCATTTAAGAACGTTTTACATGAATGACATTCTGCTCGCTGATGCGTTATTTTTGAATTATTCAACTTTGAAGTTGGCTTTCGCGCGCCAAAGGAAGCGAGTTTGCCAAGCCAAATTCAATTAATAACGGAAGCTAACCCCCTATTACAAACGTATACAGGTTGGGTCGTGAAGGGGAGCCACAGTTCTTCTAGTGAAAATTATAAAATAAAGGTTCTAACCCACCCATTAGGGTGACGTCCGCGTAAAATAGTTACCAAAACTCAAGTCTTTGAATCGGGAGCGCGCGTCTGGCAACACTGTCATAGACGCTTACTTTCGGAGCCAGTGCGCCAAACAGCGTACCGGGAGGCCGCCATTTTAGAGCTGATGTAAACACAATTGCCCTCCTAATGGGTGGGTTAGAACCTTTATTTGTAATTTTCACTAAAGGAACTGTCTCCCCCTCACGACCCAACTTGTTTACATTTGTGATAGGGGGTTAGCTTCAGTCATTAATCAAGTTCCGATAAGACGAATATATATAAGACGCCGCAAAAGCCAACTTCTAAGTTGAATAGTTCAAAAATAACGTATCAGCAAGCAGAATGTCATTCTTGTAAAACGTTCTTAAATGGGTTCCTTTAGTGATTCTTTGGAATAAAATTCTTAATTTCGGTGGATCACCTGAAATACACATTGACCGTAATTTTCAAATTATTAGGCCAAATAAATAAAATTATTTATATAATTTATCAATCGATGCTTAAAATTTATTATTATTATCATGACTGTAAAATACAGAAGCTGAAGTAAGCATGTGAAATTAATCTCTCATGAACACAGATGTAATTGGTGTCTGGATCATAACATATTTGAATTATGAACAGACATGTTTGGATACAAAGGTATTTTCATAGGTCCATTGTTAAACAATGCAAGTATGATGAGAAATATCTGGTTTGACCTAATCTAATGGTAAGGTTTATGAGAAATATTTGGTTTGACCTAATCTAATGGTAAGGTTTGTCTAATTCAACCTTATCAATTTTTTAAATAAGCAGGCTCTCAATAATTTGTTCTGCGTAGGTATAAAAATGTAGTTAAATAGATAACATTGCAACCTAGTTGAGCTTAAGATGTAAATAAATGTTTCTAAGGGATGTAGGGAGTAGTGACTACTTCATAATTAGATATACAATACCTAGCTGATTGTGTGGGTCAATAATGGGATGTTTTATAAGACCTACAGTACAAATTTTGACCTGACAGCTTTCCTGCCAACTAAATTGGCTCATGTGTTCATTTTTTTTTATGTGATTAAAGGATTGACTTGAGCTTTCAAAAAAAGGGAGTGGAATTATTTTTGCAAATGGCTATTATGTTGAACTTTCCAGTGGTAGAAAGTATTTATGTATTCAGCAAATTTTAAGTATAGGCAGTGAAATCTAATATTGTGCCCTACTATGTATAGTTCTCGAATAAAGTGCGAGTGTTAATGCTTTGGGTATGCAATTAATACCTGTATAACTAGGTTCATTACAAACGATTTTTCTTCCAATTATATCTAAGAAACTAGTGTCATTTTTCAATTTTGAAGTTAAGTTACTAGTGTTTTTTAAAGCAAAACAGCAATTCCCATGCTTTCAGATATTTTTTTTAATTTTGAAGTCAAGTTACTGATGCTTTTTAAAGCAGTACAACAATTCCCATGCTATTAGCAAAAAGAAATGCCTATAATGCCTTCTCTTGATTGTATCCCCATGACACTACAGTATCTGTAGAGGGCCTGCCAAAAATCTGCCATGCTTGTCAGGTATTCTAATGGTCTGTGGTTTTAGCCTTAGATCATCAACGCTGCCACTGAGTTGCAGTTACGCATGTAGGAAACCTGTTTTTTTTTTGGCATAATATTGATCCTTGATATATTTGAGAAGTTATTGTAGGGTAATTCAAACCTTTTCAGCATTTGTGTTATATTATATGCTCATTTTGAGTTCTGTTATAATCACAAAATAATAGTTCCATCTGTTAAAAGTGAACTATCCACTTTCATTTTTTATTTTTCCTTCAGTCAAAGCTGTGAATTGAGTTTGAAAATATATGTTGCAGAACATTTTTGTTGTGTTGTTTAACAGGATTATTACTTATCTACTTGGTAAAGGTCTTATGGAAAAGAAGTACATATTCACATTCAGTACTCTCATACATGGAGTAAATTTATCGTCTTGTGGGAATTAATAATCCCATGGGGAAAATATATGGTCCTGAGCTGAGAGTTAGGCAAGCCTTATTTTTGTTGAAGGATTTTGCTTCCTTATAAAAGGTTTTTGTTATGTTAAGGACCATATTTTTTTCAGTTCACTGCTGTCTTGTGTGTTAAAATTTGACTTTTTCCTCAATTTCAATAATGTTTCATAAACTCCCTTCTCAACTTGGATGCTGTTATGTCGAGTGGATCTTGAGAGGGGAACACATTTTGTGCATAGATTTTGCATTCCCATAGACTCTCCACTAAATGGGGCCTTCATGTTTCCTCTTTGGAATGCTTTTGGTGCAGTTAAGGAGGCTTGAATTAATCTATCCAATCCAAAAATGTTCACAATTTAGTGATACCTGCATCAGTATAAAATTATTGCATTTTATTTCAGCCTTAGCTTCATTGAATTGCCAAATTCTTTGTGAGTCCATGGTCTGGTCAATTGATGCAAAATATTTGTTTTTCAGATTCTTGGAGTTCCTGCAGAAGACACAGTTCAGGATGAGTGCAGCAGCGAGCAAAGATAGTGCCTTACCTCCCATTAGGAAATTGACTGCAAGGAAATGGAAGACTCTTCCTGAAACTGGTGGATCAGTAGCCATCAATGATGCTAAATTAAAGCAAGGTTATATAGGAAATTTACAGAAAAAGTCTTGCATTGAGATAGAAGAATTAATTATGCGTCAGGAAAAAATACTGTCAAACGCAGCATTTGTTGAGAAGCTTCCTGACAAAGGCAAGAAAATAAAAGAGAGGAAAGAAGATCTTCAGAAAGCTTTGGAGAAGGCAAGAAATCAAGCTGAAAATGTTACCATCCCTGATGTGGATGCACTTGAATGGCAGTGGAGAGATCCTAAAAATCCTTCTCTTTCATCCCAAAATGGTCTCAGTGGTGCAAAAGATGCCTTGAGCACCCCACTGGACAGTGATGATGATGAGGATCCCTTGGAGCTTCTTGCCAGTCACAGCCGTGATGTGCCTCTTAGATCCAGGGGCCCTGCAGGAGCATCTGATGTTGATCCTTCAGAAGTTATTCGAGAAGAACTTAAGAAATTGGAATTGATGGACCAAGAAGAAATAAGAGTTCCATCTAAGATAACAGAGGCTTCATCTACAAAACCTTCAAGCTTAGTGACTGATTTTGGTTCAAAGCTTATCATATCAATGGAAAAAAAAAGTAAACCTTCCAGAGAAGTTTTCAAACCATTTAGGTCTCTCAAGCATCAGCATCTATTATCTGATGAACACAAAGAACAGTCAAGCAATTCAAATAACTCTTCACCTTCAACCATTATTGAAGTAGACAAAAATAAATGCTCTATACCTAGTCAACCAGTGAATGGACACTTTTTGCCTCCTGATTCAAGAAAGAAAGTCTTATCTAATCCACACGTATTTGGTGAACCTGCAAAACTCGGAGCAGGTGTGAATATTTCCTCCTCCTCAAAGGTCTCTCCTTTGTGGGCATGTGAATCTTCAGCAACTGGACCTATCAACAGCCGCAGCAAAGGTCTTACATCTGTGAAGCTAGTGTCATTGAGAGAGAGTGTACTTCTAGAGAAGGAGGCCATGGAGCGGTCAAAGAAAGCGCAGCTTGACGAAGCGACTGCCCGCCTCAGAGTTCCTAAACAAGGTTCAAATAGTAAACCTAATCTCAAATACAAGTACAAAGATGTGAATATTGTACCGCATGTTCTTGAAGAAGATGATAACTTGACTGATGTTTTTAGTCACCATAGAGGAATATGTGTTGTGGAAAGTGATTCTGGTTCAGATTCTGATGAAGATTAGATCAATGATAACATGCATTTTTTTTATTATTTGTATGAAAATCCTAGGTAAATTTTAAGTGATCCTAGTTAAGGAGGTTTTGTGTACTTATCTTTGAATGTCTACCATGGGGTAAAAGTACAGTTTATGTAGGTATTGATTTCATTTTGTATTTCAAGAAGTTGTATGTGCACCAAATCATTTTGCTGAATTTTACATTCTTTTGGTTATCACATCGAAGTATTATTTGATGTTAGTAAGTTTTGATTTAGGCTGTACACTTGAGAAATTTGTATCCTTGGCTCGTATTGTCCCTCTGTAATAGCACTTTAAGTTAGGAATCTCTTTTATTTTATCTTTACTTCAATGTTACGAGAGTATTGTAGATATATTTTTTACTAGAAATCCATGGAGTGGGTAGAGGAATCATACTGTAGGGGTATACACATTATGACATATAAATCTGCTGCCATCAAACTGCATATTGCCATGCAAAAACTGTGGAAAAACTCGAGTATTACAAGGAATATCAACTATATTTTAGATTTCATTTCCTTGAAACTCCTTCATGCACCGTTTTGTTTTTCTGAGTAATTTTCATGCCCAACTAAATCTATTAAGCAGTTCTGTATTTGTGTTATTCAATTAAATTATGTTGGTAGGTACCATTTTTTTTGTAAATTAAAAGTTAACTTCACCCTGAGTAAGTGCAGCATTTGCCCACTCATCTACATGCTTTGAACTGTATGGGGCATCCGGCATAATCGAATAAAGTGCTAGAAGTTAACTTAATTTATTGATAGTTGAAATTCTACTTGTGCAATCATTATGGACTGAATTAAGATATTTCTAACATACAGGTGCGCACACATTGTTTCAGGCTTATACTTTTTTTACTCTTTCAGTTGTTTGGTACGATTTTTTCTAACTTTTTTAGGCTGATCTCACAAATGACTTGAACTGTTGTACATAAAATGTCACATCCTGTTGTTTGTACTCTTTCTACGCACGGTGTACTCGGCAATAAAATTATTACGATTTCAAAAGGGTATGGGATCACCTAACACACAGAGGAAAATATCTCTAGCACAGGCGTGCAATGCTGCACGAAGGGTGTGCCACTCCCTCTATCCTGATGGCGTATCAGCACATGTTTCCGTGAATCTTGAGCTGTTGTGTTAACTCCAGCTTTTCTGCTCTGGAAATTGCTAATACGATGCCACATACCAGTTAAAGTTGCTCAAAATAAAGCTTTTTCTAACTAATGGGACCTTTTCATATTATTGGTCCCTTTGTTGTGTGCATCAGAGGTTAAGGAACAAAAAGATTTTGTTTTTTTCATGTTATTTTCTGCTTTAGGGTGGACTCCCATTCTTTCTGATTATTTTTGATAAAATGGCCCACTTCAGATGTCCATGTCGTTTTTAGCCAGAGCAACAGAATTAGGAGTAAATGATCTACTTACAAATATTTCAACCCCCCAGGGGGATACAACTATAGTATCAAGGGGAATTTGCGCTCCCAGGGGAAAATGTAAAGACCTGAGCTGAGAGTTAGGTAGGCCTTTTTGTTGAAATAAAAATTTTTTTGCTGTGTTAAGACCACCTTTTTTGGTTCACTGCTGTCCTGTTTTCCAGCACCTACTACTTTATTTTTCAACTTTTATCTTGTTTTATGAACTTGTTTTGTTTCTTTTCCAACTTAATTTTTATGCCCCTTCTGCATAGATTCCACATTCCCAAATATCCATACTAAATGGGACCTTCCTCCTTCCTCTCTTCGAAACGTTTTTTTTTGTAGCAGTTAGGGAGGCTTAAACTAACCTATAATCTATACCATCTATTATACAAATATTTCAAAGTTGAACTGTTATGTACTTCAATAAGAATTGCTTTGATATTCAAGGAATAATTTCAGAGTGCAGTGCTTTCTTGACATCCAAACGTGACAGTTTCTTCTTACTGACTTGGTGAGGTCGACTGCTTACGTACTATTGGCCTTTGTAAATGAAGGGTTAATATTCTTTGTGTTTCCCTCAAAGGAATATAGCTATTGTATTTATGGGAATTAGCATCCCGAGGGTGAAAATGCAAGGTCCTGAGCTGAGGGTTAGGTGTGTTTTCATTTTTTGTGAAACAAAATGGGTTTTTGTTTTGTTACCATTTTTTCATTTCATTGCTGTCCTGTTTTTTAGCACCTCCTACTTTCTTCAACTTTTTTTCTTGTTCAACATACCTCGTGCTTAGATTCCTGTTCCTTGATCATACTAAATGGTACCTTCCTCTTTGGGGCACCTTTTTTGCGGTTAGGGAGACCTAAACTAATTTATAGGCTATAGTCTAATTTAGTGTCTTATCATATGCTCGTCATAGCCGTGTGGATTTCGGACCCGCCTCCGTGCAGGCAAACCCGGGTTCGAGTCCCGGCGCTGGTGGCGATTTTCTCTGTTGGGTATAGGAGAAAAATTCCAAGCACAATACCCCACTCTACCCAGGTGTCTGAAATGGGTACCGATCTTGACCGGGGGAAAGCGTCATGGCATCCTGGTGTTAGTTATAAGGCATTTGAAAATTCAATGTACAAGGTAATATGTATCAGGCTTGAATTGGAAATAAAGCATCCGTAGATGCCTTCATTATTATTCATTATTGTCATCTCGAAGCTAACCGCTGCGCTTTCTTTCAATTTTTACCTTATTGCTGAAGGGTGTCGTGTACTATTGATCATGGACTGATTTATTAACATGGATCCTTCATAATTTACTCCATTTCGCAGTAGATATTTTAGCCAATATTAAAGCTTGCTGTTTTTTACTTCAAGTATAGGTCGGTTGTAAAAGTGTGTGTTGCCAGGTTTTGACGACGAGGGTTTCGTATAGCATTGACGGTGGATAAGTGAAATAATTCATGACTGCAGGCACGCAGTCGATCTCTCACTGATAAAACTAACAGACCTCTGTGTCTGCCTCCCTTCATGTGGTTTGGCTAAAAGTGTTTTCTTCAATACTGCTAGCTGGAATCAGTCACATGGATTAAAGTAGTGATGATTTATGCTTCTTCCCAGCAATTGTACTCGTAAGATTTACTTTTAGTGGCTCCATAAAAATAAGTATCCAAAAACATTCCTACTCATTTTCAGTTGATTAATTCTTAAGAAGCATAAAGTATTTTCTATACAGTCAAAAGATTAAGTATTTTCCATTCAAGTAAAAGACCAGCGTGATGAACGTGACACCAATAACCGACACGGTCCCTCCTGTGGAAGGAGCCGTGGTGGGCGAGCGTCTATTGTCTCGCATGCAGCAGCGCACGCAAGAGCGGGAGCAACGGTCGCAGCAACGCCGCGACCAGCTCACCCACCGCAACGCAGAGCAAGAAAACGATGATGCGTTCCTTGCTTCGTTCACTGAAATGAAAAACAAGCTCGAAGATGACCTTAAAAACGCCAGCCAACTAGCCACGACTGACCGCACGGAGATCGCGTGTTACTTCGAGAAACTGACTCATGATCATGGTTTAATTCAGCAGTTTTTGAACGAGTCGAGTATGTTCTTGTCGCCGTTCCTGCTCAAGCGCTCGCAAGAGTCCTTAGCCGCTCTTGATACGGAAATTAAATTGAAAATGGGTGAACTGGCTCCGAAAAAAAGATTCGGTTTCAAGGGAAAAACTCAGGGGAGTCCAAAACCTGCTCCTACAGTTCCTGCTACTGATGTCACCGACAGTTCACGCGATTCTCAAAGAAACGCCGCTTTTGAGAAGCTTTTGCAGAAGAACTTTTATGGCTTCAAGGACAGGTCAGGCGAGAAACTGACACTTGCTCCCGCTGATATTCACAACCGTCAATTGAATTTAACCAATCTGACAGACTGCACGGTAACTTTGCTGGGAAATCCGGGCGGCATTCAAGTGGCGTCACTCACCAACTGCACGGTCATCATTGGTCCGACTTCACGGTCGGCGTTCATCAAGAACTGCCAAGGTTGTCGCTTCGTACTGGCGTGCCAGCAAGTTCGTATCCACGATACCAGAGACAGTAAGTTTTACCTTCATGTTACTGGCGCAGCGATCATTGAGTCTTGCTCGAACGTCGGGTTTGCGCCTTACAATTTGGTGTACGATAACTTGGACGAGCATTACGCCTCGAGTGGATTAGACCGAGATGTAAATAATTGGAACAACGTGGATGATTTCAAGTGGTTAAATAGTGGAGAAAAATCTCCAAATATGTACACTATATCTGAGTGTGATCGTGAGTCTCAGTGGTTGGTTACTTGAAGTGCCTAGTTCTCTTTTACTTTAATTTGCTTTACACTCGCTTGTCACCGAGACTTTCCATGTTTTATATTGACGTTATTTAATTAGCTATGCCTTCGTTAAGCAGTAAAGCTTTATGAATTAACATTTATTATCTGCTCAATAACACAAAAACTAATACTATTCACTTATAAGTGGAGAGAATATTTATAATTGCTACGGAATTAGCGTTTCGAGGGGGAATATGTGAAGTCCCGAGTTAGAGGTTAGGTAGGCTTTCCTTTGATTGAAATGAAAGATGTTTTTTATTTTTGTTTCGGACGGTCTTTCTTGGTTCGCTATCCTGTTTTTCAGCATCTAATACTTTTTCAACTTTAAGCTTGTTTCATAAACTTCTTTCTCAACTTACTGTTTCTATGTACCTTGAGCATAGAATCTGCGATCCTCATTTCCATACTAATTTGGTGCTTCCTTTCTTAATAACATCTTGTTGCGGTTAGGGAGGCTTTAAACTATCATCTGATATAATTAATGTAACATGCGTCAATGGATAAAAGCTTCCAAACTATCATAAATCAATTGTTTATGGACATCATACATGCTAGCTTTTTTCTCAGTTTCAAGTGAGGTAATATCATTGGTTCAAAGAAATTGCTCTATTGGTTAATTTTACCGAAAAAAATGTGCCTTGATTAGGAGATATTTGAGGAATACTTTGTAAGTGATGTATTAAAAATACGAGGCTTCATTTAAATCTGTCATGCATGATGGTACTAGCTATGAACCACCATAGAGTATACGTTTGGTAATGTGCTCTTAACTTATCGTGTCCATGACGCATACGTTTGGTGATGTTCTACTTGAAAATCGTGCCTTTAGAAGGTGTTGGGGCATAGGAACGAGACCTGTACAATTTGTTGCTGTTATGTACGTCTTACGCAATTGCTGAACTGCCCTTGCTGCGGCCGCGGTCTTTAGAGTATTCAACACGAAAGAAACTTAGGTCACCTACCTAGGTCACAACTAAACAGTCTCGGACCGAAGTTGTCGTTAACTTAGCGTTATAATATTATTTTGAGAGTGCGGTCATGACGCATTCGTCCGTTCAACCTTCGCTGTTAGAACGGGTTTTCAGGCCTCATATTTTGGGTGGAGTTAAGTGCTGATAAATGAATAAATTTCACCGTCTAATGAAGCTATACATTCTTGGCTACTCACCATAACATATGCAACACTGTTCCAGGATTCTGCTGTGGATTTAGCTTGATAGTTCGCCAGGCCTCATCTTTCCATTCAGTACTTGTTTCTCTTGTTTCTCTCTTTTCGAGAAAGACGGTTTCAATGCAACCGATTTCTTGAATAAGTGCCTCATTGATTATTCTTGTTTTATCCCTTCGTCTCTTCGAAATGCTAAAGATGGTGCACAAGAGTAGAGAGCTGTGCTTATGGGACAGTGAAATTTTGGGTATATCAATTGTAAGTTAACGCTTATAATTCTAAATGCGCATATGAAGTCTCCAGGTCACTTATTCTGTAGTAAAATCCCATGTATGATAGTATATGGCATATTTTCAAGAGTTCATTCCGTGATGCGTGAACATTCTGAACTACATCATTCTCTTGCTGATAACGTGCCGCAATTGTTTATATTTTTTTCTTATCGCTTGTGAGTTGTGTAATGGATTAGGCGACATCATAGTCTTGATTACATTGATTATGCCATTAATTCTTTAGTGGTGTTGGTGTATCAACACTTTGACCGCAATTGGTTCAACATTAAACTCGAATTTGAAGTTAACTGTAGTAACCACTGTAAAAGAGAAAAAAATAGCAAACATAACTGGATCATGCCTTCATTTATCTTCTAGTATTTATGAAATAGAGCTTGCGATTACAGCATTT
This sequence comes from Morinoia aosen, assembly GCA_030386875.1. NCBI lineage: Eukaryota > Metazoa > Arthropoda > Malacostraca > Amphipoda > Talitridae > Morinoia > Morinoia aosen. The sequence goes on from CM059568.1 coordinate 54,803,880, forward strand.
AAAAAATTCTCTGTGGCAACCGGTGCAGTTAGTGTTCAGGCAAATAAATCTGTCTTTCTAAAATATTGTTCATCATGTCAGGTGTGGGGATTCCAAACGTCCTATGTTGTATAGCTACGCGATCATAGATGACTGCAAAATTATTTCTATATTTTCATTGTATGCTTCCATTTGATTGAAGTGGTCGTTCATCTCTAGGTTCTTAGTGAAAATTCGGTCAGATAACCCCTGGCTCTCACTTTATCAATCGTGAGAAGTTGTCACATTCCATGCTGTGTCACGAATAATGATAAATATGAGTAAAAATTGTTGAGCGATAGTCATTGTTAGCGTTTAGTAAAAATCGCCGCGAACGTTTTGTTTAGCAATTAGAAATTTCTGTATATGGGCGTTGAGTTCACTTAAATCCACTCAGTATTGATCACTCTCCACTTATGTATGCAGCAGCCTGCGCAAAAACTAATTTAATTTCTAATTATGTTTAAACAGGTTTCGACATCTTTGTACAAATACCGTTGAAAATCTTATGATTTACAATGAAGGAATCGATCCTATGTCAAATTTTCATCTTTAGTTCACACCTTCTACGGTAGAAATGCATTTTCTTTTTAGCTTAGTATAGTTTTGATTACCTTGTGGGTGTCAATATAGCTGTACCGTATGGTATATATGCTGTAGTCCTGCTAAAAATTGCGCATGTATAAAATCATTGGTACGTCATTATTTTGTAACCTAACTAGATCTAAATCTGTAGCCTATCTCATTTACGTCTGGCTTGCTTTCGCTTAACGAAGGAAAATATTAAACTCGAAATACTCTGAATTTTGCACGTACAAACTTTTATTTTAAAGTTTCAATCATACGTATCCATCAACATTTCTGTTGAAATTGTGACGAGTAAAGGAGTTCTTCATCTGAAGTTTTACAAATTGGTTAAGTACTCAGATTATACAGATTGGATCAAAGGAGAACATGATTAGTCATGGCTAATTGGACATAAAGACATGTATGTATAACCGATTTCCCAGGAATATACGAGACGAGACAACTATGATTGAAAGGAACTTTATGTTTACAATATATGACAAGTATAACATGGTTCTACTCCGTGTTCGTTCTGCTACACAGCGAAATATTACTACATAGATAATTATATCAACGTATAACTCAAATCGTACCAATAGAGCGGAGTGTAATCTTGAAAACTTATTTCTCAATAACATCACGGTAGTCCTTCAATAAGTATAGTTTATAATCAAAGCCAACGTCGTTGTTTTCCGAAGGCAGACAACAAGCTAAGTACGTGCATAAAATTCAGAGCTGTTAACGGCGGGATCACGAAGGAAACGGAATCACTCATTGAAAACCACTAATTCATTATTAAGAACACCCATAATTTACCGTTTTTAATTTCCATTTTGACTTCCTCCTATATCCATAAAATTCAAATGAATGTCAATCTTTGGACACTGACCTCATGAATTAATGCTAAATCCACAAATTTACTAATTCAAGATCTTTGGGCAAATGTATTTCAACACAACTATGCTTTGGTTTCTCCGAGTGCTCTACGTTGTGTGCTCCCTACGCTAAACGCGATACCGTAAAAATAAAAAAAAAAGAGAGAGGACCCAGACGACCCGATTTTCTGAACTTGCGTGTTCAAGAACAATCTTCGAAATTTTATGACTTATGATATACAAATTAATGTATGCATTAACACTGAAATATTGACCTCACGTTAGTCGCAATCTAATTACGAAATCAGAAAATCAAACAAGCTAGAATAATTAGTGATCAATCGCAAGAGAACCAATTCGTGTGCAGCAAACGCTTATACTCACCTAGATCATGAAAGCAGTCTAATGAGAAAGATCACTCATCAGGGAGGCATTTGCTTTTGAGACTATCGAACCGAATCACACACTTCAAAAGTGTTTCGTTAGCAAAATACATCTAGAATTGCTGAGATAAAAACAGCTGAACTGAGGAAAGTTTAAGTTTCCAGACCATATCTCACCGTGCAATGAGCTTCAATCATCGAAATCACACACAATCAAAAGTCAGTCTCACGATACGATATCTTCCTTTTAAAAAAGAAAAATGGGTACAGGTCTTGATAATACAAAAGCAGTAATCATTACACAAATAAATAATATAAAAGAATCGACATGAATCCATTAGTGATCCATAGAGCTCCCATCGTTTTATCAGCCCGAGGAAGTCGACAGAAGAATCAACAGTTCAGAACTTTATTCAGCACTAGCGGCAGTTCCATTCACGAGGTCCCCACCAGCCGGCTGCTCTTCCTTCTTCCTCTGGTCGTCGGGTTTCATGGCAGGGAAACAGATGATTTCCTTTATGTTGTAGGAGTTGGTAAGGAACATGGCTAATCTGTCCATGCCCATCCCCCAGCCAGCAGTAGGAGGGAGACCATACTCGAGAGCCGTGCAGAAGTTCTCATCGATGAGCTGCGCTTCATCATCTCCAGCTGCCTTGTCGTTAGCCTGCTGTGCAAAGCGGGCTCTTTGGTCCAAAGGATCGTTGAGCTCAGTGTACGCATTGCAGATCTCCTTTTTGGCAACAAATAGCTCAAAGCGTTCGGTAAGGCCAGGCACTGATCTGTGGTATTTGGCCAAAGGACTCATGACTTGCGGGTGGTCCATGATGAAAGTGGGGTTGATGCATTGCTCCTCCAGAAACTCTCCTACCAACTTATCCAGCATACGAGCAGCAGTGCGAGGAGGGGTACATTCCACGCCATGTTTGATGCAGAGGTCATTGAGGATTTTACGAGCTTCATCCGTGTGTAGCTTTGCAGGATCAGGCAACTTGGTCTGCAGAACTTTCTCCAGTTCTGGGAACATGTTCAACCGCCTGTATGGGGGCTTGAAATCTACTTCCCACGTCTCTCCTTCTGGTCCACTGGGCTGGAATTTAATTTTGTAAGAACCAAAAATGCTATGAACCATGCCAGATAACAAAGTCTCCGTAAGTTCTATTAAGTCATTGTAGTCAGCGTATGCCATATAGAATTCACAGGTGGTGAACTCTGGGTTATGCGTTAGATCAATACCCTCATTTCGGAATTGTTTGCCAATTTCATACACGCGATCAATGCCTCCAACAACGAGCATCTTGAGGTACAATTCAGGGGCCACTCTTAAGAACAAGTCCATGTCGAGTTCATTATGGTGCGTGATAAAAGGCTTAGCCGTAGCTCCGCCGGCAATCATGTTCATCATCGGGGTTTCGACCTCTAAAAATCCCATCTCATCGAAAAACCGTCTAGTGTAGGCGATGATATTGGAGCGAACGATGAACTTCTTACGAGTTTCCGGGTTGATAATTAGGTCTAAGTACCTTTGCCTATACCGAGTTTCCTGGTCTTTAACGCCGTAGTGCAAATGAGGCAACATGTGCAGGCAGGGCGTCAAGACAGAGATCTTCAGAGGCCGAATGGACAGCTCACCTGCCTTGGAACGGATGGGTACTCCACGCACACCCACAACATCACCTCGTCTTATCACGTCGCAGTCTGGCAAGAAGCTCTCTTCGCTCTCGTAGAATCTCATGTTGGCGAGAATCTGGAATAACTAGAGGTTAGAACTTCAAACAAATAAATACACATTCTCACATGTAAATCGTAGCTACAGCTGCTAACTTCCTACTGACGAAGAATAAATATGCATGTAAGCTTATCCATGAAGGAATGAATAATTTCGGCAGGTCCAAAACCTACTATAGAGCCAAGGCAAGATAACCATTATACCCTTCCATATGATTCCCTACGTAGACAATACGGCGATGAAGTGGAAAATAAATGGCGAATGCAAGTAAGTTCATGACAATCTACGTTTTCGAGTTCCAATAAACTAAGAATTTTAACAGTTATATTCCGTCATTAAGAACTTGAACCGTCCCACACTCTCACTAGTGTTTGTGGCATTATTTTACAGTTATACATGAATACACACTTGTGATTTCTCAAATCTATTGATTTTAAATAGTTTTGAAATGTTTGAACAACACTAATACAGTGATATACTCATGAAGATTTCATTTTCCTTCCGTTCTAAAACAATATTAAACATTGCCTAAATGCTAGAAAACGGCGTAGGTTTATAACATATTACTTGCTCATTACTTGGGTATACATTACTAAAAAAAAATACACCAGCAGTTTACACGTAATATTAAAGCCAATTCATCATTATGTACATCAAATCCCGAAGGAACAAGTAATAGACAACCTTCCTACGCGAGCAATTTTCTAACCATATGGATAGAATTCTTCACTTGACTCTCAAAACCCTTTCAAGTATTTGCCTCACGCAAAGGCATTTTTGAAAATACCACACTAATACTACAATAGAACCTAATCCATGAATACCCTGAAGTTGACATTTACTCCAGTTGCTGTTATGTGACTGCTAAAAAAATACACAAATATTGAATAGTACAGCTGGTTACACATAGTTACAATGGTTAATACATCAAAACAATTGAGTATTTGGACACCAATTTCTTGGAATGTCCCTCCAAAAAATACATACTAGCACGCTAGCGTCAGTGATATGCTTCTCGACAGATACGATAACATGAAAACTTCAGTACAGCAATGATGATTCAAGCAAATTCACTCTAATTTATCTCTGATAAAAAACTTGCGACACCTTTGCTATGCTAATTGGGATAGAAAAAAAATAGCTACACAAGTTATTCTAGTCCTACGAAAAATATGTCAAACAGCTCAGCATCATTAGCAAGAGCAAAGCAATGCAAAATAACATTCGTTTGAAAAAACTTGTACTTGGAGTAATGATACTGACTGCAAAAAGCCTATCAAATAAGGATTTAGATTTGTAGTCAAACAAGCCTGCAGTTCAAAATTAATCAACACTAAAGATACTATGCTTGAAACCAGCGTCATTTCCATATCTTCTTATAGTGCTTTTCTGCATGGCGATTGAGCGTAATCTGAATTTTCTTATAAGAAAAATCAGTATCTTAGTCATTTATCTTCAAGATATTTCAAGCAGATCAATAATTATATGCTAGATTAAACGCACATCACATGATATTCCAGAAATAAAATACGTTAATGAGCATTAGTTCATAAAACATATATGAAAGACTTTGCCTTAAAATCAGACCAAAGTTTACAGGAAGTTCTTCATAAAACATGATGGAAATTACCAAATTCATTACATAAAAAATGAACTGTTCACTGAGGTGGTATTTCTCTGAACAGGAGAGTAAAGGAGACAGAATCGTTCGTGGAGTCTCTGATCCTAGCCCTTGAGGTCGTACTACTGAGCTTTTTAAGAACCACCATAGTTATAGGAACTACCACATTCATAACCTAAAAAGTTAGCCATTCATCAACAAAATGCATTTTGCTGAACGTGAGAGTGCAGAATACACAGCAATATTACCTGGAGTTTTTGATCCTCGCCCCTGAGGTCGTAGAACCTGAGCTTGTTGCCCGCCTCCCTGATGGCGTGCACGCGGCCTGCCACCGAGACGACGTCCTGCTCAGCGCACTCCTCCACCGCCAGGTACTCATATTTCTTGTTGAACTCGCTCAAACTCGTGCTCACCTGCAACGTAATTGTTCTCTTTGTACTCGCAAGCAAGATTCAGTCATAAAACACGTGGAGAACAATCCCCTGAACGCTGAAAATTATGACTTTGGGTTTTCAAATAAGGTATTTTGTGAAAAACATAGCGCGATGTTCTAGTGAAGTATTTTTTTTTCTATGCTTATAAAGTATATTAAAACGTTTACAGCTACAGAGCTTCACAACTACTTATTCTTGAACACAGAATGAGGATTAAAATTATGGTTCAACAGTTCAAGAATAGAACGTTTGTCTTTAGTTAAAACGTTTGTCTTGAGATAAAAGTGAATGCAATAAATTTAACACGTTGAAAGTTCCACGTCTTAATGTTTTGACTGCTACAGTAAGTGTATAAGCTTTTCAAAAAGCAACTAAATCATGTGAAAGAATTATTCTCAATGAATAGTGCCATTCGAGTAAATTTTTAGGAAAGAAAGATGTATATAAGTAGTTAGTCTGAACTTCAACATAAAAATAAGTCCTAGAGACAGAACAAGCGTGTTCTCACATGGGGCTCCTCTCACATCTAAACGGCAAGATTGAAAGATGTTTCTGCGTGAATCAAAAAACGTGGTCTGTAAAAAAAATTATTTCTACAAATGGCTTACATTGTTTCAGCTTTTTTATTCTATCATTGACTAATGTTGCTAAATGCTATGTTCAAATGAAGAAGCATCATTGGTGACCAACAATACATTTTTATTCACACTGTTATTCTAGAGATATAAGAACTACCACCTACTGTGAAAGAACTTGTTAAAATGCAGCTTGATTCTAGCTGTAGAATTAAAATTAATAGCACTTATGTGAAAAATTATCTACACATGAAACAAAAACAGTTCCAACATAGAAAACAAAGAAGTAGCAATGAAATTACTCTCGATAAAATATGAAAACTAGTCCAAATGTTTGGGAGTCAGAAAATGGAAGAAATTATGATAAAGCCTTTTAAACACCCAAGTCCATACAACTAAGATTCATATAATTAATACACCTCTGATGCTTCCTACAAAGGCAGTACTGTCAAGACATAAAGCAGAGCTCTAGCTGTGTTTTTCACTATTATTAAAATGGAATTCATGGATACTTACTAAGTGAAGACTTGACTATTTGCAAAAGAACCAGCAAGAACAAACGTCAAGACTTACATGGAACTTGTGAGGGTAGACTTTCTCTCCTGCATCTTTCCGCTGCTGAATTTGCTGGGTCCTGAGCTTATAATACTCATTTGGGCTGATTTCTTCGTCTTCTGCTTTCTGTAATTTAGAGTATAATTAAAAAAGATTCAAACAATCACTACAACAAAAAGTAAGCGGTTATACATAAGTGGACAGTGTAGATTGAATTAAAATTTGAGTTTGAGCCTCCCTAACCACTACAAAGATTTTCCCAAGAGAGGAAGGATAAAGGCATTATTTAGAATGGACAGGATCGGGGAATCTATTTACAAGGTGTATTTCTACATATGATCTTATACCCTTCGAAACAGTAAGTTGAGAAGAAAGTTCATGAAGCATGATAATAGTTGAAAAAGAAACTAATAGGTGGCTTGAATACAAAATAGCAGTGAACTGTACAAAAAAAATTTGTAACAGAAGAAAAGACCTGTTATATTTAAACAAAAAGCATGCCTTCTTAACCATCAGCTTAGGACCTCACATCTTCCTCTTGGAAGCCCTAATTCTCAGACATATAATAGTTGTCTCCCACTGAGAGGATAAGGCTTCAAATACAAGAAATCTAAAATGCATTAAAAAGGACATAAAAATAAAACGCATATCTTAATTTAAAACAAACTTAACTGTAGGTAGAGTTACTATAGTGGACAACACAAAAATGCTAATTATTTACATGAGAAAATGAAGATTATTAAAATCACAACTCCTACATTACCAAGCCAAAATGTATGTTGCACACACGAGAAAAGTAAATGTACATAATTAAAACTTTCAAATTCAATTATTTATTGGACCATTTTTTACATGGATTAGAGCTTCTTTTCAACTTGGCATAAATTTTACAAGGTTGTAGAAACAACCTAAACAAAAATTTGCCCTAAATACAAGCAACCATTGAGAAAGATCTTCCAACAGAAAAGGAAGAAGGTCGAGGCTTGCATCACTCTCTCCAGTTGGTCTCACAAATTTTCAGGAAAAATGCGACTTTGATGGCCATTGCAATTGAAAAATTAATCCCATGATACCTGAACAAAATTTGCACTATGTGAGACTAGAGGATGCATGCATAATAGCCTTAGAAAATACCAGAACCATTAGGGAACTAAAAACCTATAAACGGGTGTATGTGGTCACCTCAGATGCTCAAACAATCCTAAAATTTTATGCTGTTGAACCTAATCTCAACCATGTGCAGCACCCCTACATAATTACACTGCCTCTGCTGTAAGAGTAACACTTGAAGGATCCCAAGATTCATAGACTTCCTGTCTCACTTTAATTCTGTCATCATTTTGAAACAAGGTGAAAATCGATTCAATAGACCATAGGAGGTGTTTCTATTGCTCTTCAATCCAGTCTGTGCGATCTTTTGTAAATTGGTGATATTTTGTTTGATTAGCCTTACTGGCAAATGGTTTTCTGGTGGCAGCACAACTCCTTGAACCAGCTTCCACAAGAAAACCACATGATGCAAACTGGCATTTTTTAACGACTTTTTTGAACAAGCTAGTCAACTTCTCTGAACACTTATTCAACAGTTTGCTTTCACTAATGGCTTTGTAGAATGCCAGTATTGAGTTTCTAGAATTCTACCTCAGATATTAACAATGAATGACTCCACTTTTCTCTAACTAAATTGTTTTTTGTACTTTGTGTAAATCCAATAACCATGATTTGATGCACTTCTCTGATGGATTCACTTAGTGCAAACACACAATCTGCGCAGTGCAGAAGATAGGTTATGTTGGTTTAACCCATGTGTTAAACCTACATCTCACAAGGGCATGACAAACTTTTTGGTCTAACAGCATTTAACCAAAAACATGCAATGCTAAGAATTTACAAAAAGAAATGAGAGAAATAACAGAATAAACTATAAAAATCCTTCCCTCACTGATAACATATGTAATTCAGATAAAGAGTGGCAACACAAACATGCCAAGTAGCCCATTTTTGGCTTTCCCCCCCCAAGTCATGAGCTGCAAGACACCAATCATGCTGTCACCAACATAAACACATTTACAACCATCAATGCTTAAGCAAAAGCAGCAGTATGTACTTTCAAGTCAACACAATATCTATTCATACAACCATTCCACTGAGCATGGTGTAATGATTTGACCATTTGAAGCATTATTTTGCAATAATAGATTTAAGATCATGTTCTTTTCATCCTGTGCTGATGCTAACATCGAAAGAGGCATTACCACCAGAATCATAGTTATTTCATACAAACAAAGAAATGCAGTTTCTAATATCTATTGTATGTATTTAGATTTCCTTCCAAATCCCCTGTAATAAGATAAGAGTTGTGTGAAGAGAAAAGCACATCTAATAGCTAACCTTCACATTTTTGGAAGACCCGGCAGCTTGGCCAGCAGCTGCAAGTTTGGCTTCCTTCTCGGCTTTCTCCAAGGCTTTCTTTTCTGCTTTCTGCCGTCTTTTGAGCTCACTGTGAAAATAAACTACAGTTATTACCTGGGATACCTTTGCCAACATGATAGAATGGAGATTAACAAAATGGTTATTTTATTGTAAAACATTAAAATATGATGGAAATATGCATGCAGGAGAGAAAGAAAAAGTTTAGAGGGCATTAAGACTGATATAGAATCATTCATGAACATCTATTAGAAATATTTAGTGTAAATAATTGGCCCTAAGATCTCATACAAAAAATTACAAGTTAAACCACCATCTCCTAACTTATTAGCCATTCAGTTTGAAACTAAATTATAAATTATGCAGATTTTGAAGCATGTAATTTAGCAATAAAAAATGGATTAATAAGCTAGAAATACAGTATAAAATCCTAACATGCATAAACCTGCAGTGTTTGAACTGTAATTATTTATCTACCAAGATTTAGCTTCAAGAGCTGATAGGATTTACACCAAAATGTTCAAGATTATATTCTAAACTTTTAGCTTCTTAGTCTGAACATCATACAACCATGTATGATTCACCCACACACATATTTCAATGATCTTAGTCTTCCAGACTGCATCAATACAAAATTTAGACTGTCTGAAAAGAGCTCCCCCACAAAGTGCTGGCATGCCCTAAGAAACTAAAAAGATTTATTTTTGGGACCTAAATATCCATGGAGCACTTTCAGAATAGATCAAAAAGTCACTAACACACAAAACACTGGAGCATTTCAAAGTTGAAAGACGTGCATTTCAGCATATCAAAACACAAATATGAAATAGTCATCATGTGTACTTATTACTGAAATTCTCAATAACTAGATATGATAAATTCTCAACAGGTATTTTGCCAAAATTAAAAAGTTTACATTAAGTGAGACTGAAAACTAACAAGTCAGATTAATTTTGGCCTTCTTAATGACAAAAAAAAGGCATTCCAAAGAGAGGAAAGACAAAGGCACCATTTAGAACAGAGTTAAGCAAATGGGAAATTTATAAACAAGGTGTGTTACCACACAAGATCCCATATGAACAGAAACACTGAATTTAGAAGTTTAGGTTTAGTAAATTTAAACAGCATCAACAAATTATGAGCAGTAGTGATATACCGATGTATCGGTATCGGCAGTATCGGCCATTTTTAGTGGTATCGGTATCGGCAAAATCCGGCCGATACTTTACCGATACTTTCCAAAAATACGTATTTTATCATTCAAATGAAGGTCATAAATCATGAAAGTAAAAGTATTTAACCTAATAATACCCGTTGTGTGTTTATTTATACATTTATTTGGTGTCCGCGTTGTGTGAGTTTGCGGTATCATGGATACCGAATTCCTTAGTGTAACATTAAAAGATGGCGTTTCCATGCATTTAAATATTTGACATTATATCAGGATAGGTTTTGTTAGGATAGGATAGGTTAGCTTAGATTAGGATAGGCTAGGTTAGCACAGGTTAGGTAATTCTGTCTGAATTTTTTCTCGGGTCCGCCTAGCTTAACGATGACATTGTCCATGGCATCTCCGCTGGTCCTGCTACGATCTAATAATACCCGTGGTTTATTTGGAGTCCGCTTCTTCCATTTTCTTTGTCACGCTCATGAGGAGAGTTATAGTGACCGTATCTGTGATACGAGTTTCACCAGTGCGTAAGAACAAGAATATTTTTCATCACGAGCGCTGTTAGGATGAATACATTCGTTGGGCATCACATTTGGAAAATTTGTTCAAGAAAGTTATTGAGTCCCGTAATTTTTGACGGGCTGTGCGTACTTGTAATCAAATAAAGAGCCTATTCATACCTAGTAAATTAGATAGCTAACTGTTGAATTATAGCGTTCAATCAGGCCCGCTAACTGAATTCACTACTTTGAATTCTCGATGAGTCACGGTCATAACTGAAAGCTATGTAAAATGAATAGTTAAACCCTGTAGCTACATAACTTTTATACTTTTATGACTAAACCTTTATAGTTTGCCCTAATGTCCATATCTTAAAGTATGTGACAGGCTAACAAAAACCAAACCAATTTAATAAAGTTGAAGGTGCATTTGAAAGCTTTTGTGAATTTAATATAGAAATTGCCAAAAATTCTATTTTAATTTAGCTTGTAAATCGCCAAATATTACGAAGCTAATAATTTATTTTAACTAAGCATGCATATCACCGTTCATTACGAATCTTGCATTTTTCTTCTACGTTAAGATGTTCGAACAATTCACGAACAATCTTATAGTTCAATACATCTGAACGGGTCAGTTGGTTGCTTTCAGGAAAATTTTCAGGAAAAACGAGAAAAATTCCAATGAACTTAATCATATTTACTATAGGAACACGTTTCAGAGTCTAGCTCCATCATCAGTTCGCAAAATTAAAATTCATTACGACTACAATGAAAGAAAAAAGAAAATGTTGGATACAGTCATTAAAGAAAATCACGAAAACAAACAAAAAAACATGTCCCAGAGAAAGTAAAATCGACATGATCTACTTCCAATTTACGATGGGTAGGAACTGTCAGAATTGTTGGGGCCAGTTTTTGTTTAAAAATATGTAGCGACTCTGAAATTCAGAGGTCACATGTAGTTGAAGCCGAATCTAAGATTTTGAAGTCCGCAGAGGATATCGGTTCGTTGCATTTTACTGCATGATTACGTACAAATTGTGCGAATTCATTCCCCGTGCGGAAGCTTCAACCCCGATGTTCGGCCATTCTGATAAAAAAATTTTGTGCCGTAATGCCGACGTACGATGATGTGCACTGCACACAACTGTAAGAATAAATCAGAAAGGCTCTTTCTCCATCAAAAGCGTATCCTTGTACCGGAATTGTATAATTTTATGGTTGCTTCATTTTTCCGGTACAAGGATACGCTTCCGATGAAGATGCGAACCTCGATCTCTGATTTATTTTCAACAGTTATACAGTTGAGTGCAGTGCACATCATCGTACATCGGCATGACGTCACGAAATTTTTATAACAGAATGGTCGAACATTGGGGTCGAAGCTTCCGCGCGGGGAACTAATTAGCTTACTCCTCACACTCCGCAGTACGTAATCACGCAGTAAAATGCAACTAAATCTTAGATTCGGCTTCAACTGCATGTGACCTCAGAATTTTAGAGTCGCTACATGTTTTTAAACGAAAACCGGCCCTCGACAATTCTGATAGTTCCTACCCATAACAAATTGTAACTAAATAGTAATCTTGTCGATTTTAGTTTTTCTGGGACATGTTTTAATTTTATTTTTATTTTCTTGATTTCCTTTAATGACTGTATCCAACATTTTGCTTTATCTTTTATTGCAGACATAATGATTTGTAAATTTACGAACTGATGATGGATCTGGACTCCGAAACGTATTCCTAATAAATATGATCAAGTTCCTTGAAATTGTCGTTTTTAAATTCTTCATCTTATAGATGGTTGCGTGTTTGCGGATATGTTCGGTTTCGGGGCTTACCAAATTTTAATATTTTCTTTCGCCAAAGTATGTACTCGGATTTGGTGTGAATAACACAAAAATGACAATCCTTTTTTGGAGAAACTATTGTTTTGGTCCCTTTTGGAGCCAGTTGCTATTATAGCTAGTCAACATTACGTTGCAATACGATTAGAAACACATATCTATTGAATGGATTTCATTTTGTTGTTTTTCTCAACAATATAGTTAACATAGCAAGAGCATTTTATTTTTCACAATCGGAAACTTTTTTGTCAATATTTTTGTATTATTAGATATATAAGGAAATAATTTTATTATAACTCCCTTGTAGGAGTTATAATGGTTTTATTTTAATACAAGTGTGCACGGCCCGCCAAAAATGGGATTCAATACTTTTCATGAACGAATTTTCAAGATGTAGATGATAAACAAATACAGTATATCCATCCTAACAGTACCCGTGATGAAAAATATTTTTCGCACCGTTGAAACTCGTATCACAGATACGGCCATTATAACTATCCTTATAAGCGTGAGTGACAGAGAAATGGAAGAAACAGACACAAAACAAATAAACCAAGGGCAAGGGTATTATTAGGTAGCAGCATGACCCATGGAAATGCCGAGGACAATGTCATCGTTAAGCTAGATGGACCCATGGAAAAATTCCGTCAACATTATCTAACTTATGCTATCCTAGTTCTATGTCGTGACTCGCACCGCCGCAAAGCACGTTCACGACGCGAAGGCCTAGCGATCGTCATTACATGGTAGCAACTGCGGTTCTTGTAGACCCTACACCACTAATGCGTTTTCCACTGTTGCCAATACGTATAACGGAAAGTCGGGTAGGTTTAAAATGTTTATGCCGAACACATATGCACAAGAACACACAAAGCTCTCTTGACTCGGAGTTCCCCTCCGGTGACAAATCATCATTACTCAAAAATGATTACTTCGGGCACAGCTTTTCACCAAATTACTATATTTAATTTAATGTCTTTTAATTATTCAATATGGCCTGAAAGCTGCACAAAAGTGACATGGTTAGGAAAATGCGCAAATTATGGCAATCACAACAACCTATCCAATACTACTAACCTATCCTGATAAAATTTCAAACATATCATTGCATGTACAGACGATCTTTCAATGTTACACTGAGGAATTCGGTCTCCGTGATATCGCAAACTCAGACATCCTATGTTTAAGCGGACACCGAACTAATACATGAACTAACATACAACGGGTATTATTAGGTTAGATGATTGTAAAAGTATCGGTAGTAGTATCGGTCAAAGTATCGGTATTTTCAAGTATCGGAGTATCGGTATCGGCCAAAAAATGGGTATCGGTATCGGCCAAAAAAATGGTATCGGTACATCACTAATGAGCAGTATACAAGACATAAAAATTTGATCCAACAATAAATATTTATTTAATGTGTAATATTTGAAAATCAACATTTTTTGTGAAACACTCGTGAAGCATTATTCTTTGACAATCTATGCTTACAAATGAAGTATACAAATTTGAAAACATCACACAAACTTCTACTATATTCACTAACAATTGCAAAATTCATTGATTTATGTCAATTTTGGTACATCAATACAGATATAATACCTTGCAGAGTTACCTAATCTGACAAATTGTCTATGTAAAATTGGAGCAAATCCCTACAACTTGAGCTTAATAATCAACACAACTGAAGCTTTATAAAAAAAACAAGCCTGATATCAAATTATACAAATAGTTTGGTCAATTTTTATTTTATATGCACTCAAGGGATTTATAAATTCATTTCCTTAGAATCACTAAATGAACACATTTAAGAACATTTACAGGAATGACATTTTGCTACCTAGTGCGTAATTTTTGAGTTATTCAACTTTGAAGTTATAAGAACGTCATACATTAATGTGAAGAAACAGACACATAAATATGCTATAATACGGTATTGACATACTGATAGGTTAGGTTAAGTTAGGTTAATTACATAAACTAACCTAAATAAATCAGCATATAACTAAATTTAGACATACCAAGACTGATGATCTCTCACCAAGAATCTGTATGTGTTCCAACAATGCGGCAATTGTTACTGTTAACCAACTATATAATGTTATTCCTATCTAAACGTAATTAATGTATTATCTTTCAAATTACGCATTAGCAAGCAAAATTTTATTCTAGTGAAACATCTTTAAATGTGTTCTTTTAATAATTCTTGGGAACAAACTTATTAAAATTGTTGAACACATTAGAGCAAATATCAGCCAATAGTTGGTCGGTATATGTGTAGGAGCGGACCATAGTCGATTTCCTACTTTTCGGTCCCTAGACAAAGTTAATTAGATTGAAATAAAGAAGTTTTCTTCAATGAACTTTCCGTCTGAAATGAGTATTTTACGTGTTATGGCAGTAAATTAGTTACCACAACTCTAGTGTTCGAAGCGGGAAGCAATTCATTGAGCATGTTGTATGGCAACACTACAATGGACGCTCCCTTCCGACGCACTCGAATGCTCGAGCGCATTCCCACCATCTAAGACAAAAGTCAACATACTGCTATAATTCATTATTTTTGGGTGATAATTTCCATTGTGTTATTAATTAAAAGATCCTAGAAGTGGGTTCAGGCTCTACAAACTCCGCCGGATGAGCTAATAATAAATTACAAAGTATTCAAATGTACTCTCACAGCTCAATCGTACAAAAAATAAAACCTACCGCTCTAACTCGTAAAATACTCATTTGTCGCAAAAGTGTATAGAAGAAAATTAGTTTATTTCAACATTATTACCATGATTAAAGCAACAAAAACTTGAAAATCGATCAGTAGCTGTATATTCAATCGCATTCCTTCTGAAAGACGAAAATTAACATACCGCTATAACTCATAAAATACTCATTTCCGACCAAAAGTGCACAAAAGAAAACTTGTTTATTTTGATCTACTTAACTACTTATAGGCAACAAAATGTGGAAAATCAATTACTGATCAACGCTACACATTTACCCATCCTAGAAGTGGGTTCAGGCTCCGCAGGGTCAGCTAATAATAAAGTACAAGGTACCCAAACGTACTCTAACAGCTCCAGCTCAAGCGCGCAACTGAATAGAACTGCTATGGAAGACGAAAATTTCAAAGTTGAATAAATCTGGAAATAACGCTTCAGCGAGCAGAATGTCATTCTTGTAAAACGTTTCCAATAAAAATGTGTTCCTTTAATGATTCTTTGGTCAATATTGAATTTAATGCTGTCAACGAATTTCATAATTTTGTATGTATGGATAGGTAATATAGTCGATTTTAAGACGTTTCACAAGAATGACAATGTGCCCGGAAATGATTATTTTAGGAGATATTTAACTTTGAAGTTATAAGAACGTCGTTTATAAAATTGAACAAACGGAGAGGTAAATAAGCAGAAATCCAGTTCTGACGTAACGATAGGTAAGGTTAGGTTTGGTAAAGTTAATTTAGTTAAGTATCCTAACCTAAGTAAGCCTAAAATATCTTAATTTAACTCAACCATACCGAGGCCCATGACTTCCGCCAAAAAACTTGGCGTGGTCCGCGTCCGCAAAACGCCGGAAGAGCCATATCGGAACTGCCGTTAATGCTATTCTTACCTGACGTTATTTATCCTATATCTCCGAAACTAAGCATTTCCGGGCATATTGTCATTCTTGTAAAACATCTTAAAATCGACTATATTACCTATCTATACCTACAAAATTATGAAATTCGTTGACAACATTAAATTCAATATTGACCAATTCTTTAGAATGAAATTCATAATTTCTGCAAATGCATTAAATTGTATATTGACCAATAGTTTCAACTATAACATGATTATTCTTAAATTTAAAAGCCTTCTATAACTAAAAATTATCATACAAAATTGGAACTACTATTCATGAACTAAAAAGATAAAAATTAAACATACTTGACGTATCATACGTGCAAACTTTCAAACCCTACAAGATGAAAAGGTAAATGTTGAGGACTTGACCATAATCGATTTCCACTTTTTGATCAAGAAAGATTGTTGATGAGACCAAAATAAACAAGTTTTCTTCAATGCACTTTCCGGCGGAAATGAGTATTTTAAAAGTTATGGCGTTAAATGAGTTACTGGAACTCCAGTGTGCATCACCCTATTACAAACATAAAGAGGTTGGGTCGTGAGGGGTAGCCACAGTTCTTTTAGTTTTATAATTTTCACTAAAAGAACTGTTGCTACCCCTCACGACCCAACCTCTTTACGTTTGTAATAGGGGGTTTGCTCTTTGTCGGCTTGGTTGGCGCGCGGGAACGCCCGTTTACTTTCACGTCGGACCGCGCGGTATATTTTTCTCCGCCTCAAACACTGGAGTTACAGTAACTCATTTAATGTCATAACTTTTAAAATACTCATTTCCGACGGAAAGTGCATTGAAGAAAACTTGTTTATTTTGGTCTCATCAACAATCTTTATTGATCAAAGAGTGGAAAATTGATTATGGTCAAGTCCTCAACATTTACCGATGAAAATTTTACCCTCCCAATTGGTGTAACTAATCATTTCTTCAATTGTACAAAATACAATTTTTAGGAACTAATCTACTTATTAAACCTTTTCAAGTAATCAAATCACATTTGGTCAGCAGTAAAGATACTTATGCACACAGTTCTTCAAATATATAATCCCTCACCCAAATGGTGTATTCATGGAGCGCAGAGTTTTCCACAGCAGGCCATTGACGTGGAAGGATCTGCATCCTATTCTGTTATTTGCTAAAAGATGCTCACGTATATTGCCATTGATCAATGTACTAAATTTTGCTAAATTACTTGAGATCCTAGATAAGTTTTGGCATTTATTCATTGATACATGACTAAACAAGCATTTTTGAGAGATGTGAGAAACTATCATATGATTATGAAAACTAGTACAATGAAGTTTCTGCCTATGCTTGATTAAATGAGATATAATGGAGTTCATATTTTTACACTTCAGAATATCTCTTATAGTCAACACTATTTCAATTTATGTTCCACCACTGAAGCGTCAATTTATTTAACGTTACCCAACATAAATTATATTAGTCCTGCAAAGAAGCCACACAGAATCAGGACGGAACACTAATATCCTCTTGAACACCATGTCATCGTCAAAAGAATTTGAACAGACGTTTTTCTGCCTATTACATTGATAAAGTGGGATAAACAGATTTCTATAAATGCAGTAATTCTGAGGGCAACAAAAGCCGTTTCAATGAATTGACTCCGGACACACGTGCGTTGAATATATTGTATAAATAGTTTGTAGAAAATAACTTTCATATTCTTATGTCAGCACAACATTACAAAAATGTTAAAAGTATCTTACTTTTTCGACAATTTTTCTCCATCAACATCCGACATTTTTATAAATTTAACAAGTCACCGCAGCACACGTGAAAGCCAACTTCCGGCGACTGTCCGTCTCGTTGTCAATCTGCTTGCTGACGACATTCACGCGGCAAGAACGTAGATTTTCCCATTCGCCTTCCAGCAGCAGAAGTAATTAAGAATTCCCACAAATATTTTGACTCAGAATGAAATTTTTCATCGATTAGTACCTATTTTCAAATGGATATCGAAAATTCATTTCTGCCATTCTATATATTTGTGGAATAGCTTTTCTCTATCTTAACATTATATGATTTATCATATGGCAAATTACGTTTGTAATATTTTCACTACGAATGGGATAAATGACTTATGCGTTGTAGAACCTAATCGTAATTTTTAAGTATTTTCGACTATACATCATTCATTTTAGCACATAAATTTTGTATAGAATTTTGAATTATTTGAAAAAATTTTCACAGGTCTGGTCGTTTCATTTATTTTTTGCATAATAACCTAACAATTTAAACAATTTTTTTTAACAATTTAAACAATTTATTTACCACAGGAGATACAGAGGTAGGTGATACAGAGGTAGAGTTTTACTTAAGTCTAGTACAATGGTCAAATTTGAGTATAGCTACCTGTGGGCCCGAATAAGTTCAGCGACTTCTAGGGCATCCTACCATCACGCTATTCTAGGGTGTACAAAAGTTTAACCTAGTTCACTTAACCTAGTTTCGCATTAGACTGATCATTGAGATGATTAACTCGATATTTTACAAGTCGGCTATATTTAACAGTATGTTCGATAAAACGATTCAAGAGCAGAGAGAAGATTGGTTATGGTACACAAGGCAAGTTACATTATGACATTATCATTAGTTACATGTAGGAGGCAAGATTTCGACACGGTGATCTTACACTACTAGTATTCTGATAGGAAGTGAGACTCAAGATGTCTTTTGAATACTTTGCCAAACCTCCTCCTACAGTGCCTATTCACTCATGGGACGACAGACCTGACGACCCTTCATCATCCAAAACGGGATGTACCTCACAGCAGGAACTTGAAAGGGAATCATACCCGTGTAAAACCAAAGTAAGCAAACCATGAACACCTTTATCCAGTGGAACATACGAGGATACCGCCGTAACTACGGTGACCTCGGAGTGCTCATTGAAATGCATCAGCCTATCTGTGTTTGCCTACAGGAGACCATTCTTGGAAGCCTTCAACTCGCCCCTCCGTCAAAGTACAATGTTGAGTTTTTCTCGCCAATACCCGACCCAGTGCCAGGAATGGGACTGGCGGTTCTGGTGCGTGGGGACGTTGGGTATAGTAGGGTGACCCTGAACACTAGGCTGCAGGCTCTAGCCCTCCACATGTGCATCGGACGACGTATGGTGTCTGTATGCAATGTATACGTTCCACCTGGAGACCTTCTCAACTCGCAGGACATCACTCATATTAGCAGCCAACTAGATAGGCCGGCATTTATACTCGGAAACCTCAACGCCAAACACGTGTACTGGGGTAACGAGAGTACTGACCGACATGGCAGGGCGGTGGAGGAGTTCCTTGCTTCCACTGACTTTTGCTTACTGAACAGCGGAGCACCGACACACTTCCATGTCCAAAGCAATACCTCATCTGCCATAGACCTTAGTCTGTGCTCGCCAGAGGTCTACCCAGATGCCCAGTGGACCGTCGCCGAAGACACGTATGGCAGTGACCATTATCCCATTATAGTAACCATGCAGCAACGCCACCCTATCTCCATGGAACCGCGCTATATACTGAGGCGGGCAGATTGGAGAACTTTCGAGGCTTTGTCGCTGATGGAGGAACCCAATGAGACCCTAAACGTGGATGCCTTGGTGGGTCAGTTGGAAAGAACCCTGCATGCTGCTGCTAATGTTGCTATCCCTCAATCAAGAGGAGGGCCACCAAGACATTGTATACCTTGGTGGAATGGTGAGTGTGCAGCAGCAAACGCTATACGGAAGCGAGCCCTTCGAAAATACCAGCGGACGGGAGAAGTAGCGGATAAGATTGCGTACAATCGAGCGAGGGCCAAAGCCCAAAATGTGAAAGATGAAGCTCGGAGGATGTCCTGGAAGAGATATGTATCAACCTTGAATACAGACACCCCGATGGCGAAAGTATGGCAGCGCTTTAATAAGATGAAAGGAAGGTATGGCTCCAGGAAACCGTGCTTGGAGATTGACGGCACTCTCACTGCAGATCCAGGACGTGTAGCGGATGCCCTGGCCCGGAACTTCTCTCGTGTGAGCAACGGTCACTCATATCCTCCTGCCTTCCTAGCGCTGAAGCGCCAGCAAGAGCGCCAGGCACTTGACTTCTCCACGAATGCCATGCTGTCTTACAATGACCCCCTCACTATTACTGAACTATACTATGCCTTAAAGAAGTCAAAAAATACAGCACCTGGTCCTGATGGCATCCACTACCAGATGTTGAAGAGAATGCACTCTACAGCAGTCTGTCACCTCTTATATATTTATAACAAAGTATGGAACGCGCATATGTATCCACGCCAGTGGCGCATTGCAACAGTCCTGGCCTTTGCAAAACCAAATAAACCCCTCTCTAACCCGAATAGTTACCGCCCTATTGCTTTAACCAGCTGTATTGGCAAATTGATGGAGAGAATCGTCAACATCCGGCTCATGAGATGGTTGGAGTCTGAAGAATTGATAAACCCTGTTCAGTTTGGTTTTCGACCGCACCGAGGGACAACAGACGCTCTGGTTCGTCTCCAGAACTACCTGGTGGCCAATCTCGCCGAGCGCCGCCAGACTCTGTGTGTCTTCTTTGATCTGCACAAGGCCTATGACACTGCGTGGAGATACGGAATTCTAAGAACTTTGCACGGATTCGGACTCCGCGGTAATTTGGCCATGTATGTGCAGGAATTTCTAAGAGAAAGAACTTTTCGCGTCAGAGTTGGCACAACGTTGTCTTCGCTGCAAGTGCAACACGAGGGCCTACCACAGGGCAGTGTAATGAGCTGCACACTCTTCAGCGTGGGCCTTAACGAGATTACATCTGTATTGCCTCCCGACGTGTCGGCGTCTCTATATGTGGATGATTTCATGCTTTACTCTTCATCTGCACACCTGCCAGCCTTGAGCCGCAGGATGCAAATGACTATCAGCCGTGTAAACAACTGGGCTACAGAACATGGTTTTGTTTTTTCCCGGATAAGACTGTTGGCCTGCACTTCCAGGGGCGTAAGCGCTGCAACCCTCCGCGGCTGGTACTACAAGGAAGGATAGTAAGCTTTGTTCATAGTGCCAAATTCTTGGGAATGATTGTGGACGATAAGCTGTCATGGAAACCTCACCTGAACTCTCTCAAGCTTGAGTGCACCCGGCGAATGAATATACTGAAATGTCTATCTGGTTTGTCATGGGGGGCAGATAGGGCTACGCTGCTCAGGCTATACAGGACGCTCATTAGAAGTAAGATGGATTATGGATGTGTTGTGTACCAAAATGCCAGGGAAACTAACCTGGCAAAACTAGATCCTCTGCATCATACCGCCCTCCGACTGTGCACTGGCGCTTTTCGCACTTCACCGGTGGCTAGTTTGTGTGTGGAGAGTGGCGAGCCCCCTCTCTGGGCACGGCGGCTTACTTTGAGCCTGCAGTACCTGGCCAGACTGGAGCAGCTCCCTCTATCCCCAACTTGGATGAGCGTACACGCACCTTTGGGACGATATCTGCGCTTTCCATACTTCCTTCCTTCATCCATGAGCTATCATGTGCTGGTTCAGACCATGCAGCTGGATGGTATGCGAGTGTGCCCCTGTATTCCTGATAGCACCCCAACCTGGCGACTGCCAATAGAGACTTTCTGCACTGGGTGTCGGCTGCCCAAGAAGCTTTCATTGCCGGCTAACGCCATTAGAGGCCTGTTTCTTGAACATGTTGTTGACCAGCACGCTGCGTCAGTGAAGATCTACACCGATGGCTCAAAGTCTGGCAACGCTGTAGGGTGCTCCGCTGTCTCGGGTGAGATGGTAAGAGCTGGAAGACTTCTCCCGGAGACCTCTGTGTTCACTGCTGAACTGTATGGTGTCGTGCAGGCTCTGCAACTCATAGAGGAACATCCAAATTACCACTTCACTATTTTCACGGACTCAAAGAGCATCATAGATGCTATTCAAAGCTATGCAAGCAGCCACCCCGTTATTGGTGAGATTTACGACGTGTTGATGCGACTTGTACGCGTCTCAAAACAGGTCAGGTTTTGTTGGGTGCCTGGGCACGTGGGTGTCTCGGGAAATGAGAGAGCGGACACTGAAGCAAAATTAGCGGCCGCCGCTGAGGGAGACACTTTGAATGCATCTGTGCCCTGCCGTGACTACTACCCTATAATTAAGGCAGCAGTAAGAGGATTATGGCAACAGCGGTGGGCTGCCGAGAATAACAATAAGCTCTGGAAGATTAAAAACACTGTGCGTGAATGGACCTCGTCCAGCTGCCGTAGCCGCCGGATGGAGGTGGCTTTATGCCGTCTGCGGATTGGTCATACGAGACTTACGCACATCTACCTCATGGAGCGGCTCCCCCAACCGCTCTGTGAACGATGCAGGGTTCCTTTGACCGTTGAACACTTCCTTGTCGTGTGCCCGTTGCATGCAGGTGTCCGGCGCGCGTGCTTTCCACGTCTGCGCGGTAATGATCCGGATGCAATGATGCGCAGCATTCTGGCGGAACCTGAGCGTGCCCCTTTCCATACTGATGCACTGAGAGCGTTTATTGAATCGTGCAATATACTTTCAAAAATTTAAATTTTGTGATGAAAAATAAATTTCAAGCCTTGCTATCTTAATGATAAACTGTAATACGGCCGAGCGCGCCCACGTGATGCCCAACGGGGGTTTCAGCGTGGGTACGGCGCTCGGCCGTAAAATGGGTGGGCAGCTGAAACCCCCTGGGGCTCGGCTGCCCAATGAATGCATATGTAACCTGATTTTCTGTTTTTTCGGAATAATTCCGGGGACTTAATACCTTGATTTAATTACTGAACTGGTGGAGCAGCTGCGTTTGTAGCAACTGAATTTAATTTGAGCTTATCATGACTGACTTTTTGTTGTGTTTGTGGCTGCAACGTCTAACCTGTTTGCGTATTCTTAAATATGTTACATGGAGCTCCGTGATGGCGATTAGTGGTTATTTTTGTACCACAACGGTGATGTGACCGATAGGTCGATAATTGTGACGCGAGACCTTCGGCGCGATATAGTAGGACCTACTGAAGCGCTAGCAAATTCATGGTACTACTACTACTACTTTGAATACTTTGTACGAATTACATTCACGGATCTCTGCAGGTATAGAGTTCCAAGTTTTGGTTCCAACGAAGAGAATACTGTGTTGCGACCTGGCCTTTGAATAATAAGGAAGCATGAATTTACTTCTATTTCGGGTTAAATGGTCGTGATGACCAGTTTGCGCAGTCAATAATTGTCTTAGGCTATTGTCGCCATCATTTCTTAATGTTTTGTAAATGAAATTACAGATGGAGATTTTGTATAGATCCGAAAGTTTAAGTATTTGTAAATTTTTGAAAGAATCATTTGTGTGAGCATTATATTCTAGGTTCTTTACTGCTCTGACAGCCCTTTTCTGCAGAGTAAAAATTTTGTTGGTTTTATTTTTATCAGTTCCGTGCCATGCTTCTATTCCGTATTGCAGGTATGGAGAAATGAGCGTTCGGTAGAGCATTTGTAAAGCTGTTTCAGGCAGAAAATTTTTAACTTTATTTAGGATTCCGATGGATTTTGATAATTTAGAACTAATATGAGTGATGTGCTCTTTGAAGGTCAGATGTTTATCTATTATGATGCCCAGAAACTTACATGAGTTGGTTTCTTCGATTTCACCTTCGCCAATTTTAATGCATGGGAGAGATACATCTTTCTTGTATGAGAAAGTAATATAATTTGTTTTATCGATATTTAGGCTTATTTTATTAGCTTTGAGCCACGATGAAACCTTGTGAAGTTCAGTATTTATACTCTCCACAATCATAGCAGGATTTTGGTTCGGAAGGACCGCAGAAAGCGTACTGTCATCGGCAAAAAGTATGAATTTGACGAATGATGTAGATTTTACAATATCATTGATAAAAATCAGAAACAAGAGAGGCCCGAGAACAGATCCTTGTGGAACTCCATGGCTAATTGTCTGTGGGTCTGATTTTGCGTCGTCAATGACAACGTATTGTTTCCGATTTGTTAGGTATGATCTGAACCAATCATGGGCAATCCCTCGAATGCCATAACAATGAAGTTTCGAGAGTAATATGTTATGGTCCACACAATCGAATGCCTTTCGAAAGTCAAGAAATACAGAGAAGACAGGCTTTCCTTCATCTATATTAGAATAGAGGAATTGTAAATGATTTAATATAGCCTGTGTTGTTGATTTTTTAGAGCGAAAACCGTATTGTTTATCGTAAAGAAATGATTTTTGTTCAAAATAAGAGTACACTTTTTTAATAATAATAATAATAATAATAATAATGAAGGCATCTACGGATGCTTTATTTCCAATCAAGCCTGATACATATCACCTTGTTTATTGGATTTTCAAATGCCTTATAACTAACGCCAGGACGCCATGACGCTTTCCCCCGGTCGAGACCGGTACCCATTTCAGACACCTGGGTAGAGTGGGGTATTGTGCTTGGAATTTTTCTCCTATACCCAACAGAGAAAATCGCCACGGCCAGCGCCGAGTTTCGAACCCGGGTCCCGGCCGCACGGCGGCGGAACCTATAGCACATGGCTATCGCGAGCACTTTTTATACACAATCTTTTCGAATACTTTGCTAATAATTGGTAGAATGGAGATAGGTCGATAATTGTTTACACAGGTTTTTTCACCACTTTTAAAGATAGGGGTTACTCTAGCAACTTTGAGGGAGTTCGGGAAAGTGCCTAGTAAGAGAGACTGGTTAATAATATTTGATATCAGTGGGGCTACAATGTCAGCAATAACTTTAAGTACTTTAGTCGGAAACGTTTGTAACCCACTCGATTTATTTTTCATGTTGTTTATGCACGTAATTACATCGGAGGAGTTTGTAGGCGTAAAGAAAAAGGAGTTGGGTTCTCGAATATGATCCATAAATTCCAGGTGATCAGTAGGTTCACTTGGAATACCATCAGCTATTGTTTTCCCTACGTTTACGAAGAAGTTGTTAAAGAGATTAGCAATTTCTTTCTTCTCATGATATTTTACATTATCTTGAACAACATATTCAATTTTCTTTTTATCGGCATTATTCGGTTTACAGCAGGAGTTAAGGAGATGCCAAATCTTTTTAACGTCAGTTTTGAATTGAGTAAACTTGAGCGTAAAGTAGTTCTTTTTTGATGTTCTTATCTGGTTTGTTACATAGTTTCTAAATCGGTTATATGTTTCTCTAGATATTCGTCCTTCGCAAAGGAGGGCTAGGTACGCTTGACGTTTCTTTATATTTATCACGATGTCTCTGGTAATCCAGGGCTTATGTTTATTTTTCGGGGTAACTGTACGAGTTACAATTGGGCAACACTGATTGTATGCGGTCATTATAGTTTCAGTCAATTTTACTACTGCTTCATCAATGCTCGTAGTATTATTGTTTTGTTGAGAGATGTGCAATGTAGGCATTGATTCTTCTAGAACGGTGCGCATTTCTTCAAGATTTGATTCGTTTATTTTACGATATGAGTAAGTTTCAGCCCGTGCCTTGGTGCAAGCAATATAGACATTTTTCTTAATAAGAAAAACTGGGAAGTGATCTGATAAGTCAGAAGTAATTATTCCAGCAAGAAAATCACTAGGGTCTGTCATAAAGATATTGTCAAGCAGCGTAGCACACTCTGAGGTTATTCGTGTAGGCTTTGTAATGATCGGAAGGAAGGATTGAGACTGAAAGGTAGTTAGGAAATTAGAGATTGGTTCATGGCTTTCATGTTTCAGTAGATCATAATTGAAGTCACCGCATATTATTATGTCATTGTATAAGGGCCTGTTGAACTGAGAAATAATACGATTCAATTCATTCAGGAAGGATATAGGACAGGCTGTAGGAGGCCTATACACCGTTCCAAGCACAATGCGTTTACCATCTCTAAAAAGTTCTACGAAGAGTGATTCTATATGATCCTGATTCATGGTTGCACTTGCTATGGTTCTCGAGTCTATGTGGTTAGATATATATGTGCTGATGCCTCCGCCCCGCTGGTTTTTTCTTAGCGAATGGTAACTATGATAATTTTCAAATCGAATCAAGTCTTTAGTCGAGTCATCTAGCCAGCTTTCGGTGAAGCTAATCACGTCTAGGTTATATTTAAGTTCAGTAATAGTACATTGTATCTCTTCCAATTTTGGATAGAGTGACCTACAGTTCCAACACAGGAGTGAGAAATCTCGGTCAGTTATTCGTATAGTTTCGTTGAATTCTGATATATTAGTATACCTACACTCTTGAGAGTCGTTTAGGTTTGGATATATTCTGTTCAAATGATTGAAATCTGGATCGATTTCCTCAAATATTACAGGGTGATCAGTCATTTAAAATAAGTAAAAGTAAGAATTAGGTACTATAGAGCTTAAGACGAAATACAGAGTCAAGCTTAAAGGGATATTTCAGTCTAAAAAGTAGCTTATTAAGCAAGAGAGAATAGAGTAAAAAAGAAAAATCTAGCGCGATTTCGTGAGTACACACAAACTCAGTCCATGAGCGAGTGATAATGGAGTTCAATATCACAACATTGGTGCAAACAGATTGCTAAGGGCGTTTTCGCAAGTTCACATACAACAGGTAATAAATTTCTAGAGATTATGACGACAATGATACAATCAGCTAATATGGTTTACGCGTAATAATAACTGTAGTGGTAAATAGAGAAGAATTCACAGTAACATTGGTTGGTGAAAAATTACTAATTGCGATGTTACAAAATGTGACACACAGTTGTCATAGACACACACATCTATTATTTATTTGTTATAATATTGGAGTTCGATATCACTACATTGGTGCAAACAGATTGCTGAGGGCGTTTTCATAAGTTCACATACAAGAGGGAATAAGTTTTAAAGATTATGATGACAATGATACAATCAGCTAATATGGTTTACGCGTAATAATAACTGTAGTGGTAAATAAGGAAGAATTCACAGTAATATTGGTAAGTGAAAAATTGCTGATAGATTATAATGACAATGATATAATCAGATTATAAGAAGATTACAACGACAATGATATAATCAGATTATAAGAAGATTACAACGACAATGATATAATCAGATTATAAGAAGATTACAACGACAATGATATAATCAGCTAATATGGTTGTACGATGGCAGTGGAGGGCAGAAGCGATTATCAGATTATAAGAAGATTACAACGACAATGATATAATCAGCTAATATGGTTTACGCGTAATAATACTTAAGTGGTTAAGAAGAGGAAAAATTCACAGTAACATTGGGAGGTAAAAAATTGCTGATTGCGTTGTTTCAAAAGTTCACACACAGCTGTCATAAATGTTTACAAGCACATCTGTTATACACTTGTATAGATTCAGGTTGAACGAGCATCACGTTGAGGTTTACTGACATGATACCTAATTGAGGTTAAATTAATACGAAGTTGACATATTTAGGGGATGAAAATGAAATTGACTAATTTAGGGGATCACCTAGTCTAGGGAATTTAGGGGATCACCTAATGACAATGATATAATCAGCTAATATGGTTTACGCGTAATAAAAAAAAACTTTAGTGGTAAAAAATGAAAAAAAAATCACAGTAACATTGGGAGGTAAAAATTGCTGATTGCGTTGTTGCAAAAGTTCACATACACCTATCATAAATGTTTACAAACACATCTGTTAAACATTTGTATAGATTCAGGTTAAGCTAACATCAAGTTGAGGATAAGCTGATATGATATCTAATTGGGGTTAAACTAGCACGAAAACTGACAATCAAATTGAGGAGATCACCTAGTCTAGTCACCCATGACTTGTTTTGATGTCATATTGAGTTGTTGCATCAGGTATTGCTCGAGGTCATCTGGCGTGTTGATCTCGCGGCGTCTTGAATCTGGGTTTCCGGGGTTAAATATGAAAATGTTTCCATCCTGTGTTTTTGGGGTTCCAACTTTATCCGGGAATTTCCTTTTGGCCATCCTCAGAATGTACATGGCGTTAGCTCGTGAAGGTATGAGGTATTCATTTATGAAGAAGAACTTTGGTTTCTTTTCTCGGCAGGCGTTGAGAATTTCACGTTTTTTGTTGTAATCTTTTAGTTCAAATGCAATGTTTCTTTGATCTACGTTCCCAGTTACTGGTTTTTTCCCCATTCTTGTAGCTGACGTCATATCAGTGTCGGAGAGGTCAATGTTGATCTTGTCCTTCAGGAGTTTGCAGACTGTATCCTTACAGATTTCGTTTGCGTGAGATTGCGGTATTTCCCTTCCAGAAATGACGAGAGTACATTTTTTGTCTTCAATGCCTCGGCGTTGATTATTTTTTTCCAACTGGTCGAGGCGGGAGGTTAAGCTATCCATTTTCTTGTTCTGTTCATCGAGAATTTTTTTGTGTTCCGCTTCTTTTGTTCCAAATAGCGTTTTAAGGTGGCTTATTTCATTTTGCATTTTTTCAATATCACTATTAAATTTTGTCATCACTGAATCGAAGTATTTTATTAAGACAGAGACCACTTCTTTACCGCCTTTCGTTAGGCTAGACACATCAGGGTATTGACCAAACTTCGGTTGAAATTCGGTGCTGTTGTTGCTGCTGTTGTTGGTGCTGTTGTTGGTGCTGTTGCTGGTACTGCGTCGTTTGTAAAGGGGTGTTTACACTAGGGGACATTTCGGCTGTGAGGCGCGACTCGTGTAGCCGAAGCTCACCACTGAGGCTCAAATTTGTGTGTGAGCCCGAAGTTCCCGATTCGCTTTGGTTGAATCCGTGCAGCGGCTACACGTGTGCGACTGTGCGAGGCGCAGCTCGACCGGTCAGTGTGCGGATGGCAGTCATCAAGTGAGGTAGCGCCTCTCTCTCACCCGTCATGGCTGACTCAACACTACCGCGAGAAACTACACTGCTTCTAATTGAAATGTACTAAGCCCATCAATGCCTTTGGCAGACTAAAAGCTGTGAATATAAGGAGGCTGCTTTCCATTATATTTTAATGAAGATGAACGAATATAGTAACATTTCACTCATGCAAATAAAAAAGAGATTACGTACCTACGATGCAGCAACAATATTCACACAAGCTCGTCTACAGCTGCATGGCTGCCACTTGGTTTTGTGCTGCATGGCTGCCACTTGTGTTTGACCAAAAAATCTAGTGTGACCTCAAAAAATATCGAGAAACATATAGATTTAATAATAAAACATCCAAAAATTTATCTAGAAGTAAATTAATTATCTACTATAATAAATTAGTTGAACAATAGCATATAAGGATATTTATTTCATAAATTGCTTTATTTTAGGCAATTTATCTTTATATAAATTATCTAGTATCCTGATATTTACCCTAATAAAGCTTGGTATCCAAATATTCTTCAATTTTACACGTGTTGCGAGTAGAAAGGTCAGTCTCTATTGCATTGCATTTCATCAATGCTCAGATTCCTACTTCTCAACAATTGTTTTAAGGCTTTCACACCGCTATCTTCATCACTTTTAATAATTTTGCAATTACTAAGTAAGTTGATTCTACTTTATTAGATGCATTACTTTAGTAAATAACTGATACACCAAGTAGTTTCATGATAGAAATATCATTGCTCCATCCAACAATAAACTGAACTCCTTGTTACCAATATCATTGGTCGGTCTTTCGTCAAAATGAGGCCACATTACATTATTGATAATGTATGTGCATTTTATTCCTTGATTTTCTGATATCATCACTAGTTTTGCAATTGGAGATAGTGTGCTGTAGCTTATGAAGCGTGAAATAGCCGTCTTGGTGTCGTTCATAATCTGAATATAACATGATCAGAATATGGTTGCTTCACTATTCAGACAATTTGCTTAAGTAAATTAACAAATATAATAAGAATGAAGCAGTAACCAACCATTATGGTGACTTCCTAATTCGAATTTACAGTAATCTATCATATACATAGCTTAACTGTAATTCTAGCTAGAAAATTTCTATCACGCTGAAAAAACTATATGGATTTTATAGCTAATATCTAGGTTCGAAATTTTACATCTAAGCTTCAGCAAAAACACCTAGATCTAGCTATATAATATCTAGCGTGGCAGCCCTGTTGAGCAGCGCGCGCTCCATGGCTCGCTCCAATGGTGTCTAGTCTAAACGCACATGGCTCTTGTGAAGCTCCACACGAGGCGTCTACACGTGAGGCTGCAGCAAAATGTAGACCAGTGTAAACGGCCCTTAAGTCATCTTGAAGATTGAGGGAGTGCGGTCGTTGTGTAAACGAGGGTTGAATACTCTCACGCTTTTGAGGGAATATTATGCTTTTAGTTTGATTATTTTTATATATGGGGTATTTAAATCACATTTGAATACTCAGGACGAGAGTGGGTACCCATTTAGGTTAGAGGTACATTCTTTCTAACAATAGGCACTTTGTTTCGGAGCGAGCGCCACACCCGTCCTCACACCACGGAGTCACTGAAGACACTGATTATGGAACCGAAATTATATGTTTTGTCTTATTTCTTGTTATATGCGTATAGAATCTTAAGTGTATAAAATTCTCGATAATTCATGAGTTGCATTGAGTTTACAAAAATGTGGAAAATGAGAAAGTAGATATATGACTCATGCGGCTGTGCTCATTGCGTCAGAAGTTGAGAGCTGTATAACGAAATGGAAGTCGGTTTAATAACATATGACGTATAAATTTTCCTCAGCCAAAATTTTACGGCAGAGGAAAATAATGGAAATAAACTAAGTGGTCTCCAAAAAATTTGACAATGTCTCAACTCATCTCGTAAAGCAAAGCTCTAGCGAAAATATTATATAGTATTCAGTGTAAGAATGAGAGAAAATTCTCATACTACGCATTTATCATGAAAATTTTGAACATTATTAGAATTTTACAAGTATTTGTAGGACAAGCTTGAATGTTTGAAGAGGTACGCTTATGTAAGGCTCAACGCTTTTCTGACAACTAAAGACAAAACCATCTTTTAGGTTCTGGTATAGCCATGTGGTATAGGTTCTGCCGCCGTGCGGCAAGGACCCTGGATCGAGTCTCGGCGCTGGCAGTGGCGATTTTCTCTGTTGGGTATAGGAGAAAAATTCCAAGCACAATACCCCACTCCACCCAGGTGTCTGAAATGGGTACCGGTCTCGACCGGGGGAAAGCGTTATGGCGTCCTGGCGTTAGTTATAAGGCATTTGAAAATCCAATGTAAAAGGTGATATATGTATCAGGCTTGATTGGAAATAAAGCATCCGTAGATGCCTTCATTATTTTAGGAAAGTTTGTTCAAACTATCTCTGCATCAATGTGACACATATCTTAACTCCTTTGAAAAATCTTAAATTTTTTAATGGAAGTAAGAATGTAGGCGTTCATGTTCGTATAAAGAGAGAAGTATTCCGCTCTAAATCTTTTCTCACAACTCCGTGAATAAACTGCGTTAGAGGGAATTGTGAGCGAAAAAAGTACACAAACGTCTTGAGCCTTTGCTTACCTGTTCATGCATATCATGTGAGGGAAGAACTTCAGATTTAACGGGATATTTTTTGCACCTTCACTTGCCTAGAATTTGTAGATTAGATCTTCTTATTGACAAAATCCCCAAATTTTTACCATCATAGCCTACACGAGGAAAATATAATAATTTATAATTTTTAAATTAGACATAAGTAAAACATATAGGGAACAATAAAAAATTGACAGCTTAGTGCAAAACCATAATAGTATCGAATGGTGCTGACGAAGTCAACATTAAACTTGAACCGAAAAAAAACTTTGCTGTAATATCAGTAAAAAAAAAATATTTTTCCTCTCCTTTATCCACTATCTGGGGAGATATTTAAATTGCATGCGCTCAAGGCCTTTAATTTATTTCTTTAATTTATAATCAAAAGTAAACTGTAACAAAGTAATTTTTTTCCAGCTTCGAGAACTCTCATAGGATGAAGCTACTAAATTCACAGTTTTTCATAATTTCGATTACTGTCATTCTAAATTTTAGAGCAATATCATACCAGACGGAATGATATGTGTGACTAAGTATTTTATGAGACATATTTTGCTCATATTTCTAAAACTACGGCATGGCAAATGAAACCGAAATTTATTTGACGTCTTAAAGAAAATGTCATAAGATCGAAAAGAGTCACCTCTGTCCCAGCTAGAAAAGCGTTTCTGCAGCGATAGACGATATCTCAACAAGACGAAATATCGATGAATAAAATAAGATAAAATATTAAGCAATAAAAGATAGTTGACAAAGTAAACCTTATTTGACCGCAAAAAAATGAGCAAACATTAGCTTCTTCCAACAACTGTGGACAGTGCGGAAGTGAGCAGTTAGAGTTAGCATTAAAGAGCGCTAACTTCCAATGACGAAACCAGACACTAACAAATTACGTCGTCGAATGAAGCGCTTGGATGCCCATACTTTCCAGAAGCGATAAGCCCTCGTGATTGACTGAGGTACAATCTTTGCACTGATCTGCTATTCATGATGGAACTCTGTTCATTTAATATATCGAAATAAATTTGCTTCTGGGCTTGCTAAGCCTATAATTTCTGCGTACGAGTATTTGAAATCAGCCCAACTTTATTGAAAAAGAACTCGTTCGAGTTCAAACCGCTCTAATTTAAGCACAACGGATGAAGGATAATCAAGCACAATTGTTTTTTAGCGGATCGTTTTCAGACAGATTTCCTAACACACACTTACTAGCAATAGTTGTGCACTAACCTACATTTTCTATACATAAATTGCTACATACTCTAGCTATAATAGACCAGCTATCGGCTGCGATATAAATATATTTCTCTAGCCTAACCAGTGAACTCCTATTACTGCTTCCAAACTTCAGTACGTTAAAATGGATGCTTCCGAGGCAAGCATCTATTGACAAAACAACTAAGCTTATGATTAACATACAAGCATATTCGATAAATTAACCTAACGAATGCGGGTATCATTGCGTCGGCGGTCGATGAACGCTATCGATTGAAGCGACGTGTACTTTTTTAGTCAAACTCAATATGCAACTAGGAGAATGTAATGCTCTTAAGTTTAACTGGATAAATTTATAAGAGGACGAAAGATTTTTTCGTCCTCTTATAAATTTATCCAGTTAAACTTAAGAGCATTACATTCTCCTAGTTGCATATTGAGTTTGACTAAAAAAGTACACGTCGCTTAAGCGGATCATAGGATGTATCAGCAGTCATTATGAGCATTTCAAACCAAGGTAATGTAAAAAAGACATTGAACATCAAGAATTCAAGGTTCATGACTCTGATGTTCACACCTTTATGCGATTCTTTGAAACCAAAGCGGATAACAATAGAAAGTAACCGTAGTAACAAATGTTCATGGGGCTCCAATAGCTCTGACTATTATGGTACCGAAGGTCTCACAATTTTTCGAATTTCTCTCACCTAACCGTAGACGCAAACCTTATTTCGAGAAATAAATATGAAAAGATAAGTTCTACAGCTTTACAACCGTAGAGCATCAACTGTGATAAGCGTTTCGAATTCTTGTGAGCGAAAGTATATGAATCATCTTTTAAAACCCCTAGATTTTCAATCGGCATCGCAAAGGACAGATGTGTTGAGAAACCCCTCCCTCGAATGACGTGCTGCTCAGGAATTTCAGTCTCAGTAGGAAGAAATAAAGTCAGAATAGCTGATGCCTTCAACGGCAAGTTCTTTCCGGCCATCTGCGTGTGAGCGGTGAGGCAGTTAGCGAGAAGATAAATCGGCTGTTTTACGTGAGAAAAGCGTTCAGTGAATCGCCTGCACAGTGTGATAGCATGCACATCCTGAGAGGAACTTGGAAATCCGACCAAAAATAAAAAAAAATCGCCTTTATCCTCCCCATGCGCCCCACGCGCTGCTACGATCTCATGGCAGGATGAAGAATGATCTTACGAGCACTCAATTGGAGGTAAAGACGTTAATTGGAACATTAACATCTTAGAAATAAATTGACATTTACAGTGTACTCGTTAAGCATCAAACCAACATCAGACTGTAATCCGAGATCTTCATTTTAGTTTTATGTTGGTAGAGCTGAGGGGAGGGATTTGGGCTAGCGCAACCACCCGCACTTTATGTAAGCTTCTTCCTGTCACTTATGAAATTATTTCACGACGTAGGGTACAAAACGGGGAGTGGCGTCGAGCATTAAGTAGGTAAAATTAATTTATACATAAGCGCAGAACATGTTGAATAAATATCGTTGCACCGGACGACCTATTTGTCGATTTTTTAATATCTACCACAACAAGAATACGAGACTACATTTATTCGTATCATCTACAAGTCCAAGATACGGAGAATCATTTCATTGGTTTTAGCAATGCTACTGAAGAATACAAAGCTTCACTTCATTGGGTTTCACTCCAGGAAGTAAGAGGCTGACGAGAGTAGCGAACACTTCTGCATACAAGGCGCAATGGAATCAAGAAAGGCATGACCCTTGTAAACGATCCGTGAACGGTATGTGTTGTAGCAAGTTTGTAACGCTCAAATATTTAATTCAATGTACGTACATTCCGTTTCAAGGACGAATCATTGTATTAAATACGCTTATATAGCACAGGTGAAATGCGTTGATAAAAGACACGTCTTCATTTCTCAACAGAGATTCTTCATTTTCTATTGAAATGTAAGCTACGGGAAAACGTTCCTGTCAATAAAGATCTTCTTCGCACATTTAAAATTTCACTACACAATGCACACAGAGGAAGAGTGATTAATACAATTTTGCCTCAACTAGCTTCACTGAGCGAAAATGATACAGGGTGACCAGGTAATTGGATTCGAGCAGAACTCCACTGAATTGACACGTCTGGTCCCACGCTGAAAAAAAATTAGGTTAGAGGGAGAAATAAAGACTGCATTTCTATCAAACCAAATGTTGAACAACCTTCACAATCAGTGACGCTGCACCTTAGTTAAATAAGGATTAACAGAAAAAAAATAACCTTCAGGCGCTAAACCTGCTGCAGGAAGCTCAGGAAACAGCTCCGATGGACGCTAACTCGGACGGATGTTAGCATAACTCTTTTGAGGAAACTCGGTGCATGTCACCGCATATACCATGAGAATCATGGAGTCCTCAGATGCATACATGTATTGTGTCATGGGGGAGAGAGAAAGGTTTGCTGGGCGGAAGGAGTCTACGAATACATGACTGTTGCAACAAGAGCAGAGTTAGAGAACCGTTTCTTCAATGGAGACAATTGTGTCAATACCGGGAACATTAGTACGGATTTAAAACATGTTCTTTTGGTGAGGTACTGATATTTTTCATGTTTCTTTCGGAGGGTCAGCGGCCTACAGAGTTAATATTTCGAAGGCGCAGAAATACATGTGGGAGAAGTTAAAGAAGCGATGACACGTGTAAGAGATCGCTGCACAGTACATAGTTTCTCAAGCGATGAAGAAAGATAAGGCCATAGGATAAAATTACAACAGACCCCAGCAACCGGGTAAAAATTAAAATTACAACTGAGTCCGGGAACCGGATAAAAATTAAAATTACAACTGACTCCGGCAACCGGATAAAAATTAAAATTACAACTGACTCCGGCAATTGGATAAAAATTAAAATTACAACTGACTCCGGCAACCGGATAAAAATTAAAATTACAACTGACTCCGCAACCGGATAAAAATTAAAATTACAACTGACTCCGGCAATTGGATAAAAATTAAAATTACAACTGACTCCGGCAACCGGATAAAAATTAAAATTACAACTGACTCCGCAACCGGATAAAAATTAAAATTACAACTAACTCCGGCATCCAGCACGCACTGCTGATCCTGCAATGAGCAAAGAGGGGATACCGTACAGGAATGCAAGCTCCAGAGCGTGCGCTGTAGAGGGCAGACACCGTCAGTTGACTTCTAACGTGACGCCAAGTCCCCTAGAAGTTGCGGACAATGTATTTCAGCTCACTCCAAAAACATGAGTGAGTCATTGACAGTCGGGCTGGTGGGGTCTTAATAGTTACAGTTTGACTGACATAGAATTTCAATTTTTGCATGGACAACAATTTAAAAAAAGCTGTACATCGTAATTGAGACACTCTTTTTGACAGAAAATTTACACTCATTAGCATGTTTGAGTTTTCCTAGTTTTTATAAAATGTAGTTAATGCACAAAATTAATGATCGCCTCAAAAATGGGGCTTATTTAAAATGATGGCTTACGCTAGGTATTTCACAACCACTTTAGGGAGTTGAGTTTTCATTTTCACTAGGGTTAAACATATGTTCAATCGTGTTGTGAATATTTGTTTGATATTTTGACCTGATCAGCAATCATATTGCACGTCGTATAAAATATTATAAAATAGGATAATATTTATAAAATACAATTCCCAAAGCAGCAAACTTATTGTTTACGGTATTCTGCGATCTTCTTCATATATTTCACACACTGTAGATCTTTAAATTGTTCAGATATACATACGTAAGGACGTAAATCATGTTATAAATAAAAAACGCATTGGTGTATTATTTTCAGAATTATGCATGCATACATGATGATTTACATTTAATATCATTCATGAGCGAGAAAACAATATGCAGACTTTTCTAGCCCACAAGTGCTGCGAGCGTGTTGGCTTGGGTGGACAGACTCGTGTGGGGACTGCTGAGCTGTTCCAAGTTCCTTACAGACTGCCAAATTTGTGAACATAAATTTATACTCTGAATTAGTTTAAAGGATAGCGAGAGAACCAAAAACTTCTCCACCAGCAAGAAACACAGCGCCATTATGAAATGGCAACGTACATGGAAAAAGTACTGGGGTATTTTAGTGATTTTAATTTTGAAGCTGTACCCAATGCTAGATTTTCATGATAGCCTCTGGAGGTTGACCCTACATTGAATTTTCATGATAGCCTCTGGAGGTTGACCCTACATTGAATTTTCATGATAGCTTCTGGAGGTTAATCCTACGTTGAATTTTCATGATAGCCTCTGGAGGTTGACCCTACATTGAATTTTCATGATAGCTTCTGGAGGTTAATCCTACGTTGAATTTTCATGATAGCTTCTGGAGGTTAATCCTACGTTGAATTTTCATGATAGCCTCTGGAGGTTAATCCTACGTTGAATTTTCATGATAGCTTCTGGAGGTTAATCCTATATTGAATTTTCATGATAGCCTCTAGAGGTTAATCCTACGTTGAATTTTCATGATAGCCTCTGGAGGTTGACCCTACATTGAATTTTCATGATAGCTTCTGGAGGTTAATCCTACGTTGAATTTTCATGATAGCTTCTGGAGGTTAATCCTACGTTGAATTTTCATGATAGCCTCTGGAGGTTAATCCTACGTTGAATTTTCATGATAGCTTCTGGAGGTTAATCCTACATTGAATTTTCATGATAGCCTCTGGAGTTCGTTATACATGAAGGGTTAATCTTAATCAACGAAGCTTCAAGATTTGACCTAAAGTTTTACAATACTACCGGGTCACGCTAACTAAGTAGGGGTGTGTACAGCTATGTACAATTGCTCAGAAAGACGAACGGCAGGGAGTTCTGGTTACTTACCTTATTTTAAGCTAACACGAACATTCGTACACTCGCGCAATGACACACAAAAATATGTATTTCATAAGTCACAAAAAATAGGTTTTCGAATTATACTCTGCGCAAACTTCCAAACACTCCCATCCAAAATATATTTTGGTTATCTTACCATAAAAAAAGTGACATAGTGAGGCAAGTGGAAGTTAGCACAATACATCAAGGCACGAGGAAACACATCAATATATTTCACAAAAAGACCAATACAATTAAATTCCGGTCACGTCCTTATCTGCTTTATGCAATTGCCTTAAAATAGAAGATGGAAAATACACAGGCTTAAAGATATGGCATCATCTGTAAAAACAGCTAAGAGAAACATTGCGAAGAAACAGCTCTCTAGCAGTGGTAGAGAATGTATAAGATTATTCTGTTAGCAGCAGGATAAAGATGTACGCCGTCTTCTGGTGTAAATCAAGGGATTCAAGTTTAACATATTTTACTTGAATATTATACAGACATCTTCAATGCTATAATGCTAAAAATGTCAAAAATGAGTAGAAAATTATTTTTTTCGTCTCATTTTGAGACCTCGAATAAATTGCAACTGTAATACAAAACCAAAATTATGACGAAAACCTATCAAGACGCTTCCAAGTTTATATTAAGACTACACACGATTGAGTAGTTTCCTTTTATTAAAAGAGATAGATACTTCGGAATGACGCACATTGGTTACAAGTTTACCATGGACATCTCGCAGTTATGCTACACCAACTATAAAATTATGAAATAATGTACGACGTACGACGACGATAGCAATAATAAGTTTCGACGACGGTAGCAATGCTCCATGTAACACTTGCAGGTTTCACTTGAATAGCACTGACGCACCAAAAACCATACTGACTTTGGGGCTATATGTAATTTAGCTATGAGAGCCTCAGCTCTCAGTTCACCTGACAAACTTGCTGCTCGTATTATTTTTCTCTCTTTAGCACTGACGTCGAAGTTTTAAAACGTTTCCGCGTTTATAATGAGATGGGATACGATTGGAAAGTTTGCTGCTATTAACAGAAATTACATATTTAATTTTGAAATCCCGAACATAGATTTACGGATCACCATGGACAATCAAGAGCTCTTCTGCATCTGATAGGCCAGTTATGCAGCACCTACGTGGAAAACCTGAATTTTCGCTGGAAACTGCAGTGATGTGGCAAACGTAGGTCGATTACAGTTGAAACCTTTGTGCTCATTTATCAGCTCCTGAGGACCTTGAGTGAGGTTTTCTACCCAGTTCGAGAGCGACAGACAGAGAGGTGTCACACACGGTCACATACCCAAGCCAAACTGTTCTACAGTTGATGTACTCTTGATCAGGAGTTGAATTTTCAATAAACTTACGTCACTGTAGCTGTACACCTAACAGCGTAAGTACATCCACGTGGACTTATGCTGTCAGCTGTACCGGTACCAAGTCACAAATTTTTTGATGAAGATCCGTGCAAATATGCGATGCGATGCTTCCGGCATTCATGCTAATACAACATGTGCGTTATAATAAACTGGAGGCATCAGCAGCTCTCACGCATCGCTGTAAATCAAAGAAAAGTTTATTTTCTTTCAATAAATCTTCCCAATTACATGCTTGTGTGATTCATTCGAAATTGATGCTCTTCATCCATAATTTGAAAAGGATTTTATAGCCAGTTCTTTCACGAATGGTAATTTTATATAGTGCTCTGTCATGAAAAACAATTTTGGCAACTGGTTCAGTAGCGGTCAGTAATTTCAAGGCTAAAGAAGGAGCATATGACGGCTATAGCTAATGATTTCACAAAACATTTTACGTTACTGGTGGCAATTATTTCATGTTGCGTGTCTTAAATACGCACACATTATACTACATAGAATGATCTCTTGCGTTGCAATTAACATCCAACACTCAAACCTGACATGACACCTACTTAGAGACTAACACTCCAACGCTTTTTCCTTCCCAGCATAGAACTGGCATCCGACACTACAACGGCTCTTCTCAATAAACGACTCGAATTGCCCTGCGAATTCGGGCAAAATGAATACTCATGGGTATAATGCTTTACGGCCTAAGCGTCTTCAAATTCACACGATTACTATTTTAACTTTTCATGCCCAATGTACGGCAATCGCCATGACTGTAAATGTCAAACTCGAGGTTCTGTTCGTAATAGGAGTTGTCTTTTAGTCCGCAATATATTTTGCTTCTTTTTGTCAGAGACGACGAAAAACTCATTTTAATATTTTTAGGACACTAAAATTTTTGAAATATCTTGGTAAAACTGAAAACAAAAACTGACGTGGGAAGGAAAACATCTTAATGGAATATTAGTTTGACTTATCGTACCTAGAGATCCCAATCAAGCAGAAATTTCAATCACCTCACGAGGGAAATTTTAACTGAACATGCTTGCGAGTGTTAAAAATAGGTAACAAATACGATGGGACTTGGGTGTGGGCACCCGCGGAACGATTAACAATACAGAAATTGAACTTCAAGTTTTCACCGACAATTTAACCGCCGGCAGTTGTCAGATAATATGAAAAAAAATTAATCAACCAATGCAGTATCAAAATCAAAACATCGTGAAAAAAGTCATTTTCTATTGATGTCTGTGCAATGATTTACCTGGTATACAGATCAGGCAGTGGTACAAGTAAAAGATCTTACTTAAGGACGTAAGGACGTGTAACATAATCTTCGAATTAGCGTTAAAGAACAACCCAACGTTCCTTAATACTAATACTATATTCTAGACGACAGGAGCGATATAATGACTGGAATAAGCTGCACGGTGCACCAGCTCTCTGAATCTATATATCACGAAGGAGTTTTGACTCTCGGTTACCACCACGCATAGAATTATAACATTAGTGGGTCCTTGAAGGTGATGGATCCTCAAAAACTCTTCTGCTCCACCCGAACGTTAAAGGAGATGGATGCTTCATATCTCTAATTATTGGCATCGTCGTAACATTGACATGGGTTGTTGACATGGGCAATCACAATCGTAATATCTACAAAGATGACACCGTCGTAATATTGACATGGGCCGACACCGATGCAACATTGACATGGGTTGTTGAAATTGACATGGACTGTTGATATTGATATGGGCTGTCATGACACCAAACTGCGTTTACCATCTAAGAATCTTAATCTTGAGAAATTTTAAAAACCAAAGCTGAATTTTATATCAACTTTGTTGAAAATAAATTATTTTTCTTTCTTTTCTTTCATTTGCTTTGCGATGGGCGTGGAACATAAACAAGACGATGAAAAGCACTCGCAGTTAGTGG
Organism: Morinoia aosen; assembly: GCA_030386875.1. Classification (NCBI taxonomy): domain Eukaryota; kingdom Metazoa; phylum Arthropoda; class Malacostraca; order Amphipoda; family Talitridae; genus Morinoia; species Morinoia aosen. The sequence continues at coordinate 54,845,069 of CM059568.1, forward strand.
GAAATTATCCGACCAATAATTTCAAAAGTGGTTTTCCCGCTAGTTTTGTCACGACTGGTGATTTTACGAAGTGTTTCGACTTAGAAAATAATTTTCGCGTCTGGTTCCCACAATTTCACGGCTGAGGAAAAGAACATACAGCTGCCAACTAACGATTTCACAACTAGTGATTGAACACTTAACGAATAATTGAGTGATTGTCATTATCTTACGAATCTACTTTGCTAATATCTCAGATTAAAATATTCGTTTTGGATTGCCGGCTTCATTCCAATCATAACTGCATACATTATACTTGTCTCGACGATGCAGCACACAAGTGTACGCAACAAAATTGTCTTAAATAAATATTACGTAAACACTGCACATTAAATGTTCATTAGTACAATGCTAAAATGATTAGCTCCTAATTTAACGTTGTGATTTACATCATGAAATAATATCATAATTAAAGGTACACAATTTACACAATATAGATATCAAAACGACATTTTCATTAATTCAAAGTCAAATTAAATCAAAACGATGTTCATGACCATACGTTGTAAAAAGCTACGTGTCACATGTGTTTTCCATGCACTGCTAGAATTACAAGGGGCTAACCCAACGCGTAAGAATGGCATACTTTCATTTTGTCTCAAGTGTACTGCGAATTCAAAAAAGCATGAATATTCGAAAGCAGTTAAGACTTATAATTCCTCATGAAAGCCCAAAGGTATGCTAATATAAATGCAATAGATTTCGTTTGCATTACATATTGAATAAGATCTCGGACGTTAAGTGGGTCAAAACTTCAGTCCTCGGCTTTAACTATAGCGTTGATTTGAGATTGAATTGAGTTAAAAGAAAAAAATGCATTAAGAGCTGATGCATGATGAAGTTAAAGAACCAGCTCAATACTTCCTACCAACTTGAGTACAATTTTAAATACTGAATTATTACAACCGAAAGCAAAACATCAAAAGTAAGAGCAGTAGAACCCTTCACCCGCTGGTGAACTCTTCTCACACAACGTCCATGTCTGCTTCATAAGGAGGGAAATCTTATTGTAAACTGTTCCTGAAAGTGGTCTCGTACTGACTCAACTCGCATGTTGTCCACTGCATGATCTTGCTACACTATTGTCAAGCCTGTACAAGTCTTTCTTCCACGTAATAAAGGTCGTAAAATTTGCTTTCACGTCCTCAAATTCCCACAAGCCTTTCTTCTACTTAAAAAGGTCGTAGAAGCCTTGCTTCCACGTCTTTAAACTTGTACAAGCCTTGCTTGAATATCCTCATGGTCGTTGAAACCTTCTTTTACCGTCCTGAAGCTCGTACAAGCCTTGCTTCCACGTAATAAAGGGCGTACAAGTTTTGATTCAGTATTTTTAAATTCACCAAGTCTGATGTAAGAGACCGGAGGTTGGAGGTGGATACAAGTTCAGAGCTCGACGTCAGCATGCCGTCGCTAATATGTCCGGCGTCGTCGAATTAGGGCACCGCAACTTCAGTGTTACGAACCTTCCCAGGATTTTGAAATTGAATAGCTCGAGTGCAAACTACCGAGACTCGTTATTAGCGTGATTGATAAACTCGATAAAATTATGTTTTAAAAAATATAAGCAATGATAATGTTATACAACACAGCTAAAAATATTGCAGCAAATTATTGAGCTATCGTATTATCGCAGAGCACACTTTGAGCCAATCAATTTTATAAATATCCTAGCTTGAAGCAATCAGAATTAAACCTATTCCTTTTTTATTGAATTTTTCAACCATTTACTAGCATACTTAGATTCACGCGCAATCGTTCGGCTATAATTATCATCTCTTTGATTTCCTGGTTCTGGTACAACTGGTCACGGCAAAATTTTGAGTTGCGCGCCTTGTTTATGAACGTCGAGAAATGGGTGAATGTCAGCAGTAAAACTTCGGATATTGGGGATGTTGCGTGCTTTAGGCGTCAGGTGCTCTGGGTATCAATGGTACCAGACGTCGATCATGTCTGGTCACAAACGCTCGGAAAATCTTCAGGAGAGGTGAAGCATGGTGTTCCACCGCACCGCCATCTGCACGGAAACGTAATACTTAAAGATCACTTGGTTACAAAATTATGTTTTGTTGGCAATAACAGACTCCTGTTACATGCATAACTGCCTTCACTGTTCTCTATAACACGACACACTGTTTTTTGTATCATCTTCATTACAAATAGAGTGTTTCTTCATTTCGTTTTCTCTTTGCTGAAGCAGCTGCTGAATAGAATTAATGACGTTATTGATTGAAATACGCCTTGGCTTTGTGATATAAGTGACGAGGTGGTCAAGCCAGTTGCAACAATTACTAGCACGAACATTGCGACAAAAATGCATGTAAACAAATACTAATTGAAAACACCAGAACCATAACTTTGAAGTGAAAGTGTGAGTTTCCGTGATAAAATAAAAGAACAAGTTGAACTAAAATTACAATCATGAACTAAAAAAACAATTTTCGAAAGGAATGGATAATTCGTATTGAGGGGAACAGTGTAGCTTACGTGGTTTAATTCTGCCCTTTTTCAAATGACTTTATCCGACTTAATTACCATCAATGCATTCCTACGTTAATCACATTTATCTCTTTAAAGTTATCATACAATCCTAAAATTCTGTAGAAGTTAGTTAACTGACACCCTATCACTGTAAAATTCCTGAATTTCAGGTCTGAAACAGCATTAATAGGTATTTTCAGAATGTATGTAAACGTGTAAATATGTATTTTCAGAATGTATGTAAACGTGTAAATATGTATTTACGGAATGTATGTTAACGTGTTAATATGCATTAACGGAATGTATGTTTACGTGTAAATATGTATTTTCAGAATGTATGTAAACGTGTGAATATGTATTCTTGAAATGTATGTAAACGTGTAAATATGTATTTTTGAAATGTATGTAAACGTGTAAATATGTATTTTCGGAATGTATGTAAACGTGTAAATATGTATTTTTGAAATGTATGTAAACGTGTAAATATATATTTTCAGAATGTATGTAAACGTGTAAATATGTATTTTCAGAATGTATGTAAACGTGTAAATATGTATTTTCAGAATGTATGTTAACGTGTAAATATGTATTTTCAGAATGTATGTAAACGTGTAAATATGTATTTTCAGAATGTATGTAAACGTGTAAATATGTTTTTTCAGAATGTATGTAAACGTGTAAATATGTATTTTCAGAATGTATGTAAATGTTTAAATATGTATTTTCACAATGTATGTAAACGTGTAAATATATATTTTCAGAATGTATGTAAACGTGTAAGTATGTATTTTCAGAAGTTATGTAAACGTGTAAGTATGTATTTTCAGAATGTATGTAAACGTGTAAATATGTATTTTCAGAATGTATGTAAATGTGAAAATATGTATTTTCAGAATGTATATGAACGTGTAAATATGTATTTTTGAAATGTATGTAAACGTGTAAATATGTATTTTTGAAATGTATGTAAACGTGTAAATATGTATTTTTGAAATGTATGTTAACGTGTAAATATGTATTTACGGAATGTAAATAAATTCGACGAAACGTGAGAGTGAAAATGGATGAAAATACGATAAAGAAATAAAAATTACGAAAAAACATTCAGATATTATGGCACTACACGTCCTGAGCCGGTAAATATATAACTTCAGAGTAGGAGCAGGTGTACATAATGAAAGGCTCTAGAGGACTCCAGGTGTGAGCATTACTTGCTCTTAATACTTATACAAATAAAATCAAATGGTATATAACACACGTAATATATGTAAAGAATGCCTGATTCTCGCTTCTACACAAATTATTATAACCACATATCCATCATATATGATATAAGCGACATCATGCCCATGGTTCAAAATAGCTTATCATATTGCACAATACTCAATATCTTTTTGGTTACACCACGTTACATGAATATGCCAAGAAATCACGGCTAAAATCACAACATACTCAAGCATTCGAGACCCAAATAATTGGTCAAAGTGGCATTTAACTAACGACACTTCTCAGTACTCCATGAGAGACTTGTGTCGTCTGCTTTTTTCCTTGGTGAAGACAGCGATCGAAGCTACAAGAATTTATAGGTAAGTCTTTTTCGTTCAGTAACAAGATGCTATCATAGTGAAAGCAATTCCACCACATCGGGAAATTATATACTGTAATCATTGATGAATGGAAGATCAGTCAATCTTCGAGTTGCGCGACGACTCTTATGTGGACCTCAACCAACACTGTTAAAAATTTGCTCTAGATACTCAGTTAGTTTAGTCATTTACATCATGAATAACTGGTACTTATTTTTCTGAGTAATGTGAGGTTCGCAAAAGATGATTCTTAACGCAAGGATCGACTGCACCACGTCAAATAAAGTTCAGTTTTCTGACGTTGCGAACGAAGCAGACGTCCTGGCGACGCCGCAGCACAATTTCCGGAGACGCGCTGTGTTGCCGAAATGACTACGGAACTTGTCCAGACTTCATTGATCTCGTCTCTTCAAAACAAACTCATCTTAAGGCATGGAAATGAAAAAGAAGAAGATTTAGCCGTGCTAAATTTTATTCGAGAACCTCCATGACGTTAATATAGACCATCGGAAATTAAATAGAGGGATCGGAAATGTCATCTGGGATGATTTGACAGATGCATTGACCGTCCCTCATCCCCTGTGACGTGCAGTGTTATTAATTCCAAAGCAAAACCTCACGATTCAGAGTTGATCAGCCCTGTGATAAGCACGACGCGTTTCTTGCATGTACAGTCGTGTAATTTTTAAATTAGCATTTTTAAACCTAAAATAAAGTAAATTGCTTGAAATTATCTTACATCAGAGTCGTTTTTATTCACATTTGAAAATTGAAGTTACATCTAGTTTCACCTTTTAAAAATAAATTAGTTTAAAATGAGATTTTAAAATATTATTTCTGAGAACAATCAGGGCTCATTTTACAGATTGAAGTGCAATCAATAGGCGACCGAAGTGCTGTCAACTCGATCAGAGTTTAGAAAACAATCGCATGCAATGAAGTACAAATGATTAGAAGAATTAAATGCAGTAAATCGTCTGGTCACACAAGTGCTGCTCTGTGGCCACTTGGAACTCCGCTATAATGAGTTTTCCTAAGACTTCTTAGTAACCGTCTTAGTCAATTGACTTCGAAAGGCTATGATGAAGTCCTCAAGTTTCAAAATATATATTTTTAGAGTTATAATGTAAATTTAAACATGAAAAGCTGGGCTCAAATTCATTTTTCAGCGACACTAGGAGGACGGTACCTCATTACCTATACGAGAGTGCGGCGCAAAAGATGGAATATTTTAGCTTCATCAGAGCCGGCCTTCAGTACTGGAGGATTACGTTAGGAAAACATTAAAGGCTCAGAAACTCTTTTGGCCGACCCCTGGAATTTTATCATTTTTCATGTATATTCATTGTGAGATCATAAGAGAATGAGACAGGGGAATTTTTATGGTTTATTTATAAAAATTAGTGTGCATAAGATGCTTTAATATTGTTTTCGTTCCAAAAAAAATAGCAAAAATATTTCTGCAAGTTAAATAATGAATTGGAAAAAGTGTTTAGAGTGCCAGTTCTCGAAAAAAAATGTAGTTTAATTTTCCAATCTGAGCATTTTCAGCAAGGATCTTGAAAAAGCGAAATGAACTCCACACTTCAATCAAAATAAATCTGTTAGTATTGCGAGCTTATGAAGAACGTATCACATAGAACTCATAAGTATATTAATATCTGAACGAAATCCCCTCATATTTACACACCGATATCAATGTGTGTCAGCACAAGGGCATTAGATAACGAAGAGCTACAGGTATTGCAGACGTAAGAAATTAGAAATTCATCAACAAAAATCCTTCGGTCAAACACTTGGCTGTATTTGTACTCAATTGTTTCGTTAAAAACTACATGGGAAATCCATAAAGTGATAATTTACTTGGAAAAGTTCGCTCAACTCAGAACAACAAGTGCCTTTTTGGTGCCCTTTACATGCACTGTGGAAGTGTTTGGAACAACAGATTGTAGTGACATTAGGCCGACGGAAATTCGAGTATTGGTTCGTTTGAATCCTGAAATTTTGAATAATGTATTTTTAGAGTGTATTTAATGGAAATATCTAAATGACATTCTCCAATAGTTTGGTTTGATGTTATGAATACACTACGAAAAGAGCATACATGTGCTAGCATTAGAAATGATTTCCCAGGGACAAACAACATCTCATTCTCAAAACCGAGAGTTCATACAGAAGAAATTGTGTGCTGGTGATCATTAGTTGTATAGATATGAACCAAATCTCATTGAACAACACAGGCTACGAAAATAAACCCATTGAATTAGATTTAAATTGTTTCAATGCCAATTGTATGTTGCGAAAATAAAATTGAATCAATTATAATTATACCTAGCAGAAAAATCAACCCTAACTCAGGTAGCTATTTAACTGGATTTCCCTTTTCCATTAGTGTGCGTTCCGTCAGTGTAGTGAATATGTTGAATCAATGTTCGAGTTTTAGGTTGTAAAAAAGTAGTTATTAACTTGATACTATTAAAAAATTTTCAAAAAATTGCTTGCTTTCAAATGCAAATTTCAATTCATATGCAAAAACTGGTGGCCGGAGATTCATTTCAGTATAATTTTATTTGTAATGCATATTGAGGTATTATTCGACCGAGAAGATGCACTAGCCCAAGGGATTTTTGATTCATAATGTCGTGTGCTCATGGCCGCACGTCGGTTTTCCCATCGTACTCTTTACGTTGAGTTTACAGAGCACGATGACCAAATTACTCGTTTTCTGTGCTCGTTTCCATGCCCTAACGAGAGACTCATCGGTAGCAATATTACCTCTGAGCACTGCACTCAAATCTATTCTGCGAATGCTCTTTTGAGTTGAAGTATTCTTTTTATATAAATGTTCTTTCCGATATATTTTAGAGGATGAGATTGAGCCAGCACCAACAAATATCAATAGGTAAAGGAATTGAACGATATGCTTTAAAAAATGAAATACTAGTTTGAAGAAAGGTTTAGAAATCCTAACTCAGTATTATATGGAGCGAAAATAAGTTTGAATGAAAATGGACAGAGTACATAGGCTTCACTAGTATTTTTTCAGCGACGAGGTATGAAATACATTTAAAGAACAGTTAAGAAATCTGTGAAACCTGGAAGTTCGAGTAAGTAATTTAAAAAATATTAATGTCCCATTCAACCTACATTCAACCTTTAATAAAAAGGAATTGCACAAAAAATTCAAAGATTACAAGACTAGTCTGTGACTTAGCACCTCAGAGTTCAATTGAGCTCTCCAAATTTGAAAGCTCTTAAACATTGAGTTTAGAACGTGTGAGCAGAGCTAAGCCTGCAACATCGAATACTGTGTAACAGGGAGAGGGGCTAGAGGTGACTCTGCTGCTTATTGAAATACGTGTAGTGGAACAGAGGAAATGCTATGTGAACGATGGTAATGCAATTACCTGAAACGGGATCATAGTTGGGTCGGTTGAGTCAGTTGTCGTTAAAGCAGTTGGGTCGTCTCCAACTGCTTTAAAACTATGATTTTGTTTCAATTAAGTTTATTTATACATTTCACGTCGTAAATTGAACTTCTAAATGCCTTGTAATTAATGCCAGAGCGAAATTACTCGTGCGTTCGGTCGAGGTGTTGCCCATTTCCTACCCATGTGTTGAGTGGGGCATTGTGACTGACGTTTTTTTTACCCAAGGGGAAGAAACACCAGCTTCGTATTAAAGGACGGGATTTCATGAAATTCCCCACGAGATACAAAAGAACTGAGATGCTCGTGAACTGAGCTCCACTAAATTAACAATGCTCATCCTATTTGTCAATTAAAAAGCATTGCATTTTAACAAATAGAGGTCTAAGACACTTGATTTCATAAGCCAATAGTCAGATACTCGAAGAAATTTTAGCATTTTGTAGCACTGGTATTGATATGTTCTATGCTATTTGAGTTTACATTTTAAGACCTCCACATTTTCCCACACCTTTATGGAGTGAGCGTTTGCTCTTCAAAACTAAACTTCAGCATTTTCATCAACAAGTACGAAGTCAGCGTTTCATTTAGGAACAATTATCTCTACGCATTGTGTTACTCGTTAGGCCCATCTAAAAAATTAATCTCATTCAAAGGAAAAGCAGAAGGTAATTTCCATTCATCATAATGAAACAACGGATTCATTACCACAATATAATTTTTGAAGAATCAATTTAAACTCGCATAATATTAATAGGGTGCATAAAACAACCGTTGTTAATTACGCAACTAATTGCAGCATTGATAAAGAGACCTGATTGACGTTTCTTGATTAATGAGACTTACATTAGGAATGTGTGAGCTTCATCACGAGCGTTAGAGAGCAATAACGAGGAGCTAAAGTGGTGGAATAATTTAATCACTTTTTGTTACGCAAATTGCATGTGCAAGTCAGAAATTCGCTAATTGAATGTGGTTAACTTTTGTGTTTTGTTGTTTGTACATCATCCACTGACAATCAATGATTTTTAATTCCGAAGTATAAAATTCGCAAATAATGCTATATTTTAGAAGATGAAAATTTGATTCAGTACCCAGGATTGTTTGAGCTTCAGTAGGACAACAGAGAAATACTCAATTTTATAAAAACTTATGAACATTTAATATCACACATAATAACCCAGATGAGCTACTTCAACACTTCGTGGTCAGGCTCGCAATAACGAGGGTGAACCAGAAGCATGACAAAGAGCGCGTTAATGATTACTGATAACGTGAGCACGAGCGAGGTGTTGCTCATGTGCGGTGAGTCAGGCACTATGTCTGCAACGCCTCATGTTCATCTCTCCGTGTGCTGCCATCCGTTGCAGGGGAAATTTCTAACTCAAAAATTGCAGGGGTATTTTTATCTCAAAAATTGCAAGGGGAATTTCTAACTTAAAATTGCAAGGGGCATTTCTAACTCTAAAATTGCAAGGGGCATATCTAAATCAAAAATTGCAGGAAGAATCTCTGGTTCAAAAATTGCAGGGGGAATCTCTGATTCAAAAATTGCAGAGGGAATTTCTAACTGAAAAATTGCAGGGAAAATTTCTAACTCAAAAATTGCAGAGGGAATTTCTAACTCACAAATTACCCCGGGGAGAATTTCTAACTCAAAAATTGCAGGGGAGAATTTCTAACTCACAAATTACTGGGGAGAATTTCTAACTCAAAAATTGCAGGGAGAATTTCTAACTCAAAAATTACAGGGGAAATTTCAGCACCTCGTGCACTAACTCAAAAACAAGAAGATTAAAATAGATTATCAGTTAGCGCCACCACAACGAAGATGCATTTAAAGACAGGAAGGATGAAGTTCAGTATAATGTTAAGGGAGGGAGCGGAGAATCTATACGCATGGTGTATTCCCACACAAAGCTTCAGTGAACTAAAAAAGATTGTCCGTTACAAAAATAAAATACTGTATTTCGAAATGAGAGAATCACTACTTAACCTTGGACTATAGTGATCCCACATCTTCCCCATGTGAGTTTGCGCTCTCAGGAGGAAGATGATAGAAGATGGTAAGTTCCCATAGATAAAATAGCTGTATTCTCCTTCGAGTCGAAACACAGCTCATAAACGGTATGAAGAAGAGATCATCAAAAGAAATGTTGCTAAAGTAATCAGCATATGTAGAAGCGAGCAACATGCTTATCCCCGAACATTTTACTTACATGTCATCTCAGTATTCTCAAACAAGAAGCTAAGAACGGGATTTTTTTGAAAAATCTGAGCTCACATTGAAGTTGAATCAACCCAGAAGAATATTCCGCTATGATTAACTTTGCATAATATATGAAGTTCACTAATTGAGGGCATCAAAGCGCCTCTTTTAAGGTCGAGGCACAGCCTTTGTCAGGGCAAATTTAATTTCTTACCGCCATCTCACGTAAAAGCAGCGCGTCTTCTCTATAATGCGTGTAGAGTCCAATCAACTCCAGTGTTCTCATGGCTCATGGCGAAACGAACGTGTTGCTAATACGGTTTTAAAAGTCATTTTTAATATCCCCATAACACTATCGTGAAGAGGACGTGTTGCTTATACAGAATCGAATGCAATTTTTAACATCCCCTTAACATTATCGTGAAGAGGCGTGTTGCTTATACAGAATCGAATGCAATATAACCTAATAGTACCCGTTGTGTGTTTATTTATATATTTGTTTGGTGTCCGCTTCGAAACATAGGATGTCTGAGTTAGCGGTATCATGGATACCGAATTCCTCAGTATTACATTTAAAGATGGCCTTTACATGCATTGATATGTTTGACATTTTATCAGGATAGGTTCGTTTAGGATAGGTGTGATTAGATTAGGATAGCAAAGGTTAGGTAATATTGACAGAATTTTTTCATCACCGGTCTACCTAGCTTAACGATAACATTGTCCGTGGAATTTCTACGGGTACTACTACCTAATACCATTGGTTTATTTGTTTGGAGTCCGCTTCTTCCATTTCTATATCACACTCATAAAGATAGCTATAATGGCCGTATCTGTGATACGAATTTCACCAGTGCGCAAGTACAATAATATTCTTTATCACGGGTACTGTTTGGATGGAAATATTTGTTTGTCATCCACATATGAAAGTTTGTTTAAGAAAGGTATTGAATCCCGTCATTTTTGGCGGGCCGTGAACGCTAGTTTTTAATATCCTCATAACACTATCGTGAAGAGGACGTGTTGCTTATACAGAATCGAATGCAATTTTTAATATCCCCTTAACACTACCGTGAAGAGGACGTGATACTTATACAGAATCGAATGCAATTTTTAATATCCCCTTTACATTTTCGTGAAGAGGACGTGTTGCTTAATCAGAATCGAATGCAATTTTTAATATCCTCATAACACTATCGTGAAGAGGACGTGATACTTATACAGAATCGAATGCAATTTTTATAATTCTCAAAACACATCTTGAGGACGTGTTGCTTGTACAGAATTGGAAGGACTTTTCTTTTCTTCGGAACACTATCGTGAAGAGGACTTGTTGCTTATACAGTATTGAAAGCAATTTTTATAATCCCCATATCAAATTGTTAAGAGGACGTGTTGAAAGCAACTTTTATTATTCTCACACTGAAGAGAACATGTCACTTTATTTAAAGCAAGTTTTGTTGTCCCTAAAATAGATGGTGATGAGAACGCGTGTTTGATATTTAGTGCAACTACTATTGTTCTCATGGCATATAGCGATGAAAACGCGTGTTTGATATTTAGTGCGACTACTATTGTTCTCATGGCATGTAGCGATGAAAACGCGTGTTTGATATTTAGTGCAACTACTATTGTTCTCATGGCATGTAGCGATGAAAACGCGTGTTTGATATTTAGTGCGACTACTATTGTTCTCATGGCATGTAGTGATGAAAACGCGTGTTTGATATTTAGTTCAACTACTATTGTTCTCATGGCATGTAGCGATGAAAACGCGTGTTTGATACTTAGTGCAACTACTATTGTTCTCATGGCATGTAGCGATGAAAACGCGTGTTTGATATTTAGTTCAACTACTATTGTTCTCATGGCATGTAGCGATGAAAACGCGTGTTTGATACATAGTTCAACTACTATTGTTCTCATGGCCTGTAGCGATGAAAACGCGTGTTTGATATTTAGTTCAACTACTATTGTTCTCATGGCATGTAGCGATGAAAACGCGTGTTTGATACTTAGTTCAACTACTATTGTTCTCATGGCATGTAGTGTTGAAAACGCGTGTTTGATATCTAATGCTACTACAATTGTTCTCACAGCGTATTGTAATGAGAACCCTTGTTCGATTTTCATAGGATCATTTATTATTCTCATAGCATTTATGGAAGATGATTTATTTCTGATTTTTGCATGACCGTATGCATCTAAATTGAACATTTTCATTTGAAGTTCATTCATCATTGCAGTCCATTTGTAAGGGCTGGCAATTTGATAGCATTCTAATGACTTCGTTTTTATGATTATTGATGCAAGTGAAGCTCGTGAGCACCATTTACCACATGTTTTTATTCATCGTTAGAGTCAAAAAGAATTTGTCTAGAACTAAATCATCGGTAATTCATAGTCCCATGAGTCAGCAAATTTGAAGAGAGCTCTAAAGTAACGATAGATTCTAGTCAAAATATTTCGTTAATCGAAGTCAACTTTAAACGAAATTTTTAACGTGTCAGAATTTTATATTGAGTATTATTTTACTAGAGAAGTTGATGCATCAAACATCATATCTAAGTTTCTACTTACGCGCAGATTGCAGTGTTTTTTTTTGTTTAGCAAAGCAGAGCTTCAAGTATATTACCCACGTGAGTTGTTGATCAATCCTTTTTTGAACGAGAATAAAGGCTAGAGTTTCATCAATAAATACGAAAATTTATCTTGGTTCAGATTCAGAGATGATGAAATCGAAAATTTTTGTTTCCAAGGCTTACTTCCCCAGTAGTTTTCCCAATAAACTCGATCAAAAGAGCACTAGATATCGCACTTCACATTTTTGGCGCTCCAGGGCTAGGCTGTTAATTTTATAATTCGAAGTTGTGGCACACGAAAAAATAACGGTTTGCTAGCCTCACGTCGACTCTTGTATTGTTTTCAGTTCGTGATTTACTGTCCGTAGTACATGATGAGAAACGTAACTCAAAGAAAGGAAATTCGTCTAAAAGAGACATTTTTGAGGAGCATATTCATCAGAGTTATTGAGCTCTGAGGTTATTTGTTTAGAAGGGATAATTTTGGAGAGCATATTCATCAGGGTAATTAATATCTGAAGATATCACTGATGGTATAATTTCGTCCATCATAGCATTTCCACCACCTTTAGGGGTCATTATAATGGCTACAAGGGCGAAACAGCGATGTGGGTGTCCGGTCGCGCTTGATTGACGCACCTCATTGCTGATCTTATCCACGAGGTAGTAGAAGCATCGATCTCATATTTTTCAAACTAAAACATAATGAGTAAACCATTCATGAATTATTCGTCACTGAAATACTTGATCTTTTTACTCATGTAAACTGAATCTCCAACTCTTCAAGCCTTCTGTTAAACGACTTCCTCAGTCGAGACTTTTGCCTTGTTTAGAGTGCAGGAACATTTCATTGAACTGTAGACAGGATACACAGCTCATCACGTCCACTTAAAGGACTTGATTAATCCAGATCTGCGCTTTCATCTCGTGAACGTTAAGCGCATGACTCAACGGGGAAAATAATCCTCGTCGTCTGTTGATATGTCCACGCTGTCATCATCGGAGTCATCGTTCAACAGAGGTTTATCCATATCAACTATGCTCTCATTATCATCGAGACTACTGTCATTATATACTTCAGAGCTGTCATGGGTGTTACATCCAACTTCAGTTTTTATAAAAGCATGCTCCTTTCTTAGGGTAATTGAGTCTTCATTACGATGCTGAGTAAAAATTTCCTGGTTAACGCTCACTGGGCTACACTGTCCGAGTTACTCGGGTTCCACAGCACCAGTTGAGGTCATAGCAGCATTCAAAGGGAACTGTGTGTGGTCATTGGAGCGGCTAGTTATCATTTCCTAAAAGGCTTCAAGATCTTAATGATTAGAGACGCATGTACCGTCTCCAGTTAAATTTTCCTCGTAATTTAACCTCAGAGTGTTATCTCCAGCCCTATAGACCACAGGCTTCTCAGCCTCACTCTGAATCCACTTTAAAAGCAGCTCGTCTCTTCCAGGGTCTTCTTGCTCTCTCTTCTGCCTCATTTGTTCGCGCATGCGAAGTTCCCTCTGCATCTTGAGTTCGTCTTTTCTCTGTCTCTGAAGCTTGCGACGTTGGTGGCTCGTGAAGTATCGGTTGCCTTCGTCCTAGCACCACGCCGCGACACACAGCCCTAGTGAGACACACAAACACACGCCTGCCACCAGTCCCGTCACGGCGCACACGCCCTCCAGCGGCAGCAGCTGCAGCGCCATAACCCCTGGTGTTGTGGGTTTCAGGTTCGCAAAAAAAGCGTAAACTTTACCCGCAAACTTGTACAAGTTTGGAATATCCTCTAACACCATTTTAGGTAAAGTGCTCAAGTTTGAGGTGAATAGTTAAGGGTTCGCGTATCGGCTTTTGTATCCCGAGGCTGGGTGAGATGCAACAGCCAGCGTCTGTAGTGTGTGTGTCTCGTAGAGTGGATACGGGACTTGAATATTATGGTCAAGTATGTAGCATTCGAAAATAAATTAACTTTACTTTACTGTCATAAATTTCGCAAGGAAATGACATCATTCTATTGTTGTGGTACATTGTTTCAACAAGTGATGTCAATGAATTCGTATTTTACGTATTTTGACCCTCCATTTTTTGCATCGTTCTGCAGTCAACAGAAGGATTTCAAAAAGTAAATTCCAGCTAGCGCGAGTAGAAATCAGAAGCTACAGTGATCATGTCTCAATCCGAATAGATCACGACAGCGTGAACTGACCTCGGCTCACCTAGGTGTTGCTGCTGTAGGAGGAGAGTTCTTGGCTCACCTAGGTATTGCTGCTGCAGGAGGAGAGTTCATGACTCACCTAGGTGTTGCTGCTGCAGGAGGAGAGCTTGCCCCGGAGCGGGGAGGTGGGGAGGGTGTCAGGTACGCTGTCCTGCAAAGAGTACCACTGCGCCACAGGCCGGCGCGGCGTCTCCAGCATCTCCTGCCAGTGCTCCCGGCCTGGACCGAGCGCGCCGGCACCGATCAGCACGGTGCCCAGCAGCTCGTTAGCACCCAGCCTGCGCACGGTGCAGCCAATACTAATCAAATGGGTAAAAACGCAGCTGGTATGGTAAAATGGGTAAAATATGCAGCTGGTATGATAAAATAGAGAGAAAATGCAGCTAGTATAATAAAACAGATAGAAAATCCAACTGGTATAATAAAATGGGTATAAAATGCAGCTGATACAGTAAAGCAGGAAGAAAATTAAACTGGTGTAATGAAATGAGTAACAAATGCGGTTGTTATTATAAAATGAGTAAAAATGCAGCTGGTATGAGCTCATTTCCACCGAACGTGTAGGGTTGTTATCAGCTTATATCCACTCAATAAGTGAGATGATGGTTTTATCTGACGATATTTGATGAACGTGTTATCAGTATGTAACATAACTTATAAGTAAGAAACAGAGAATCAAGTCTGTGAAAGATATGAGTGAAAGTTAGGATGAAGTCAAAATTAAACAGAAGGAAACTAACCGCAAATTCTCTGAATGGGCTTTGCAGGTTAACAGTAATGTCAAAATTCATGAGCTTTCCTCGTTGACGAAATGAAACTCATCTTTAATTTTCCGGCTGAGGTTTTGTTTTGAGTGGTCATTACATGATTTGGTAGTGGGAATAATAGCGAAAATATAAAATACATTTATACCTCAAAATACCGGAGTAATTTTTTTCCCAATGCAGCTGTAATTTTCAGCTGTAATCAATCAATAATTTGCAGCTGTAATTAAGAATTTGCACCAAATGTTGAGAAATTGTTATTGAAATGAAATAATTTTTAGCTAAAGTGATACATTTCAAGTTCAGAATTTGAAGGCGATACGAATTTGTAGTTCAACAACAACTTGTTTCTGTTTAAAATTTATAATTTATCTTGAGAATTTTCAGCGTATGTCAGCGGGGCTCAGTTGACACGAATCGCTTGCAGTGGACAACGTAAGTTCACTTCTATACATCATACTGAGCCATCCTGAATGTGACCAAAAGGCTGCCTCTGTCGTCATTAACACGTTCCCCGCGTTTTAGGCCATCTATGTATGTACCACTAGGTAAATTGCTCATTCACTATCATTCAAATGAATTATATTATTTATTTTTGCGACATTTTAAAAAATACTTGTTATCAGACGAGGTGAAATGTTATCGCGCAACTGTATTTCTCATATTTCTTAGGAAGGATAAAAATGTATTCGAGTAGAAAAGTTGATTTCCCAATTTTGCTACCTACAACATAACCAAACCTATCATTAACAACCGCGGAAACGCAGTGAACGTGCCAGCGACTTACACCTGATCGTTGTTGACGAATTAGCATTTCGTGGCTTGCAAATTTAGCTTGCCTTCAAATAAACTTTGGCAATAATCATCCCTGGGAATCTTTAAGCCAACCCAGCAAGGTTTTAAGATGCCTTGAAATTTTTGTAGTAAAATATTGTTTGAAGAAACGCAAGATTCAGGAATTGTGATGAGGTTGAAAGCTTCCTGGGAACCTTGATCGAGTTGTATGCGTCTGTTTCTCGTTTGAGCAAAGAAATGACTCCATGTGGATAATTAGATAGCATACTCTGGGCCTCCCTGGACAACTTTCATTGGAATCAGAACGCAGTCAAAAGGATCACGTAACTTGACACTGACATTTTATCGTGCTCTCAAACCCCCACTGTTACTTGAAGGTGAACAAGCCATTCAATTGAGAATATATATATATTCAAAGAACGTCCAGTTGAGAATGTGAATATTCATAGCGCATTCATTCGATAATATAAGTATTCAAAGCTCATTCACTTAAGAATATAAATTTTCGAAGCGCATTCGGTCCAGAAAATATATATTCAAAGCGACAAAACAATAGACTTGGCTGTTCAACATTCCATAGCAAGTTGAATTAGCTGTTCCAAAATGAAAAGAAGTTGAAAGTAACATGGTTCAAATAAAATATGTATTTAGCTGGTGTTTTCTTATAAGACACGAACAACGAATACAAGTTTAAAAGCTGGAGCATCAATTTGAACGTTCCTCATCTAATGTTTTGCACCATTCAGGAGTTTTAAATTATCTGAGTAAAATTCACGTTGCTAGAAGAATTCACCGCAGAAGATTGGTGGAGATTATTGCTTTGGTAGCAGCCGATATTGGTGACGGCAGACATGAAAGAAAAGGCGCGCTGGTCAGACTTCTCAGCAAAGCGGATCGGCGGAAAATATGGACGGGAATCTAATTAATTTACGGGAAAAATTTTTGAATCTCTAGGAAGTGAACAGTGATGAATGAAATGAAGCGTGAAAAGTTCGAGGTCAGAATTTTAAGGAGCGTGCATCATAAAACAAAGCTAAAACTAAATTACAAGAGAGAATGAATTGCACGCTTTAAATTTTTACCGAGTCTGAAGACTATTCGGTCTTTTTTCGAAAATAGCGTCAATATATTGCATTTCTTGTTAAATTTGTTCCCTAAAGTGTTCTTAGAAGCTCACAGACGAGTGGTAGTTCCTTTCTTATCCTGATGTCGGTGACTACCTGATACCTGTGCGAGTTTAATGGTGGTGGTTGCAATGACGGAAGTATGAATAGAAAATTCCTGACTCCAAAATATTTGAAACTGAAAACGAAGTAAACAGTTGTTGTTCGATGGAAATTAAATTTATGGCAAAATTAACTCCAAAACTCATTAAAAACTTACTGTAAGTTGAGAAAAAATAAAAATATTAATAACGGGAACTGACTAACTAAAAACACTGCGTTCAATATTAGAACGAGTATAACCACGTGTGACGAAAATAGATCACCATGAATGAAAAATCAAAATTCAAAATAAAATTCACAAGATTCATCAAGAGTCAAGGGCAGGAAAGAGCGCGTAAAAATAATCTATACTATAATAAGAGCGGCGTCGGTCGGTCTGTCTGTCCGAAGCCAGCCTGCAGTGTGTGATGAGCGTATCTGTGATACAAGCTCCAGCCCTATATATTGTGACGGGCCGTGTTCACGCGGCCTCATCAACTCTCGAGAGATTGTATTTTTTAATTTCTTGCGGCCTTTCTCTCATTTCGCCCTTTTTTATTTCAAATAAAGGGGGGTGGACTAGTTATAATAGAATGAGAACATTCTGAAATTAGCAGAGTAATTTAGTGAATTTTAATGCACCATCTTAGAGAGCATCTGCAACTGGGCTTTTCTGCTCGTAATTGGCTCAAAAGTATTTATAAAAATATCTTAATTACGAGAACCAGAAACTTGGCGTCTGTACGCATACTCACATTTAAATTATACTAGAATAACTCTTGATTGAACTGAATTAACTCCTTAAAACATTAAAAAACAAAAAATTAAGGAATATTAAATTAATGCCATTTAATTTGTGGACTCATTGCTGTGACCACTTATGATTACTGATAACATTTATTATTGAAACCTATTTTTAACGGGTGCACCTCATAAAGAAGCGAGGTAAATAGCGCTATGCATCCTTTCTGCCTGAAATAAGAAGTCCTTGATTTTAGTGTGGGGATAATGAAAATAGTTGGTGGCTAATTAACTAGCTTCGTAGCGCTACTCGGAAGAGATTGTTTGGAAGGTCAAAATCCTGAGCGCTTCATTCATTCCCCTCGGCCTAACTCTTTGTAATGAGTCGTGAAATTATCGGTACTTAAATATCACCTTCATTTATGCTCATTATTTAGAGTTGTGGATTAATATTCTCATTCATTTTGTACAATTATTTTCATTATTTTTAGTCGTAATAAGCATTATTACATTTTTTCGTAGTTCCCATACATTTCTTTACGCAAAAAATAATTTGGAATAAGCCCCACTCAAAACCTTGCTGAACACGTGTAGCATATTACTGTACATACTCCGAGAAGCATCTGAGCACGGCAGTCAATATAGGGCTTGGTTTCAAGTTACTCGGCAACATCGAATAAAAGAAGCAACAAAAGGAATGAATAATCAAAACGCAACCGCCTCTGAGGTAACATGACATGCTAGAAAGAAACAACAATATCTTATTCTTAATAATCTCTTTGGTGTGTTTATTTATTTGTATGGTGTCCGCTTCTCCAGAAACATCTTTGATTTGAAGGATTCTTAGTGACCGTATCTGTGATACGAGTGTCATCAGTGCACAAGTACAAGAATATTTTAATCGTGGGAACGATTAGGATAGTATATTTTTTTGCCATCCACATCTGAAGGACTTATGATATATAAGGAAAACATCGAATCCCGTCATTTTTGACGGGCCGTGTGCTCTAGTAAATGAATAAACAAAACGCAATCGTCTCTGCGGTAACAAGCCACGCTACCGACCTGTCGTAGTCGATAACTTTGACGAGCAGTGTGACATCGTCGACGTTCTCGTTGGGCACATCGAAGACGAGAGACTCGTTATATACAGGGTCCAGTGTCGCTTTCTTGACGGTCGTCTTTTTCTTCTTGATGCGCCGTCCTTGGCACAAGATGATCACCTTCACGTACGGGTCTGTGGGATGACAAAAGTGATATTTGATTACTTTCTTTCTCGCAGGGAGGGCAGACGTTGTTGAGAACACACGGAAATTATAAGGTGTCCATCTGTTACTGAAAAGTTTATTCTATATGGGTGTACAACTGCTCCAGGCAAATTGAAGAGTGGTGAGAATTAGACAATAAACACAAACACGGTGCTCTGCAAGTAAAGTTGTGACATATTGACAATAAATTCTCAAAAAATTCAATTTTGAAAGTATTTATGAAGTTCAATTTACTCGCGGTGTGAGCAGAGAGCTTAAGAAATTTAATCTACATGAAAATTTGTTGATTCGTCTGGTACAGGTAGGTGAGCAACACCTTAATTGCACAACGTGAACATAATATAAGGAAATTTGTTCGGCACTGAAATTGACAGTTCTCGAGTGCATGACACAGAATGGCAAGAAAGGATATTATCCCTAAATATTTTGCATGATATTTTCATGTACCTATATATTCAAATGCTGTGTAACTAATCCCAGGGCTTCAGGAAATTAAACTAGCTTACTCTTTTCCCTAACGGAAAAAACACCTGAGTCGCGCTACATAGTTCCGAACCCTCAAGCCCTCCACTCGACAGTCGAGCGCTCTCAATCAACCCGCCACATGGCCTAAGTTTGGATCCCACAGAAAAACACTGCACGTGACACAAGAACTGTGAATGACTGAAAACATTTAACCAGTCTGACAAACAGAAAACTAGTTGATCCAGGCAGTTGAATTCCGTAAACTCAAGCTACAACTGCGTCTGAACGCAAGACCCTACCTAAGAAATGCGCTGGGAGAAATCATTTTCGAGCTGCTTTCGAGCATTTTTGAGCTTTCGAGCTGAAAACAGCCGGAGTTTTTACTTCTGAAAGCGAATTCTCTTTACGAAAGGCAAACATGGAGAGAACTCTATTCATGCAAGAGTTAATTTCTTATTATTTACACCTTATGTTGTGTCTTATTATGTAAGAGAACGCAGTGTGGCTCAACTTGCTCATTGCAAAAATTAAAAAAGTTATATTTTGCAAAAAATATACGAATTTCCAGTAACAAATCACGTTTCAAAATCGAAGTGAGGTTTGTGCTTTAGTTTCGGTGAGTTATTTAAACCAGCATAAGCTATATGTTAAGTTTGTAAGTCTATGCAGAATGCCTCAAGAACCACAATCTTTAAACACCTGCTCGTATACTTCATAGTTCTAATGCGGATATTTCCTAAACGGGTAAAATATATAGAAAAATTGCACCGAAGGTAATCTATTAGAAGTAGTTTATTTCAAGAAAGTATAATAAACACAATAAAAATGGTCTTACAAAATGAAGGTAAATTTAAAAACTGTGCCAGGCTATTTACGTGCATGGCTTATTGGCAATCAGACCTAATGAGTTGCCTGGCATCTCAATAGGTATGATCGTAAAATTTGATTGTGTTTCAACCATCTCGAAGTAAAATGCTACAGGCAGTAATATAGTAATCTTAGATCAGAGGAAAAGATTGTCGAACATTAAATTCTGAATATTTATTTTTGAAAAACCTTTACATACCTCTCACTTCACTTGGAGTTACATCTCCTGTATTTGAAGAACATTAGGAGTGAAAATTTGTTATTTTTCGAGTTTATTTGTTGGTAAGACCACAACTTATGGGCGTTGATGTATCTTGGCTACGGCCTGAGCTGACATAAAAATAACTGTCAAGGCTGGTGAATGCGCCACAACACATGAATAAATATCGCTGAGTTAACATTGAGCTCTGACGTGAGTCAAAGCTCAACGTGTGCCAAGTTGTGACATAGTGATCGAAGTCGCCACTCTGACAATGAGCAGCCCTCCAACGTTTATGACCTTCAACAAAGATCTCTAAAATTTGTTATAAAGGGTGAAAGTCCACTACTTATTATTTTAGCCGCCTTCACATATGCGCGCCAAATTATGACGGAACATATTACATTAATTAAACAAAGCCAGCCTTGTCCGTACTACACTCTCAAACTAATACTACTTTCGAATCTCTCTGTGAAATGCACCAAGTATCCGAATAAGGTGCAAGAAGCAACCACTGAGCTGGACCACAAAACAGAACAACCCAAATGCTTTCTTCACTGCACCAACGCAAAACTCCTGTGAGAGAAATCTAGGTAGGGCCACAAAAATCCGAACTCTGATTTCAAACGACATTTACCCAATAATGAATTCGACCATTTTCTTTTGGCTTCTCTTTTCAAAGAAGGAGTGTATCAGTGATACTACGTGAAAATAACTACGAGCGTTCAACATCAGAGTTGGAGGGTCACGAAAACACGAACTCTGACTAAACGAGAATAACTCAATAATAAATAATATAAATTCATACAGTTCCTATTATTAAAGTGAGAAACACATCAATTATACAGCATAAAAATAACTATAGTCTTTCAAACATCAATGTTGGAGGGACACGAAACCTGATTTCTGAGGCTAAATGCCAATATCTCATTAATAAACTTAATCATTTCCTTGCGGCTCCTGTTGCTAGAAATTTCAATGAAATTCATCAGTGCGATAAAAAAATTCAATGAAATTTCAGCGTTTTATAAAAGTACTTAAATTCGGTTCAAATTCTGAAATTGAGTTGTTTATTTACCAGTACCGAACAAGTCAACAAATTGTCACGTAGATTTAATTTCCAAAGCTCTCTGCTCGCACCATGGGGTCCAGTGAACGGATATATTAAAATTTAACTTTAAAAATACATTAAAAAGCGATTTTTTGAAACGGAGTGTATCGGTGATACCTTACGGAAATAACTACGACCGTTTAACATGAGAGTTAGAGGGTAACAAAAACACAAACTCTGATTAAAAGAGCATAACTCACCAATAAATTAAATGAAATTCATGCTGCTCCTATTATTAGAAAGAAGAGTGTATCAGTGATACCACAGGAAAATAACTACGACTGTTTAATACCAGAGTTGGAGAGCTACAAAACCTGAACTGGGATATTAAATGCCAATAATTTATTAATAAATTTGATCCTTTTCCTTCGGTTATTGTTACCAGATTGAGGAGTGTAACAGTGACACCTCACCTAAATAACTACGACCGTTTAACACGAGAATTGGAGTGGCTTGAGTGCTGCCAGAGGAAAGAAAGAAGAGTGTATCAGTCATACCTCACGAAAATAACCACGACCGTTCAACAGGCGACTTGGAGTGGCTTGAGTAATGTCAGAGGGAAGAAAGAAGGAGTGTATCAGTGTCACCTCACAAAAATAACCACAGAGCTGGAGTGGTATGAGTGCCCCCAGTACGCACCGGAGGACCCGGTTATATCGAGGGCGCGGAGTCGCCGCATCTTGATGACGGTGACGGTGAGGCGGCCGGCGGTGGGCAGGTAGCACAGGCTCAGCATCAGCTCCCCCAAGTCCCGCACGTCCTGCTGCTCCAGACAACAAATTATTTATTTCGCATCTGAATGTTTCAACAAATTATTATTTCGCATCTGAACTGCTAATCCACGTAGAAATATGGAATGTTTCTGCGTCCCAGATTTCTCACATCGCAATGCAAAGTGACCGAAGTATTATTGAGCGCAGTTTTGAAGTTCCAAAAAAGATATTTTATTGCCCTATGTTGTAACATTTTACAAACTGGTTTTACATAATTCATTGTCCCATATTAATTTTTAATACCCATGCTCACTATTCTATATTTACTGATTATTCACATATCAACTAATTCTAGCCTTTATTTCCATATTCAGGGTATCCCTTCAGGTAAAGATATTTTATTTTAATCATCGTATGCTGGCCAAATATAAGATTTGTCTCCTTCATGCTGCCAGGAGTTTACCTGGACGTGCAGCACTGCAGTACAGCGCGAGCACTGAGAGGAGAAGTGAGCGCTGTGTAGTAAGTCATTTATAGATGTCGCTAATATGATTAATTTAATTCCCTCGCTTTCAGGGATACCTTGCTGTTCTCTCACTCCGTTCTTTCAATCACCTCACTCACTCCGTACAGCGCAGATGTTTTGTTGCGTCGCCAAACGCGCCGTATTTAGTGTGTTCCAACTGAGCTTTTTTATCAGTCGGAGCGACCGTGCACCGTCACAATATCAGTGTTCAAGCACTAGAAGAAGAAGAAGGAGAAAAGAAAAGAAAAACTGAGTATTTCCAAAAAAAGTTGAGACATGAGATACATGACAACATATTGGCTTTTAAATGGAGGGCCAAAATGAAAGTTTATGGATTCCTTACGAGAAAAATTTAAATTTTAGTTTGATACGAGTGTCAAAAACTGAAAAAGCTGTGAACGTAGCTTGTGAACAGAAAAAAATGCACCAGGTTCAGCAAGGCCGTCAATAAATGAAACTTGCGAGTTTTGTAAAGTTTTGAAATGTTCGATCAGTTGCAGACAAAGCATTTGTGTAGTGTTCGAAACTTTCGGTTATCGTTCGCTGTATTGACTTGATTGAGGAGTACAGCAAAGTTCCTTATGTTCTTTTGATGTACTATTGACATCTGCAATTCTGCATTAGTCACATTTTGTTGATGGATTTGGTATTAATGGAATATTTCAAACATGTTTTTTAGGCCATCGGCTGGCACTTTATTTGAATTTTTCTATTATGGATAAATTCACATAAAATATACTACTTTCTCAATAGCTAACTCCACGTTTTTCAGCCTTGCGTAGAGAACTCCACTGTTCTGCTAAAGCTGGCAGACAGCCACTCCTCAAATATTGCATAGCCAGGAATAAAACACAAAAATTCGCTGAACTTCAATTTTCGGAGTAATGAAAGAACGAAAAATTAAAAAGTTATCAAAAATGATGTCTATTACACTAAGTTAATCTTGTTATTCTTGAGCGAGAGGAATCGTTTAAATGGAAGCAGCTCTCTAAACAGGGAAAATTTGGCCCATTGACTTTTAATATATCCGTCCAAATCGTGATCTCCAAAAATCAGAAGTGTCGTGACTTATTGTCAACCAAAGACTATCTTATTTATCTTAAATATATTCCGTGAAAAACTGCTCGCCTGACCAGGTCAAAAACATCTGTTTCGTTGCTGTTATAAGATCTTCCAAATCAAGTTACGAATGAACTATTAACCAGCAGTTTTTACAGCGTATGATCGCTCGTGATGAAAAATAGGTCTGCCGTTACGACAGAAAGCGAAAGAGACTTTGGTTATCACCTAATGAGAGACCAGCACGAGCACCGACGTCGGAATCAAATGCACGAAAATCCTCGGTTAGCTTTAGTGCTGCACGAAAGGCGTCCTCACGAGCGTGCCACAAGGGTAGAGAAGTGCCATCACCGTCGTTATTTATCGTCAGTAATTTGATCGTGTCGAGAGAAAATTAGGCCTGCTGCTATGAAGAGAGAAAATAACATGCGGCACGGCACATCAGTGGCACGTAAACAGATTCCAGCAATTTTCCCCAAAAAATCATATTCAAACAAGGTATTTTACCTCTGGTGAATCACCCTGAAAGTGGCACAGCAGTGTTGTTCACAAACCTGAGGAGTAATTAGGGCATAGTAACATCATCAGGATAGGAAGTTCATCCCACTGTACATAGTTACCTCTTTAGCATCCACAGATTTCCCCTGCTGAACCCTTGAATTTTTGACGGGAGAAAAATATTCACGCACTGAAAGAAATTGAGAACATTTTCAGCCCCTTTTCATACATTTCATTGATCGTACTTCCAAGAGTTGCTCTTTTGCTGGTCTGCAGTCGTTTAGAGCGATGGTCATCAGATTCCTGATTAACGGCCACGATTTGGACCACTGACGTGGGTCATGGACTCATGGTTACAACTTATTCGGTGAAACAGAATGCTTTCTTCCAAACCTAATCATTTTTCGTAGCATTGTTCGGTTGCGACTTGAAGATAGAGCGATGTTTTGCAACTGTCGCGCAGTCTTAAGTATAGTAACTCTCTGTGACGTGATGCGCAATGAGCTTGATCAGTTCCAAGTAACAAAGTTAAGCTGTTCCTGTGATTTTTCCTGAAAAAAAAATCATGCTCTAGTTAGCTATTTTACTTCTGGTGATTTACGAAGAGTAATTTTGCCCCGGATGAATATTAATTCGAACTTAAAACTACTAGAAGTTGCCCTCTTTAACAACCTGACGGGTACAATCATATACAATCGCTACCGTTGAATATTTCCATGCAGAATTTTTTTTCATATTGCTCTGCAACAATAATTTCCGTTGGCAAAAACTTTCCAAGGTGTTTTCGAATCCTGCACACTTTTCAAAAAATCTCTGCTTTCGTCTCCGCTTCGTTTACGTTCGTTTGAAGCTCTGGTACGAAGAAATGCATCTCTCAGGAGACTTATCTCCCCAGAGCATGCAGTTGACACTGCATCAGCAAAGGCATCCCGGTACTTTACCACAAATTCAAGGAGCAACACCCACACGTGCAGCACGTGAGGGAAGATATGATACGCGAATTGATTGAATTAGTGAGAAAGCAAGGAATATTCTCTGAGGTAGCGCACGTAGGCGATGTATTGTTTATAGGACGGCAACTTCCCACACTGCCTCGCCCATCACTCAGATTTCCCACGAGATTTGCAGCGGCTGTGGCAATGATAGCAGCAAGATAATGGCCTTGGTGCTGGGAGCGGTACATGGTTGTGGTGGTGGAGGTGGTGGTTGTGGTGGTGGAGGAGGTGGTTGTGGTGGGGTTGTAGCGGAGGTGGGGTTGTAGCGGTACAGTGGTAGTGCTGACGGTGGTTGTAGTGGTGAAGGCGGTGGTTGTCGTGGTGCAGGTGGTGGCGGTGGTTGTAGTGGTGCAGGTTGTAGTGCAGACGGTGGTTGTAGTGTAGAAGGCGGTTGTAGTGGTACCATCTATGTGTCACATATGACAGGTGGTTCCTAACTAGAGGTTAGCGCCGCCTAGCGACGAAAAGAATTTCGACAAGTGCCACATGGGCCCGACACTATCGAAACGAAATGCGATTCGGAGGCATGCTCGCTCACCATTTTCATTCTGCCCAGCCTTCACGCCATTACTGCTGCTATGATCAACAGACCATGACCATGGCGCACAACATTCACCCGACCAAAAATGGCACGGCGAGAAAAACTATGCTTCGCACAAAAGTACAGAAGGATGCAGTGCGCAATCGAAAAAGGTGCGGCAAGAGAGACGACTCTCCGCCCAAAATTAATTAAGAACAGGAGCATGTAATGCACGATTAAATACAGAAAATGCTGTTTGAATAAGACCCATGATGACGAAGATGTTCCAATAGATGATCAAATAAAAACATATACATTACAGAAATTATCTTGTTGAAGACCGATCCGAAAAATAACAAGAATATGCAGAATCGTTTCCTTTTTGCATTAGCGTCTTTTCTCAAAGTATCGGTTGTTGGGAAAGATTTAATTTTGGAAATTTAACTAATATTGTGCTAACTGATTGGTGCTCTTGTGTTTTGGGGTCATGTCGAGAATAATCAATTTAGCGAATGATTTAACGAATTAAAACATGAGAATTTAGGAAAATGGTAATTATGATTTCATTCTGCGTTTTTTAGAATTTAGGGAAATTATAATTATGTGTTATAAAATTTTATTTTTGTTGATTAAAATTCCAGCGGTGCGGAGGTGTAGTCTCTTCAACATTTGTGTGTGTTACAAGCCAGAATGTCTGGACGGGTGTGTGTGGTGAGCCCATAAAGGATGTGTTGTTTCAGAAAGGGTGTGTTGTTTCAGGCAGGGAGTGTGTAACTCTATCGAGAGGGGAGAAATAACAATCTCAACGGTTGAGCACTAAGACGTTCGAAAGTGCTGACGCCTTGGTCCAGGCGATAGCTGTGTATATTATGATCTCAAGATTTTTGGCTATACAAGCAGTCTGCTGGCCCTCGGCGGGTACCGCATGCTGTGTGGGTTAATGGCACAATCTCAAACTCCATACACAGTGCTCGACAGATTTATGGCAAGCACTTGAGCGTGAAAAGGAAACTCTCAGAAATAGTCGGAGGGCTAACGTTGAGATCGGCGGTCCTGCAAACCCTCGAGAGGGAGGAGGCTGCTAAGTTACGTCAGAAGGCTCTAGGCCAATACCACGACATCAATATGGTGGGAAAGTAGTTGAAGCTAAGGAACACGAATGAGGCTTTAGCTGCGAAACAAGAAGGGCATTCGAACATGACGTAGAAGCTTCTAAGTGTGTGATTGGCCATGCGTGAACTAGAACACCGCTTTCTCGCGAACAAGTGGGTAGAGCTGATGAGAAAAATTTAGTCTTGCGTCGGCGATCGTCGGATATAGTACGTGTTAAAAATAGGAGGTGTTGAAAATTACCCTGAAAATATGTGACATAGATATCAACACAGGGAGTTAAACTTATCAAAAATTTCGCTTAATAAAATAGTCTCCGTTTTTCCACAGAGGGTAAATTGCAGACCTGGCTAAAGCGGGGAAATCATTCTGAAGATGCCACATTAAGTGGGGAGGGTAAGAGTGATGTAATTACCTCTGGAGAAAATATTTTGAAATAGATATGATAAAAGTGTGTGGCCTTTTGTTGAAGTGAAGATTGGAATATTTAAGGGAACTTCATTAGCACGACTAGAAGTAATGAGTATTTAATTTTCATCGTGCAGGCGGGGAGGTTTTTTTTTGACATCGGCTTGGAAGAAAGGGAGATCATGGGTCAAGATAACGAAGCGGGACGAGCGGTGTGATATCAGCAATAGACATTTTGAGCTGTGCATAAGGCAAAAGTTGGAACTGAAGCTGTGTTGTTTAATGAATGTATGTTTGAAGTGACACCACCTCCAGCACTGTTAGAATATGAACCTGTTGTAGGGCTCATGTATCAGGACCTGTGTGATTAACGTACGGGGATATGCTGGCCAGCGGTAGCATTTATTGTCATTCTGTAATGTAAGCTGTTTAACACATGAAATCTCTAGAATACCATTACTCAATTTACACCAGTTCTAATGCCATACATTGCGTGCGTTTATCGATGTTCTGTATAATGTATTGCCGTAAATTATAAATTAAGTGAATTTTCACGTGTATAAAGTTCCCCCCCAAATTTAGTAGCAAGCAGCCCCTCATCATAACTAATGCGCTCTGAAAAACGCGCATTGAGTAAGTCGAGTTCAACGTACATCGGTGAGTACTGCCCAATTTTAGTATACACATTTTGTAGTAGTGTTGATTTGTTTTGGGCTTGCCCATAAATTTTCCTTGTGTTTCCTGTGCATTTTATTGAGGTATGCCAACCCCTCAAGCGAGCATTCGGTCTTCTCATTAGTGTAAATTAATGAGAGACGAGGCAGACAGCCTTCTCGTGACACGGTTCTAACACTCTATTTGATGGCGTAATAGAGGTAGATAATATTCATTCTAAAACAAGACTCCGTCTTTGAAGGGTCTCAGCAATATACTATAGGGATGCCAATATTTTGGCTTACAGCATTTTAGGACTCAGTCAGCATCCGCATAAAGTTGTGAGGGTTTTGGCCACAACAGGATTGTCATCGATGGATAGGAGTGAACGAGATTGCAAAACAACTCAGACGATACCTCATGACTGCAACAGCTGATAGCTTACTGAAATTATATATCGATTTGTTCGTGTGGAATGCATGCCAGCGTCCTCACACACGCTGGGGGTAAAATTCGCTCCAGTGTGTTACTTCGTCGCCATGCATGTTCAAGTTCATGTTGGCTACTAAACGTGCGTTGGTGTTTATGTGCTCGGTGGTGTCCGAATGGGGGCTGGTATCTAAATGCACGCTGAGGGCTAAATGCAGGCTGGTGTCTAAATGTAGGTTGGTGTTTAAATGCAGGCTGGTGTTTAAGTGTAGACTTGTGCTAAATGCGGGGTGGTTTCAAAAGCAGGCAGGTGGCTAAATACACGCTGGTGGCTAAATGCACCTTATGGGCTATTGCTCTTTGGCATCTAAATGCACGCAATTATCTGATACAAACTCGGGGCTGAATGCATGCTGATATTAAAATGAACGCTGGTTTGAAACTACACATCTAGGTAATTTCACATTAACGCCAAAATGCTCTTCATCTCTTCAAAACGCGAGCAAATTGCATTCATCAAAAGATAAGAGGTGCAAACAGAGCCATCACATGAATATTTCAAGGGCACTTTTGCATTCAGGGTACAACTTTGTCCCTCCTTATTTACTCAACACCAACTCTCGGGCAGTCATGGTAATCAGAACTCGTACTGTCGGGACGCGATTGAAGTTGCACTTGAGGGGCGTCAAGTTCCCTGCGTCTGTTGTCATGCCGTGCGAGTGAGTGCCTCGGAGGGACCAAATTGTGAAGCGACATGAAAATAACCGCAGAGATGAAAGCGATTTTGTTCGGAATCTCAAGTCAACCGTTTTCTGTTATGCACGTTTAAAGAGAGCGTAGAGGAGAGAGGAAGAAAATCAAGGCCGTTCGAAATTAGAGTTGATGCTGAAGGTGTGCTAAAATATGCAGTATGGAGCCTTGGGGTTTCTTGCGATGTATTTTATTTCACAGGTGAAGTGAAGGAGAGAACCAAAATTATCACATCCGCGACATGATTTCAAGATTCTTGTCCAGATCTGATGAGAGACAACTCCTGTATAGGATTATAAGAGCCTTGTGTTGCCCTCAAGCGACAACACATAATTAAATAATCGCTAAGGAAGAACATGTTAAGCAGTAAGCTCTAAACCGTGGTTTGTTTCCCTTTCAATTTAGGTCTTTGTAGCGATAGCTGGGTAAATCCATTTAAAAAAATGTACGCTGGTAGTAATACTGCGACGACGGCACGGATTGGTTGGAATTCCTGCTCCTAAAACAACCGTGAATTGGGAAAGAAATTGCAAAACTCAATAATTCTTGAGCCTTGAAGATAAATACAAGTTTCAAGCAACTGAAACGTTTTTAATTTAAGAATGACAGCTAGAGTTAACGGAAAAAGTCATATGAGTTCTGGCTAAATTACAGAGATTAACATGATGCATACCAGTTCGCTGGTCAGAGCAAATTCAGGAACAAAATAGTATTAAATTGCCATGAACGAAAAGTCTTTAAAGACGTTCTTCAACGGTCTTTAAAAACGAGAACTCATTTGTTGCAGCGCTCAAAATGAAGGAAAGGATCTGCAGGTCCAGTTTTCCAAAGGAATTTAAAGGAGAGTTTCAGACCCGGTCGGTATTCAGGACACGACAAAAGAACCGTAAAAATCTTACGACCTCTACGCGCGCTCAGAATGTGGCCCTCCACCATGCGCTACTTGCTGCGCCCGAGACCTTCACTGCTCGCTCTAGTGCCTGAAATTAAGCATTGTCGAGTTTTGCTCGAAAGTTGCATCTTGTTCACGAACGACCAGAAATGGAGGTCGTGAGTTACTAATATTAGAGAGCATGTTGCTACACACTTTTTACGGTCCCATGAATTTTAGTCAGTGGGAAATCAATCCCTATACATCATGCCCTATGCCTCCAAAAATTGACGTGAATATTTTTATTTTTATATCAATAAGCTCAAATAATTTATCAGGTCGTTCTTTTTTGTAGAAAGAGAAAAAGAAAGAAAAAAAAGAACAGTTTATTTCTAGTATAGTTGATACATGAAAAGTATAACATTAGTTTTATCCATCAAAAGACGAGAGGTGCTGACAGAGCCAGCACATGAATATTTTGAAAATAAACATTTGTATGACACATTCAGTCGACGAACTTGTGAGTTAGATGAAATTAATTTTATACGCTGAGTATTTGAATGACTTATCCAAGCATTCCAGCATCACAAACACTGCATGTGAGAGTCGTCGGGAATAAGCATGATTGAACAAAATATTTAGCTTCACTCTCGATGAATATGAATATCATTTTCACTGTCAATTGATTCACTCTCAATTTGATTCTCTAACTTTCTCCCATCGTGCGGGTTATTTGTTCAGCCGGGCTGCTTAACAAATTAATGTTCTCAAGACCCAGGGAAAAACCCGATCACCCTCAATAGAAATTTTCCCTCTTTTGATTCACTCTCAACATCTCACTAACTGTCTCCCATCGTTCATTTGTTTTGCCGAGCTGCATAGCAAGCCAATGTTCTCAAGGTCCGGTGACTGACCCGCTCTGTCCAGCATCATTTCCCTTCAACAGTGCCCTCGTCACCGGCATTCATTCGCTCTCGCATCCATGCAAAGCACCGCTCACCGATACCCTGTTTACACGTCCTGATTCATGCGAGGCCATGAGACTGGCTCCTTACTTCTGATTACATCCGAGGGAGCACTGCCCGCCTGATGAGATTATAGCAGCAAACTTTGATGCCCACGCCATCCCCAAGGGCGCTGGTTTATTGCTCCCTCCATCCCCTTGAAAGTGGGATCGCCAGTGAAAAATTTCCGAATGATGAACTCAACCCGTTAGAGCTGGCAAACTTTGAAGATACCGTTGTATCTTAGTAAATGGTAACTTGCGTTTTTGCCTATTAGAATCCATATTGCCAGATTCACATGCTACGAGCATGATGAGGCACAATCATTCCAATTTGAGTGAAACACAGCTGGGTGAGTAGGGAGTTCATAAATGTCATTTTCTTCAGCATGGAAGACCAACGAGAGCGTGCACAAGAGGATGTGTGCACAACTGTAGATAAGACGATTCGAGTTAAAAGAAAAATAGAGAGGCCAATGAACAATACCTGTTTTTTCTCACAAGCATTAGAGAGCAAGCAGATAAGTTTCTTAAAAAATTTGTATGTAATTTAGAGTTCTCACTTGTCTCTTCAGTGAGACATAACCCTCTAAGAAGTTCCCAAAACTACTCGTAAATCCAGTCCATGAAACAGAGCGGTCCGTACAAAGAGCTTGTGGATGGTCGGGAAAGCTTATTTAATTATATTGATCTATAATCACAGTTCCCATTGCCTTGTGATGAAATGTCTCTGGTGTAGAAATAAAACAGTAACTCACACGGGTCAGAATGGAAGTCTTAAGAGTCCATCATTGACGCGAAAGAAACCATTATTTTATTTTTCAGAGTATTGTAGTGTTCACAAAGGCGAAATTATGCAAATGACACATAAAACAATGACGAGTCTTACGTTAGCCAAGTGGTCAACTTTTTAAACTAGATTTAAGAATTCTTTAAAAGCTTCCTCAAATGCACTCGACTACAATATAAGCAGGTTGCTTGATGTTGCAGTAAATAAAGATGAGCTAGTCAGCTAATGTTCTCGCCACGCTTACGGCTCGGAAGAACTACAAGCGAATATTTTGAGCTATCTTATAATTACTCGACAAGAAATTTGTGAATAATTCATTTATATCACATCTTAGTAGAAGTTATTTAAGTTTGCAATTAGTTCTTAGTAACACAATCAGCACTCATTACTTCAGATTAGCATATTGGTCAGAAGAAAGTTGCAGGCTCAATCCTACACGAGCCATTTTTCAAATGAAATTTTTCTCTGAATGACACTCAGTCCTGCGCAACCTCCATTAATAACTGTATATTTGTAGTCTAAAGTGAATCCAAACTCTAACTTTAAAACCAAACCAAGTTTACGGTATCTTTCTCGTCCATTCTTTGACTCCGGGGATTCCCTTCCGACCTGGCCAACACTTCAGGAGAGAAGGAATCAATTTCAATCAAGTGCAATGGCCAGGGCCAGAGAATGGAGGCAGTTTTACCTCCATTTCTGAACACGAATCGACTTCCCTCGAGCCAAGGGCGGCCAAACGGAATTTCAGGAGGGTAAACTAGACTGAGACGTGTTTACCAGTTTGGCATTTTTCTTCCTAAAATGTAAAGTCTTGCTTTGTTTTCGTATTAAACCATACAGTATGTGATAGTCGTACAGTGTCACCCAGTAAGTTTGCAATTACCATACACTGTTTGTTGGTCCGTCCTTTTAAGCTTTTGTGCTGACCAGGCACACATCGCACGCATGCAAGGATTTTTCAAATTTTGCTGATTTCCTAAGCAAACTCTAGTTTCATCGGTTATACTTAGTACTTTGACATAGTCCAAAGTGATCTCTCGACCTATGAATAATTTTCTGTCCCATATTTGCGTACCCAATTCGTGGAGTGCCTTGAAAATCATTCATATTACAATGTTCCCACTCTGGAATTTCAATCTGAGAAATGGAAGATCTTCTGCCTATTTCGGCTAATCTGAGTTTTTCAACTCCTCCTCTACAACATTCTGGCGAACCGGTAGGTAATAGCAACATTATTTCGAACGAAAAATGTTCAGCGTATTATCATGCAATCCTTATGACTTTGGTTGTGTTCACTTCGCTACGTAAATTCCGGCAGCGAGCAGTAAGCTTGAAGGTCTCTAGACATGACATGGGCGTTGATTTATATATTTGATTTCATAATTAGAAAATAATGTGTCTTGCGACCACAGCATTTCTATGTACATTGAAAATTAACGATTTGTTGTTGAAGATCCTGGGGGATATTCGTAGCTTATAATTTCTATTTATTCATGAGCTAGAATTTTCTTCTAACCATGAGCAATCTGTGCATCTTTTGGAAAGAACGCAAAGATCTCTGCAGCTAACCCTTTTATACGCTTTTTCCGGAAACCTTATTGTACTTCACATCCTGTTCGTTGCAGAAATTAAAGATAACTGTATAAGATATCCCTAAATACTTTTCTCACATTATATCGTTATTCGTGATTAATTATAAAGTTAGACCTGACAGCTCTGTACATAAACATTATTGTATTGAGCCTGGGAGCCCGATTTTAATTACAGATTACCATTATTGCCGGACAGCGGCAACAGCTCGCAGCTCTGGCTCCTGCTCTGCTTCTGCATCTGTGTTTCCCAGTCAGTTTTAATTACCAGTCAACGGTCCCAATATTATACACGAGCTATCGAATTTAATAGAAATATCTAGATAGGAATTTGACAGGCGCTACGGAGAAATGACCAATTTCAATTGCGATGATAATGAAATTAGTTCAAACCATTGTCTATTAAACAATTTTGAAACATCGCTGTTCGAAAATTTGAGGTATTTTTAAGCATTTCAACTTATTACGGTTTTTAAAAATTATTTAAATAGATCGCAATGCTTCAAAAATACCATTTTGAACAATATCTCGAGGCCTTTAGACCCTTTAAACGTTAAACTTTTTTAGCATTTGAAGCAGCATTTAATTTCCTCCATTTTGGCATCGGTACTGCATTCATAACAGTCGCCTGTTAAAATCTTAAGCAACAATCTTTCTGGAAAATCCCTCGCAGAAATCAAACAGCTGGAATTGTTTACCAAAAATTTCCCCTCGTAGTAGGCATGGATTGGGCGGGCGCATGAGTTATCAGTATACATGATACCGCTGCACGACTCAATTGAGCGAAGGTGACTGCATGCGTGTGTCGCCTGCAGGAGCCTGTCGCCCTTGGGACGAGACTGGCCAGCTGCATCCATGCATCCATCCTTGCAGCTCGCCTGACAGAGCGGCGAAGGGAATGATCCATTTTTCTTACTCAACTGTGACTCGACATCGAGTGAGTTACCCCCCTTTTCGTGTTAAAAATATCCCATGGAATTCCGGTCCATATGGTTGTGCTAAAAAAAGCCTTGTTTGAAATTACTTTGATTCAGACTGAATGATCTGTGGTTAGTAATTCTCTTCTTGTGAAAGCGTACCGTTGTTCAAATTACGGGGTAATTGGTCGGAGAAACTCACGTCAGTAACACTAGCCCAGCTCTGTACAACGTGTGACGAACTTGAGAACGTGAAAATGAGTTAATTTTCTTTATTTGCTGATGAGCATAACACGCGGTCAAGAAGTTATCAGTGAACTCGGCACCGGAAGTTCAGGTTGACGAGGCGAAGGTCATTTCTCGTGTACTAGCTGTTCTTATGTTCCGGTATACCCTCACAACTGCATCTCGTTATAAAACTAGCGTACATGGCCCGTCAAAAATGACGGAACTATATTTTCTTGAAATAAATCTTCCAGATGTGGATGCCAAACAAATATATCCATCCTAATAGTACCCGCGATTAAAATATTCTTGTACTTCTGCACTAGTGAAACTCGTATCACAGATGCTGTCATTGATTATCCTATAGCTTCCTTAAAAGTAGTGATAAGTATTGAGGTTTTACCTTAGAGTAAATAGACGTAGTAATTAATATTGAGCTCTGACGATAGAGTAAGTAATGGCAGTTATAAGTATTCAGCATGACTTCATTAAAAAGACTGCATCTGTTACCAGGGTTGCACATCTACAGGGGAGAGTTGATTCGAGTTGAGCTGAACTTGAGCATGTTTACTTCCTCATCAGAGGTGAGACGCTTTAGGGGAAGGCGCTCTTACTAAGAAAAAATGTATTTTTTCCTCCCCCATCTCTCACCGCAACAAATTTCATGCAAAATAAAAGAATCTCACGAAATGCTAAAAGTTCAGAGTGTATCGATTGAAAAACGCACGCCTGAGATAAAGGTAGCTAATTGCTGCAATGTTTTGCAATCACTGCACGTAGCAACAGGAATTAACTGTGGCATCTTACTCTGGAGGTTCGCAAAGGTTTGGTCGATTCAATTCTTGTCGTCGTAGCGGCGCACCTGGAAGCGTTATCTCTTCTAAGTCAACTTGTCTACCCTACGAGCACGTCCGCTCTCATAAGAAAACTGGGAAAAAATTAAAATATTACTTAAAATCTTGGCTATAATAACTAAAATTTGGCTGAAATTGAAAGGAAGCTTTATAAATTACTAGAAATCTCGGCTTTGACTGCTAAAATTGGACAAAAATTGTAATGTGACTTGGAAAATTCATGAACATTCCCAAGCATTTGGTGTGCAGTAATTCCGCCTAACGTGGGAAGAAGGGGCATGTAGGCAGCGCTGTCGTGCGGGCTGCGAAGAGAGGCAGAGAAATGCCCTGTAGGGATACGACCATTGACTTGCCCCACTTGACGGAGAGAGAGAGAGGGAGAGAGAGGGAGAAGAAGCGAGAGAGGGACGAACAACTTTCGAAAATGGCGACGGAGAGCCTTTGAAAATGAAAATGGCCTTTGAGAAGAGGAAAATTTACCTGGCGAAAATGGCGACAAAGGCACTGTCTCTGAAGACGCGAAAACTTAGCTACACACCGACGATGCATGAACACGTCAGCCACCAGTTGCTGGAAAAATCACGTTCGACAAGCCGAGAAACTCGAACATTAGTGGCGGTGCATGAGGCAGTATAGCTGGGGCGATGACCGGACTTTTAAAGCCGCCCGTTGTATGGGAGGCAGGCTTCCTTGCCGGCATGACGTGGGCCCTCGAAAGGGATTCCTCAAGGCCGCCCTGACCTACATACGGCACACCTGCAGCCGCACTAACCTTTACGAGGGGAATTCGAGCCTATTTCTTACATTTCCGCCCCTCGCGGCATGCGTGGCCGTCGGCAGGCAATGCAGCCCTCGAAAGGAACGTCCAGAAAAAAGGATGTTTTGTTCTTGTGAATTTAGCGGACGGTATATCTAATGCCAGCTTCTCAAATTACTTAAATTATACGTCAATTCTTATGAACATAGCGCACGGCATATCTAATGTCAGCTTTCCGAATTACTTATATTAAACGTCAGTTCTTATGAATTTAGCGCACGGCATATCTAATGTCAGCTTTCCGAATTACTTATATTAAACGTCAGTTCTTATGAATTTAGCGCACGGCATATCTAATGTCAGCTTTCCGAATTACTTATATTAAACTTGAGATTGAGATTGTGTTTCTCAAACACCCTATTTGATATGAAGGATGAAAAATATTTCTGGATTTTTTATCTGTATTACTATAGTTTCGCCAAGTACATCACACTCGAGTCTGATCTAGTAGTAATTTTTTTATGTTTTTACTGCACGTGCCTGCCAAGCGTGAACTTGATTTCACCGGCCATCTGCTCTGGTCGAGCTCTGGCAGCTCACCACACTCCAGCTCAGCACCACGCCTGTACACCTCATCACACTCAGTACACAGCAGGCACACCACATCTCACCACACTCTGTTCAGCAGGCACACTACACCTCACCACACTCGGTGCGCGGCAGGCACACCACATTTCGCCACACTCGGTACACAGCAGGCTCATCACATCTCACCACACTCGGTGCGCGGCAGGCACACCACATCTCACCACACCACACTCGGTATACATCAGGCACATCACACCTCACAACGCGTCACACCGCAGCTTTAACGCCCAAACCCCCAAGTGTTTGAGATGTTCGCTACACAATATGGATCCCAGAGGTGACGGTAGAATTTTTGACAAATTGAGCGGAATTTTTCGATATTTTAACACGTTCACCGCGATTGGTGAAACTGAAGTTCATTCAGTATTTAACTAAAATATAAAGTCAATTGTGTTAAGCCCTTTTGAAAATTGAAAACATTAACTGGATCGTGCCTTCATTTAGTTTTGACTAAGCATTAATGATAATTAACCTGGTGACTACTGGTTTGTCAGCAGCATCATGAAAATTCCCTCCGTGTACACCGGCGGCTCACAGCGCGACCAACGATTCAATGCAACTTGGTCAGTGATGGCACTCAACTCATGTTGGGAGGTCAACTCGGATCTGTTCTTATTAATTACAAAGGTCTTTTACTCGTTTGTATTAGCTCTTCTCCCTGCATCAGGAGTTTTGAACGGTGACATCCATATTGTTAGAGTTACCATGTTAGGTAACTCTAATATGGTCAAGGGTTAACAGCAATATGTGTTGGTAAATAGTGAGGGACACTTAGCATGACTGTCGCGTTATACAGTAACATGAGTAGAGATTGTAACAGTAGACTAACAGTAACATAGGACGGCAGGAGTTACATGAGATTGGCGGATTAGATGATGACATTGCACTTAACAGGGAACCATTGTATGACTCTGAACTGTGACGTTATTATATCGGCAGGTAGTGATGGTTTCAATCGTTAATTGAACCATAACAAAACCCCTTACCAAGGAATAAAAAAATACAATCCCTCAGTTTAATACAGCCCACAATAAGCCGCGATGATGAAAAGGCGATGTGATCGAACTGCAAAAGAACAGGATATAAAAAAGCTGAATTAAAATACATATAATCTTCTTTCCTTAGTTTAAAGAAACGCTCAGGACATAGTAAGTAAGCAAGAAAACTAAACTAAAAAAGAACAAGATATCAAAAACACAAACGGAATAGGAAAACACTCAACCTTTCTGCTAAGACAGCTGGATTGAAAATACATAGTCAGTATATTGGAATTATCCTCGAAGCTAGGCTGCAAGTTTCAATAAATTTTGAAACTAAGCGGACGAAAAATGCTCTGGCTGAAAAATCTTCCCAAAACGATTTTTAACTGGCTAATAGAGGCTGTCAGTGGCGTGCAGCAAGGCTCATTGCAAGGAAAAATGCAGCCATTTTTGGACTGGCAGCGTAATGCTCCCATTATTCTCAAGTGACAATGAACGAAGAATCAGTTCTCCCTTTTTTCATTACTGAATCGCGCATTTTGGCTAAACTGCACCTTCACAGTGGGTGAAATACTTATTTAAGTACGATAAATTTTCAGAAGAAATACCAAAACGAAAATTGTTTCCAGCTTGGACATAGTGAACATTGACTGTGTTTAACTAAACGCTTGAAATGTAAAGAAATGTTTGAAACTCCATATTTCGTACTCGAAAACTAAGAGAACTAAAATGACTATGAATGAACTCTATTCACAATCATAAAAGAAGGGTTGCACTCTCAGAGTACATCAATAGTAATAAATATCGTACCGTCATGTGCCCAGTGGTGACAGAGGTTTGTGTGTGCGTGAAGCATTACGTTCTGTAACAACACCACCACCACCACCACCATAACTAGCACCAGCAGCACAGCACCAACATATGCTTTAAAGCACATCTTCACCAACAGCACCATCAGCACCGCACCTCCGTGCTCCCAACATACACATGTCGCACCTCCCGAGTTCCGGTGACGTGACGCACGAGCAAAAATTTTTAATTTCGCGGTGATAATGAAAAACGTCGATCAGGCCACGGCTCAGGAAGCCAGGATTACGCTGGGCTGTCGCTGATATTATTAAGGGAAGCTGAGCTACCGCCTCCCTCCATCCTCTCTCTTCCTCCTTCCCTCCCTGCCTGCCCGCCGGAGGTGTGCTGACTTGATGCGAGGGGGTATCTGTGTTACCTCGGGGCGTTATGTGAGGAGTCTCTGTGTTACCTCGGGGCGTTATGCGAGGGGGTATCTGTGTTACCTCGGGGCGTTATGCAAGTTGGTATCTGTGTTACCTCGGGGCGTTATGCAAGGGGGTATCTGTGTTACCTCGGGGCGTTATGCGAGGGGGTATCTGTGTTACCTCGGGGCTTCATGCGAGGGGATATGAGAGCTACCTCCAGTGGAAGCGGAGTGCAGAAAGGGAAAGCAAAACCGAACAAAGATTCGTAGTAAAGTTATGACACAAATTTCTACTCTT
Organism: Morinoia aosen; assembly: GCA_030386875.1. Classification (NCBI taxonomy): domain Eukaryota; kingdom Metazoa; phylum Arthropoda; class Malacostraca; order Amphipoda; family Talitridae; genus Morinoia; species Morinoia aosen. Next base: position 54,884,816 of record CM059568.1, read on the forward strand.
CTTGCGCCTTGGTTACTTGGCTCCTTAAAGGAATTTGAATCCCACGAGAAATATGACACTTTTTGATTGCTTTTTGTTTTTAAAACAACTCACTGTTCGGAGTGATACAGAGTTTTTGAAAATTCGGAAGTTTTAAAAAAGAACATCAAATTGAAAGGCTAAAAGTTCATCTTTCTACGAAGAACAATTAGTGAAGGTTTTGTTTCAACACATCTTCAAGCTTAATTAAATCAAATTTTACCACTGACATCTAATTAACAAATTAAGCAAACAAAAATGTATCATTGATAAGTCAGAGAAAACAATGTTGAGTTGTAGTTACATACTGCTGTCATTCAAGTTGAAGGTAATTCTGGTGGAAATAATTCGATGACGGCAAAACCTGATGAGCTTATAGGAATGTTATCACCTCGATAAGAGCGTCAGTCTCCGAGGGCGCGAGATCGTGCGGACAAGGAGGCACAACAGCGGCTGCTGCGCAATGCTTCACTACACACGCTCGCTAGCTTCCAAGAAAAGAGTACAGAGACGAGCGGTGTTGACTTGGACCTGCGTTTCCACCAAGACACTCCTAATTGGCCTAATTGTTTGCCTAATTGACCTAATTTCTAATTCCATGAAGACACTCGTCATTTCAAACCCCACTGAGACGAGTAAAGCAGACACTGTCTGTTCCTTTCAAAACAGACGGAGGCATTCAAAAGGCAAAAGAATTCCCTTTGATTGCAAGAGCTGGTTTTCAAGATTTTTTTTTTTACGAATTACTGATGAAAATTATGCTTCGACAACAAACAAGAAAATTTTGTAAGAAGAGCTGTTTGAATTTTGAACGGTGACATTCGCATGAGAATAGGTAACGCTAACATGGTTAAGGGTTAATAGCAATGTGAGTGAATTGAATACTAAAGCATTGCTCTCACGGCAGTTCCACTACGGAAGGCAGGCGAGCAGTTGACCTAATTACGTAGATCCTAATTGAGATAATTAGCCCTATCTTAAGAAAACAAAAAGAAAAAGAAAGAAAGGAAATAAAAACCTTGTATTTCTGAAAAAGTTAATGCATGGAGTGCGATAAAACCAATCAGGTTTTGAATATTTATTAACAAAAAGGACCTTAATTGTAAAAAATAAAGATGCTAGTTCATCTAAACTCGTGTTAGTTGTACGTAATTCATGATATCAATGAAATATTACAAGCTTGATTTAGTCAGACCTCTGTGTAACGATTTCTGAACTCCTATGTACCACGCCAGTTACACAACATGACCTCATAATTACATGCAATATATACGCCACTTAATGATATTGCTACGCCAGTTACACAGCATAACCTCATAATTACATCCAATTTATACGACCCTTCAAGACATTGCTACGCCAGTTACGCAGCATAATCTCATAACTACACGTAAAATAGATATTGCTCTGTCAACTACACGCAATATATACGACAGATACTGAGGATGTTGGCTAGATGAGCTACAACCAATACGAGTCACTGGTGCACTCACCTGCTTGGTGGTGAGGATGTCCATGGTGTAGGTGAGCTCCACCCCCTGCTGGCAGTTGTACTGCACGTTGCGCATCACCACCTGCATCACACCAGGCGTAAGGAGCGCACACATCTGTCGTATGTCGACTAGGCGTGTTGTGGGGTGACTTGACGTGTCGTGTGGTACTAAACGTGTCATGGGTTGACTAGACGTGATATATTTTAGCTAGTGTGTCATCATATGTTGGCTTTATTTGTCATGTGGTGACTAGACGTATCATGCGTTGACCAGAACAAACGTGTAATGTGTTGACGAAACCAGAAGTGTCAAATACTGATTAAATTAAGGGGTGCTATACGCACAGTGTATTTCTTCGCTTGAAACACTTTAAATGATTGATTAGGATCTCCGGTTGAAAATAATAACCCTGAGAGGAGATCGCACCTGTAGAACCTCCCCTGATTAGGATTGCATTCATGGTATGAAATTGGTATCGAGTCCTCGTCAAGCAAGTAAAATTTTCTTGGCTCTCTCGCTCCTGTGATTTAACTCTTGCATGACTACCTGAGAACTTTAGATTTCAAGGTACATATTTTCAGATTTTGTTACATCACTCTATGTAAAGATTTCGAGCGCTGTGAGCATGATTGAACACTTTGAGGAGGTTCTTCACTGTCAACACACATGCATGTCAACACATGAGTCAACAAATGGGCTTCCTCAGTTGCCCAAACTCAGCAAATATTTTTTAATTTAAAAATCACTGGTAATGATAGCGGGAAAATTGCTGCATTCGTTTAAAAAAGAACTGCATCGCCGATGTCAAGTCCCACGCTGGACACAAAGTTACTTGACAGGGAGACCGCATGAGGCTATGAGTATAGGGGCCAGCATTTCAAACATTTTACGTTCGTCCTTGCGGACAACTCGGTGGCTTAACTTCTTCCGCTTACGTGGCAACGCTACGTGCTGTTTTTTTTCGATAAAAACTTCCGAATTTACATAAAAAACTTCAAAATGACGATTTTTATTAGAAATTAAGAGTGCTTAACTTAGCCAAGTTTGCAGAAGAACTTCTGCTGTCGGTTCTCCAGCTGCGATAACATTAATTGTTTAAAAATTCAGTACCAGCCCGGGTTCTCGCATCCAAAATACGGAGTCATTTCTGCCCACAGTTTGTGGAAGTAAAAGCAATGTACAAGATGTTCCGCACGATAAGCAAACCTTCTGAATTTAATAATGAAAAAGTGGAGCAAACACCTCTACAATTATATATTGAACAAATTTTCATTTTCCCGCTCAGTTTTTCAACACTGAGCTTCCGGGTCAAAATTCATTTTATATTATTTTGTGGAAGTAAAAGCCATATACAGGATGTTCAGCACGGTAAGCAAGCCTTCTGAAATTAATAATGAAATGGTGGAGCAAACACCTCTACAATTATATATTAAATAGATTTTCATTCTCCCACTGTTTTTCAGCATCGAGCTTCCGGGTCAAAATACGTCTTATATTACGCTTGATGTCCGTTTAATAAAAAAACGAAATTATCATAGTAGACTTTGACAACAAGAGAATCACAAAAAAAGGTTTGATAAAATGCGCATGAAAATTGGCAGGTTCGTATTCCCTGAAATCTAGCTTGAAGTCGACGTTGTAAGGTGATTTTTATTAATGCAATGTTTTAATCACAAAATGTTTCCACTTGATGAGCATTTGAACTGTACTGAAATTTTTTTAGGATTTATTTGTGTGTAAACGGCATAATTTCGCTCATGTTGCTAATTTTGCTGAAAAAACAAAACTTTAATATTCTTGCACGGCTGATTCCCTTACTGATTAATAACCTTCAAAGCCATATTTGATAACACTTAGGTCATCAACCTCGAATTTCTGAGACTAAATATTATACGGACCAGACCTTTCTCGCCCCTATGATTCTAATAACATGAATGCAGGTGATGATATTAGATAATGACGGCACAATCGAGTGAAGTGTGAGAAGTTGCAGTTAAATTAATGACATCAACACTGGCTGCATAAAGATGTTCACGAGGCCAGCGTTCGCCAGGTCGTCTTCTCTTTCCCTCAATAGGCACCGGTGGTTGAATCGACCGCCGGTGTATGCTGTAATTCGACTTCTTATTGTGCCCAGTATTTATATTATTATTAATAATTGTGTGCACAATAATTATTATTGTGCCAGGATGCATTATTTGAAAATTCAGGTTCAGGGTTAGAACAACGTAAGAAAATACACGCCAATTAATTATATACCAAATCGGTGCGCTGGTAAGTTGAGAGTGAAACCAATTCAAGCACGAAGATGCCGAACACGAGCACAAGTAGGAATTTACTGTTTAATATATAGAATTCACGTATATTAGCAATTGAATGCCTCGCTTTCAACTGCATATCACAAAAGAATATCATCAGATGAGAAAATAGAGTGATGTAGACCGGTAATAAACGGACCCATGACAGTGTACCTGCAGGTTACTCGCAGAAAATGTGATTTTCGAAACGAAAACGAAAAACCCCGAGATTTTGAGAAGCTCGTCACAAAACTGGACTGAAGTATGCGGCTTCGTGAGAGGGTTGCTAACGCTACAGCAGGTTTCTAACTTTGCGAAACGCTCGCATTGAAAGATTTTGTGTTAACATTAATGGATTGGAGATCTTGCTTGAAAATTGTTTATTGTAAATGTGTTCCGTAGGTGCCTGTGCGTGATAGGTGGTTGACGAACGCGGGACATAGGACAACTCGAGAATGTGCCACGGGGCTCATTTCTGTTTCCATTTTCCATTCTATTCTATTCTATTCTATTCTATTCTATGAAAGTCCAGCTAAAATTCGTTTGTGCTATCTACCCAGATATCTGAATGTTCAACGTCATCATCCTCTAAGGCTTCGGTAATGGCGTATTCACTGAAACCCTCATCCTCACTTTGATTCTTTAAAAAGCCAGTAACTGTTTTCTAGAATCAATTATACGTTCATCTCAGATTGTGAAATTCCTGCGCAGTGTTCAGGAAATTACCTTCCAGCTCTTTATGGAACCCATCTCTAGTTTTACGACGGTGTTTACGCTAGGGCAATTACTCCGTTTTTGGAGCTTTGATTGGACTTCCGCCATGGCCCCGACTCGATGCTACGTAAAAAAACGAGTTTATATTGATTTAATTTAACACACGCGCGCGCGTTCAACAATGAGAGTCTGAGCGCTGGTTGGCTTTGTTCAAATAAGACGATGTTCTTACCGAGAGAGACAGTCGACTTCCAAAAAACTCTTGGCTTCAGAATAAACTCTGGAAGGTTTCCTCGCATTTTTTCAGCGCAGGAAGACGGAGTCGAGAGCAAAGCAAACAAGGAAGTTAATTGGGGCTTCATGATCCATTAAAGGGCTAAATCAGACTCGCCTTTGGTGCGGGCAGAATTTGAGAACAAGTTTCCTTTAATTGAATATACGAGTACCTGAACAGCGAATTGACAAAGAAGCGTGCGTGTAGCGGCATACAAACTGAAGGAGCCACATTTCAAAAGCGTGGAGCACCTTTAATGTTCAAGTGAACTTTTCCCCCAAAGTTCCCGATTCATCACCATTCTAAACGCAAGTGCACTGGAAAGTTGATCTAGAAAGTTCGAGGGACAGATAAACATATACTTAGAAACGCAAGAAGATTTGAATTTAGGCAAGGTTTGTACCAAATTTAAATTCTAGTGTAATGAAACGTGTTCTCTGAATATAGATGCAATTAATCCTAGATTTGTATTACAAAATATTGTTAATTTTTTATTTTTATATCAAATCTTTAAAACATAAGTTTAAAATAAATAAATCGAAGGTAAATTGAGGTTAAATATTTTCTGACCTTTCAGAGTAGCACGATAAATAGACTAAACATTTAAAACAATCTTTTCAAGATAAGGAAAGGTAAAAAACTAACTGAAATTGAGTGTGGAAAAATTATAGTTTTCAGAAATCCGAAGTTATAAATGAGGGACATTGCTAAAAAAATGGAATATCCTCTGAAGCTGTGTTGGCTATTTGAATAAAATCCCAGGAGGGCGACCGAAAATCTTGGTTCCCGTAAAATGGATAGGAGGATTATTCGAAGTTTGAAGTCGAATAGCGTGTTATCCTGTAGAACATTGAAAAATAAAACCGATCGTAGTGCTTCTCCATTCAAAGATTTTCGATTAAAAATGGATTCGTCAACACTAAAAGAAAGCAAAGGCAAAGCTACCTCAAAGGTACATTGAGCGGAGGCTCGAATTTGCCAAGAAGTACCCAACACGGGATGGTCTGGAACAGTTTTGTGCTCTCAGATGAGCAAAAAATTTAATTTAGACGGACAAGACGGTCTACGATACTGTTGGCCTGACAAAGGAAGTGCTCTAGAGATCTTATCTACCCGAGCAAGTGGTGGCGGAGAAATAATGGCACGGGGAGCGATAGCTGCATCTGGGACCATGGCATTGCAGATTGTGAAAGGACGAATGAATGCAACAGGATACGTCATTACAGATTGTGAAGGGACGAATGAATGCCGTAGGATATGTTCAGATGTAAAAAGATGCGCCGTTAAGATATGAAGGGAAGAGATTATGAGATGGGAACTCGATATTCGAGCAAGATAATACGCCCATCCACAAAGTCAATGGGGACTTTGAAGTTCTTTGAGGGTTAAAATATTACAGTATTGTTGTGACTAACAAATTCTTCTGAATTATGTGCAATCGAGAATGCGAAGGGATATCTTGTAAGAAAGGCTTTTGAAAATAGAATATGATTTGACCCAGTTTATGATCTTAAGTGATTGTGAGAAAAACAGCAAAACTGACACGATATCAGGAGTGCCCACAGGTTAAGAACCAATAGTAGAGTGGGACTCCAAAGTCGGGGGCCGGATTTTCAAACAATTTACAGCATATCGTCGTAGCGGCACGGCTGGCAGCGCACGTTCTCCAAGTCAACTTGTCTAGACAACGTGCATTTATGCCTTCAAGTAAAAAATTAAACCATAAAAATCACAGCAATCCTCCACGGTTGAGTGGCTTTATGAGCAAATTCTGACGTCCTACGCATGTATCGTAGTCAAGTCAACTTAGAACAGCCTACGCTGCTCGCCCTCACTACGACGATACACGAAACTACCGGGAAATGCTGCCCCAGGGTCTCTACCACGGTATTATCTGGTTTGTGGGGTTTTCTTCTATTTTTGAAAATATTTTTCAGCATGTTTTACAGATATCTACTGATGATGACCTTAGAGGTCGAAACGTTCGTTTTTAACAGAGTTGTCTTTTAAAGCGATCGTCATTGCTACAACCTTCACTTTAAAGGTATACCGCGTTCGCTACACGGACACGGTTGTCCACCTGCCTGTTTTAACAGAATTGCCTTTTAAAGCGATTGTCTTTGCTACAACGTTCATTTTAAAGGTATACCGTGTTCGCTACACGAACGCGTTTGCCCACCTGCCCGTTTTAACAGAATTGCCTTTTAAAGCGATCGTCAGTGCTACAACCTTCACTTTAATGGTATACAGCATTCGCTACACAGAGGCGGTTGCCCACCTGTCCGATGATGTCGTTGCGGCTGAAGCGATCGAAGTCGTACACGCTGAACTGCAGCGTCCTGGAGGCAAGCTCCGCCCACACCGCGCTGTGGCGGTAAGAGCATATTGAAAAATAATAAAAGCATTGCTTATTCATAAACTTGAACTTGCCGTTAACGAAAATACAAATGATACATAGCTTATCTGAAAAACAAAATAAATGAAAATTACTTTGAAATTTAAATGAATGAGAATTAATGTATTAACAAATGAAAATACAAAATATAATTGTTCAGTAGGACTAAATGGCTTAGACGTTTGGAACCTCCGCTATTAACGCAACCGGTTAAATTTCGGTTTGGTCTAACATTTACATGAACAACTGGGATTACATGGTGCAAAAATTATTGCTGAATTTGAGGAGTATCGTTCAAGAGAATTCAGCTGCATTTTTAGTACAGAGAAAATTTATTTTAAAGCAATGCATTTTCTTTCGCGTTCTAGTGCTAGATTATCAGAGAACATTTCTCTTTAAAAGATCAAAGAATGTGTGAATGTGAAGCAAACAGAATAGAATGCTTTAAACTTCCTACATTGGGTTCATATTGGAAATTTAATATCCTGATATAAGCACATCGGACACTACGGACTGTATTGAATGACAATCAAAAGAATATAGAGAGCAAAAGAAATCGAGCTGCTCAAGAGGTAGTTAATAAACTCTCATCATCCTCCACCATAGCCTGTGATGCGAATTACAACCACCATAAAACATACATTTAACAGTTTAATCGAAAAGTTCAATCTCAAAAGAGTGAGCTCTTCCAATAAGCAGAGCAGTGAACTAAGACCTGTCTCAAAGCAGCAAACGCTTCTCTGTAGAAAACGGTTCGCTGGTAGAAAATAATACAATGACTGCACGTGTTCTATGCAGGTGATGTTTTTAATACCTGAGACGCAGATATGACTGCCCTGGTCTGATATTGATTAAATCAGAACTGGAATTCGAGGGTTGCAAGTCCGGCTGAACCATTAGAGCGATGCTGAGCACATTGGGATCACAAGTTAATGCCGCGTCATCGAACAATCGCCTCGAGTGCGCGCCAGGGATACACAATGGAGCGGGATACTGACGCAATGAAGGATTCTACTAGAGAACGATGTGTCAGGATTATTAACGCAATGAACGAGACCACTTGAGAACGATAATTGTGCGAACTACTGACGCAATCAAGAGTACCATTTGAGAACGATAATTGTGCGTGATACTGACGCAACGAAGAGTACGTACTACTTAGGGACAATAATTGTGCGGTATACTGACGCGATGAAGGATACTATTCGGGGACGATGTGTCAGGATTATTAACGAAGTAACTTTCACGAGACTGGTTTCATCACTAGTAGCAATACTCTGCAATCACGTTGGTTTCTTTTCCAGGCATCGGGACAGAAAGTCTCGTTCATGCTCAGCACTATCCAGTGCTCTGCCTACTGTATCTCAAACAGCTCTAAAAAGAGCAATTTGAGAGCCATTTATTTTTCACGGTGTACTGACGTGGATAAACAATATCGAGATTGCTATGAGGCCTATGAGATTGCATTGAAGGTAAATTTTGACATGACGGGGGAGTACTGGAAAAGAGGGCGATTTTGAGCGATCGTCTCGATTAATATAGTTTCTTTAAAGCAAGAAGAAGTGGAGATGTTGATCTGGCATGAGATTTGCGAAGATACTAGAACACAACTATCGTACATGCGAGCGTGAAGTATCACAAGAGGTAGTCAGAGAGCGTTTCGATTTTAATTTCCTTTTAAACTAACACTAACCTTCTCGCAGCTAGAAGCAACCGTAGCTCAAATCCGGTACTGGTAACTTCTCTAAATTTGAGGAGTCAGGGCTCAAACTTTCCCAATTACTTATTTGCTAATGAAGTTTATATTTCTTCTCGTTCAGACTCGCTGGAGCAATTTGTGGGGAAAAGAAGCATGGCTCCCAAAATGCAAACTGTGGAGCAATTACCGAGTTTTGCCATATACGAATAGCTCAAGATGAAGATCACTAAAAGAAATCAACTTCAATACCTAATTTCATTTTGTTAGCAAAACACGAGCCGCTATATCCAGTGCATTAAATCATACCGAATAGCGCGTTCAATTTCGCTAAATTATAATAAGTTCTTCAAATTTCAGCTGAACTGCTAAAAAGCGCTCACAACTTCTTCATACGGCTTCATAAAAAGTTTTCAGGCGACTCCGATAAGCTGAGAAACAGTCAAAAGTAGTGCAGAATTTCGTGAAAACGCTAATAGAAGGGTCCGTATTTGGAAAGTCAATGCGTAGAAGAGAGTTTACAACTTGCTCACAAATAAACTGATAACAAGAGGGATTATGTTAAGTTCCTCTGAATAATGCCAAACAAACGTAAGAAAATCAATAACCCTAACCGAAAATCAATTCAAACAATAAAAGATACCAAGTTTAGAAGCCATGCAATCATAGGAGACCGTGGAGAACCTTTGTGCTCTCTTCAAATTATCGTTCGTCAAATTTTCTTCAAAATTTTGTGCTGATGTTTTGTGTTGTTGTTTTTGTTGATGTTTTTTGTGCTGATGTTTTTTGTGGCGGCGGTGGTGGTCAGAAATCGGAATGCCGTTGATATTGTACAGAATTTGAATTTCAAAGCTCTTTTTGATAACGATTCAAGGTGAGCTACAGTTTTCGCTTCATTTATTCGGTTACATTATTTGGTATGAACTCAGGGCGACAACAAAAAATATCCCGCTTTCAATGGTACGCAATTTGGTCTATCCTAAAATTTAACGTCTTTAGTGAATATTAAGTCATTCAGATAAAAATCGTTCCCAGTTGTAATAAGCTCCTAGAAACTTAAATTCAGCACAATATACATTGAACAACTGAGTTTACTTTTCGGCTGTGAATATCAGTAAGAATATTTTTAGATGATGTCAAGAAACTCTGGAATTTACTAAAGATCAGTGCGGCGAAATAGATGAACGGGAAAAAATTGAGCCAAAAGTACACAGTTCAAAGTAAAAAAGTGCTCAGTCAGAAGTTTGAGGCCTATTTGCACAGCGACCATCACAGCGGCATGTTGTAAGGGTTGTCGCGTCTCTCAGAAGTGTTGTTACAGAGCTGGTCCGATGCAGAAGTGTTGTTACAGAGCTAGATCGATGGAGGAGTATTGTTACAGAGCTAGTCCAATGCAGAAGTGTTACAGTTGTGGTCCAACGTGGTAAAGGAAACGTAACGTGTCCTTCGCGTCACAATGCATACCCAGTCTAACTTTTTCGCCGGAGCATGCATGCAGGTGGCGAAAAAGTTAGACTGGGTACTTTAGCAAAACAAATCCTTTCGCGGACTGGTTTTATCCTGGCTCCGAAGAGCTCCTCCATCAAATACGGGTATTATTTCGTAGCACACCACGGAACGTCAATGTCCGCTGCTTCAGCTCAAGCAGGAACTAGCACAAATAATTGGGGTGCTTTTTTGCGTGGTATTAAGTTGTTTTTATACGTGAAGGCATTGCTTTTTCTGGGAATTTTACGAGGCAAATGAAACTTACTTAGTTGCAATTTCAAGCTTTCATTCTCTAAAATCTGCCACGATGTTTTTCAACAGTACAGAAGTAGATGGATTTGCAGCCAGATATTCTTGGAAAAACTGAATAAATATCTGGCCGGAAGGAAATGTTTTAAATTGAATGTAAATTCAAGTCTCTTAAACAAACTCCTTAAACAAACTCCTGCATTTTCAAAAGCAGGCTCACGGTTAAATTTTAATCATTTCCTGAACAGAAATTGCGCGCCTCGGTGGATTATTATTAAAATAAAGTCACTGGCTATATGATGAGCTATCGTTGTCTACAAAAATTGCCTGCAATCATTGTTTGCAATAATTGGTTGCAATCATTGTCAGCAACATTTATCACCAATCATTTTCAGCAATACTTACCAGCAATCATTATCAGCAATCATTTTCAGCAACATTTACCAGCAATCATTGTCAGCAACATTTATCAGCAATTATTTTCAGCAATAGTTGCCAGCCATCGCAGCCATCAATCGCTGCGAGCGAGTGGCAGTACGATACTTAAACAGACTCACGTCACAACTAATGGGCCCAGCAGCCGTTACTAATTGACTTATCGGATCAAAAGCCTTTGATCCCATCTATCAATAAATGCTAGTTACTTAATCAATAAATGCTATAATAAACCAACAAATGCCAGTCATTGGACCAAATGCTTTACCTCCTAAAATAGTCCACCTTCAGCACAAGCTCAAACACACACCAAGTAATGCATCATTTTTGAGCTCACAATTGACAGCAACGAACATGGATAATGTCGTGTGAATCACGTAAGGCTTAATTAGTGAACGAAAGCCCTCGTTTTTCTGTGAGAATTTTTGTAAAAATAGTCTTGTTTGAGGGTAAAAGGAATAAGCTCTCTCTTGCAAACCAGTGGTGGTTTTTGTATATTTTTTTTAGAAATAAACTGTTTTCTTTCCTTCCTTTCTTTTCTCGTAAAGACTCGGAGCAATGCAATAAATTCCAGATCTGTGAGCGTAACTTGGTTCCTCTTAAACTGTTCACATTCATCATTCTCCTCTTTGCAATTCGGGAGGAGTTTTGGATGAGAGCTGTTCAGAAATATATTTGAATCTATTCTCTGAATTCAATGATTAAATTTACGCTGCAGTTTGTTAGCTTTGTGGCGGATTTCGTAGCGAATTCTACGAAAACCTTACCAGCTTCAAGGTCTGGTTTATAGGTATACGTGTGCCGATTTGTGATTCACCGAACCTTCAATTGGACGCTCAGGAACGATGGAGACATTTCTGAAGAAATGTATACTGTATAAAAATGTTTATGGGAACGACATAAACCATTACATATTCTCAGAATGACAACTAAGGATTTAAATAAATTTCAACATTTGGGGTCAATTTTACCCCCAATAAAACATTCTTTAGAATTAGTACTCCAAATTCTCAGCGAGCATGCCAGAATACAATGACTTAGAAAATGAAACAAAAAAGGAACAAACTTGATGGTAAGTAGAAAGCTTGCAGCAACTATTCGCTCAAATCAAGGAACTTCAATTAAAAAACAACCGCTGCTCAACAAAATCATCAAATAACTTCTCGCATCAGACTTTGTGCGCTGATTCTCTATCATTATAAAAGAAGACAACGATAAGCTGAAGTTTGCTCGAAATCCAGTCGCGTTTAGAGAGAAAGTCGAACTCAGAGATAAAAATCTTCAATATTTTTGCGAATGGCTCATTCGAATATGATCGTTAGTCTATTTTGAACTATTATTACCAGAGCAAGAAAGTTCTCATTATTTAGTTACATCCTCAACACGGAAACGACAGTATTCCTTATTCGCTGCATGATCCGGGACTCGGAAGCGCATGCGATCATTACTGGATTTGAAAAGCCTGGACGAGGAAATATTTTGAGTTGAGTGAGACTCATAAGAGAAGACCGGGAATTATCTTGGCAACTTGCGTGATTACTTCCTCTCTCGCGGAGATTTTCTTCTCTTGCATTAATTGCATTCAAATTGCATCAAAACTCTGGGGACCGTGCATTAGCTGCGTTACGAGACTTGAGTTTAATTTACGCTCAGTTGTACAGTGAAATTCATGCGCACGATCGCTGGTACTCTCTTCAGATCTCAAGACCAAAGTTGCTTCATCGTCATCACATGCCCACCGGTGAGGGCGCCGTGATGAATAGATAAAACAGCTAGCTCTTCTGATGAAAAAAATCTTTATTGGTCTCTCCATTATAACAGTCGGGATGGTCCAGAGGTTTTTCAGCATCTCAAGCTAAGGAAAGGAAATGGGTGAGGGGAGAAAAAGCTCAGTGAGGAGAAGAGTTTTTCCTCTAGACTCTTTTACACATTTTATCCGTTTGTTATTACCAGCAGCGAGTCTGTGGTTTGGTGGCAATACCGCATAAAGCAAACTAAAATCGATGCGGGGTCTTTGTAATTCAAAGTTTGGTGCTCAACTACTCGTGCCATGGAGGAGGAAAATTGCGTCCGAGATTAAGCATTGTGAGCTCGATGTTTCTTTCCGTTAACAACGGGAAGAAACATCGAGTGGTTGAGGTTCGATTTAAGTGTTCGAGCGGGAATTCTGGTAAACTTCTTTCTCTTATCAAGAGAAAGAAGTTTACCAGAATTCCCGCTCGAACACTTAAATGCACTGACTCAACCAGGAGCAACCGTCATTGTACCGCATGGATAATAAGGCATTTAAAAACCTTCCCTTATGATATGCATGAGCTAGTTCAACCCGTTAACGTCTGCATTTGTCTACTCATATTCCCGTTATTATAACCAAGATCATTAGACTTACTCTGGCATCAGGTAGTGACCGACATTAGAATGAGGGAGGAGCTGCCGATCGGCAGTGAACTCCAAACAACATACTAGGGCACAAATTCAACGAGAAATACAATATATTAAGGCTAAATTCAAAATTGGACGAAAAGTCCTCCTTTGTAAATATTTCATTGTGAGAGAGCGTAATTCCTTCTGCAGCTTCTCGGACTGAAAAGGGTTAAAGGGTTAAAATAAAATTCTTTGCACACGCACCTAAAGATGAAGGTCTCGTTGAACACAGGGTTGAGGTTCCGGCGATGGACTTTGGTGTGGAACTTCTTCTTGCGGTCTGGCAGGAGGCACACCTTCACGTAGGGGTCTGATGAGCCGAGCACGTCCTTCACGGGCAGGTTGTTCGCCTGCACCACCTGTTGCCACCATCGAGTCGCAAGTCGCACGGAATGAAGTTAAAATAGCTTAACAATTTAAAATAATTTAAGCAGCTTAAAATCGTTTAAAACAATTTAACCAGTAAAACATTTTAAACAGTTATTAACAATTTAAACAATTTAAGCAGTTTATTTACTACAAGCATTGCAGCGGTAATTTTTACTCAGGTCTTGTACAATAGACACATTTGAGTATAGCTACTTGTGGACCCGAATAAATTCGCAAGCTCGAATGAGTTCAAGACCATTATACGCAATGATTTTCGTATTTTTCTCACAAAAAAATTTACATTCAAAGAGTCTACGATTATCATCGGTAAGTGTACAGGAGAGTGATCAAGTCGCAAATGTATAATTCGAATCGTATGACCCACAGATATAAAATTTCTCTCTCGTTTATAAAAGTAACGCACTTAATGAATTATCGTTTGCTATAACTCGCTATTAACCAACTTAATATTAGAAACATGAAATGCGATAAAAAATTTAGTGGTCCATCTATAACCAGTGTGTCACGCTGGAGACTAAAGAGGTTTTAAATGACGGTCATAGCTACAATATCACCACAAAAGCGCTTTATCAACTACCTTTGCGAGAAACACCGACATTCATTGTGGCGATTACCAGCAAACCAATTTTGAGTAGTAAACTCGCTAAACTCTTGAAATAAATTGAAGAAAGATTTAAATATGAGAGGTGCCGTAAAGACCTCAATATGGGGTTTATTCACGCTAACTAATATTCATGTAAAACAAATTAAAACAGATTGTGGGAGAGAGAATACCAGGCAGGTATTATTTAATTAAATGCATACACCTCTAGATACAATCTAGCCCTGATCAGTGGCTGAATTAGACTGCGCTCCTGGAACAGAACAGAAGAATGAATTCGGATGCTCTGATTATCGGGAACCGAGTATGCCTCTTGGATAGGGCATGTGGTGTCTTCTTGAATATTGGAATACAGGCCATGGCTGTAAAGTTGGATTTTGTCCGACTAAAGTATTTAAATTTGGGCTCTACAAGTAAAATTTATGCATCAAGACCATTCAGCATCTAGCAGCCTCGCAAAGTTACCTGATGAAAAGCAATATTCATGCACAAATGATTCTTGAAAAAAAGCCTAAACCTAAAAACTCTGGAGTGAAAAAACAAGGCCAAACTAGGAACCCTGGTACAAGCCACCGACGAGGTCAGACACACCGACGAGGGCAGACACACCGACGAGGGCAGACACACCGACGAGGGCAGACACACCGACGAGGGCAGACACACCGACGAGGGCAGACGCACCGACGAGGGCAGACACACCGACGAGGGCAGACACACCGACGAGGGCAGACACACTCACGAGGGCAGACACACCGACGAGGACAGACACACCGACGAGGGTAGACACACCGACGAGGGCAGACACACTGACAAGGACAGACACACCGACGAGGGCAGACACACCGACGAGGGCAGACACTGACCTTGACGAGGAGGCCCTCCAGCTCCGGGTCGTACTTGAGGGAGAAGGAGAGGGTGCCCGCTGCCTCAGTGTCGCTCGCGCTGCCGCTGTCTACGGACGACTGTCGCACGAGCTCGCTGCGGTACAGCTCCGGCTGCAATGGAGATAATGACACCTTCAAGTTAGCTACATAAGTATGACTACTAAAATTTATCAAATAATATCCCGGTTATAAAACCACACTCACGGGTTCAGGCAGAAACTGTACAATTGAATGAGATACGCCTGCATAAACTCCCATCTGAGTCCATTAAAAGGCCGTCTGGCTCGCATTTTTTCGTCTGCTACACTGTTCGCATGTGAACACGGTTCAGATGTTTTTTACCTCACACAGTAGCGCAGCCAGGGGGGGGGGGCACGGAGCCATGCCCCACTAAATGTTGAGCTGAGGGCCAGTTACAGTCGTCGTTTTAAGTAAAAGAATAATAAGAATTATTAATGTCTGACCCCACCCCCGAAATTGTTCGTCGGGGATCCTGAAGGGATGAGTTTAATACTCATTCATCTCAACTGATCACCTGCGGTGATGAGTTCAATAGCTCTCTTACTGCTACACTACTCTGATTTTGCTCTGAAATTTATGCAGACCAGACAAAAACATAGCTCTTAAATTAGCCATCTACCTGAGATTCAAAAACAGATTTTCCATCAATTACGCGGTTGTAGCAGTGTATAGCTAGCAGCGCGAGTTTTATTTAAGTCAACTTAATTAAGCTACGTGCTGTTTTTCTGGGAGACACTGAGCTTGAAAATTTTACGAATGAAGTTTGAGTATTCAGCATCTGGTGCCCTGCAGATGCTAAACACATAAATTTTCCTCACAGTTCTAATTATCTGGAAATCTGGCTGTCGGACAACTGCATTTGCCACTTAGTTTTCTGAGCAATCTGATCATGGAATCGAATTCCGAACCGAAAAAGGTGTATTTCTTCCTGGCCACTAATTAGCTGACTCGTTTTTTTTTTTGACAAAATCTGAATGGACATCGCAGCTCTATTACATATCCTTTGATAGCGACTACAGAGATGATTCAGGATGAAAAATGAGTCTCCAGCCAAACAATGGATTTTATCATCTGCGAGTTTAAAATCAATTCTAGGTCCATTGCTAATTTTTGAATCACGGAAAATTTCTACGGAAAGAATAACTTTTGTTCGCCATTAATTAACAGGAGCGGTGATCCAATTTGCCGTAAGTCACGAGTGTCTCTTTTCAGGAGCATGACTCCATATGAGAGGCAAGGGAGATAAAAGTGGAGCAGATTATTCGGTCGCGACCGAGGTAGACCAGGAATTTTAGCGTGTCAAGAGACGGTGAAATAGACTGAAAACCAGTTCCGCAGAATGTATTCCTTTAACTGATCAACTCGTGCTGCAAATTAAGCAAAGATGTTACAGCGCAATCGATAGCAACATCGCTCACATGAGTAACGAGGGGGAGTTTTTACGGGTTGTATCACATACAATAACCAAGCCAACTTAGATAAACTTACGCTGCTAGTTGTACCGCTCCAACGAAATCAATTGTCCAAAACTGGCCATAGAAAGGCTTAGTTTACTTTTCACTTACTTCATGCAGTAAGGAACGGAGATAACTTCAGGCATACTTTTTCTCATACCATGCAAAAATTTCAGAAAAGTTGCTCGCTGTTTATGAGCGATCACGTGGACTCGAAAGAAAGCAGAACAACGGGCAGAGAAGTTGTTTATCCGCAGAGCGCGAGAGGAAAATGCGTTTTGAAACGAACCTGTTCAGGGGCATAAGAGCGCACTGATTACTTCCAAAATGTTGAGTTTATACATCTTTTAGAAACCTGCACTTTATATGATGTCTCTCATATGTATTCAACTGTGTTAAGTTTTCATTCACAAAAAATCGAGAGCGAGAACAATTCTGAAAGATTCGGACGTCTAACGAAAAAAAATATTTAAAGAGAATTCGCGTGAAATCCAACTCGGTTTACTATCTCAGCCTTGGCGTCACAAGGACAGATAAGCTTAAATCCCGCGCGCTCGCTTCTTAAACCAAGGTGTAAAATCCGGCCAAGAGGAGCTTAGACTGACGGCTTATCGCCAGAATTGTGAGCCGAGGCTTCTGGGAAGCACACATCAAAGCGACCGCCCTCAACGAAACTCATGTCACAAAGGTATGTTGTGTATAACATATAGCAAGTATGTAATACACCTTGTGCACTCTGTATTACGTGAAGCTTACTGTATGCGTAATCCAATAACCAAACGTCCCCATCATCTTCGTCTGTTGACTTCACGTGAGAATTGTTTTCTCATGTAAAAACCTTCGTTTTTTCTCACGTTCTTTTTCCAGGCAAAAAAGATCTTGCTACGATCGTACCTGCGATGGAGTTAGATTCTACTCACAACAGACACGTCAGACCGGCACATATGCCATGGGCAACTGGAGCACACAAGCACGTCGCCCGATTTCACGTCACCCTATGCTCATTACGTGAACTAACCAGCCGAGGGAAAGGGTTTTCACAGGATACCGAGTTGCTCCAAGAGTGGCGTTCTCTTAATTAGCAAGGCTTGTAATTCAGCGAGTGGCATGATGAATGCGAGCTCGGGAAATGAAGAGAAAAACTTACTGTGATGATATCACACAAGCACTGCATTCCCAGGTGTTGTGTGCTACTGGCATAGGGTTTACAACAGCAGCTGTGCACGCCACACCTGCAGCTGCACGCTCCACACCTGCAGCTGTACACGCCACACCTGCAGCTAAACAGTGAGAGCTGCAGCTGTACCCACAACACCAGCAGCTGTCCACCTGCGAGCAGCAGCAGCGCCGGGAGCTGGTCACACAACCGACCGTCCCCGAGGTGCCTTACAGCGTGTTCGGTTACGCCATTTTTTCTTAAGCAAGAAAAATTCACGAGCGAGAAAATCTTTCCAGAAATTCGGTGTATACTTATAAAAATTTTAAGATGAAAAATGTTTATTTCAGGAATAACTATTACCAAGTTACTTACGCAATTTGTGTTTTGAATAAATAAAAACAGAGCAGGACATTAAAAGAGCAGGACATGAACCTTTTGCTTGCTATTCGTTCATTTACTTACGAGAATACTTTGAGGCGCACAACGGGGAAATCTGCGACAAAATTGGTTGGAACACTGCACAATTCTCGTGCCAGCCGTGAGCTCACTGGATAACAGGGCCGGTTTGGGGGTGTTGGGGGTGTAGGCAGGTGAGGCAAAAGCCTCCTGTGGGAGGTGTGGGAAGTGCCAGGTCATATGGCACTATTGAGACTAATATTTTTGCAACATTTATTTTGAGATTAAAACTGAGTTTATCGTCGTTCTGCCAACAGCGCGAGACTTTCTCATTTGTATTACTCGTGACAGTGTAGTTCTTATCTCATAATTACCACAGTTTTTAACAACTTCCTCTACGGCTGGCTCTAAGAACTACCGCAACAGAAGAACAAACCAGCTTTCTCCGAACCCTGTTGTGTGTGTGCAGCGTATAGTCTCACATTAGCTGGAACTCAGCCTGCCTCTGGAGCGCACCACCGTCTTCCTTCGTTCAGCTCAACACTTCATTGCATTACCCGCTCAGCTTAACGCTTCTCGCTCACGATCTCCGCATGCTCTAATTTCTAAAGAGTAGAACCTCAATGCTCCACACTCTGAAAATGAGGCCCCGCAAGCGCCCAGGCGTTCAAAATCACTCGTCAGTAATGGTGCGATAATTCCTATTACTCATTACTCGCGTACAACGATTGTTTTTTTAATCTTGTCTCCTTATCCCTCATTATCAAACCGCGTCGCTACTCCATTATTTTTTAAAATTTTTGAACTGGTTTAACGTTTTATTTTCAGCGCTTTTGCTATGCGGTAGCACGGTACATGAAACAGAACGATCGTTCTGATTCTTGCTGTTTTGTCAGTTGCAAAAAATAGGCTAAATACTTTGAAGAAACGTACTTATATCACAATGTTACCGTGGCCAACCGATTCTCTCCGATTGAAGAGGGGAACATCCTAAGATCCACAAACGCTCCATCGGTAATGGCAAAAAATCTCATGCAACCATATAAATAAAAACTCACTCGATACTTAAAAGTCTGTTCGAAACAAGTATTCTTGATTCTTGGTTGAATGGGCACAACACCAAAATTACCCACGAAACTACAGCATTCAAAAATACCTCGCAGACTGAAGTGAAGTTTTGATTGCATTCACCGATTTTACACAAAGATATTCATAGAGCTCACCTCGCAGTCAAAATCCCGAGCAAAGTAGCCCTCTCGCGAGGCAAGTAAGCGCATTACTATCCTTCGCACGACAGCATTAGGACGCTCATTATTTTTGAAGAGGCTCAGATGCACAAGTAAGGACTCTTTTCGCTGCTGTGCAAAGTTCTGTGGTGCAAACCCAGAGAGCAATTAACTTTAAAAATTGTTTATTTCCCTTGTATGTGATGAGAAGTGAAAGAATAAGCCATGCAGGAAAAATCCTTCATAGTGGTTGCCCAGAGCATGCTATCGCGACCTACACACAGATCGAGTAACCTTCTCAGTTCTCCGTAAGCTGCGTGGATCGAGGAGAGTTTGCCGCAGACTGCCATCATTTGCAACAAGTGGAGGTGGTCTAATCGGCTCTGTATTTCCGAGATACAATTGTTCAGCGTTTACTTTCTTCACGTAATTGGAGACTGTTATGCCAATCATGCAAGAACTCAGCGAAATGGGGACCTCTAGAAGTGGGGAGCTTCTATTTGCGTAGCTCAGGTCTGTACTTCGAGTTTCTCTGCATCCTTATCGTGGCGCTGTGAACCGCATGCAACTAATTGCGTGCCTCAATATTCTTGCTGCTGCTCTCATCTAGTAATTAGTCTCTTGAACTGGGAAATTTCGTGTTTCTCCAATTTACCTCCACCAATTTAACGGATTTAGATCATGAGGTATTTGGAGTTAAGTCATTGTTTTATACTGACACAAATGGGGCGAATATTTTGAATTTAAGGGTGTTTGTGACAGGACGGTACTGGCATTCGATTAACGAATTTGAGTGTACAAGTGTAAGCTGCTTTAAATTAACAGGTTGGAACATGTCCGTTTTTCATTTGTAACTAATCGTTTCTTGATAAGTGTTGACCTGAAAGTGACTGTATTTTAACCCCTTTTCCGGTAGCTTCTATTAGAGTAAATATTTAATTTAAAAAAATTGAACTACTTTCTACACTTCTACTGAGACGTGAGCCATATTTGGTCACTGAGGGAGTTTTTATTATGCAGCTGACCAGCCAGTAGTTACCAACTCAATTCAAAAAAATACTTAATATAAACTAAATAAAAACACGATCTAGTTAATATTTAGTATTTTCAACATTGCTTACAATTAACCTCAGATTTGAATTGAATATTAAACTTCAGTTTTACCAGCAGCAGTCAAAGTGTTCAAGAATAAATTTAATCATGATCTCGTTGACAGTTGAGAAAGGCTTTGAATCGACGTGCAGACTTGTCTATCGTTGCTTTTGATGCACTATATTCTGAGCAGATTAGCTCGCCACGCTCTAAAAAGACATTAGCTACACGAAAACAAGTGATTATTATTATACATAGTTTTGAATGTGCAAATTTAACGTGAGTACGCAGTGCCATTCTTCCGAGCTATAGTCCTTACGGTACTGAACCCCGTAAATTTCATTTATGCATTCACAGAAGGCTTCCGAATTTTTTTATTTCAAACATGAATTAGCTCCATACTTTATGAATGTACAAAATAAACACGGCAACCACACTTTGTTGTGGTGATTATTTGCAACATCTTTCCAAAACCCGCGTTCAAAGAATAAAACTTCATCACCTCCACCCCTGATGTTCAATTGAGTCAGCGTTAAGATGCTCTGCGCAACGAAGAAATAAGAAATCAGAGCTCGGAGTTCATTTGCGGATGCGTAGCAGCGATTACTGACGAAAGAAATATTACATTTTACCGTGAAATCACGCGTGATCCCATGAACTGATCGCTCGAGTTTGCTAGGGGCTTTTGTGGAAGTTTTGTTTATAAGCTGGCTCAGCGTCACTGACTGAGAGCCTCAACAAGCTTAAAGAGTTCATGCGATAAAGTAGGCTGGAAGTTGACCTTGACATGCTGCAATGACCATTCAAAATTAATGGAACTGAAAAAAAGAGAACAAATTGAGGGTAGTAATATTAGTGACATGACTTATAGAGACTTCTGCAATGAAAATAACGAGTTTTGTTTCCTGTTAACTGAGATAAAAATCCTAAAAATGCAGGATTCTCATCGACTATAGAAAAAATGTACACTGGAATTCTAGAACTGAAAAACGCGCGATGTTCCAGTTACAGCGGGCTGCTCAAGTGTAAGGAAGAAACTAGTTGAGTGTGAAGAACAGGTTTTCAAATAAAATAACTATATTTTTTATAACTGGATGCATATGAATAAAATACAATGAGCTTAATTTGTATAACTGAATTTCAATGTTTGTTTACTATCATTCCAATACGATGACTTAGCACTGTATAACTTATCCTTCTGCTTTCTGATGTTGAAGAGAATAGACCACCCAATCTTATACCCACCCATCAAAATACTAACATCTATGGCTTTAACTGTTTTTCCCAGAATTTCAAGTTTACGGTAAAGGCTAAATGTTAAATTGATTGGTTTTTGTTTTGAATTAGATACCATTTTTATGGCATTATTGACAATATTATTTGTCCTAAGTTTCAACCTGCTCTGTTCGGTGAAGCAAATAAAGCAGTTAATAAAGCTTGGAAAGATGATGTTAATTTATAGGATTTCAATGCAACAGATTTCTAAAAAATTGAAGCAAAATTAGGTTATGAAGATGTACCAGTTTAAGAGAAAATTGTTCACATTTAAGGATGACCAGAGACAGGAAGTCTCAGTTAGAGCGTGTTCCAGTTCCGGGCGCTGCGTTCGTGTAAATAAAACTGAATTTCTCTGTTTGTGTCGCAGAGTTTCCGTAACGGTAAGTCAACATGAAAATGCCAATACAAATAATAGCACGAGAATTTCGACCGGGAGAATTTAAATGTGACCTTGATGTTAGCTCAAAAATGCTCGCCAAGTTGTAACCCAAGTGGGATTTTGAACGAATTTTCGAACTTCTAAAGGATAAGTTTCAACCAATCTTGTAGAATATTTAACATGGGAACTTAGTAACGAGACCAAGATCGCATGAATAATAATGTACAACGAGGCAGAAGTTTCACACCTGCAGAATTAGCTGTCGTCAGTGATGAGCAGGTAATGGTACAGTCTAGTAGCTAGTTTAAGGTTCCGTCTCCGTCGTTATATTTTTACAGAGGAAAGAGAAGGGACCATTTATGGACCAAGTAAAATGTGGAATCTAAGTATGAGGTGTGTTCCCACACATGCTTTCCTGCGCTCAGAAACAGCCAGTTAGGAAGGAAGAGTGCGATAAGACAAAGAAAAGACAGTGAAGAAGGAGAAAAACGGATGTGAAAAGTTCTGGTATAATTTTTCTGGTGGAGAGGTCTCTGTCCTGTAAATCCTGTTCATCACACGAAAATTAAAAAACTCTTATTGACATAATTTATCAGCCTATCCACTAATAGCAGAAGATTTATTCATAACCTTTTCGAAAAATAAAATGAATCTCTTACCTTCGAGGAGGATATGGCCTCGAGAAATGCACGAAGATTTTGCTGTGATACCTGCTAACTCACCCTCCTTTTGTCAGCCTAAGCTCAGTTGCACATTGAGTTAGCCGTCCTTCCATACTGTCAGACCATCATCGCGGTGCGAGCGTAATTTGCAGTTCATGAGGTTTGGCTAGAACGCACGAACCTCCAAGGAACTTCCGCTTCTTTAGACTTCCCTTCTCGCGTCCTACCCTTACTTCTCCCTCTCCATATCTCTCACCACACCTTTTCCACATCATTTGCAGCTCCGGGTGCCACAATCGTGTCAGTTCCCACAAATTTGAAGCCCTCATCACGGAGTAGTAAGCTGAACAACAGAACTGCTGGAGTGAAACAAGGGGCCACTCTGGGCACAAAGGCTGCGTAGACAGCTGGCACGGCACACAGGCCCTCCGTTCTATAGACACGTTCACAGCAGGAGGGACGAGCTTCTGGGCTGGAAATGAAGCTATTTTCTTCACATCCTGATAAAGCTTATATGTGCTTCTACCCGTCTTTTTACGTTTACTCTAATACCTAGAGGATCTGCTTCTGATAGAAAAATTTACACTTGTTAAAGTGCCGATATCATCCACAATAAGGTATGAGTAGATTAATCACGCTGTTCCCTCAAATACAGGTGTCTGTAGAGAACATAGAAGAAGGGTATAAGAGCTTGCAAGGGAACTCTTCTACACTATGAAAAACTCTTCAGTACAATCACTTACTCATTCCCTATCCATAACATAAAAAGCTGGAAAATAATTTGTAGAAAGCGATTGTAGGAATGGAACAATCGGTAAAAATGATTTTCTGAAGATATTTCAAACTCTAGAAGGCGCTGATGATCACGTATTTAATACAGGTTCACCGCCCACGGATCAGGTTTCATGAGCGTGGGTTCTCCAGTAAAATAACTTTCCGTATTTCAATACCAACAGTTTTACGCAGCATCTATTGAGGATTATCATCATTAGCAATTAAATGATCACGCTGCCACAAAGCAGCGCACACGTGTTCGTTAGGTGCGATATAAAAATATGGCCTCCTATTACCCGAGTGACTTTCGTGCGCGTTCTTCAAGGTGCTGTACATTGCTGCCTTGTGTTGAAAATTACATCGAAAATAGAATATTCTGAGTGAAAATCATAGTATAGAATGTGAAAGAAATATCTGAGAACACAGGGCTACTGAAAAATTCTTTAAATGAGGATCTGTTACACTCGCTTGATGCTCATCAAAAAATGGTGTGCAATGCAGCTGCGGGCTTTATTGAAGTTCAGCCAGAGAACAGACTCACATCGCTCAAAAATTACCTGTAATTTGAGTCTAGTTCTGTCTCTAATCATTCTCACCCTCCTTTTGTCAGCGCAAAGAAAACAGCAAAATGACCGAGGCATATTTTCCAAATAATGGAATTGAAACCAAGATTCATGCTGGTTTGACCTCCTTATGATGCCAACTTGCAGCTGTTCGAGAAAAGACAGTGTGCCCTAATTTCCTAATTTCCCAATCATTTCCAATGGAATCGGTAACGCTGAGTTCATAGATCGAATCACAATTGCGTCGGAAATCTGACCTAGAATGACGATGTTGTATTCGACAGCAGTAATCTACGTGCGCTTTTGTCGACTTTTTCTGATCCATGTAAGCTGCCACCAACTGCTTGAGAGACATTATGTTGCTATTATAATGATCCCAAATTCTTAATAACTCACAAATTAATAAATTTAAGCCCAAGTGATCAGATGTTTTGATTTATTTTGGCTCCGAATCCCTGATGGCCTAGTCTGCCTTTCGTGATACAGTGGTGCATTGAAGCATTATTAATAAGTTATATTAACAGATAAAATTATTTGTAGGCTAATATATCGCCAGAGAAAACATTCATCTTCTCAGGCACACAGAGACTGACATATTGTTCAACTCTTGCATTGCTAAATTTATGAGAAAGAACTCTTTCCATTGATAGACATGTCCAAATAGTAAACTCATGTTTTGATAGACATGTTTCAATGGTAAACTCGTGCTTAAATAGACATGTCCAAACACATAGTAAACTGAAGTGTTTATGAACTTGATCGCATTTTAATGTGATGCTTCGATAGACTGGATCAAATGGTGATGTGATGCTTCGATAGACTGGATCAAATGGTAATGTGATGCTCGATAGACTGGATCAAATGGTGATGTGATGCTTCGATAGACTGGATCAAATGGTAATGTGATGCTCGATAGACTGGATCAAATGGTGATGTGATGCTTCGATAGACTGGATCAAATGGTAATGTGATGCTCGATAGACTGGATCAAATGGTGATGTGATGCTCGATAGACTAGATCAAATGGTAATGTGATACTTCGATAGACTGGATCAAATGGTAATGTGATGCTCGATAGACTGGATCAAATGGTGATGTGATGCATCAATAGACTGGATCAAATGGTGATGTGATGCATCAATAGACTGGATCAAATGGTGATGTGATGCATCAATAGACTGGATCAAATGGTGATGTGATGCATAAATAGACTGGATCAAATGGTGATGTGATGCATCAATAGACTGGATCAAATGGTGATGTGATGCATCAATAGACTGGATCAAATGGTGATGTGATGCATCAATAGACTGGATCAAATGGTGATGTGATGCATCAATAGACTGGATCAAATGGTGATGTGATGCATCAATAGACTGGATCAAATGGTGATGCGATGCATCAATAGACTAGATCAAATGGTGATGTGATGCATCAATAGATTGGTTCAAGGATCAAGTAATTAATGTCTGGGCAAGAAAATAGCGATCAGCGAGTGAGATTTAATAGAACGCATTTTTTGACTGGTGTTCTGAGGCTCGATTATAAAAAAAGTTTTTATAACCTGCGATGAGCTTTGGTTTGAAAAATGTGGGCTTCAATTTTCTTTTCACGAAAAACCTGAATGAACGTCAATATGGTCATAAAATTAAAAAACAGGTTCATTAATGAGAGGTCATCAATTGAGTTGAGATAGGAAAAGTTTCAAAACCATATATGATATACTCCACAATTTCTCAATAATTCTTTTGTTTTTGCTTTAATTGCTCTGAAATCTGTATGGAAAATCTAGACTCAACAATACTAATTTTACGCATTTTTTCTGTATTAAATTTTCCCCGCAAAGAGGTTATTCACAAATAAGTTTCTGAGGGCTTAAATTAATAATTATACGTTCCCTGAGTTAGCATGAATCCCAGTCTACATTTTGACTCATATTTATTGTGGAGCAAGTCTTTCAAGTCTAAAAAATTAACAATCATTTAATAACTGACCATACTCAACAGTTTTATGAGTATTCATTGCTGGATAAATCTTTTCACGTTGCTGATCCAACTAATTTTCACGTTTTGGATTACTATTTCTCTGGCGTAAATAGGCCTCTAGGTCTCTGGCGTAAATAGGCCTCTGGATAATATAATTAATAAACTTTTGAAATAATAATAATAAAGAAAATTTTACTGTAAAGAAACAAACTTTAAACAAATAAACTTTAAACAGACTTATTTTTAATAAACAAACAAACTTTAAAGAAACAAACTTTTTAAATAGTATTATTAAAGATTTTATTTAATTATTTTGTCACACTTACGAGCATCTCTGAAAATCGTACGCTGCAATAAAATATATATATGCAGAGTTCCAGATCCTGGATCACTATCGCCGACTCACGTTCATGGACAAGATTTGGTTCACCGGAAAAGCTTCGCTATCTTTTGAAGGCACTAGTTCTCTTATTTTTTCTGGCCTTAAGTTCAGGTGTGTATGGCACAGTTCACATTTTGGGCCATCAAGACACTCTTTCTCAACATTTCTGTTGTGAATGCGAGGATATTTGTTCTATCTAACTTTTCTCAAGGTTGGTGTAAAATTGCTCGTTTGTCACACTTTCGTTACATTATAATATCACTGCGTTTGAAGATCACATCGATCGTGTAATCTAAATTTTAAATTGATGATACAAATTTAAACCAGGTGAGGTTTAAGTTGAAGGCGCAACGTTCAAGCTGGTAGAGCAACTTTCAAATTGTTAAACTAACTTTAAACATCCAATGAGACTGAGTCATTTGTGTTACCTTCAAGTTCATAAAATCTGTCAAATTAATGATGTAGCGCAATTTTTGATGTTATTTAATTTCCAGGGAATGAAGTGTGTTTCATAAAACGTAAATGAGCGAATATGGGAAGCAGGGCATTTTAATACATTTATTTCATGCTTCATCAGAATAAAACTGTATGACTCGTCACCATCACGCCAAGTATTTTGCACGCCAAAGTTTTAGCTGCGTATTGAATGGGATTAATTCTTTTGCTAATCTATGGATGAACGTGTTAGGAAACACTTTAAAACCACCGGTATGAATTAATAAAGAAAGAACGCCTGAACGAGACATTGAAGCTTTTTGAACAAAATTTTAAAGTGAGACATGGACACCAGTAATCATTAAGTCTGATTGCACAAACAGAATTAAATTATTGAGCAGATGAAAAGTTTACCCAGAATTACGTAGAAGCAATCGATTTAGAGATGTATACTTTATGAGCAATGTCATGCGATAGATTCTCTCATCATAAATACTTCACGATCATTCTTGACTGACGCTTCTGAGGCTGCACAATGTAGACTCACGTAGATTCACTGTTCGAGACTCCAAGTTTGAGGTTAAAATGTAGACTTTAAACAATCGTTTCCTACCGCAATTGCAAAATTGAAACGTTGGATATTTTTACGTATTCAGTACAGTTGTGTAGTCACTAGACATTCTAACTAATAAAAACCATTCGTATGAGTTAACGAACTCAAAAAAATAAGGTCTTAGTTTAATGTTGAAGCTTTCAATTTGATTTAGTTTCGTGGGTCATTTATTTTTGGCAGAGTACGTTTCTTCAAGAACATTTCCAATGAAATTACAATGATTTCGTCAATTTCAAACAAAATTTTTCGATCAAATATTGATCATGAGAAAAGTTGTAATAAAATGAGTCACATTACTAACCGTGCAGAGACTACGGAAGATTTTTAGTCGATTACTTGTATCCGCTGTGAAGTATTTCGCCGTGAAATAATATAAAACAAACAAAGACAATTGTAATGTAAAAAAATAAGGTAATAATATAAGCAAGCAAAGGCTTGAAAAGTTTTGAACAAGTTTTCTCATTGCAACGAATGACTTTCTGTTGTCGCTAAAATAAAATAACAGTTTAGTCCATTGCCAAAATTTGAGTCGAAACTTTACTAATGCGAAGATTTTTAATTTCCGCGCAGAGGGCTCAGTTTCCGGCTTGCTAACGTTAGGCGAGTCCCATCACGCGTTTATCGATGTTCCATCAAAGCCTCGTCCCCTGCTGCTTCGGTGCTTAATATTTTATATGAAATCGATGAAAACACAACAGCGTCCAAGCCAAATTGTCAGAAAATCGATGATTCTTTCTTCGATTTTTTCCTTGAAAAAGCTCTTTATTTATCTATGTCCCGTGTATATATCACTCCCATACTGCCGATGAAAGCTTTGGCAACGTTTGAAATCTTCTCTTACGGCCACACTCGTGAACTAAACATCATTAACAAGGTAGAGTTCATCTCCTTCCTACACTTCAGCCCCAACGGCGACAGTCTCTCACATTTGCCGCCTCTTCAATCCCATCTCCGACGGCTACACCTCACCTCACTTGGCTGAACTACTCCTTGCAGCGCAGCTCACACTTCCTTGTCTGGCACTTAAGATGAAGCACATAGCTTTGTCTTGCCTGTATCCAAGGCAACCACGGAGGCGCAGTACACTTCCGGCTCATGCATGATCTGCGCCCGTAACCCTCGAGTGCTACTGCTTCTTTAATGCTAAATATAGACCGACCTGCTGCGCCCAGAACTGCACGCGCATCTCTCATATATAACTTATTCGTGATTTTGTGTGGGAGTCAAGAATGTTTTTCTAAAAACTGAGTTTGACTGATACTGGTTTGTTCCCTGAGATGCGCCTTGCGTAAGCAGTTCGATTCCAGCGAGCTGTCCGAACGCTTCATCTATGACAGCCAGATGGCAGCTGCGAATGGATCTCATAACAAATCCGAAAACGGGCAGATAGTATCAAAAGATGTCGGAAGAGAGGGAACGTGCGAACTTTTCATCTGTCATGTTACATAATTTTTTTAATCATCCTGAGTCAAGTGCACCCCATTAGGACTCCCACACACACACACTGTGAGAGCGTCATTTCATTACAGCTTATGACATTTCAGGTACTGAAACTGACCGAGTGAAGGCAAAATCACGCAGGGAGTCTTGAGTTTTGTGTCGCTGCATCACCAAGCCCCAGTAGAGTGATTGGTGACTGATAGCGCTAGCTTTTCTTGTAGATAGTTCAATGACACAAAACCCTACTGAGCGATTATTATTATTATTATTATATAAGAAAGTTTTAGCCTCCCTTAACTACGACAAAGATGTTCCAAGAGAAGAAAGAGGAAGGCACCATTTAGTATGGAGTTGAGGGAACGCGGAAGCTATGCCCAAAGTGCACAGAAACAATAAGCTAGGAAAGAAGTTCATGAAACAAGAAAACAGTTGAAGAAGAAGTTAGTAGGTGCTGAAAAACAGGGCAGCAGTGAACCGAAAAAAGATGGTCCGTAACAAAACAAAAACCTATTTTATTACAACAAAAAGGAAGCCTACCTAACCTTTAGCTCGGGCCCTCACATGGTTCCCCTGCGAGCGCTAATTCCCATAGATACAATAGTTGTATCCCTCAGAGGGGCCCTACTGAGCGAGCTTGGGGTTTCTTCTCATTGGGAAAAGGAGGAGAGATTGCCAAAATTCCTCTTCCCACTCTTTTATTTCAAACGGACAACAATTCAGTTAGGAGAAGCCGTAACAACGTCATTGATTTTGTAACAAGGCATTCGAATATCCATTGCACATAACAACTTGATTGAAATAGAACATTTTCTTGCAACAGTCGCGCTGGACATGTGCGCCTAACGGGCTCTCGCTCACAGCTAATTGAAGGCTGAAAAGAGCCCCTTAATTCAGGTAATTGGAAGCGCTTGTGCCAGTCTTGAACAACATCCTGCAGGGCACCAATTGGTGTTGGAGGTTGCAGTGGACCTGCTGGTACGGAAGGCTGAAACTTGGTAATAGCAGTCTGTAGCGCTGGATGTTTTTTTTGTAAATAACAGTCTGTAGCGTAGGATGTTACCATCTTCTAAATAACAGTCACAGAACGGTAGGATGTAGTCATTTTGTAAATAATTGTCTGCAGTGCAAGATGGAAAAGGATGTAGCCATGTTGTAGATAACTCTACAGCGCAGGATGTAGCCATCTTGTAAATAACAGTCGCAGGATGGTAGGATGTAGCACTGTTGCATACATAACAGTTTGCAAGCGCTGGATGGCAGGATGTATTCATGCTGTGTTAATAACAGTCTACAGTGGAGGATGGTATGATGTAGTCCTATTGTATAAATAACAGTAAGTAGCGAGGTATCATAAATAACTTCAAAAGCGCAGTAAAAAAATAATTTGAATCACTAATTTGGGAACGACCATTCAATTCATCGGAGCATTTTCGCTTCGTTTGATGGTCGAAAAGCAGCCATAAGTAATTAAAGTAAAGAGCGCACAGTTATGGGGCAATTAGCGAGCGCATGCTTCAGCGTTCATTAGAGCAATTTGGCAAACTAAACTTTCTTCTCTCGCGACACAAGCAGGCCTCATTTGCCTGGTTATGAGACGCGCGTCAGCGAGCAGGGGCGGCATTTTTATAAATTGTTTTGCAGCCCGTAAAAATTGAGCGTTTGATCACTTACATGGGGAGCGTAAGTGCTCTGATATGTTCAATTGCTTAGGTTTAATCAAATAGTAAGTGATCGAAGAACTTATGTTATAAGGTAATCATGAAGTTCTAAATGTTTTCCTCCAGTGACATGAGCGAGGCT
Source organism: Morinoia aosen (assembly GCA_030386875.1). NCBI lineage: Eukaryota > Metazoa > Arthropoda > Malacostraca > Amphipoda > Talitridae > Morinoia > Morinoia aosen. The sequence goes on from CM059568.1 coordinate 54,915,833, forward strand.
CGTGAATTAAAAACGTGCACATGAGCCAGCCTCATCGGGTATTTGTTCTCACATCTGCTGCATGAAAAGCGACAGTCCCGAGCCTCATTTTAGCGGGGTATGCGAGGTGGTATGCAAGGATGCATACTGTCACGACCGAGGATATTGAAAGTCCGGGAGAGCTTCTGAGTATACTTAGGTAGAGAGGTAACACACGACCAAATGCGGCTCTACGAGTCGCGCACGTTAATTTATACTATCTCGATTCTGCTGACCAAGCATCCGCAATGCGGCATCCCGCATCAGGGCGTTGCACTGGCATACGTACTAACATATGTACGGACAACTGCGCACACAATAACATATTTAGCCAAAACAATTTCTCTTATTTACTCAGATGGAAAATTTAATTTCAGCTAATCAAATGTTCTGATTTGTCTAAACAAAAGAAAGTGATTTTGCAGACTTTTTATTTCCCTGTTCTCATCGCTTTAAAAGAATGGCGTATATTTTCTATTACTACCGAGCGGAACAAGAACGAGGAAGTGTGTGAGAATTTTCTGATGATTCCGAGTCTGATGAGCTTTGATCCACCGCTAGCTGCCTGCCGAGCTCGAACGCGTCTTTTTCGATCTTCGCGTCTACTTCCGAGTCGAGAAAACACTCATGTTTTCTGTCGTTCAGAGGAGGAAGAGGACGCAAGGCTTCGTAACATTTCGTGTTGTTGTTACGGCAACATCCACACCTTGGAAGCTTTCCCGACCCTTTCTAATCAAAGCTTGCTATAGAGATGAGGACTTATTTTCTCATAGAAGACTTTTCGTGGAAGAAGCGAAAATTCTTGCAAAATACAGTTAAAATACAGGTGGCTATTTATAAGTCTCGTAAAGTTTACTGTTTATAAAAGTCTCGTGAGGCTTATCTGAATGAGTTTGGCACGATCTCTTTGGAAGCAGGGGAATATTATGTTTTTTTTATGGTACGGTGGGTGTTTTTTTGCTCTTCGAATCAATAAGGCTCAAAATTCAAGTAAAGCTCAAAATTCCTCGCTACACATTGCGCTTACATAATATTCGCATATGTTCCATACAGCGCGCGCCGAAATTGAAAATTTGGTTAAATTCAGCCTTATCGCTATTATGAAAATAAGTTATGAATGAACAATTCATGCTAACTGAGGGGAAATATTTTTCAATTAATTTTGACATTATATTTATCGTTCTACCAAAGGAGACATTCATATATTACACCAAATAAGCTATTAAACAGCACCAACACATTTAATGTGATTATCCTTTTTTTAATGTTTAAAGAAGTAGCTCACAACGTTATTCCAACATTGAACCGCTAATATGTTCCCGCTACACAGCGGCGACGTCGCAACGCTCGGAGTGTAGACCACTTAAGACATCCCTTGCGTGCTGTTATTTTTGCGTACCCGTTACTCGGCCGGAAGTTTCTCATAAATTGTACCTCTATTGGCAGAAGGTAACTCGGTGACTGAGTCTGCATTTGCCGCACTCGGGGACTTGTTTAAAGCAAGTCCGGAAGGTCTGTAAAGAGGCTGCCTGTAATCAAACGGCTCTCTGTGGCCTGATAGACGTCTTATTCTAACGACTCTGCAATTCTTTTTGCGCACAGTTTCTTTCGAAATCAAAAATTAACATAAAATTGGAATAAATTTCACGGAGCGAAAGAGTGAGAGAGGTTTTTTTATTGTAATTTACAAACAAAAGTCCTTTTGACACAATCGTTTTTCTACTTTACTTTTTCTAGACGCGCCAGCGTAGTTACACCGCCTCCGGGTTTTATTGGGAGAAAAATTATTAGTATTTGTTTTTATCAACATGGCTTGTTTCCATTTATTTGTGATGCTCCGTTAAATATTATTATTACCATTATTATTGACAGCATTTGCCCACTCTTCTTGCTCATTCGTTAAAGGAAGATAAAACAACCACACGAAAAGAGAGGAAAGCGTGTGGAAGAGACCAAGAACAATGAGAGACCAAAGTCGGTTGGACGACACGCTGGCTTCCCTCAAGAGAGGCAGAGATGAAGAAACAGGAGAGTCAAGCCTCCCAACTAAATCTACAACAGACGACTACAAGAAGCAATGCGGATAACGCTGTTGCTCTCACTGCTAGACAGGAAACCCAACTTTCCAAAGTATGCTGACGAATGTGAATGCTGTCGGCAATACGAGTTACCTCACATGTCATATAGCGAGGTGGTCTGAGTCTCAAGGTGAGTTGCACGACAATTCTCATTGGCCTGTCATGTTATAAAAAGAAGGTAATTATCCTTAAGAAATCATACATCACTCTTGTCCTCTTTCTGTGAGATTTCACGTCAGGACACAAAAAAATAGGTTTACATGTCGTTTCATAAATAAAGATCAACGTCAATACTCCAGGATCTTACTTATCAAGGTCTTGTATATGTCAAAATGGCTTAATAGAATAAGGTTTTTCAAAGGTGGTCGTTTTAATCGTGCTCGAAAGCAGGGAGTTTTTATAAAAAAGGGCTCCCAAGTTGAATTTGAAGATTTGTAGCGAAATCTCTATCTCATACACGTATAAGAGCTACCAACTGCAAAGATGATCATCTGTAGCATATATAAATAGTTTCCTCGGGAAACGTCGGTAATGTTAGCCTAACACACGCGTTTCACCGTCCCTATGTAATGTTGTATATATATGATTTCTTAAAGACGACTTCTTTAACTTTTACTAGCTGTAAAAATATCGAGTGATACTCATTGGGTGTTATTCGACCTTCAAAGTTCCTCTCTGTAATAACATGGGTAATACTATTTTTACCAATATACCACTTTTCCTGTAACAAATTCATTATGCTAAGAGTGCCATTGTTAGGCAGTTACACCTTATTTAATAAAATACTGGACGGAGGGGGCCCGTGGTACGAGAGCCAGTGTCTCGGTGGCTCAAAAAAATCACGCCATCTGCATTGATACTAACTAAGGAATGTTTCACACATCATTCTCTCGTTTCCATCTCATTTTTATTCTTCTTTTAATCATTCTTCTGGTTCACACATCATACTTCATTTGTTTTTGCCTTGACCCTCACGCGCATGCACGTTACGATGCAGATAACCCTGAACTAGAAGGCTCTGGCTGAATTTGGTGATTTGCGTACATGGCGTGATGAGGCATTCTGGTGAATATACAGCGCACGGCTTTTATTTTGATACTCCCACACTTACTGTGATATGGAAATGACGCTTTGTTTATTTTTGCTGTGATGGGGAAATGATGTTCCGTTGACACTAACTGTGGTAGAGAAATGATGTTTCGCTTACACTTACTGTGATAGAGAAATGATGTTTCATTGAACAGTAGAAAGCCATACCAAATTCCATGCACGCTCAAGTAAAACAGGTCCGGGCTTACTGCCGCGTGTATCAGCTGATGAACACTTCCCGAGATGGGCAAGCAGCAGCGAGCAGCAATCACGGAACATGGAACTCAACTCGAGCAGAGTAAGGGGAGATAATATTGCTTTAATTGCCAAGCTGAAGGAGTTCATTACGCACCCCTCGGGATTGCACGACTCTTCCAGCCCCCGCGCCTCGCGAGGTTCCTGGAACTTTTTATTGGAAATCTTCATGGCTGAGAGCGGCAATTTTGTAGATATTATCAGAGTAGCCGGGCAGAAATGGGATTTCATTAAAACTGAAGAGGATGTTGTAGAGGGCTTTGCGCGCTTTGAATGTTATCGCATGCTTGGTTAAATGTTATTGCGGAAAAGCCGATGTTCATAAAGGCGTTCTAAATAACTGAAACCTACTGAGCAAATGAGATTGAAATGCTGAGCAGGACATGCACGTGTCCTTATCATTCACGTTTAAAATTTTTCACGAGTTGAATTTGATAGCGAATCATAATTGCCTCCTGGATTCAATTAGTTGCATGTTGAAGTAATTTTTTGAATTTCTCACTTATCTGCGGCACTTGTTTGCAACTGATGAGAAACACGTAAGTTTGATACACAAACTGGGCGTTTTTTTACGATGGTTCATTTCGCGTGATGTTTGACGTTGTGCTTTTAATTTCACCTCATTTAACTCTCGTTTCAGACATGGACTATCGAAATTACTTCAGGTTGGTAGTGTAGGTACTTAAACATTAGACTAAAAAGGACGTAGTAAATAACTACTCTAAAAATGATGCTACGAAATAGTTTATCGCTTGTACTAATTGTTTGGAATTTTAAAATCTTTTCAATGTGCGTATCATATTATCTAAAAATATATTCAAAAACCACAAATGTTTTTTGACGATCCATTTGCCGAGCTAACTTATAATTTAGTCACATCTTGATCATTTAATCGAATAACTTTGCATTAGACACACCAGTAATGCACTGATATAAAAGGGATCAAATTAGATAATCAAACTAGACTACAAGTTAGTTTAGGCCACGCTAGCCACAACAGAAGTATTCCCAAGAGAAGAAGGTGTCAATGTACCATTTACGATGAAATAAAGGGAACGCAAAATTTATGCACAATAAATGTCTCCACACCCAACGCATAGACATGGACAAATAAAAAAGCTTACGAAACAAGATAAAAGTTGCAAAAAGTAACAGGAGTAGAAACAATTTGCTGTGAACCTAAAAAAGACGGTCCGTAACAAAACAAACACCTATTCTACTTAAAAAAGGCCTATCTAACCTTCAGCTTGGGACCTCACATCTTCTCCTTGAAGCGATAATTTTCATAGATAAAACAGTCGTACCATACTGGAGAGATAAATTACATATTTTGAAAGTAATTAATTGACATATTATATCCACCTAATGTAGTTCTTTGCAAAGAAAAGTGTGGAAAAATAGCTGAATTATTTCAAATGGGATAGTAAGGTATTTTTAAGATTCCGTTTAAGTTTAATTAAACAAGGCAAAAGATCCCTGCACCCTGTAAGCCATCACCTGTGTTATTTCAGAAGCGGCGCACGAAACTAATTCTAGTAATTTGCAATGCAGTTCAGTGTCCCACAACGCAACACAAAGAGAACCAACACAAAATAATAACACATGTCAACTCCGGACTCCCTAATTTCTCACCCCGCTCACTCCATTATTGTTGTTCTGTTGGTTTGAAGTCAATATATAGCTATTGGACGACAGGGATTAAATGCTGATCTCTTTGAAGTCTACAAGTCACCATTGTTGTGATGCTGACACGAGCCTGGGGCTTTGTTAATAGAGGCTGAGCTCACTTGACGATGTCGTGTAATCTATGGATCTGCCATTTAGTGTTACTATGTTGTTCTCTCAGTCGCCAATAAGAGGCTTTACCCGGCCTTTGAGGGCTATGCAAGCGTTGTGTTATGATGCAGGCGACACTCGATTATTGGTCGGATTAAGTGATCACATTTGTACAGTGAATTCGCTCTAGTTTCATGAGGACAGCATTCCATTGTTGCAGGAGGTTAAAGTCTTTACGATCAATTTTTGAAAAATACTCCTGAAGCTGTGTCGTTTGATGATTTAAAACTTAATTTTCACGGTGAATTTTACGAGAAGTACGTACTTAAAAATGCCGAAAAAGAAAAGTAAAATTTCTATCTCGAAATAATTCGTATTTCGCTCTAAGAGATTGACGATGTCGTTTGGGCACCATCAGGCTGGAGGGGGCAGCTAGCCTCCAGCCATTCAGGCAACAGTTTGAGCGCCGTCACGCTGTGTGACGGCACTCAAACGGTTCCTAAAATTGCTAGAGGCTGACTGCCCTCATCCGGTGTGATGGCACTCAAACTCTTGCTAAAATTGCCAGAGGACCATAAATAGTTCGTCATGAAAAATAGCAACAACGAAGAACTATTTCAAAGCAACTAAAAGAAGACGCACTTAATCTTCAGCTTGGGACTTCCCTGGGAGGTGAGCAGCAGACTTTCAGCTCATTTCAGTGTAGTAATTCAAGAAAATGTACACTTCAGAAATCGTGGAAGGTCTGTCTCTATTTGCCTTTTCTTTGCAGGCACAGCAAAATAAGAAATAATAATGCCTCATGGTTATCTGTTTACTCGAAATATTGGCAACTTTTGTTGTATGGCTCTACCCTTGCGGAATTTATCTCAGACCAAAAATAGCACATATCTGCCGCTGAAAATAAGCGTTGCCATGGAAACAAAACGCAGATGGAAAGGTTCTCGCTCTGCGTGCCTGATTCACAAGCCAGTTTTGCAATGAAGGCTTCGTAAAAATGAGATCTTCAAAAGTAACTTTAGCGCTCCCTCAGGTGCCGTCAATATTTATCTGAGATTATTATTAAACGAAACTTTGATGTTGATTCTTTTAAAAGAATGCATTAATATTTCCTTTTGCCATCAGGAGTTCATTTGAGTAAATTTTTAATGATCTTTAAATTTCAAATGTTTTCGGAAATGCGATTTTCTCATTCAAATGCACCATGGAAAATTTTTAATTAGAAAAGTACGAGGAATATTTTTGTGCGCAAGACGCTGATGCCAGTCGAACAAACATGTACTAGTACATCCCTTATTTTTGATGTATTCTGCAAAGCTTAAAAGCGTTAGTAATTATTTTCCCCAAATATCTCAGTTGACAAAGATTAAAATAGTTTACCTGATTAATTGTATATCTTTTGATTCTACACATAAAGTTTGTGGAAACACGTGTGCATCTCTTGTTTATAAGTTGAGTCGCGCACGTTGTGCATCGAATTCTCCTTTTATTCTCTATTTTGACATCATCAAAAAAGCCAAAATTTTACAACCAAAGTGAATTTAAATTGAGCACCTTCACATGCACAAAAACAAAGCATTTTTTGCAAAATATGCATGCACTTTTTGCCTTACCGACTTGAAGAAAACATTTCAACAAAAAAGGAAATAGTTGCATCCTTTAATCCAACATTCAGGCATTCATCTCTCCAGAGAGAAGGTCGCAGGTCTCACACACAACGAACCCAAGAGCTGCATTCAGAATCGCATGCAATAAAGCAATGCCCTAGAGCACAAGAGATGGACTTTACATTGAAGGTAACTAGGCATTGTGATGGCAGACGGAGGGCATTGACTTATACCGCCAACAACGAGACTGAGTTCGGAGGTCAATCAAAACCCCAGGGGAAGTTACAAAGCTTCTGCCATGAGGGTGGAGGTCATCTCCATCGAGGGAAGCCATGAAATTCAATTGCCTATTGAAGAGCCTCGCAAGCCCCCCACTGCATGACAGTCGCTTCATCTCTGCATACAGGGTACATGCGAAATTGATTTGAAATGCTATTGATGAGTGTGTTATGGTGGACACTTTGTACTGGTACTGCTAGCTGCTCTATGTTGCCAACCGTGATGTGGTACTGCTAGCTGAATTATGTTGGTGGACACCATGTTGTGGTACTGCTAGCTGCACTATGTATGTAGGTGAAAACCATGTTGAGGTACTGCTAGCAGTACTATGATTCAATTTAAAATAGGATATAGATAATGACAGCAATCATACTTCACCGATCACTTGAATAACTAAAGTGAGTAATGATTGTACGTGGGAAAGAGGTTCCACTGCCTCTGTAATTCTCGCGATGAAGTCAGGAGTTGTGTCGACGCAAGTTGCATAGACGCAAAATATCTCTAATGCTCAGCCAAATGGCTAAAAACCGGAAATAATTAGTAACGTCAAAGTATTTCAGCCCACGTAAACTTACTTCTCAATGGGATCCCACTCTGCTTGTTAACTTTATTGGCTGAGGCCCTAACGAGCCAATTGGATTTTGTGATCTGGTCCGTCGTGATGCTTCACTTGATTTACTCAGAGGGGCTAGAATAGGCGAAGATCTAAAGCTGGCAAATTCGTTGCTGTTATTTCTCGGATCCTTTCGCAGGACTACAAACCCTGACAAATTGGATCGACCTTGTCGTGAGCACGCTCCAGTAATCGGAGGCTCGCTCGACCTTGTTGACATCGCGCGTTGCACTTGGCCTTACAGCAACCGGCGAAGTAGAGAAGGTATAAATAAAATGTGGTAGTAGCTTTATAGGACGAAAAAATTAATGAATTTGCCGTGCAAAATTGCTCTTTGTGGCATCTAAAGCCTCAATAGTAATTCGTTGAAAACTTTAGCACATCATTGCTGGAGGAACTTTCAATCTGGGGAATTTACCTTCACATGTTTTTCCGTCCTGGGCGCGAGTCCAACGCATCGAGTCGCGCGGTGCGGTCCTCTGCGCGGAATGTGACTTTTTCGAGAAAGTAAGGTAATGGATTTGAATTTTTCGGCTGTGGGTAATTTTCCATTTTTTAATATACTTAACTTTACTATTTTGATAGTTTCTTGATGATACAAGCGAGTACACAGTCTCAAGTTTGCGACGATCAAAAAATTCTATGCCTGCATCTCGTTTTGACACGTTCATTTTTAAGCTTCTTCGTGAGAGCTGTAATTGTTTTCTGTTCACTGCTTTTCTTTGAACGAACGAAAGCATCACCCAGAATAATTCTTAAAGAAATTCACCGAAAAAATTACGAGAGGTTTATTATGAAATTATCTCACACTATTCGAGAGGCGAATGCCTATTTTGACTTCTTAGTCCATCAAAACTGTTTTCAGATTGCAATAATGTCCTTACTGGCAAAAAAAGGAGAAAAGATATGCAAAAAAGATTGCAATAATGTGAACAGAGCTAATTATTCCGCCACACGGCAATAGCAGAAATGACATCCATCCTCTATACAGAAATGACGAACTCGGGAATATCAAACACACTGATGAAACGCATCTGCAGCGGAGGTGAAACGCAGTATACAATGATAATAGTGTGAACAGAGCTGTAAAATAACACTAAGCCTTCACATTATTCTCTTTCAGGGGATAGTATCCGTTTTCATTGGAAATGCCTTAATTACAGGAAAAAGATTGCACGGTACTCTTGCTCGCTACCTGCGCGCCGGATCTGCTCCTCACAGCACAGACACTGTAGACCTAGTCGGTTCTTCTCAGTGATTTGCTCAATTGCTTGTTCAGAGCGCATTAATAATTATGAACATTTTTGTGCGCGTCATTAAATCATGCAGACTATTGTTCCTGTACTCATTAATTAGCATGTCGATCAATTATGCTTTATACAGTTTGTTTGGTTTGATATAATGATATTATAGTTCTTTCTACCAGTTTTAAAATATTTATCTTGAAAAGCAATGCACTGTTATAAAGTAACTAATGAGGTGTCAAGCTCTATCTTTATTGTTTTTGCTGTAAAATTTACCCCATGTTCTTGCAAACTGAAGACGGCTCAGGGCTTGTAACCAGCACGAGATTATACGCTAGGTTAGATTTGCATGAAAAGTGTTCTGGATTAGCTCGCGTGGGCTTGAATTTTTATTCTGCACATCAGATTTACATAGATCAGTGCGTCTTCCCTTTACTATGTAGAACAAATTTTTCGATAATAGAATCCACGTCTCAAGCCACAAGTGATAGTCAATATTCTTCAATATCGAAAATCGCTGAATTTGAAGAACTGTCAGTTCCACACCCGCAAACACCGAAAAGTCGCCAAGATCTGAGAGTGTCTGGGAGCGTGACTAAAAATAAATTCATAGAAGCCGTGCTATTTGTCTTTTGAAAACTGCGCGCCGCAACTCGATGTGAAAATAGACGTAAATAACGAGTTATGGTAACATTTTTTTTTCACGAAGCTCAATGACGCCGTGTCATTCATCATTTATGTCACTGGCACATAAAGTAATGCCATGCTCATTTCTCGAATTGCGTGTGCATTACTGCTATCACATTCAACATTAAGTTATATATATTGAATTATAAAGGATTAGGCGAAGTTTCTGTCAAATGCGAGATTAGTGGCTGAATAGAAATTTCTTCAGGGTAGAGGCTCACGTCTCTTAAATAATAAAGAGTTAACAATTTATTTAATGAAATAATGAAGCTGAACAGAAATAAGGAACTGGTGAAATGGAGAATTAGCACTTGGGACCATCAAAACTGCTAAAAAATCAAACTGGCAAAGCTATTTCGTGCGTTGGTTACCTAACAGTAACCAGGCTAATTGTCTCTTCGAATTTCACCCGTTACAAAAATAACTATGCTCAACAGAAATTGTGAGGGTCATTTCTGTTTTAGAAATATATTCAGGAATTTGCGCTGCAAAAACGATAGAGAAAAACTAAACATTGACTACTATCCAATACTTCAACACACCTTCGTCCGCTCGTGACACGTAAAGGAATCCAAAAAGCACGAGGTATGTGACGTGCTGAGCATGCCTTCACAGGTGCCGCAAGGGTCGCAACAAAACAGGCTCGAGGGGAAAACACCCAACGTAACTTCACGCTGAACGGTGACTCTTCTTGAGATGCAAAGGATGGTGTAGCCGAACGTACACATACACAACATTTTTAAGAGCCTAGCTTTTCGGGTCATGAACAAAAATCGATTACGTATTTTATTCACACGTATTGCAAATGAGAGGGAGAATAAATTAATTTATAAGTAAGCAAATCGTAAGAAACTAACGAGCAGGAAACAAAACAGGAGGAAGTTCGTGCGTGTTACGAATGGTGGTTGACGGTGTGAGCAGTCCTAAAGACCTATAACAAGGCACCAAACTAAGCTGTACTGAGTTCACTCACTTAAGACCATCAACTTTAATCAGAGCAATATGTTCACCAAAAAAATAGAGTCTGGAGCAAAGAGTCAGACAGGCAACCGTAGACACACTTGTCAGTTTTCTGATTTAAAACTTCAAATTAAGTGTCAAATAAAATTTTACAATAAAAATCATTCAACTTCTAGCAACCTTATACATTTACCAAGGACCTAACGGCTTTTAAGATCAAATTTAATTTGTAAATAACTCATATTGGATTTTTATCTAGAAAAAGGACACTTTCTCTCAGACAAAAGGGAAAGACGGGCAGAGGAAGAGGAAGTTCACTCGACCTACTGGAGACAAACTCCGTCACAGGAACCTCCAGAGTGCGACCTCCAATGCTAAAGCAAGTCACAATATGACAACCTCAAATAGCACGCAGTGTGCCAGCTTTGCAGCAGCCCTCTCAAAACTAAAGAGATTCCGAGGGATTGAGGCAAGTAGGTCGAGCTGTGCGGGGTGTGAGCATGCGAGCGTTCCCTCAAGTGCTTGCGCCGTCATCTGGCGCGCTTGTTGTGGGAGCTGCGCTTCTCATTGTGCTACATCTGTTCGCCCTGACACGCGCCTTGCACTGCAAATACGACCGCAATGGAAGCTTTTGCTAAGTAGGCAAGGAACTCTGCTTGTATCTAAACTAAAATCTCTGAGAAAACGCTTGAAGTTTGCACCACAAATACGACCCCAAAGGAAGCATTTACTAAGTAGGCAAGGAGCTCTGCTTTTATTCAAAATAGAATAAATAAGCTAAAAAGCTTCAAGGTTTGCACCACTAATACGACCGCAATGGAAGCGTTTGCTAAGTAGGCAAGGAACTGTGCTTATATTTAAACTAAAACCTCTGAGAAAAAAGCTCAAAAGTTTGCTTCGCAAATACAACAACTATGGAAGCGTTTTCTAAGTAGGCACGGTTCTCTGATTTTATTCAAAACGAAATAATTAAGAGAAAAAGATCTAAAGTTTGCGCTACGAATCCGACCGCAATAGAAGCATTTACTAAGGAAAAAAGTCTGCCTTTATTCAGAATAAATTTGTGAGAAAAAAGAAGTTCTAAATTTTCCAAAACAATAAGTAAGATGCAGTGCCTTAATATGGTAAATTCGTTAAACTGTGGTACGTATCACTTTTTTCTTTGAATACTAATTATCATAGCCTGAATATTCGAAAACTAAATATTTTCATCAACTTATACAAAATTCGAGCAAGTTGTTTCTGTTTCACTAGCAGGAGGAAAGGCAGGACTTCGAGATGAAACCGAGTCACGAAATACTGCTTACTGATTCCTCTACAAAAGGTTATGGAAATCATTATCTGTTCGATGGGAAATTCGAATCAAGAAGGAAGGTGTCGTTAAGTTTTTAAGTAATATAGAGGCTGTATTGTGCCTTCTCCAAATTGTGCCTTCTTCTTCATCAGATCATAACGCAAATAATTTGAAACTAACATACGACAACACTCATCAAGTGTCAACAAATCCGTTTACCTACGAGTGCATGCTCCGTCGGCACAATTTTAATTGCAGTCGCTTTACCCTCATTGAATTGAGACAGCTTTCAAAATTTGTGAAGAATTCAAGCCAACTCTCCAAATTGAATACAGGACTGGTATTCGTAGAACGCAAAATCCTTTTCCTGTAAATTTTTTCGAAGCTTCTTTCTTAATTTTATTGTGTTAGAACTGACCAAAAACAAGGAAAGAAGTGTTGTTCAGGTATATCTTTTGCTCAGGAATTGCAGCTAAAGCAAACAAGGAGCTCGATACAAAGAAAAATTTCCAGCACTTTTGCTCACTCATTGCCGAGAGTTGGGCTTGTTCTTTAAAAATTTGAGCATTTCTGAACCAAAAAAGACGCTACATCAACACACAGGAAAATTCTGGATTTTGTCTCTTACTGATCGCTTTCTCATTCTGGAAATAAATGCATTCTAGTCACAAACAAACATTGACGCACAAATTTACATAGTTACTAAATGCGTTAGATAAAGGAGAGCATCCGCTTCGAGCAGTACGGGTATACTGCAATTTTCAATACGTAAAAGAACTGCATTCTTAGCTTTGACCCAACATCATTTGTTCTCAACAATTCATTCAATTGAAGCTTAAAACACCAATTTTTGAATAAGAAGCAATGCAAATAAATTTGTTGAAAATATCGAACTACTGAAAATTACGATGCCCAGTAAAGTGCAAAATTCTCTACCTATTTTTCCAACTACCATTTTTGAGCGTCTGCAGTTGATTTCACTTAAATAAAATACAGGAAATCTCCAAAAGAAAATCCACGAGAGCTCAGTCGCTTCTGAGGAGAGGAAGAATAAAAGACCGGTCTTTATCTAGGAACGATATTTTCCGCACCCATAATATAGAGCTCTTCTGCTCCAGAGACATTTAGCCCTGGAGGCCGTCTTTTAATTTCATTTGCGACTCTCCTGTAAGTAGAATACATGGCTTCTTCTTTTCAAAAGGAAATACTCTTAAACTCCGAATTGTGAAGAAGATCCTATCTACCATTTTTTCCAATTCAGTCAAATTGCTTTTTTCAGGATCGCGATTATTTTCTTCCATTTCGATTCGAGGTAGAAGTAACACACTGATTAAGCCAAAACTTTCAGTTTCAACTCATTAAATTAACGTCTGGATATATTTGCTCGCTGTACCGTTCTCACAACCGCCGCTGTTAGACTGGCCCTGACATCAGGTTGCCACCTACATCAGAATTCAAAGAAGAAGAAACTACCAATGCCGTGCAACGGAGAACTTCAAACAACACATTAAGGTATAAATTAGTCAGGAAATAATATATAATAGATCTATTTACAGCCATTTACTTTGGAATCCGCCAGGACGTTGTAGGATTACGGAAGAAAGTCGTGAGCTTAGCAGAGCCGCTTCCTGATGTTGCGAGTAATGCAATACTGTGAGTTATGGTGTTTTTTTTATTGTGAGTTATGTTGCTGCACTACACAAACTAAGCCATCATGTAATAAAAATAAATAACTTCAGCGGGGGTGAACCGCGAAGACATATTGAAGCCACTGAATCATCCACGTTGGAGAACGAAGAAAATTCTGGAAAAAATCATGTCCCTAAATCCTCCGCACATAAAATTTTAAAAAACTATCTGAAGACAATTGGGATCAAAGAAGCAATTCGGACGCTTTATTTCTCTTTTATACTTCTAGAACATTTTCACGGGTGGAGCAATAGCAAGCTTGTAGCATCATAGTTGTCGGCACGTGCTACAGAGGACTTGCTATGAGGTGGGGATATAGCCTCGATAACTTGATTATAGCGACAGAAAGCTAGAGTCATGGTGTGCGTTATCCAGGGTTGTACGTTTGTTTGACGCTCACTGAGAAAATATGAACATAACTAAAGTTGACGCTAAAATATCGAGAGAAAAAGTGAGATCGTGCATAGCGCATTAACTCGGTGCTGTCATTACGGATAGTGAATTTTTCAAATATTAAATAATTAAATAATGAAGGCATGTACGGATGCTTTATTTCCAATCAAGCCTGATACATATCACCTTGTACATTGGATTTTCAAATGCCTTAGAACTAACGCCAGGACGCCATGACGCTTTCCCCCGGTCAAGACCGGTACCCATTTCAGACACCTGGGTAGAGTGGGGTATTGTGCTTGGAATTTTTCTCCTATACCCAACAGAGAAAATCGCCACTGCCAGCACCGAGTTTCGAACCCGGGTCCCGGCCGCACGGCGGCGGAACCTATAGCACACGGCTATCGCGAGCACTATTACAGAGGTTCTGGCTTCCAGTCCAGCATTACATTAGCGAAGTGTTGCGAGAACACTGCTGTTAAGTACACATTCTATCTAACTCTTGAGTGACGCAAAGAGCATTTTGATCAGCATTGTGATGAGAGAGCATGACATCGCTAGAGCCTGGCCATTATGCTAATGAATTTCGTAAGTTATTCTGTCCTTAGCAGTAATGTCAAGTCTAAATTCGACTTAATTTTAAAGAAAGTGCTTCGATCTGCCAGATCAATTTTTTTCGACGTCTCCATGAGCTAGGTGCTCGAGCTCAGGAACAGTTCGTTCAGCGTCTGTGATCAAAACATATCAATATTATTTTCAACTTTTATTAAGCAACGGGTCGATAAAATGAAGTGTTACTCCAGCGCCAAATCAGTAAGTCGCATGAGATATTCCTGAAGTATTCAAATGAGTATCACTGTTTAGCGTCAAAGGAACCGATCGCACGTTACCTCTACGAAAGAATGAGGAAAATAATGTAAAAACTAAATATTTTCATGTATTTGAATATCCGTTATGATTATATTGATTGATTATAAGTTACTTTCAGATTCCGTACGACAACAAGGATGTTCAAAGAAAGGAAGGATGAGGGAACCATTTAGTGTAGAGTTAGGGGGAACGCGTGATTTTCGCGCAATTAAGGTGTGTTCCTGCACCGGATCTCATGCGCATAGAAGCAGTAACTTCTGTTGAAAGGTTTAGAAACAAGATAAAAGTTGAAAAAGAAAGTCAGAAGTGCAGCTAGAATTCCCACACTAAGCTTGCACGGTTAATGCAGATTGTGAGACAAGGAGCAGAGATTGTCTGATGAGAGCAGCAAGTCTACAATTTGCGAGTGGTAATCACACCTGCGTCTGCAAGCGCTCCCATGTGCAGCTCAAGAATATCAAGGATCTCCAAATCCCTCGAGGAAAGCTCATGGTCAGGCTCTTCTAGCACACTCCATCAGGGGGAGATGAAAAGCTCTACGATTCCAGCCTGCATGTACGTATTTTATTTTTTTGGTATGATATTTCCACAATGTTCGCAAGAAAATAATTATATTTTTACCTTTCATGTCAATGGAAATCTAATTTACGTTTAATTCGCGCTATCAAATTCAGATAAAACCCTAGCCTCATCTATAAATAATCCCCAAATCTGAATTTAACGCATGATATTTTAGGTAAAATATTCTCGAGGAAGCAACGAAAAGGAGAAGCATAATCAAGATAAACCTCCACTTTAGGCCTTGAAATTATACGGAAAGCGATGCCTCGCATCGAAATTTTTTCCAATACAATTTGTCATCGCTTGTGTTCGATGCCCTGCACTGCGCGGATTGACTTCGCTTCAATTTCGGTGAAAACTCGGAGAGATCTTCTGATTCGGAGGGACCTTTCTGAGCTAAACTCCTCAATTTGTCGGACACGGAAGCAGAAAAGCGAGGCAGAAAAGCTCCCATTGAAGCTCGTCTGGCGAGTCGAGAGCTGGGGAAACTCGGCCCTCAACGAGGGGCAGCACAACTCATCCTTCATCAAGGACAAAAAGGGGAACGTGATCCTTTAATTAAGAGGATTATAGACGATGATAGAATAATCTGATCTCAAAAATGACTCAAATGAGGAAATATGCTTTCACAGTTCCGATGCTTGACAAAACGAGCGTCGCTTCACGCATAAAACTTGACTGAAATTTAGCGTTTCACAGCATTGAAACTGGACTTCACGGATTGTAAGTTACACGAAAGAAAACTCTATTGACAGAAGAAGTATTGCAGCACATGTGGGCTACACTTACCAACATTTCCTACGCAATGAAAACCAATAGTTTTGTGAGAGCTACTGAGATAATGCGAAGTCATGAAATACACAATATTATTTTTTTTAATTTAAAAAGCGTTATTGCTTCGGTGGTCAGGGTCGCTGCTGCACTTGGAGTCCAGCAGTGATGAAAAAAATCAATTCTAGACCGACGCCGCCGTCGCTGATGTGGGAAGTGAGAAACATTGAAATTATATTTTGAAGTTCGATGTATTTCATGCGCTAACCGTCTAACTTTTTCGCCACCTGCATGCATGTTTTTCGTTGCCATAGTCATTAAATCGCTTAGGCGGCGAAAAACATGCATGCTCCGGCGAAAAATTAAGTTGTTCTTCCCACGCATACGTTGCAAAAAATCAAACTCTTGCAGGACACAAGATCAATTTCAAAACATAAATTTTTCAATCAAAACATACTTCAAAAAATTCAAAACCCAGGAGAGTAAAGTTAGTGCGGGTTGCAGAAAGTTTTACTACCTTCGTGACACTTTGCCAAGGCTGTAACTCGAGTCTGACGCTCAGAAGGTCGACCAAAACCTCAGGAACATTTCGGCAGATTTACGGCTCGGCAGATTTACGGCCCGCAATAACAGCGCAATTTCTGCCATGAATAGCTTCATATTCATATTCTTCTTGAGGCCACGGCATGTTTATGATGCACTGACTTCACATTCACCAATTTATGCTCAATTTTACTCAGTACGAGGGCGAGACACGTTTTTGAAATCGATAAATTAGGGCTAGCACATACCAGAAGCGAAACGACTCGCTGCTTTTTGGTCATTCTAATCCTACATACAATCTTTTTTTTAATTCTCTCCTTCGGTTTCCATGGGAGTTTCAGCGAACATCATCCAAAGTTTTATCGGGGTCTCTTCTGTTATCTCCCAAGAGTCTCTCTTCGAGTCTTTATGGGGTATGGAACATGCGTAAGATGACAGCAGACCTTATCCTTAGCGTTTTTTCCTCTTAAAAGGCAATTATATTATTTTCAATCAAATAGTACGTAGAGTAAGTGTTTTATTTCAACAGATTACTAATAACTTGAATGAAAGTCTTTGTTTTCCTTTTTCATTACTGGCTGACACAACTTCGTAAAGAACATACGTATGGAACAACTGCCGCTCAAGCAATAAAGGTTTGTTCACGAGACTACATGAAAAATTAATTCGCGCATTATATATGAGGACTAATTATTTCAGCGTTTGATCGTCCAACAAGCATCGATTATTTTTCCATTACGGAAATTTTTTATGGCAACCTCATTACGAATGGGATCGTCGGAAACAAAAATTTGCTGAGCGACCGACTAGAAATAACCTAAATAAGAGACTGATTGAGGCAATACCCAGCGTGTCTGTAATGCGGCAGCCTCACATAAATTAGAGTTCAGGCTCGAATGTCAGCGTTTTTCTCGCAACTTCTGCTGCGTTGCTCTAATTTCTTCTCCTATAAATGGCCTGGGTCTACAGCCCTGTATTTTGAAACCTGTGATGTGTTGTGTTTTGAAACCTGTGATGTGTTGTATTTTGAAACCTCTGATGTGTTGTGTTTTTAAATCCGTGATGCATTGTGTTTTGAAACCTGTGATGCATTGTGTTTTGAAACCTGTGATGCATTGGGTTTTGAACCCTCTGATGTGTTGTGTTTTTAAACCTGTGATGCATTGTGTTTTGAAACCTGTGATGCATTGGGTTTTGAAACCTGTGATGCATTGTGTTTTGAAACCTGTGATGCATTGTGTTTTGAAACCTGTGATGCATTGGGTTTTGAACCCTCTGATGTGTTGTGTTTTGAAACCTGTGATGCATTGTGTTTTGAAACCTGTGATGCATTGGGTTTTGAACCCTCTGATGTGTTGTGTTTTTAAACCTGTGATGCATTGTGTTTTGAAACCTGTGATGCATTGGGTTTTGAAACCCGTGATGTGTTGGGTTTTGAAACCTTAGATGTGTTGTGATTTTTGTTCGAAGTCTGCCGATTTAAATATTAAAATGATGAGTTATTTACGAAGTGCGAGTGTTTATTCAGGTAAGGTAGTACCAGTATTCATTTCAAAAGTCATAGAATTTATATAGGAAGTGTTAGCAATTATCAAAGAAGTATAAGTATTCAATTTGGAAGCTCCATTATTCTCTAAGGAAATGCCAGTATGCATTAGAGAAGTATCGCTATAAAAATACCAGTATTTGTTTAAGATTACAATTATTCAATTAGGAAGTACAGTATTTATTCAGGAAATGATCAGGCAACGTTCGCGACCATGCTAAAATTTATTACCTTTTCATTGCTAAAGCAAGTTATAGCAACGGAACCTCTTTAGCTTACAAAACCTCGAAGATACTCCACAACTTTTTGGCTCACACAACCTTTTGGCTATCACTAGAGTCTTTTAAGTCAATTTGTTAGTAAGAATTTAAAATTTGGAATTGAATTATTCTAAAAAAGGTGGCTTCGTACCACCGACAGGGAGCCCTGTTCCAACTTCATTTTTATTTATGGCTTCGCAATAAAGTTAGTTTAGTAAAAACTTTTTCTCGGAGAACCTCAATGCAAATGCTGACAAATTTTTAGCCGTGTATGGTCTGGATTTGTCCTCTCATATCACCATGACTACAAGCACCGTTATTGGATTTGCCCGGACATCAGGTCATAACCGACGTCAGAATGAAAAAAGGAGCGGCCACTCGGCTGTGCACTTCAAAAACTACGTCAAGGCTCAAATTCAAGGTGCATCATGGTACAAAACCACTTCAGACTACAAATTCGACAAGACACAAAATATGCAAGGACGGCTTACTAAGAAAGATTTCGAACTACATCTGGTAAGGAAAGGATTACGGCATTTAGTACTCACCCTGAGTTGGCCGAGATTGTTCTTCTGCTCGAGGGAGCGCATGGAGAAGTGAGGGGAGTCCAACTGCAGCGTGTGCGACAACTGCCGCTGGAAGCTCTCGTGCCGCTGCGGCACCGTCGGCAGCGTCGTCTGGCGGGCTACCTGCGCAGCACACGCCAAAATTTCTTTGTGAGTCGCTTCCGAACTGGACTTGTGTGAATATTGTGGGGTTGTTACGATTATTTGGCTTATAAATGAAAGTGTATTGTCATTGTGGTCATAAATTTGTATGAAGATCGAGGTTTTTACGATGCATCAAACGGCTTATAAGTGAAAATTTATGGGTTATTGTGGTCATAAATTTGTATGAATATCGAGATTTTTACGATGCAGCAAACGGCTTATAAGTGAAAATTTATGGGTTATTGTGGTCATAAATTTGTATGAATATCGAGGTTTTTACGATGCATCAAACGGCTTATAAGTGAAAATTTATGGGTTATTGTGATCATAAATGAATTTTGAATAATCTGAAAAAAACATTCAAGATTAAATAAGTACTAGTGATAAATTAAAAGTGTCTTACTCCTTCGATCAAATGATCTTCACGATAAATTAGATGGCTTTAACAATGAACAACTGATTGACTTTAACAATTGATCGACCTTTACAAATACACAACTTTTCACAATAAATCGAATGGCTTTCACGACCAAATTATAATTTCTTGCTCCTATGAATAAATTATGAAGCAAAGAGCCAGCATTTCGCTTGGACGGATGTTTTGGATGATCTTTTTTCTCGGCAGCGGAAAACCTTGGCTTGTTTATTTTTTCTAAATGTTTTTGAATTAATTTGAAGTAGAAAATCATAATTTACAAATGAAATCCAAAAAATTAAAAACACGAATCAGATATGGAACGCATTTCATACGCCTTTTTTTATCTCCAAACTTAGATCTGGTCTAATAGACTCGCAGAGCATTTCTGTTTACTCTCAGTTCGTCGATGTTTTTATTGGATTCGCAGCGTGTCGCATGGCTAATGAGTGTTTCCTTGTAAAAGCTCGCTTGTTTTTCGTAGCGGGTGCTAACAAACTCCGCAACCGAACACTCAATTTCAGAAAAAAACATTTTTTGGGGGATCCTGTATGAAAATATTGTGGGACGTGGGAGTACCATTGACCTCACGTCTCGCAGCATGGAGCTGAATTTCTAAATAACGTACGTCGTCGTACGCAACAGCTCACAGTGTGTTATTCGAAGCCAACTTGGCTACGCTAAGTGCTATAGCACTTGATGCAGCCAAGTCCACCGTGACGAACTTACGCTGCCACGTACACCGTGCAATGATGTATATTGTTAAAAGACACGGCACCCTGACGAACTTACCTCAATGATTATATAATATTCCATTGCTTATCCACAATCAAGTTAAACACAGAGTTACTTCCTGAGTCAAACTGACGTTACAGGTCTTAATTTCCCTCTGTACATGGTTGTAAATCTCAGTTGATTATCTGTTTATTTTTTCTGAAAGTTTGCAAATAAATTTGCAGTAGGAAACTAGGCTAGAGCGAAGCAAACAAGAGCATGTTTGCTCTAATATTTTTCGCAGAGCGCAGTTGCCGGAAGGAAGACTTCAGCGAAGACATAAGAAGCAATCCCCGAAATGTGCTCTTTGCGTGACCAGCCAATCCGCGCAAACAACTCTGCAAAGTGGGTCTCCACGATTTTATTTCTTAAAACGGACGAAATAAAATATTTCCATTGCAGGAAAAAATAAAGTATTTTCATTGCTGGAAAACGTTTGAGCGAAGAGAGAAATAGACAAACTGGGCTGAGACAGCTTTAGTTCAACTGAAATGCTGCACGCTCGGCAACACAGGATGGAAAGTTCTCCTAGAGGCTAGACTTGAAAACGAGGCCGAAACCTTGCACGTTGAAAGTATCTTCTAGGTTTCACGATGTGGAACAGTTTACTTTATACGTGTGCTCTCATATTGGCCGCGGGGACATCGTTAGGATTTCTCTTTGAAGTGTTTATCAAAGCACGAGCTTTGCAGACAATTACGCTTCACAGTCAGCTCTTCGGCCTCAGACTTGGTGTTTCACTGTAGCAAATATTTGTAGCCAAGCCTTTAAAGTTCGCTTGACTAATTCATGAAGGACGAAGTAGGAGTATAATGATTAAAGTTTACTCCATTACCAGAGTACACGACCCATCAAAAATGGTGGGATTGAACATTGCTCGATACAGCACGCGAATCATTGAATTGCGTAGACAAAAATTTGAAATTTACATCAATCCCTGATGATACTTTAAACACCAGAGGGTGTACTGTGATCGTACTTATGGCACAACAATAATAACCTTTTACATTTTTTATACAATAACCCCTCACTTGTGCCAACCGGGTAAATTAATTTATTCTACACCACTTGTGATCGAAATATTATAGTTGTACATGTATAGAAATACTTGGCAGCTGTTATTAAATAGGTACATGGACTAGTGATTACAATTTCTCACCGTTTTAATTTGATGACAAGTATAACAATTTTTGCGAGTACACGTTCGAGCATTCTATGTGAACTCGATCAATTACAGTATCTGCAACACTGAACTTTATTTAGCGAACTTGCATTATTCTTCCGCTTAAAAAACAAGCATGCATGCTCGTTTTAAAGATCATGTCAATATCGCTGGAGGCAAATACAAAGTAAATTGCTTTGAGATCGACGCTGCCGGAAGTATTTCACAGGAATCGCTGT
This sequence comes from Morinoia aosen, assembly GCA_030386875.1. Taxonomy (NCBI): domain Eukaryota; kingdom Metazoa; phylum Arthropoda; class Malacostraca; order Amphipoda; family Talitridae; genus Morinoia; species Morinoia aosen. The sequence continues at coordinate 54,937,666 of CM059568.1, forward strand.
GCTCACCGGGAAAATAAGAGCAGCAGACAACAAGGTGCTGCAAGGGAGCAACGAAGATTGACACGCTAGCAGGTCGCCAATGTCCCGTGAAATTGAGCCACAATCCAAACCTTTGCTCTCTCGCTCCACAGGGACTTCATGAGACGTCGAGAATTTCCGTTCACTATAAAGTGACCGCTTGGATTCACGCCCGAGATGTGCGCGGTGAGTGAAGCTGCAAACAACTCCAGCTACGCGACTTTTCACTTCTGTTCTGCTTCAGACACGTGTTCAATCTATTGCCCTTGTAAAGCAATACCACAGTAGCGCTACGCCTTATTGTTCCAGTTTATCCTATTTTGTGTTATGAAGCTGAAGGCTCAAGTCCGTTCCGCGTACTATGAAAATTTTTATTCCATGCTGATGATTCAAATTAAACGGGCAGGCAGACTCTTTGAATTACAGACGAGCTTCTCAGTGAAAATTTTGACTTGAAACAAGAAGTACAACGGCAGCCGCTGTAGAAAAGACATGCAATAAGGAGCGAAAATATTCCATTACTCAGAATTCAATTCCTGGCTCTCGAGCCTTTAATCATGAAGCAAGCATGGAATGTGGCGGAAGTTGAAACATTAAAAGTACAATTAATGATATCGTTCTAGAATCTAATTGAAATACTTGAAATCAAATTAATTTTCATTATTGAACATCAAAGACGTCTTGAAATTCATGATTTCATCGTCCGTGACATGATTTTGCGCCGTAGGCACAATAACATGTTTAGTTGCACCATTTTTCATTGCATCGTACAACATCAGAGACGCTGACAACATCATTCGGCAAATAAGAATTTTCCACGTCGAGAAATCTCCCATCATGTTGGATAAGGGGTTAAATCCCCGAACTTTCCAGCACAAAATCCTAAAAAACTAATCACCGCAGCTTTGTACTTCTGAGCGATTTTCGCCTGCGCCTTAACTCCTGTGTGTGTATCGGTATAGAATTTCTTAAATACAATTGAAATGAATGTTAGGGCCGTGAGGGGTAGGAAAAGCTTAGACCAAGAAAACAGTTGCCGGACCACTGGTCTGCAGGGCAGTGCAGTATTACGCAACACTTTACAGGATTATGCATCACTTCGTAGCATTTCGCAACACTTCACAGAATTACGTAACACTTCGCAAGCATTACGTAACGCTTCACAGCATTACGTAATACTTTGCAACGTTGAGTAATGATTTGCAGCATTACGCAACACCTCGCAGCATTATGCAATACTTAACAGCATTACGCAACACTTCGCAGAGTTACGCAACACTTCGCAGCATTAAGTAACGCTTCGGAGTATTACTCAACACTTCGCAGCATTACGTAACACTTCGCAGCATTACACAACATTTCGCAGCATTACGCAACACTTCGCAGCATTACACAACATTTCGCAGCATTACGCAACACTTGGCAGCATTACACAACACTTTGCAGCACTACGCAACACTTCGCTCTTATTGTGTTTACTTTCGTCCCCTGGAACAACATCGAGAAGACACCAATATTGCGCAGCATCTGGGCTGGATACGGCGGAGTCTTTTCTCAAATAAGACGGTCTGTGTCTGTAGTTGATTCAAGAGGAACAAGCAACTTACTTTGTTATGGAAAGTGGTTTCTAGCTCGCACTGACGTAGTTAATTCGTGTGGTTGGTCTGAAAACTCGATTAAGTTTTGCGTACATGATTTGTGAATGCAATCAAATTTTTCAGTATATCGATGTTAAAAGGATAAAACTCTTATTTTTGCACCTTGTGAAATGAGCAATGCTATTAGTTTTTACTAATAACAGATGGAATTCCTTTCAATACCATTCATAAGGCAGAAAACACTAAATATTAGTTTACAATACTTGATATTAAAAAACGGTTGGGTTCTTAAGGAGCATCTTGGTGCATCAATTCCTAGCAACACTCTACTGTTATCAAACACGTACTGCATTAATGTCTACACAACCAGAAAATCGTCATCACATTTCACTCGCGACTAGGTTTAGCGAATAAGGTTAAACGTTTTTATATCTTGTTAATGATAGGATACCATAGAAGTCGCTGAACTGATTCAGGCCCACAAGTTGCTATACTCAAGTGTGTCCTTTGTACCGCACTTAAGAAAAAATCTACATATGCGTTGCTTATGGTCAATTATGTGTTTACAGCAGTCAAGATAATTTTACTGGAAATTATTATGAAGTGAGATATACTCAAGGAACTCTTCCTGTTGAGGTGCTTGAGGACTAGAAAAAAGCGTACATAAAAGCCTCAAAGTTGTGTACAAATTCGTAAGCAAAGAGTAAATTTTGTTGATTATCCTGGCATCGAAAAAATGATAAAAATGTTGAGAAATGCACGTACGCTCTGCATGAGAGAATGATTATTGTCATCTCCCTCAGTAGCGAAAAAAAATACTTTTTTGAGAGTCTCCTATTGATTGTAGCACCATTTGTTACCTAAAATTGCAGAAATTGCTCGTGTAAATGCACGTTTATGAAATTATTATGGAAGTGAAGGAAAACTGGTAAGCATGTAGAAGAAATGAAAGAAAAGAAGAAGAGAAATGATATTCTGAAAGTGCCGTTAACCCAGATAAAATTCGATTTTTATCTTTAGAAAATGGAAGACGAATAAAATTGTGTATATTATTCTTTGTTTTGCAGTCGGTTCTTTCAAGTAACGTGAATAATTGTTACGACAATAATTGATAAAAACTAAAAAATTTTACAGACCAACTCTCACTTCCTCAGTTTTTACTTATTTTCAAGTAGATTATATGAAAGTACACGTTTGGAGGAATTCTTTTTAAGGCACTGCTAAATCGAAGTCTGAGTCAACGTGTTGTAAAATAAATTTGTCAGTGCACAAAACTGATTAAAACAACATTTCGTAATGGTAATTATGTTTAAGGAACAGAACAGCATTTGCAAATTACGGAAACATCTCAGTTCCTCAGAAACTAACCAAAATAATCGGATTCTTAAAAGCACTGTGAAATTACGAGCATAACTGGCAACCCTTGCAATATTTTATTTCGCTAGCGCACCCAAAGCGTCGAAAATGGTCGCATTGTTTTCAAATTGGAGCGATAATTCTTTCGTGAAAAGGTTTTGTCGAGAGAACTGTTTACATTGATGTCATTTCATTTTTCTTTTCCTACATTTTTACACAAAGACATCTTTCCAATAAATGTTAATTTTAAATTACAATCCCAACCAAAACTTTAATATTTTATCCATGTGCGGCGTTCTGGTATCCAGTACGCAGGGTTATTGTAGAGACGGATGGACCGAGCGCGCAAAAAACTGTGCATCATTTTAAGAGGTCATTGAACAACAGATTAATCCTTGAAATCGCCTCTCACGGCCACGCCTCACAATGACTTAAGGCGCAATAGCGCCCGAGAATCTCAGAAATTATGGAACACACGCGATGCGCACAAAGAGCGCTTTGTTGGAGGCGATGGTGGTGGGTAATTACGCCGCTGCATCATCTGATGCTTATCACGCTGATGTGGGTGCGGTATTATGGATACGCTCGCCGCGGCCTTGGGCTGCTTCCAAAGTCCCTTATTCCTCACACGGCGCGGAGACGCTCACCACTCACGGCTCCTAGTTTGCCCGCACTATTTTGGGCCAAAATGATCAAGTTGGACTTTTTAAAGAAATTTGGCCGTGATGACTATTCCATAATTTGGCAACCCTACGTTAATGGTTGAGGGTCTTTATGGCCAAATTTTAGTTTGAAAAATTTATCAGTTTTCACCAGATATGTGATCAATTTGACGATCAAAGATGACGAGCGCGGTGCGAGTGGGCAGTGCAGAACTGGGGAAAGGCTTGGATTATTATTATTATTATTATTATTATTATTATATAAGAAAGTTTTAGCCTCCCTTAAGGGGACCATCCCGTGCCAAATTGGGTCCCCGAATGTAAATGCGTGTTTTTGTTGAAAAAGGATCCTTAGGGGGTGGGTTATTGTGCCATGAAATTTTATGGCGCTACGGACGCTAGAAACCCCCCCACGGGGGGTCCAAAGGGGACCGATAAACATCATTTTTGGACCCAATTTTTTTTCTTGTTGAAAAAGGATCCTTAGGGGTTGGGTTATTGTGCCATGAAATTTCATGGCGCTACGGACGCTGGAAACCCCCCACGGGAGGTCCAAAGGGGATCCCCCGGGGGTCCAAAGGGGTCCCCCCGGGGGGGGGGACCCCTCCACGAATTTTTCGAAAAATAATAAAAAACTAAGGCCTGAATCGAAAAAGTGACAGGAGTAAAAAAGGTTTACTTTCAACAAATACATATACTGGCCAATTTTCAAACGAATCGAACGAAAAAAGTTGGTGAGACCTCAATATGACTGAGTACTCAAAAGAACTGTAATATTTCTCTATAATTTTATGCACTATATTTCTTGTGTTTCATTGAAATTCAAGAGGGAAAACGTTGCTCATAATTCGTACATAGAAATAAATCATGGAAATTGCATTCATGTACTAAAATTTTCATGATACTCCAATTCAATGGACATACTTTGTTTTTGGGCTCTAGTGAAAAATTACCGTTTTTACCATTCAAATCGTATCAGGGCATTGAGTTTTGATGCTAGAACAAAACCAACGACAGTTTTAGAATCCTTGGAACATTTCTAACAAAAGTACATTCTCTTTGTTTTCAAATTCAAATATTTCGAAAAAATATATTGTTCTAAACCCAAAAAATTTTCAAGGGTTTAGAAAATTGAAAAAAATAGAAAAAATTCGAATTTCCAAAAAAAATAAATGTACTTTTGTTAGAAATGTTCCAAGGATTCTAAAACTGTCTTTGGTTTTGTTCTAGCATCAAAACTCAATGCCCTGATAGGATTTGAATGGTACCTAAATATGCCCCAAAAAACGAATTTTTCGTAAAAAAAAATAAGGCCTAAATCGAAAAAGTGACGACAGGTGACGGTTTACTTTCAACAAATACATATACTGGCCAATTTTCAAACGAATCGGACGAAATTAGTTCAACCCCCCGGATGGTCCCCTTAATTGCACGACAAAGATGTTCTAAGAGAGGAAGGAGGAAGGCACCATTTAGTATGGAGTTGAGGAAACGCGGAATCTATGCACAAGGTGCACAGAAACAGGAAGCTAAGAAAGAAGTTCATGAAACAAGAAAAAGTTGAAGAAGAAAGTAGTAGGTGCTGAAAAACAGGACAGCAGTGAATCGGAAAAAGTTGGTTCATAACAAAACAAAAACCTATTCTATTTCAACAAAAGGAAGCTTACCTAACCTTTAGCTCAGGCCCTCACATAGTCCCCCTAGGAGCGCGAATTCCCATAGATGGAGAGGCTTGGAGGCGAGCGTGGGCAGGTGAGAACATAACGAACGGTAACTAAAAAGTTTGTAAGGTTTCGTTCTCTCAAATGTTTTTCCAAATCGCATCCATAGATGGTAAGACAGCCCACGCAGCTCGTTTTGCGCAACAGCGGCTCTGAGTAACACTCGTCATCCTACAGTATATAATAATGATGTGTAATTTCTTGCATCATTCCATGATTGGTCGGTTTGTTTCCTCTGTGTTAACTGGATGCCTGGACGCGATTTAATGGCTGAAAACATTAGTTTTTGTTGCATTTGATTTGATTCATTCCCGCATCCAAACGGAAAAAAGGCAAACCACTGCAGAACAAATCTACATAAAAAATGAATTTAAAAAGTTTACGAGTGTTTCGAAAACAGCTTTCACAAATAATTACTGAGGACAAATAACTTGAAATCAAATACTGTTTTTAATTACGGATAAAATGATTTCACTTACGGCGGGTGCTGTGTTGAGAAGATAGAGCTTAATTTTATATTTTTAACATGTTTTTACAAGCACAACCACACCAGTTTAGTGTAAACGTCACTAAGTGCTCGTCTGATGCAGGAAATCAAAGGTTACCGACAGCCACCACTAATGTTTTTGTTAGAACTAACTGTTTAAACGTCACTAAACACAAATACACGAGGCTAAAAGCAACAGAAGGTTAACACAAATGCTTTTGTTAGAAATAACAGGCCTCCAACCTCGAGCTCTGACATCGCCAGTCGAGGCTCCTGCAGATATGAATAATAAAGAGAACGACGGCTTAAGGCATGAGCAGCGCAATGAATAGGCAAACCATCGCGGTCCCGATTGACATGCAAATCATTAAGTGCTCCTCACGAACATCATTATTCTGCAAGCACAACGAAACATTGAATGGTTCAAGATGGACCATAGTTCCAGGGCGAGTAGTAGTTAGACTGAGGAAAAGAAGTTATAAATGTAGCTTGTGTGATCCTTTGAAGCGTGCTATTAAGTGAGGGAGCGAAGAGTTCATGTGGGATTCTTCCCTTAGCACAATGAGCGTCCGATGGTTTAATTGCGTCTAGCCTAAGCCTCAATGTATATAAGTTTGAAAGATCGGATTACAGCAAGAAGTTATTTAAATCCGATGCCGAGACTAAAGAAAGTGAAAAAAACAAACCTAAAAGTTTCAGCAAAGCAAAAGAAACTCAGCGTCGGTACAGTTAAATTTGCAGATTGAAGATACCAACTTCATGCGCTGCTGGAACAACAAACTTCTACTGTGAAACACGCCCACCTTTTGGCTAAGTATCACTTTCAAGTCAAAACATCTTGACAAACAAAAACTATCTCAAGGCTCATACACTAGTTTTGATGTGAAGCTTTCCTATCTGTAGGTCTTGAGCACATTAACTCAGCTGTACTTCAGAGATCACACAACCCGTTTCTCGTCGGATAGTTCCGAGTGACGACTGATAAGTGACGAACTTCTACAACATAAAGACTCGGACTACACAGTTTTCAGCTACATGTAGACTTTGACAACGTTAAACTCCGACAACGCAAAAACTACCACAACAAAAAAAGACATCGCAAAGTACGCAAAAAATTGTAAGCGGGAAAACTGTGGTTTTATTTTACCTCTTCTTTCATATTTTCTGAGCTAAACCTTCGTCTCACTGGGCTTATTTCTGACTTCCCTCAAGTAGTCCCCCTCTTGTACTACATCGTTTCCGTAGTGCATTATCTCAACTTACAGTAACGGGCAGCTTTGATTCTATACCTGAAGAGACTGCTTCTCCTTTTGCAGCATTACGTGAAGGTATCGAAACTCCTGGTTTCATTTTAATGGCATACATATGTTCCTAGAATAAAAGGCTTACTATGAGAGGAGGCGAGCAGCAAATGCGAATAATATCTTCTCTTTGCTAGCGACTGCTCTTCGCTGTTAACAAACTCAACACGCACGAAGTAGACACGTTCTCCGGCAGGTGTCAGTGGGATAGCGTAGATACCACCATGGCGTACACAACGCACTTATAACAGAGCGTATATACCACTGGCGTACACAACGCGCCAATAACAGAGCGTATGTACCACTCGCTTACACCACGCGCTTAAGACAGTCGCATCGTAATGCGATGCAGACATTCACGCGCATAACATGCGTTTTTCCTAAGGCGTTCCCCTGAGAAAATGGAGAAATATTTGACGGTGATGTTTCGCGCTAATACGTGTAACTTGGAAAGTAATACTAGATATTATGCAAAAACTTGCATCATCCTAAGACCAAATGTATTTTAGAGTCAGTGCATGCATTCCAATGAGCGCAGGGACGCGGCTTAAAATATTCGTGGCACCGGAAATGATCTGGAGTTCACCCACGCGTTAACTCAAGATAAAATGAGGGCTCCTAACATTACTTCTGCTCAGCCAGCGCATTATGCAGAGCAGTCATGAGAAGAAATTGTCGCGTCGTGTTTCTTCTCTGGAGCAACTCCCTGAGGCGACGATGCTACAGGAGGATGTGAAAGTGACAGAGGCACGCACAACTCAATCTTAACTTTTTTTCGTAACGTATTAAATACGATACGCTACTGGTAACAGCGTCTAAGTCAAGTTAAACTTTCTGAGACATCACCCAGCCTAATTTTTTTGCTGGGAATTCTATGCATGATTTTAGCCGTGCAAGTATAGTTTCAGCATATGGCGGCTAAAATTAAAGATGAAGCGGCAAGGAGCCGTTATACATTAACGGTTCCCTGAGTTCACTCTGTGTTAGAAGATATGAAAACGTATTGACTTATCTAGGGTATGTTCGTCCCCGAACATACTATAACACATGCAACAGAGTCTTTTTGTGCGTCGCACAACAGGTCATGTTTGTGCATAACACATGTGTTCATACAGGAGCACCTGCGTTTCATGCTCTGCGTTAAATTACCACTTACTTATTATATTATTGTTGTAATGTTTTTATGTACTTACTTTAAGCTTATTATCACTGAAAACGCCAGGTTCGTTCGAACGTTCTGATAGTACATATTAATTCCTGGATAATCTGTCCCACTTCTCAAAAAATTTAGTCTTCAAGGTTTATTCTAGTTCAAATATTGTTGTGAAGCCCTCTGTGACTAATATCTCACGAAGTTTTAAAATATATGATTTATCACGGAAGGTTGAAAACTCAAAAATTTCACAAGGTCTTAAAATATCCAATATCTCACGAGGCCGTCTGTGACTAATATTTCACTACTTGTTAACTTGCTTTTAGCTCACCTACTCCCTCTATTTAGGTTGAGGGAATGATAAGCCATTCCTACATTCCGATCGTAATGATAGAGCGACCAATAAAGAACTCAGATAATAAGGTCCCAGGTGAAACGGCTCTCTTCGCAAGACCAGTAACCTTACGAGGTATTGAAGCGTCCCTCAACTCAATAAGAAGATGAAAGGTGTTTCCTTCACCGACGTGTGCCCAGCTAGTCCGAAGCACGCACCATCACAAGCATCACACGTGGTACAGAACGCGAGCTGTACTCTAAGCTCCGACTGCGTTCCTTTGATCAAGGTATTTCCTAGAAAATATTACCTGTAAACTGTACGCTGCAGCATAAAAAACTTCAAGCGTCGTCACATCCGGCGCATTTTTATCCTGAAAATTTCCACGAAGTCATTTATTTTGCAAGTATGATACACAAATGAACTACTCTTTCTCTTTAAAATTCTCTAAAGCGGCTTGTCACCGGCAAAGCGAAAATGAATCAATGCTTCAATGTTGTAAGCTATATTTTGAGGAGAAATTACATTATCGCTTAAGTATACTTTTCGAATAAGCGGCTCAGTGAAAGTTGAATGAATATTTGAATGTTGTGAGAACAACAATATGCCTGTTGCTAAACGCTTCCGGTTTGTAAGCCAGCGAACTAAATATTATGTAAGTCTCTCACCAATATTGTTTTGTTTGGTGACGTAAAATTAGGAAAGTAAGTATTGACGTGAGGATAGCAGTGTACTGACGTGAGGGCAGCAGTGTACTGACATGAGGGCAGCAGTGTACTGACATGAGGGCATCAGTGTACTGACATGAGGGCAGCAGTGTACTGACGTGAGGGCAGCAGTGTACTGACGTGAGGGCAGCAGTGTACTGACTCGAGGGCAGCAGTGTACTGACGTGGGGGGCAGCAGTGTACTGACGTGAGGGCAGTAGTGTACTGACACGAGGGCAGCAGTGTACTGACGTGGGGGCAGCAGTGTACTGACATGAGGGCAGCAGTGTGCTGACGTGAGGGCAGCAGTGTACTGACACGAGGGCAGCAGTGTACTGACGTGGGGGCAGCAGTGTACTGACGTGAGGGCAGCAGTGTACTGACATGAGGGCAGCAGTGTACTGACGTGGGGGCAGCAGTGTACTGACGTGAGGGCAGCAGTGTACTGACGTGTGGGCAGCAGTGTACTGACGTGAGGGCATCAGTGTACTGACGTGAGGGTATCAGTGTAATGACGTGAGGGCATCAGTGTACTGACGTGAGGGTATCAGTGTAATGACGTGAGGGCAGCAGTGTACTGACACAAGAGCAGCAGTGTACTGACACATGGGCAGCAGTGTACTGACACGAGCTCAGCAGTGAACTATGTATAGTAATATAAATCAAGATATTACTTCCTCTCAACGCCACACAGTCACAAAGGAGCATAACTCCTTGCATCATGACGCAAATGTAAAGCATGAAAATGCACACTCTCAGAAGTACTGGGAACGTAGCAAATCCAACAGTTTTTCTACACAATGGTTACTGGGTGGGCTTGCATTTCTCAGGACCTCAGGATTATGATGCTGTGCTCAAGAAAGAAGAATATTCGTTAAGCTTGTCCTGCTAGGAACATTGAATACTTGCGACAAAAACTTAACTACCACGAAACTCAAGCGAGTGGTCAAAGTTGTAATTGAAAGTCAGGCGGAAATGAAAAGAATTAACCCGTTTCTGTATATGTTGGAGACTGAATGTTTTATTACAGTAGTCTTAAATATTTTACCATCTTGAATACACATTCTATCTCGAAAACTGTTTGTTCGGAGGATGCTTGCTAAGTTTAACGATCTGGCAGCCCAAAAGAACATCATTAATATTAGTATTCCTCGAAAAGCGCTTTGAATGTATCACGCCGATTCTGTCCAGATAGCTACTCGTATTTGAATGCAGGTAAGTAATTGTCGTCGCGTGTTTGTTGCTTTCAGTGAGCTGGGAGTTCGTCGAGAGTTTGGCATTTGCATAAAGGAAATTTTGGTAATTGGTTCAACTTACGCTATTGACACGAGAATGTATTGAATTACCTACAAATGAGATAGGAAATATTGCCGGAGATGAACACTGGCATAGCTGTAAATAGACCTAGAAAATGACCAGAAAGCAATGATACACAAGACAAAAAAAAAAAACAACAGCATTTAGTAACGACAAAAAGGGACATGAATCAATAAGAATTTCTCCTTAGCGCTAACACTGTTACCGCAGATAAATACCATTTCAGACGAGTGATACAACTCATCTTTCAGACATTCTGCTCTTGCCGCAGATTACAGACGTATTGCGCAACTCATCTCCTGTTCCTGCAGCAGGTTACAGACAAGAGACACAACTTACCTCCTGTTCCTGCAGCAGGTTATAGACAAGAGACACAACTCACCTCCTGTTCCTGTAGCAGGTTACAGACAAGAGACACAACTCCCCTCCTGCTCCTGTAACAGGTTACAGACAAGAGACACAACTCCCCTCCTGCTCCTGTTGCAGGTTACAGACTTATTGCGCAACTCACCTCCTGTTCCTGCAGCAGGTTACAGACTTATTGCGCAACTCACCTCCTGTTATTGCAGCAGGTTACAGACAAGAGACACAAATCACCTCCTGTTCCTGCAGCAGGTTATACACACGAGATGCAACTCACCTCCTGTTCCTGCAGCAGGTTACACACACGAGATGCAACTCACCTCCTGTTCCTGCAGTAGGTTACACACATGAGATGCAACTCACCTCCTGCCCCTGCAGCAGGTTACACACACGAGATGCAACTCACCTCCTGTTCCTGCAGCAGGTTACACACACGAGATGCAACTCACCTCCTGTTCCTGCAGCAGGTTACACACACGAGATGCAACTCACCTCCTGTCCCTGCAGCAGGTTACACACATGAGATGCAACTCACCTCCTGTTCCTGCAGCAGGTTACACACACGAGATGCAACTCACCTCCTGTTCCTGCAGCAGGTTACACACACGAGATGCAACTCACCTTCCTACTCCATCAAGTGACAACTCACTATGCAACACACCTGCTGCAGACAAAACCTGCTGTAATACCATTACAGACACGAGACGCATCTCACCTTCCTGCCCTCCTGCAGAGGCAGCAGGTGCTCCTTGGACACGGAGTGCGAGAGGTCAGGCAGGGAGTGTGAGATCATGAGCCCCGGCGTGGCCGCGTCGCTGTGCTGACGCGTGCGCTTCCGCCGCCACGGCAGCAGCCCGCCGCCCTCCGTGTCTCCCTGCCGACACAGCGCGTGACATTTTAGAGGTAGTGTTCTCACATAGGCATTAACAATTTGGACATCACGTACGCATGAACAATTTTGTCATCAACACTGCACAGGCAATGGACATCACATACGCCTGAACAATTTTGTCATCAAAACTGCACAGCACAGGCAGGTTTACCATTACCTGAAAAATTTTATGTGCTATTCTATTATTGCTAATATCGTGACTGTTCTGCAGAGAGGGATGTTCGATGATGTTTATGAAGGTGAAAAACAGTAGCGCGTCACCACCAGTGGCTTTCGTGTGTGTAAAGGCAGATGACAAAGTTACAGTAAAAAATAGTTTGTTACAAGCAGGGACGTTATTCTCACTGCAACAGCCAAATCTGCAGGTGATTTACTGTAATAAGTTAGGAATTGGCAAGATTAATGTTCAAATACAACAGCCATGTCACTAAGTTACCATCGTAAGTTGATGGCATACGTATTAAAGGAGAAAAAGTATTATACGGAAATAAAACTGCCAAAATATGAAAGAAGACCTGAACTAATCACCGAAAAAAGACCAACAGAAGAACAAAATAAGACTTAGAAAAAGGACAACCTGGGACAAATGTTATTGGTTCCGTAAATTGTTGGACTTGTAGCAGTTCTCATGAAGGAGACACACTCATCCTGAGGCAGTCGCACGAAGTTCCAACACGCAATGCATGACTGATTCTATCCAAACACGCGACACGAACACGTGGTAACCAATTTTAAAATTAACGGTGCATTTAGAGCGAAATTGCTAGTCGAATGCCCCTGCAAGCCAGCACTTCAATCATGATTTGCAGTGAACACGGCGGACCAGATAACGTCCGAGTCTGAATCGATACTCTCGTTTGGATGCAAGCAAGTCGATGATACGAGTATTAATGGCCCACGCTGCAGCACTCCTCTAATGAGACGACTGCAGCTAGACGCACACGTCTTGCTCAGTGTCATGCTTAGAAGTAAGTTTGTTTTGTTGAAGTGCATGGTGAGGAAGTCACAGTGTAAAGTAATTTTTCCCTTTGAATAATATATTAATACTATACCCAGTTAATTAATACTCAGTAATATTTATATATATATACTGAGGAAATAAAATACACAGTTTGTTGCTCGCTTGCTTGCCTGCTTGTCTGCTTGCTTACTCGTACATGCTCACTCGCTTGCTTGATTGCTTGCGTACGTGCTTGCTTGCATGCTGGCTTGTTTGTGGGCTTGTTTTTTGGCTTTTCTGTTTGTTTGTCTTTACTCCGACTATATGAAGTGGATACCTCAAAGCTACACAATGAATGCAATTTCCTGTTCTCTCCTTCAATAACAAATTATTTATATTAACTGAAGTTTATTTTGATGCTATCCTGGCACAAGAATAGGGAAACCGTATAAAGGAAGTACACAGACTGATATAGCCTATTTAGGAACAGTTTTTACGACAGAATTACAGCTATACTTGAAAGGACGGCGCCGCTTTTGATGGGAATCGTGCACTTCTGAGGTAGGAGAGAGCAGGTCGTGATGTGTGAGAGGATAGCGACAAGAGGTGAGGGAGAGTACGGGGTATGTCGGCTTAGATAGAAGAGAGTAGTTGTTGAGTAGGAGTAGAGAGTGTGGTAGGAGAGAGTAGGTTGCGATGTGTTAGAGGCTAGCGACATGATGTGAGGGCGAAACAAGGGATGTAGGTTGAACCAGCGTTGTGCCAGTGGCATGTACAGCAAAATAAGAAGCGTAGGGTAAGAAAGAAAATAAACAAAAATAAACAAAGTTTACAAGATGAATAAAGAAAAGGTACAAAATAGATTAAATTTTTGGTAAATATCAGAATTATAAGCTAGAGTGAAAGCTTCTAGGATAGTTTCCCAATCTCATTTTCGCAATGCGAGCAAAATCTTGTGTGCGAACTAAAGGCGTAAAGCTTTCTGAATTTCAATTAATCCACGGCTTTTATTTAACACTGTATTGCTATGCAGCCGATATGTGAGACTCACGAAAACTTTATAGCTGCAAGCAACCCAGTATGAAGATACTTTTACACTTTCCTTGTCTTCACAGCGTCAGCCATTCTCGCATCTTAGCCGATAATGCCGATATTCTGGGATGTGCAACATTCAGTCTTATCTGGTATCTTCCTAATAACCGTACACGTGCCTGTGATGGATAAATATTTACACGTCTACTACAACCTCATTAGTGCTGCGAGTATGAACTGCTCTTTTTCGGAAAAGAGTTTTTTTGCTGAAAAAATGTTCTTTCTCCGGAATGAGGCTCCTTTTCGGGAACTAGGTTCTTTCGGGAATGAAACCCTTTTTCGGGAATGAGTTTTTATTTCAGAAAATACGCTCTTTTTGGAAGAAGTAACTCTTTATCGGGAATGAGGCTCTTTTCCGGAAAAGAAGCGCTTTTTCGGGAATGAGGCACATTTTCGCCGAAGAGCACGAGCCATTTTTCGTGAGAAGACTTGCTCCGACACCAGAAATACAGCACAGCACGCGAGGCAGCAGCGCGCGAGGCAGCAGCGCGCGTCAGCCCCAAGCTGCCCTAACGAGCCTTGGATGCAAAAGAAAAATATCCTCTATCGAGGAGCCTGTCAGGAGCCTTTGTGACGCAAATTTGTGACATTTATGAAGCCTTTCTTTCCATGTCAACAGGTATTGAGTTCGGTTGTCTAGCAGCTAGGGAAAAGCAGTTCAGAAATAGCTGACGGTAATGTTGAGAAAATTAACTAAACACGGGTAGATGTATCATTTAGGTTGCTGTAATGCTGTCTAGGGTTCCTTTCATCAATGCTTTTGATAGTTTCAGATTAAAATAAGGAAAAAGTAATCTTTTTTCCTTAGGTCCTTTAAACTAAATCTCAGCACACTGCTAAAGGAATCTAATCAGACATAATTTCTAAAACAAATTGGCTCTTTAACTATTAAATAGGGAAATGTCAAAATTGATGCATGAAAAATTTGAAGATAATGTGTATTGAAACATGGTTTAATGCTTCAAGTGATAAATAATATCAACGTAATATAACCATCAGAGGATCGATATTTTTCTCGCGCTAAACATGCAGAACATCGAGAAGTTATCGGCTAATTCTAGACTTTATTGTACCTCTGAGCTGAACGAATCGTGAGCGACTTGATGTGGGCATTAACAGGCTTTTCATGAGTAATTATTCGCCAGCGTCTCTATTTCATATCTAAAATAGAGAATCGTAACCTAGTGCCAATATAGCCCTTTACTATAGACGAAATGGAGTCGTAAACCCAGTTCTAGCTCGCTTAGTCGCTGATTTTCTAACCTAAATAAATTTTTACTAACTCCAAACCGTAAATATGAAGTCAACTTTTAGAAACTGCTGCTCTCATTTGATTCGCGATCGAGCTGAAAAAGTTACATCGTGTTTAAAGATGCACGGAATATTGACAGGACGTAGTAAATATATGTAGAGGGAAATAACTTGAAGTGAGAACGGGGAGTACAGGAAAACATTACGTTCTGCTACCATTAAAGAAAGTGAATAAACTCAACAAAGATCCGGAGTTAAACAAAAACCGTACATTAAATCAAAACCTAATTAAAGACAGTAGACTGGAGCGGAGGCTCGTTACGCTCCCCAAGTGGGAGTCTGTGAACGCTTTTGGATCCACTTCGCGGCAGATGAACTGCCATCGAATAGTAACACTCAGTAAACGACCTCAATAAAGCACCTGCCATCAGCTCCTGGATGATTCAAATGCCTGCTACTAAAGGCTAAATACTTGCCGTCAAGAACGCGGCCGGTGCTCAACTGCAGTTAAGGGTGATTGTGAGGATTTATCTCGCTTTCACTTGGTGATGTGTTCAAGTTCATGAAGTGCTTTAACTGATGCAATTTATGATATGCACTAAGGATTTATGAAAATAAGCCCCGATATGGCAAGTGAATTAAGGCTGAAAATATTCTCATATACGAGCTCACGGGGGTCATCGAAATCATTGGCTAGTGGAGTTCGCTCTGGACAAAATTTTTTAACAAATTCACTTTTTTGTAAACAATTCGAGAACTCTTAAGCAGAAAAACCTTATTTTTCAACTCTGGCTTGCCCCATTATTACATGGTTGTTCCACCTTTAATAAAGTGCAGCCATTCTCATTCTATTCTGACCATCTCTGTCTCGTCACAGACTGAGAGTAACAGATCTGCAGAAGTTTGATCATCAGTGGACTATTGCTGAGAAAATGCTCCACTTAAACAATTTTTGATGAAACAAGTTACAAAGGCTCTCTTACCTGAAATTCTCAGCTTCATACATTCGTAGGTACGCATATTTATGCAAATATACAAAGGGCTATTCTAAAAACATGAGCTCATTTCAGGATTTTAGTAGGGGAAAGCAACATAAAACTTCATGCTAGTCACAAACAACAATCAATTTTTCAATACGACCACTACCTACAGCAGAGACAACATTTAGACAACTTAAACAATTTATTTACCACAAGCGGTACAGAAGTAGACAGTTTAGGTCTAGTACAATGGTCAAACATGAGCATAGCTACCAGTGGGCCCGAATAAGTTCAGTGGCTTGTATGGCATGCTAACATCAGTGCAATAGGATAATTGCTTTTCCATGCGTGCCAGCATATCACAGTGCACTAAGTTGATCGTTCTGGCTGCTCTTGTTCTATGTTCAAGGCTATTGAGGTTAGAGGGTTGGGAAAAGGAAGAACGTGCTACATTTCGCCACTGGCCTCGGCTTATGAAATGTATACCAGCATGACGGAGAGTAACCATCATAACTTTGTGCTATTAATCACACGCTAAGTTTTTGTAAATCAATGAGTTATATTTATCAATCTGATTGTAACTGAGCAAATTCATGTATATTGACGGACGAGTGTGCGGGGATGTAAACTGTACAATTAGTTAACGCGATTAAAGAACCCCATGGTTGTTATTCGATCTGTTATGCATGTTCATAAGAAATAATTACACACGTAGTGATCTGGAGATCTTGCAGTCCAAGCATAAAGAGCAAGGTTTTGAGCTTCCATCCGACCAATTCATAGCTGAGGCTCGTATCCATTGAAAAATCTCTATCCAGCACGATCCGAAAGTGGTTCCCCATTTTCTGGGAAAATGAATCTACTCGCCGTGATGGAAAAATAAATTTTGAATTTTCCTTGGACGCAGCACTAATTCTTGCTACTTGTTTCTCAGAAAGTTGCAATTGCCCTTGATTCTCCCATAGATAGACACCCATTCTCTTGAAAATGTTAAAATGTCTGTTAAATGCTTTTCAGAGCCAGTGGAATCGCCTTTTAGACATTACGCTGCTCCATGAAAACTAAATTTCTTAGCGAACTCGATAACACCTTTTGCGAGGACTCGCCTTTTCGACAAACAACTTAACAACGCTTTTGTCACAGCCATTCCAAACTTAGTAATGTCTTTCAAATATTTACTGACTTATTTCATGAGGAGGTGAGAGAACTTGAAGTAATGCACTATGGCATGGAGTTGTTAAGTTCTCATTACCCGCGTATGTATTGACATACGGGTTCATATGTGGATGCAGACTGTCCGGACAGTACATACGGTTACAGATCTCATCAATGATGTTTCTGTCTCTGTCAAAAGGACAACAAAATGAAAGTATTAATGAGGGACAAAAGAGTGAAAATTATTCGGTTCACCCTTCACTTTGAGACTCATGATTCTCCCGACAAGGAGGATTGAGTTCTGTAAAGAAACAGCAGCCAACAGTAGTTAAAAAATTATCAAAACGATGGCTTCTTTTTAATTGCGAGCTGAAGCATTCACTTTTGAATTGTACATTAGTAATTCATAACTGTTAAAGAAAGATATGAAATTCTCAGTAAAGGAATGCATTTATACGTGGAGGGAAATCCAAGACGACTACTTAGGAATTCATAAATGTAACCACTTTCTGTTCATTCAATTATATTTCTCCAAAAAAATTACGGTCCAGGCTTTGACCTTAAGAATAGTGAATCTCAGTACTTTCTTTCGACGATGGATTGAGGATTGAGTTCTGAACTCTTACCTCAATAGCCGGGCCTCAAGAAAAGTGAATTAACCAACGTGAATAACATTCACGTGCATAGTTTCTTGTCGCCTCACAATTTACCTCCTGAAATGCAAGGTAATCCATTCACAGGTATTACCTAGGTTTATATCAGGGGGTGAATTATAAGGCGATGAGGAACCACGCTCTTGAAGATTACAACATTGAGGGACGCGAGGTGCTCGAGGAACGCGAGGTGTTTTGATGTGGCGCAGCCTTTGATGAATGATCTGTTGTTGTTACTGTAGAGTTCAATTCAGGCTCACGGCGCCAGAGGTGTAGGCCCCCAGAGCGTCGCAGCGCAGCGCGTTGGAGCATCTCATACCCGAAGAAAGAGCATTGGGGCGCAAAATGCTGAGTCGTGGAATGTTGGAAAATATTGTGTTGTGCGAGAATATTGGAGCGTTGAGTATTCTACATGGATGTTTTCAAGTTCGGGTGGAAAAATTGTCAATGTTTTATAGGACATTTTTCAATGACTTACAGCGAGCGCCGGAAATAGTACAAAAACATATTTTTAATTACCTCAGGAAAATAAAACGGTGTTGTCTTTGCAATCATTAGAATTTAAGCAAAACCGTGAGCGCTGGAAATGGCAGAAAAGCGTGTTTTCAATTAACACAGGAAAATAAAACAGTGTCGTCTACGCAATCGTTAAAATTACGAGCAAAACAACTTTGTGTAGCACAGCAGCAACAGCACACACACAAACTCCAGGCACCGGAGAGCTGTGACGTTGAGGATCGAGGGCTTTGCACCCCTCTATATTCATTTGTGAGGGGCTTCAGTGCATCATGGAATAGAAAAAATCTCAGCGTGGTTCTATTCATTTCTATTATCGAAACAGAGATGAGAGATCGTCCTTAGCGTCCAATTGTCGTTTACGAGGAACTGCAGTTAGTGAACCATGAAATATCAAAGAGCTGAGCAGGATTCTATTCGAATTTCCTCATCGAAATACAGCTGTGAGATCAGCCCCAGCGTTCATATGATGCTCATTAATGGGGAGGATAGGGGGCAGACTCGTGACCAGGAATGAGGAAACATTGCGGCTCAACAAGCCACTAATGATGCGTCTAAATTTTTATAAAATTTCGTTTCTCGATGTGAAATCCGAGCACCGGACTTGAATAGTTCATAGGGTCAAGTTAAATACTTTTTGCCCAAAGCCTTTGGCAAGTTTACTTATATATAACAGTACATATTTCTACCTTTACAGTCAGTGAAAAATATATTGAAACTTGAATACATTTTGACGTTATGAAATGATATTCAGGAAAGAATTGCAAGATTTTTAAAGATTTGTAGTGTAGCTACCTATCCATTTATTTATATTTATTCATTTGTTTATTTCCATCCCTTCAATCGACTGGAAGACAATAGAATCAGTGCAAGAAGGTTTTTTAAAGATTAAGTCTAAAATAGAAAACCTTCGTTGTTGAAATCAATTCATTGACGTTAAATTAATTCAAATAATTAAACTTTAAAATTTGTCAAAGAGTTATCCTGTTTTATCCTTCATAAACGCTAGTTCGACGGTTGCAATAAGTGTATTACTGATGCATTGTCTCGAGGTGTAAGAAGCGAGGCTGGCAATGTGCTCACTACTTGCCCTATCGCAAAGATTCCATCTTATATATTAAATTATACTTCTTTGCTATGCTTTGGAAATCCCTGTCATACTTGACACATAATTCTATCAAGTGTTCCCTTTAGGCTTATGTTTTCTTGAGAAAGTGAGCCCAACGTTTAGTTACAGAGCTACGACACCATGATGTAACTCAGTCCACGCCTTGTAGGCATGAGACTGAACGCCGATTTCAAGTTCAAGTTATAGTCGTCACTTGCAAACCTAACTTATGCTATCGAGTAGCACCTCTCCTGATATACAATCTTCGATGCTTCGTAGTAATTTATTCATTATTCCGCTGCAACTTTCCCTCCAAACAATAAGGGCGATGTTAGTCACACAACCTGACCGTCACCTTAAGGACCTTGGAACCGAAGTTGAGATTATAAGTAACACTTGCGACACGCCTGACATTTTCCTATAAGTTTTCACAGCAAATTAGCTGGACCTTCGATGCCTTTTTATCTCGAATTGTACTTAGTAATATCATCATTATAGTTACCTTAGCTGTTCCTTATTAATCATTGCAGCAAATAATTACATTTATCTTGAGTGTGAACGAAATCCAACAATTTACCTGAGTTGAAAATTATTTCCAACAGGGGCGAATAAATCTTAAATCATGCGTAAAACGTTTGATCTACAGCAATTTTTAGCATAGCATGAATGCTTAACACTGGTGTAAAAGCGGGTACTCGTGGCAGTCCGTAACGTTGCGTTGTTCCAAGACGTTGTTCCCCTCAGAAACATTTGTCTCACTGATAAAACTACCTTTCCAGATTACGAGAGCTCTGAAGGTGCAGTCAAACTTATTCTTTCATTTCTATCAGCTTATTTTATTTCATTTCATATACGTTAAAGTGAGGCTAATGGTCAGGTCGAGTAGAAGATGCGAAAATATACTCAGTGATCACAGCGAACATTAATCGACACACTAGCAATTTTCAATTTCTGCTCCTTGAATGTGTTCAACAGAGGAAAAACATATTAATTACGCTCAAACCATTCCGTTAACTGAGTTTCATTGCAAGCCTCAGAAGATCTGAATACGTTCAACACTTTGCCTGCGACATGAGCCACCGGTGGTCACGGAGGGAGTTTTCATTATGCTGCTGACTGACCAGTAGTCGCAAAACTCAACTTTCATAAATACTAATTCAAAACTAAATGAGGGTAAGATCCAGCTAATAATTTTTTATTTCAACATTGTTAACTGCATATAAATTTAAATTCAAGTTGAATATCAAACTTCAGTTTTACCAGCCGCAGTCAAAGAGAAAGGAACTTAACTAGTGGATATTCCCGAGCTCACAAACGCTCCTCGAAATCGCCGCTATTCAGTCTGCCACGCTCAATGCCTGGAAACAAGTTTAAGCTTCCCATCCTTCTCATTACTCCACCTCTATTATGATGGGCTTACGGAGGAACAATGTATTGTTAAAGTTATATGGGAGCCTCTTAAATTTATGTCGTTAATGAATATCAAGGTGCTAATTGTGCCCTGGAGGCTCGGTGTAGGGTTGATGCCAACGATTTTCTCACGTCTTCATGGAACATTGAAAGTTGATTTAAAGAAGGACTTATCTTAGCTTCACCTCTCAAATTGAACAGCACCAGAACAAATTTATACGGGTGCATTGCGTTTTCATTGCGGGAAACCATTTTCATTCGATGAGTTATTTTATATAACGCAAATTAGCTTTCATTGGCAGTGGAAACATAAATAATTATTCATGCATTTAAAGTATAATAAAACAATTGAAAGCATGAATGTGATCTCGTTGTTTCCTGCATTACAAAAATATCTGCCCAGCTTCTGAGTAAGTTAATGCGTAAATGCTTTCTTAGGACAGTATATGACTTAGGCATCAAATCGACGTATCTACGGCATGCTGTTGATGCCATGAAATCATCATTAGGAACGCATCTCTTCTTTGCTTCAGAAGAAAGCGTATAACTGACAAACTCTAGTAGTTCTGTGAGAGGCATCACTATTAATTTGAAGCCGGAAAGCGACAGTTACAGAGCTCTTACCAAACTAAGTTAGAGTATTGCTCCAGCGGTTACAGTATTGCTCCAGTGGTTACAGTATTGCACTAGCGGTTACAATATTGCTCCAGCAGGTACAGAGCTCTGACCAAAGAGTAAGTTGCAGTATTGCTCCAGCAGCTACAGAGCTCTAACCAAAGAGTGAGTTACAATATTGCTCTAGCAGTTACAGAGCTCTAACCAAAGAGTGAGTTACAGTATTGCTCCAGAAGTTACAGAGCTCTAACCAAAGAGTGAGTTACAGTATTGCTCCAGCAGTTACAGAGCTCTAACAAAAGAGTAAGTTACATTATTGTTCCCGCAGTCACAGAGCCCTAACCGAAGTAAGTTAGAGTATACACATACAGCGCTATGCAGCGGTTCACGTCACCCCGATGTAAGTACGGCTACACCAGAGCAGCATCACCAGAGAAGCTGTGCGGGCAATTTAATTAAGGAAGGAGGAACGAATGTGCTCAGTAAATCTCCGAATTGAAACAGTAGAGACCTAAGAACATCAGTCCTGCCAGATACTATACAGTATGTCCCACAAAAACCCGAACCGAGTATTTCCCGTATCAGTAATAGCATCGTAAGAATGCTATAACCTTTTCTATTTGTTAATTTTGAAGGATAAATTTGCTAGAAATTAAATGCTTATGGTATTCTTATGATGGTATTACTGATACGGGAAAATAAATATTCGGTTCGGGTTTTTGTGGGACATACTGTAGCACCTGGACAAACGACAGGGCCGATGCAAGCATCTCTAAACAGCGCGTACCCACATGGCCTGGCCCCGTATGAATGACTTCACTCGATGCAAGTTCTGATGCATATAACCTGCGCAAACCTTCATCAAATACTTTTCTATCTAGGTTAAACTTAAATGTCAGTCCAGCGACTCGGTATCACTGATAATTCACGCACACTATTTGCATGTGCTAAACATGTACCGGAGTTGTGTATGGAAGAGTTTATACTCTTGCTTTCTTTAACTTATTTTACTCGCATCTATGAATTTAGAAGAATTTTTTTTTTTAAATAGCTGTGTTTTGGGTAAAGAGTGAAAAATTTGCACTGCTTGCTGCTCATGAAGCTCAAGATGACATATTTTCCATTTTTGCATTCGTAATGAACATAGTCATGGCAATGGTCAATCATAAAGAAAAAGTCATGGCTCGTTCGTGCGGACTATCTGGAGTGAATTATTCAACTTAATGATCCAAAAATTATGCCACAAGGGATTTCTACTGAATTATAAATAAAGTTTTATGCCATAAACCCTTCATTTCAGAATTTTTCAATTAAAAATTTCTGAATTTCTGTTAGTAACTCTTTCGTGAAATTCTATTGGGTTTGACGATACCAGAAATAGGCGAGCCATGATTTATTCAAGAAATAATGTTACAGAAGATGTCGTCAAGAGCCCTTCATCACTGCAAGATCGGAATTCTAGCGCTGTGTAAACTTTAACTCTGGCACTCAATTACAGAGTATCTCCGTAGGCGTCAAGAGCGCGCATCAGACACGTGAACCTCGGTTCTTTTGCGCTCTGAAGATCAGGTGTCAACACGGACGCGTAGCACTTTATTTTTAATGATGGCACGCCCTCGAGGAAGTTATGATATCCTCGTCTTGCCTTGCAGCACAATTCCAACCTACGTCCACCTAATCAACAAACATACAAGTCTCACGGAACTCGACCTTACTGCAAGAAGTTGTCTAGAAACTTCCCCTGTAAGTTGACTCGTCTCAGACTCTAGTAAGTTCAGCCAATTGTGTCCGTGCCGCTCTCCGATTTCATTTCTTATTAGCTAACTTAATAATGTTCTCCCGTCCTGAGACGCTGCAAGAGCTACGCCAATTTCACGTTGCATAAAATAGTAAAATTGATGCTCTGTGTTAGGCTCGATATTCAGGCGAAATGCTTCTAGATTGACGATACATGATGAAATTGGCTTCAATTAACAACCAAGGTATCATTATGTATCCAAGTTTTTGCATTGAGGACATTAAATGATTGCTTAGCGATTCGGTTCATTCACGGTGACGAAAACTGGTAATGTCAGCTCTCACGTTGCAATTGGTGTCAATATCGCTGTGTGTATCTCAAAGTTCAGTTCAGGGGTCAGAGTCCTTTAAGCGATAACGTCGCCAGGATTCAAAAACTAAGTAGCTGCTATTGCACGAAGTGCGAGTATCGGCTGGCTTTAATAATACAAGAATTCTACAATATGTACTCATCCTTTGACTGGCGGTTACTCATATATTTTTTGTTTTTGTTTCAGGTACAACCAAATTTTCTTTTACGATACTTAATTTTCTTAAATGTCATATTCTTTTCTTTGATTTAACTCGTGAGACTTGGGTCTATGTTAATGAAAACCTACTTCAAAAATGATACGTGAGGAAGGGGCAGTCAAAGAATGAATGCAATTTTTGAGGCCCCCTGTTTATAACAATGAAGCATGGATGACATCGAATCAGAAAAGTGCTAACGTGGCAGCTCAAGATAGGTTCGTCTCAGTAAAACTAACTAACTAGCTTCACGGCTAATAGCCAGAGCAAGCATGGACCTGGTCGCCCCATGGCACCATGACTCAGGCAAGGATTCGTTGGGCATGTTTCCTAATGAGTGGATGAAAGGGAAGAAAACGTTTGAAGTGAGTACGGGATAGCATCGCGTGTTACGATTGATCGGGAACTTCCAGACTACATCGATCAGACACGAATATATTGTATAGTTTATTATATTAGTGGAGAAATTAATGCCAGCACGTTCTTTGATTACAAGTCAGCAAAGAAAGCCAGCGTTCTCAAATGAAGTCAGCACGTTCTTAGATTAGCTTCTTTACTCTTTGATGGAAACTACATCTGAAAAATACTTATTACATTCGTAGAGTTCATATCATTGAAGGATGAAATGTGATAACTCCTTGACAAGATCAGAGTTGAGCTCGAGCAATTGGGAGTAACAGACGACTTTAAAGACAAGGAAGAGCTACAGAGTGCTCTTGTCAACTGTTTCCATCAATAATTACATCGCAAATCGACCTTCTTTTCTCGCGATTGTATCCTCTATTATCGTAAAACTTTCTTCCCATAATATACGTACTCCTTCATCAAGAGAGCGGTAATTCAAAGAGGAGCGTTTATTAGTTACCATTAGGGCCTCTCATTACTTCCGCTTTACGAGGCTTCACTGAAAAACACCGAACGAAAAGCGTAAAGTGTGAGCTCGTATTCTGACGTGGCATCTGTTGGGGAACATTTGTTCACTGGAATCAATACGAAACTCACTGCGATGTCAGTGATATGCTTGGTCAAGTAGCATCTTTCCTTCTTCGTACTTCGTCAATCTTCGTCAAGAAATTAAGGCGGAAAACTAGCAGTAAACGTCTGCAATTCAACACTCATCAGTTGCAACGAACAGCCATGGTCTGATGTAGTCTTCAACAGGTTTTTTCTTAGGTTCAGCTCTATGTTCTTGTGCAAGCTGAAGGAAACAAGCTTTATCAATCAATTTTTGGCTCAGAATGATAATATTCCCGTGCCCTCGCCAGTTCCGGGAGTCAAATTAATAGCTGATTAATATATTGACTAAATTAATTAAGTATTAATAATAATAATTTCGATACAAATCACGGATTAATATATTGATACTTTGCTCCCCTCGCGACGTGATAGAGGAAGCCCGATGTCATTTACCTCGCCTAGGGATGCAAACGTTACTTCAGGGATGCTGCTCGCCTTCTTCCACGGAATTAAAGCTAAAATACTCTGGCAGTCACGGTTTTGTTTCCATCCTCTAAAGAATAGAGTTTTGTCCCCTCATAAGACTGGACCATCGTGCTTTTGCAAATAATAGGAACAGGTCAACAAAATAAAGGGGCGTAACTGTTCGTGTCAATTTGCAAGGTTACCTGTGTATTTCTGAGAGAATATGAAGATGCTTAAGTCGAGAATATGGGCGTTATTTGACAATTAGAGAGCATGTTGTGATATTTATTACTTACACGAAATTCAAAAGAAGCGCTTGTGAGTAACGTATCCCACGTTAAAATAAACACAGGGGGATGGGAAAATCCGACAATGAAACGGAAAACAATAGACTTCTCTCCTCAGCCAGGAACAGAAGAGTGACCTCTATCTTGAGTTCGCTAATGAGACACCACGTTCCTAGAGATGACACGATTACTGTATCATCTACTGTTTTCTACCATATTTAGAATCATGAAACTACTTTGAAACTATCTACAATCATCTCATCATTGAATGGATTAAAAATAAGAGGAGCAAACCTGAAAAAGTTGAGGTAACATAGGGGGAAGACACAAGAGTAACTTCAATAGATCATTCAATGAATCGTAAATAAGAGGACTGGACCAGGGGAAGTAAGGTACCATAGGAGGAAGACACAACAGTAACCCCATACAGTACAGGAACTGCAGCACTCAACATAGGGGGGAAGACACAACAGTAACTGCATTACAGGAACTGCAGCCCTCAACATAGGGGGGAAGACACAACAGTAACTGCAGTACAGGAACTGCAGCACTCAATATAGGGGGGAAGACACAACAGTAACTGCAGTACAGGAACTACATCACTCAACACGGGGGGAAGACACAACAGTAACTACATACAGCACAGATACAGTAGGACTCAACATAAGGGGAAGACACAACAGTAACGACAGTACAGTAACTGCAGCACTCAACAAAGAGGGAAAACACAGCAGTTACTGCATCACTGACCCGCCTGGTGCTGGGAGGCGAGGCTTTGGTGCGCTTGAGGAAGGCGAGGAGGGCCAGCAGCAGCACGGTGCACAGCAGCACCACACCCGCGTACAGCAGCCACCCGCCACCGTCGCTCTGCAGCGATGCTCCGCCTCCGCTACCTGTCGGCACAACGAGTCAATCTCAGTAAAGTTGGTTCAGGTCGTAGAACTTCGTCTTCTCAGTTACGGTATGATCTGATCACGGTTATTTGACGACATTCGCATCGCAGATGATATTTTTAAAATCGATTATCACCTCTAAGTAAACTTTGTTCACGTCATAGAACTTGGTCATCTCAGTAACGTCATAATATGATCACGGTAATCTGACTGCCTGATAATCTATTATCTCCACTGAGTAAACTTTTTCTGGGTCATAGAACTTGATCTTTTCAGTAACGACATGACCCCTGTGATTTCACTGCCAGTATAGCACATTTTAATTGATTTTTCAAATTAATGTGACACAAATTTGTTAAATTTTGACGTGTATTCTGAATTTAAATTCCTTTTATACATGTAGTTTCGATGTCGAATGTCTCCACAACAAAGTACCTGTAGTTGAGATAATAATCATTAATTTCGATAAAATATGTCTCACATCGTGAACATCGTTCATTTAAAGAGATTTGAAGATATTGCTAAGTCTAACTTTTAAGGTTTCATGTTCCAATTTTTGCAATTAGATATACAAACAGACTGATGGCTTGGCTAATGTGTTCTGCTATGCCCCTTCATTTTAAACAAGAACAATTACAAACGGTATTTCGATGATTCTTTTATTATTTTTAATGTCAAACAAAATGTGAATAGTTTTTACCAAACTTCTTTGGGTGACATAAGAATATTCCCTTTACGCGGGAGTCCGAAGTAGATTATACAGTTTCCTTTCCAGACGCCCAAGTTTCGAAAATATACCAAAATTCAATTTTATTTTCTCGCACACAAACTTTCACGGACTGAAGAACTAATATTTCATCAATAATTTTAGCGGATAAAAAACTTTGGGAACTACCATTTTGATCCACAGAGCATATGAGGTTTCAACTAAACCTTCCCTCCGTTCCGTGCTGGAATGAACTATTCGCAAGAGTATTTCAATGCTAATACTCCACTCCTTAGAGATTTTAACACATAAATTGAGGAAATTGTTAAATATCGAATGTTTCATTAAATTCAAACGCTTAAACCACATTTATTTCTCCGGTTGCCTCCTGTAAGAGGCCGCTCATATAAATCAAAGATTGCAGTTTTTTCTTCGGTAAAAAGTATCCCGCAAATTAATCATTGCGTATACTTCGCCAATAATTGATTGGATTATTCAGTCTTACATCAAACGGAGGGAGACACCTGATATGCTGAAGCGCACCTGCGTTCAGTATAAGTATATGCCCACGTGACAGCTGCCGCCAGACGTGTGTTGGCAGCCCTGAACTTCAATTGATTAAAATGTCTCTGAACGGGTCAGTCGTTTGCTTGAATCGCAAATTCATGAGGAACTCAAAAACGCGAAAAATTCAAGGGATTAATTCATCAAAGGATTCCTGATTAATTTCCTTGGAATTTTCTTCGTTTTTAAGTTCGTCGTAAATTGAATATAAGATGTTCGCCGAGCGAAGATGTCTCATTTCTCACAGGTTGAATGTTATCAAAGCCCCCATTTTTTCTATTATGTTATGATGATTATGTTTTATGAATGATAACCTTGATGTTTTTTGATTTAGCGTACTTACTAAACTGAGCTCGGAAGTTCAAATTATAAATTAATTTTTAAACATCGTCATAACTGAATGAATGTGAGATACAGCAATGCAGGGAAATTTCGGTTGGTTCTTTATGCAGATTTTTAAATTTAATATTTTAGAGTTTTAGTATGTTTCAACTACTCTCGTCACATTGCATGCTAATTTGCATAGATGTTTAAATGTACGAGTTTTATTTGGATTTTTCAGAACACTGAAATAGAACTCACGAGACGTTCGAAAAGTTTTTTCACAGAGTTTAGAGTGACACTAGTTCTCTTTTTTATTTTTATTCCATCTCACTGGATGAGTGCAAATGGGAATTCCCGCTCAACAAGCGTAGCTGCATCACAGTGATTGAAGACAGTCGAGAAGAGTCCACGTTTCAGGTTTAAAATCGTAGTAGCAGAAACAAAGTGCAATCATAGTGCAATCATAATGCAATCATAGTGCCATCACAATGCAATCATAGTTTCAAAGTGCAATCATAATGTAATCATAGTTTCAAAGTGAATCATAGTTTCAAAGTGAAATCACAGTTCTAAAGTGCAATCATAGTTTCAAGGTGGAATCATAGTATCATAGTATCATTGATCTACGTACTGTACATTCAAATTTAAATCCAGCTTTACGGTTCATCAGTGAAGTACGCAAAGTACGAGAGCTGCCTCCAGACGCGTATTGGCAGCGCTGCGCTTCAGTTAATTATAAGATGATCACGTGATGATGATTATAAGATGACCACAATTACAAGATCACGTCGCTGCGACACTCAGCACACAGGCGTACACGCTGCCTCTTGTGAGGGTCAGGGAGCGCTCGACTGCTTCCGCCCCAGTTGTACGAGTGAAGGAACCAAATGAATAAATCGCTGCGCCAAACGCTTATAGCAATACAGCCTGCACTAATTATTAAAACTTGTAAATGATCTATTGTTACTTCAAGTGTGGCAACAAAGGTCAAAACTTTATTCTTAATAAATGAATGGCTGGCCACTGCATTTTCCCTCTGTATCAAAAGAGTGGTTGTCTCATTGACGAGTGCAGTCTAGGAGAAGAGTCTTTTCTGTCCTCTGGCAACGGAGATGTTACTGCTGTTGCAGCTGAACATATTTTTAAGCCTTGATAGCTTTATTCGTGGAGAAACAGTTCATCAATCACTCGAGCAAAGAAACATCCAAATGAACTATCAAGATAATTTTTATTCGTTTTGGTAAATCTGACATTATTTAGAACAAATGTACGACCCTCAAACTCTTTTATAAAAAATTTGAACCGATTGAAGATCAATAACTAAAGCATTCAAACATAACCACGCTAACGTACTCAGAAAATCCCAAGGATTGACTAATTTAATTTAAAAATGAAGCCACAATGGTTCTATAATATTGTCCGTGAAAGGTGACGAGCTGAGGTGAGTCTGTGTAGAAATCAAACACAACCTAGTAGTCTTTCAATTATTCTCAAGGTATATCACATTCATTGGAATGAACTTCAAAGCACTCGTTCCATTCCAATGACATTTGTGAGAATAACCTATAATCCATTACAGCCTCGAGTTCATTCAAATTCAAAGTCCGTTTCGACCAATATGCAATTCTAACTGAATGCATTGCTGATTTGAACAAATAAAGTTCTCGGTTCACAAGTCAATAGAATTTAAGATAGAAACGCTACGAGTGCGACAGATTAGTAATTAGCGCTCCTTGGTTAGCACGGCATTTACTGGCTCGCTAATTAGCAGCGGGTTAGCAGGACTGCTCGTCTACTGAAGCGGAAATGCTGCAGCGTAGCCCCGAGACAATGATGCATCATTAGTTCGTTCAAGCCTGGCCAGAAACGCACGACTGGATACGATCATATCGTTGTGCTCGTCCCATCGGTTTGAGATCTGTCTGTGACAGGCCGTAATTACAGCACGAAATAAACCCTGGAAATCGGAT
This sequence comes from Morinoia aosen, assembly GCA_030386875.1. Taxonomy (NCBI): domain Eukaryota; kingdom Metazoa; phylum Arthropoda; class Malacostraca; order Amphipoda; family Talitridae; genus Morinoia; species Morinoia aosen. The sequence continues at coordinate 54,967,765 of CM059568.1, forward strand.
CAACAACTTACGTCACGATCAACTTAGATCGTAACCTTAACTCCTGTTTTCATGCGTCGGTAATCTCTGTACACTTCGAGCATCAAAGGCGTACCTCGTTGAAATTTTAGTCGCGTCTCTGAAGTGCGGGAACTCGATGAAAGCCCAAGTTTCAATCCTGTCAGGCAGCTGTGGGCGAGTTGTGACATGATTCTCGGAAAGCACTCTAAAAGAGCGACAACGCGCCATACAGAGTCACCAGATCCAGCAATATCAACCTCATTATTCACGGAATGTTATGTGAATGATGGTATTTATGACATTCATACCGATGTCTCCAATGAACCGAAAAAGAGTGCTCATGCACTTCCAGTCACAAAAGTTACATGGATTCGATATATATTTTGAGCCAATTTTAGGAGTTGAGTTAATGCAATGGGTGTACTAGAAATATTCAAAAATAAAAGGTTGTTGATTGGATCAAAGTTTCGTTCCTTGTATTGATCGTCATCCCCAGCTAACTCAGTAAAATTACAGAAAATTCTTGAAATTTTAGAGAGGTGATCTTGATGTATCTGTGTTGCTGCTGACGAATCGATAAATTCATTCACCATAAGAAATTAGAGATAATTAGGAGTAACACAAGAAGATTACGAGTACTATAGGTGATCGTTATTGTTTGGTCTCTGTCTACAGGTGCAACTTCCTAAAATCCTGTAGCGACTCTCTGACATCCTGAAGCAACTTCTGAATATTCTGAAGCAACTTCTTGACATCCTGTAGCGACTTCTGAATATCCTGAAGCAATTCCCTGACATCATGTAGCGACTTCTGAATATCCTGAAGTAACTTCCTGACATCCTATAGTGACTTCCTGATATCCTGTAGCGGCTTATGAATACCCTTGGGCGACAGGTGCTTGAGCAAGCAACAGGAGACCAAAAAGAACATCAAAAGGATACCCGACGTTGGCCGGCAATCAAACTGGCGTAATTCATTCTTCAGACTCGCGTGTCTTCCGTGAACTGCAGCGGTGGCGATGAGGTTGCTGGTCAATTTGTTGCCAGAATAAACATGCTTGAAATTGCGGGACTCGCTTCTTCCCCGAAGTCTGAGAACTCACTGCGAGGCCGCTGCTGCAGCTCTGTGGCACTCTAGTGATGCAGCTCTGTGGCACTCTAGTGATGCAGCTATGTACTCTGGTGATGCAGCTCTGTGGCACTCTGGTGATGCAGCTCTGTGGCACTCTGGTGATGCAGCTCTGTGGCACTCTGGTGATGCAGCTCTGTGGCACTCTGGTGATGCAGCTCTGTGGCACTCTGGTGATGCAGCTCTGTGGCACACTGGTGATGCAGCTCTGTGGCACTCTAGTGATGCAGCTCTGTGGCACTCTGGTGATGCAGCTCTGTGGCACTCTGGTGATGCAGCTCTGTGGCACTCTGGTGATGCAGCTCTGTGGCACTCTGGTGATGCAGCTCTGTGGCACACTGGTGATGCAGCTCTGTGGCACTCTAGTGATGCAGCTCTGTGGCACTCTGGTGATGCAGCTTTGTGGCACTCTGGTGATGCAGCTCTGTGGCACTCTGGTGATGCAGCTCTGTGGCACTCTGGTGATGCAGCTCTGTGGCACTCTAGTGATGCAGCTCTGTGGCACTCTGGTGATGCAGCTTTGTGGCACTCTGGTGATGCAGCTCTGTGGCACACTAACGATGCAACAGTAGGTGAAGCACACATCAGTTCTGCTATACAATATAAAACGCCATAAGCATCACAGGGAACAGAAAATAGAGGGAAATGTATGTGGTCTTTAATTGCGAATACTCATTGTACGAGAAAAAAGTTCACTCTAAAGCAGAGGTTCTCAACCAGGGGTAAATTTACCCCTGGTTGAGGTAAATTTAAGCCTTATGTATTTAATACATAAAGCCGAGGGGATCATTCACGGAGGAAAAGTTGAGAATGGCTGAACGACAGCGACAGAATAAACAACTTCAAATACTCGCATGTTTACTAGGGTGGAGCGTTTTTTCAACTTTTTGGAGTTCGGTTTTACAATAGTGTGGAAAAGTTGTGGAAGTGCATAAAAACGATGTGTGCAAAATTTTAGACTCCTAGTTTTATTCCTTCATGATTCGAGGGTCGTTTGTAAATTTCAAAAATAGGAAAAAACTAGCATGTATTCGAAAAATTCCCCAAAAATCCATTTAACATTCTCAGAGGTCAGAGTAAGTAAAAAATCATCATAAAAATGTCTTTAGAATACATGCTCCAGGTTTCGAAGCTCTATCTCATCATCTTCATTATTCGAGGGTCAAGAAAATTTCATAAATATGAGGAAAAAGCATATATTTGAAAATTTGCAAAAAAAATAAAATTTGCGGTACTTAGGGGTCGCAATAGGTAAAAACCATCATTAAGACATCTCTAGAATATATGTTTCAAATTTTAGAGTACACAAAAATTAATTTGGGAAAATTTTCAATTATATGCATTTCCCTCATGTTTTGGAAATTTTCTAATGAACCTCGAATAATGAAGATGGTAAGATAGAACTTCGAAACCTGGAACATATGTTCTAGAGATGTTTTTATGGTGATTTTTACCTAGTGTGACCTATGAGAATGCTAAATGAATTATTGGAGAATTTTTCAAATATATGTTATTTTTCATATATTTGAAATTTTCATTTTTTTTAATTTTCAAAAAAATTTCAAATTTTCAAACGACATGAAGAAACCAACCTAGGGATTCAAAATTTTGCACACATCGTTTATATGCACTTCCACAACTTCTCCACACTATTGTGAAACTGAATTCTAAAAAAAAGAAAAAAACGCTCCACCCTAATGTTTACCTGCGGACGCGCTTGAGCAGCGAGGCAGCACGCGATGAACTGCGCGACTGAACGCCGGTACTAAGAACAGAACTTTGAGAAAAGCTCGTCAGTCCGGAATTGAGTTGGACAAAATACTTCCTAGAAAATAGTAAAACCACACGGATTCAGGCATAGGCGACTGGCGACTAAACTTGGAATTTTGAGAGGAGAATTTATATTATCAACTAACCTTTGAAAGGTTAAATTACCGAATTTCAGGGTAAGAAAGCTGGTAAGAAGTAATCAACCTACTAAGTTTTCTTTGAATCCTTTTTTTTAATTCTTACGTTTCCTCGGACTGTCCCCAAAAAAAAATTATGCTCCTTAAAAATACACTGCAGAGGTTTGAAACGATTTTTTTCAGTCGTATGTACATGCACATTAAAGAAATCTACGAAAATTAAAATTGAATAAATAGCAACTGTAACCTAACGATAAAATGAAAACATATTTGAACGAAGTTCCCGTAGCTTTACATGATCGAGCTTGTTACAATAAGAGAAAACTAAAACTACATGAGCCTGTTATTATAAGAGAAAACTAACACACACAAAGGAAACTCAAGGCCAACATAAACTTGCGGCTATACCTCTTGCTCAGATTCTGCGCTTTTGTATCACCACGGCCAGACAGCCGCAGCGTGTTTCCATTCACATCCGAAATTTCAATCTCCATTACAACGATGTGGCAAAGCGTAAGCGTGGCAGTTGCTATCTACTTTCTTATCTTCTTACCTAACAATACTCTTGGTGTGTTTACTTAGGTATCTATTTGTTTGGTGTCCGCTTCTTCCGCCTCTCTGTCACATTCATAAGGATGCTTAAATGACCGTATCTGTGATACGAGTTTCACCAGTGCACAAGTGTAAGAACATTTTTATCGCGGGTTCTACATATAAGGATAGATATATTTGTTTGTCGTCCATCTGGAAAATTTATTCAAGGAAAAATTGAATACCTACATTTTTGACGGGCCGTGAACACTAGTTTACTTGACAAACATACCTGCACTATTTCCCCACCTCACTGAAAGTTAAAAAAAAAACAGATTTTGTCCGCCACCCAATTGGCTGATCAGCTTCCTACTTCCAGGTCTGATATTTTTAGTGGAACAAAGTGCGAGCTTCACTGCGTCTAATTAATTGAGGAAATGCTTATGTTTTCCCTCCCCTTATTTCCCTCGGGAATGGAATTCTCGCCCCACTTGAGACCGGCTGAACTCTTCCACTTCCGCCCGCAGAGCCAACATCATGTCTTCCGGGAGCGGCCGCTCAAGCTAAGGAGACCCGCCGGTAATGGGTATGGAGGCTGGGCTGTATTTCATGTATTCTAAAGAATCCCTACTCTTTTCTAATGTAAAACAATAGCCCTACTCTTTTCTAACGTAAAGAAATGGAATGCGAGACCTAGAAATGCAATAAAGCTGTCCGTCAGTCTGTAGTGTACGTATAAGAAGCGCCATCCGTTATGAGTTTGAGGCTAGGCTTTATTTCAAGTATTCTAATAAATCACTTCTCTTATCTAAGGTAAAACAATAGATTGCGAGATCTAGAAATGCGATAAAGCTGTCGGCTGGCCGTCAGTGTATAGCTTACGTGCTCTACAAAATTCCTAGATTCCTTCTAAGACGAAACAATGGAATTTAAGACCTAGAAATAATCTTGTTGTGATTGCATGAAGCAGAGTGTCATCGTAAATTTTGCTTTGATTGCTTGAACGTATGTAGCGTTTCTAAATTGCTTAAAGCTTTCCAGATCGAGCTCAAACAATTATACGGTTTTTCATCGTTTCTCGCATCTTAGATTATGCTTTGAATAATTTTCACTTCTAAAAAAATTTGGTGGTTTTATAAATGTTTTCCAATTCAATTAAAAGTTAGATCACATTTTAATGCGCATAGGCTTGATTCATTTACATCACAAGTGACACTACCAAAGAAAAAGGGGACCAAAAATTTTGCGTCCAGCATCAAAAGGGAATTAAAATTTCATGTTCTTAAACTTCCTCTGATGCGAGTGCACAGACCATTACATTTTAAACCTATACGTATATAGTACAGTCGGATTTAATTTTACACACAGTGTATACAGGTATATTATTTTTCATTATACGTATATTACACACGTATATTGTTTCGACATACACTGTGCGCACTCCTACAATAATTCTTCCCTCTCTCAATGACTTTAATTTCATTTTTTATTTCATTCAGACAGACGTCATATAACTACCGCAGAACTCACGTCCAAATGAGGGCTTGCCACTTCAGCAACATGCGAGCACCAATGACACGAAAAAAAAACTTTATTTCCAATATAGATGATACAAAAAACTCACCTTTGGTTTTTAATATATCTTAAAGTAAGGTTCTTATATGCTACACACACACACATGAGTATCGTAGTACCGATGTCACTAGTCGAAATAAAATGATTAAGAGCAATGTATTCCTGATGTTGCTTCTAGTCACGCACCTCAGGTGTTGAGAGGCGAAAAAATGAAATCAATATTTAAACCTTCTTGTGCCCTTGAACTTCATTAATCTTTATCGCTGCGAAGTGAAGCGAATAAGCTGCATGTGGGGTGGAAACGCCTTACAAAGGAAAGAGGGAACGAGTACCTACACTCCCTCGGGAGTCCCTAAGTGGCGCGTCACGCGCTGCGTCCTGTCACTCCAACACGCATCTCGGCCCTGCAATGCTCCTCGGTCCGGCAGAGCAGTCTCCTTCCAGGTGAAGCTATGGGTTTTGCAAAGGGTTTTTGCAATTGATTTCGTAAAAACTTTCGTAATGGGTTTCGCGAATGGTTTTGTAAAAAGTTTCACAATGGATTTCGAGATAGATTTTGCGAAGGGTTTCGTGATGGGTTTCGTAAAGAGTTTCGCAAACGGTTTCGTGATGGGTTTTGTAAAGGGTTTTGCAATGGATTTTGCAAAGGGTTTCGCAAACGGTTGCGCAAAGGGATTTCGTAAAGGGTTTCGTAAAGGGTTTTGCAATGGATTTCGCAAAGGGTTTCGTAAAGGGTTTCGCAATGGATTTCGTAAAGGGTTTCGCACAGAATTTCGTAAAGCGATTTGCAAAGGGTTTCGCTGGGAGTTTCGCAATGGACTTCACAATAAATTTTGCAACGGATGTAGTGTCTTGCCCTCATACCGGTTCACTGCGACCCACAAAAAACAAAATTTAAGTTATTTTATCATTCGCGTTCCCTGTTACCTGGAGTCAAATTTACGCGCGCCACTTCCAGTATTTGTGAGTTATTTATAAACTCGCAGTTGCATCCCTGCGGGCAGACGCACAAACAGCGCTGGCAATTGACGGTTAAAATATTCAGGTCAAATCAAGGCGGCCCAATTACTTGGACCACCAATTAAACTGGAAAAGTGGACACATTCAGGCCATGTCAGTAGTTATTGATTGTCCGATAACGGGGTCGACGTGATGCACTCAGACACTGTGCCATGGAACCGTTTTGTCAACCAATCGATTTAGGAGAAAAATATTCTGTTCCCTATCCGCAGGCAAGGTCAAACTTTGCCCGCTCCTTAAATGGAAAGATGGAATGATCAACTACAGGCAAGGCTTTTCGGTCTAGTTTATTTAGAAAATAAAATACGAAAATATATCCTTGGGCGAATTTTAAAACAGTTAACTTTATCGTAGTGGTGAAGTGGTAGCGTAAATCTAATTCGGTAGCGTAAGTCTGAGGTAGCATAAGTCTGAGGTACCCTAAGTATGAGGTAGCGTAAATCTAATTAGGTAGCGTAAGTCTGAGGTAGCATAAGTCTGAGGTAGCATAAGTCTGAGATAGCCTAAGTATCAGGTAGCGTAAATCTAATTAGGTAGCGTAAGTCTGAGGTAACATGAGTCTGAGGTAGCGTAAGTATGAGATAGCATAAGTCTAAGGTAGCATAAATCTGAAGTAGCGTAAGTCTAAGGTAGCGTGAGTCTTAATGTAGCGTAAGTGTAAGAACTAACAGAGCACCGCTGCGATGACGCTAACCACTCGGGAGTCCGAACCCTGGTGAGAGCTGTATTGCTGCTGCACTATGTCACGACGAGAGATGTTTGACCAGTTTTTTAATTTGAGTTATTTTGTAGCTGAGAGGCAACGCCATGACACATCTCTTCTATAGAATTATTTTGATTCATATTACCCATGTGTTGCTAAATAACACGCATCGTTTTTCAGTTGCATTTTGCATAGCCGTCATTTTGTCGCAGAAATACTTCGTTCAAATTCCAGTTCGGCATAAGTTTTGCAAAAAGTTAGCTTCTTTTAATGGAAACTTTATATTGTCATATAAAATTTTTTTGTATGGACAGGTGAGCTCAGTTTCGAAACCCTGAAGCACATGAGGAATAAGTATGCAGTACAGAAAACTACCAACACATTTATCGCTTCATTCAAACAAACATCCTGACATGAGCCTGATGTTCTTTTGACATCATTCAAATGCTTCGCAGTAATTAACAGAAAAATTTTATTACTAAATATTTAGCGACAATTCCAAAATATCACAATGGGCAAGCGTTATTGGTTTGATGGTCTAGGGGTATGATTCTCGCTTGGGGTGCGAGAGGTCCCGTGATCAAGTCCCGGTCCAGCCATATAATTTTTGAAATCATTAATTTCGTAAATGAGTTGAAATGACGTTGTCCCAATGTAATAATTGATGTACTTACACTGACCGACAGTTCGTAAGCTGGATCAAAAAATTCGATTGCAGTATGATTTTGAAAGTCACACAATTAATATAAAATTCACATTTAACTCGAACTGAATTCCTTAAATGAATCGAAGAGTAATAATTTTGATAGAACTATTTAAGTGCATTTTGACATACCTAATTAAACATTCCTTGCAAGTATGGCATAAACATTAATGAAGAATCTACCAGATTTAAAGTTTAGTTTGATTATAGGTCCCATTGGTAACTCAGGTAACTCAGGTAACTCAGAAACCTCTAACCATCAATACACCTGAAGAACTAGACAAGTACTTGTTGCAACATTTCGGCAAGTCCTCAGAGGAAATTATTCGTGATTAGTATTTTTTTTAGACTGACGTATTGAGTTTAATATTATTTTGATATCTGTCCACATGTTTTCTTCTTGATTTTTGATTGAATTACGTTTACCTCTTCAAGGCATCCACGTCGAACTTGCAGCCTTGTTTTGCTGCTTACTAAATTGTTTTTCAATTTCTTTCTTTTCTCCTTTTTATCGAATGCTCATACCGAACTTGCTGCTCAGACTTGACTCGTGTATATGTTTCTAAATCTGGAAACAATTTAGATAGTCAAGATTTTTAAATTCCATAAATAACTTCACTGTCACATCGTTTTTAAATCCATTTCGTCCTTGCTACATCTTATAAGTGTTACATGCGGAAACCACTGGTACGACAGCCTTGTAACTACATTATTTGCCATTTATGATCCCTAATGTTCCTGCTCATGGACTGAATTTGCGCTCTCCTTATGAAATCATACTAGGTTTCAGACAATTTAGACTAATAATCTCTGTGTGTTTTTAGTTTCTCTTTTTTTTTAATTTAATTATAAGTAGGAATGTCCTTATTTTTACCTTGATCCTGTAGTTTTTATCATTTTTATTTTTACGTCACATTTTACTTACTGTCTCTTAATTCTAATGACTGACCATGTTGACGTATTCGACAATATTGATCCAGATCTCAATCATTTGAATAGACTGCACCCAAACCTAAATGAAACTGGAAACTGTAAAAACCTAAATATTAAAAAATTCAATGAATCGATGAGGAAGACCTGTAACGATTTTTCTCTATTATGTTGGAACTGTAGATCCATTTACCCGAAAATAGATGAAATATCTTGTACTATCACTGAGCTGAACAGCAATTTTGATGTTCTCAGTTTCACCGAAAGTTGGCTAGACGACTCATCTAAAGACCTGATTCAAATTCAAAACTATTATAGCCATCATTCACTCCGTAGTAACAAACGTGGTGGTGGCATCAGTACGTACATATCTAAACATATATCTTCGAAAGTCATTTTAAGTGCAACTATGAATCGTGAACATATTGAGACTTTATTTATAGAACTAACTAAAAATGATAAACGGATTGTGCTTGGGACAGTATATAGGCCCCCAACAGCTTGTAACGTCTCTTTCCTGAACGAGCTTCAAAGCATAATATCTCAGTTCAACAAGTCTCTATATAATGACATAATAATCTGCGGGGATTTCAACTACGATCTTCTACAATATGATAGCTGTGAGCAAACCTCAAACTTCATAAATGTTTTTCAGTCTAGCTCCTTCCTTCCAATCATCACGAAACCTACGCGTGTTGCTTCTGAATCGGCTACGTTACTCGATAATATTTTTATGTTAGATCCGACTGATTTTCTTACCGGAATAATAACTTCTGACTTATCTGACCATTTCCCGGTGTTTCTCATCAAGAAAAATGTCTATAATCCTTGTCCCAGCCCACAGGCTGATACTTATTCATTTCGTTGTGTAAACGAATACAACTTGGGAACAATGCGAACTGTTCTAGAAGAATTAATGCCATCATTAGACATCTATGAACGGGACAATAATGCGATAAACATTGATGAAGCAATACTAAATTTAACTGAAATCATAACGACCGCATATAACCAGTGTTGCCCAATAATCACCCGCACAATGACGCCGAAAAATAGACATAAGCCCTGGATTACTGAAGATATCGTGATCAATATAAAGAAACGTCAAGCGTACCTAGCCTTACTATACGAAGGGCGAATATCTAAAGTAACGTATAACCGATTCAGGAATCATGTGACAAATCAAATACGAACCTCAAAACGAGACTACTTCACGCGCAAATTTACTGAATACAAAACTGATATTAAAAAAACTTGGCGCCTGCTTAATTCATGCTATAAACCGAATAATAATACTACGAAAACAATTGAGTCCGTCGTTCACGAAAATGTAAAATACCACGAGAAAAAAGATATTGCAACTGTGTTTAACAACTTTTTTGTAAACATAGGAAAAAATATAGCCGATAGTGTCTTCAGTGAACCCAGAGACCACTTGCAATACATGGACCATGTCCGTGAACCTAACTCTTTCTTTTTCACGCCAACTAATCCCTCCGATGTAATTACGTGCATAAACAACTTGAAAAATAAATCAAGTGGATTGAAAAATTTTTCGGCTAAAGTTCTTAAGGCTATAGCTGATATAATAGCACCGTGCATATCTTATATTATCAACCAATCCCTTTCTCAAGGTATCTTCCCCAACTCTTTCAAAGTTGCGAGAGTCACCCCTATTTTTAAAAATGGTGATAAAAACTGCATTAACAATTATAGACCTATCTCTGTACTACCAATTATTAGCAAAATATTCGAGAAAATTGTGTATAAAAAAGTGTATTCGTATTTTGAACAAAAATCTTTCCTCTACGACAAACAATACGGTTTTCGTTCTAAGAAATCTACGACACAAGCGGTATTAAATCATTTGCAATACCTTTATTCTAATATAGATGAAGGAAAGCTTGTTTTCTCCGTATTTCTTGACTTTCGAAAAGCATTCGATTGTGTGGACCATAACGTATTACTCTCGAAACTACACTGTTATGGCATTCGAGGGGCTGCCCATGATTGGTTCAGATCATACTTAGCAAATCGGAAACAATACGTTGTCATTGACGACGCAGAATCAGACCCACAGACAATTAGCCATGGAGTTCCACAAGGATCTGTCCTTGGGCCTCTCCTATTTCTAATTTTTATCAATGATATCATTAAATCTACATCATTCTTCAAATTCATACTCTTTGCCGATGACAGTACCCTTTCTGCGGTCCTTCCAGACCAAAATCCCGCTAGGATGGCGGAGCGTATAAATAATGAACTTCATAAGGTTTCATTGTGGCTTAAAGCTAATAAAATAAGCCTTAATATCGATAAAACAAAATATATTACATTCTCATACAAGAAAAATATATCTCTCCCACGCATTCAAATTGGCGAAGGTGAAATCGAAGAAACCCACTCAAGTAAATTCCTGGGCATCATAATAGACAAACATCTAACCTTTAAAGAGCACATCGCTCATATTAGTTCTAAATTATCAAAATCTATCGGAATCCTAAATAAAGTTAAAAATTTCCTGCCTGAAACAGCCTTACAAATGCTCTACCGAACGCTCATTTCACCATACTTGCAATACGGAATAGAAGCATGGTACGGAACTGATAAAAATAAAACCAACAAAATTTTTACCCTGCAAAAAAGAGCCATAAGAGCGGTAAAGAATCTAGAATATAATGCTCACACAAATGACTCATTCAAAAATTTACGAATACTTAAGCTCTCGGAGCTCTACAAAATCTCCATTTGCAATTTCATTTACAAAACATTAAAAAATGATGGCGACAATAGCCTAAAACAACTATTAACTGCGCAAACTGGTCATCACGACCATTTAACCCGAAATAGAAGTAAATTCATGCTTCCTTATTACTCAAAGGCTCGGTCACAACACAGTATCCTCTTCGTTGGAACTAAAACTTGGAACTCAATACCTGCGGAGATCCGTGAAAGTAATTCTTATAAGGTATTCAAAAATAATCTTGAGTCTCACTTCCTATCAGATTACTAGTCGTGTAAGATCACAGAGTCAAACCTTGTCACCTACATAACTGGTCCTAATAATGAAATTCGCCGTGGTTAATTTCGCCGATCTTCAGTCTGTTCATGAATCGTTTGTCGACTATACTGTTAAATCAAGTCCATATGAACTATATTGTGAAATGAAGTGTCTAATTTCGAGTTAATTATCTCATTGATCAGTCTAATGCGTCTCTAGTTTAAGTGAATTAGGTTAAACATTATTGTACTCCTAAGACTAACCTTGATGGTAGGATGCCCTAGAAGTCACTGAACTTATTCGGGCCCACAGGTAGCTATACTCAAATTTGACCATTGTACTAGACTTAAGAAACATTTTATCTCTGTCTCACCTGTGGTAAATAAATTGTTTAAAATTGTTTAAATTGTTTATTGAACGCACATAAATTCTTCTTATCGGCTTGATGGTCTAGGGGTATGATTCTCGCTTTGGGTGCGAGAGGTCCCGGGTTCAAATCCCGGTCAAGCCCTCATGTTTTTGACAGGACCTAGGTTAGGGAGCTAATTAATTTTTTTTAAATTGAGGGAGGTGAATGCGGTCAACCATTTTTGAAGGGAAAGTAAATAGGTCTACCATTCATACGTTTGAATGCAAAAGTGATAGAATAACCCACTTAGTGAACAATGAATTAGATTATTAATCAATATAGCATAGATTCGAGAGTGAACTGAGGCCATTCAGTAATAGGTCATTGAAGAACTTTAAAATTCATAGAGGCACTCATGGAACAGTCCTATTCGTTAACAAGTGAAGGATTAGCGGACATGAGATAATTTTGACGCACTGTGATTCATTACACCAGGAAGGGAGTAAATTCTGATTTATAACTAAAATAAATAAATTGAAATAAACACACAATCTTCCACGAGCATGGATTGATGATCTAGGGGTATGATTCTCGCTTAGGGTGCGAGAAGTCCCGGGTTCAAATCCCGGTCAAGCCCTCGCATGTTATATTTTTCAACACATTTCTCACAATATGAGCGATAAAGCTCACAAGGCTGACATATGTGTTACGTGATGTCAGTATGCCCCGTGGTGACGTTACCTTGGTTTGGGATCGTAAGGATTAACTTTAGTTAGAATTTTTATTTGCTGGAATACAAATATGCTCATTGCGAATAACGTCTTTGCAGTGGAAATGGTACTGGTGCAAAATAGAGTCTTAGAACAGGACATATCTCGTCGCCTTACACCGGGATGCTCGAGCGGTCAGTGCATCGCTCGCTGGGATCTTCAATTGGAACTACGGCAGCGTATCAAATGGAAAAATTGTCGCGAACGGAGTATATTGGAGTTTTTGTCCCCACATCGGTAGTCAAAAATTTTTATTTTTCAATATATCTTGCGATTATCATTAAATGAGCACCGGAACAACTTTATTTAAGAGAGAAAATTATGTTATATGATGAATAAAAAATAATATATCTAAACTGAAAATATAAATGTATAACAATGAAGTATCGATTGATTCCTCTCGGTACTCAGGACAATTATAGCTGCTCTCAAGTTTTCAAGCATGAAAGTTCCGTGTTGCAGCTCATCTAATTTTTAGACTGTTCATTCAGAACTTCTTTGTTAAATCTTCCCGTAGTTGAATTTATTCAGTCACCTTAGACGAAAATATTGCTCATGATGTGAATGATTAGCAGCTCGGCGGAAATGCTTTTCGATAAAAAAAAACAGCTTAAAATTGTGGTACAAAGACATTCTTCGTAAAGCGTTCATCACGCAACGAAAAATGAATTTATCATAAATTAAAATAATAATAATGTGTTCGATGAATCTAACATCGGCTTGATGGTCTAGGGGTATGATTCTCGCTTCGGGTGCGAGAGGTCCCGGGTTCAATTCCCGGTCAAGCCCATGGTTTTATATGATGTACGATGAACAGTGACCTTGCAGGTGAATGTGACGCTTTTTTCTGTCAAAAATTCTTGTGATATTGGGTGAAAAAATAATAAGACTAGATTTACTCTGTAGATAGACGTTCATCTAACGTGACTTAAATGTTGAAGCGTTATCACCCAGTAATTAAGTTATTACACTTCGTAAAATAATGTATATAATCAAAGTACTGTAAGTAAGCGTAGAGAGTCATTGAGAAGGTCATTAGGAAGAAGACACCAAGGTAACAAGCAGAAGGCAGGCAAAGAATCCATGACCGTAATCGACGAGTAATGGAAAAGGAGTAATGCAAAATATGAACCAGGATAACGAGATATTTTACCTGAGATTGCCGTTGAAAGATACTTTTTACCGACAAATTAAAATGCGGCTCAGCAGTTTTAGAAGAAATTAAATAAATTAGTTTTAACACATTCACTTAATCTGAAATGGGAGGGAGAAAAACGCTGAGTGAATAATTTTTTGATCCATGTTATAATTTTGATGAACATCTTTACAATGAACAACAGTAATGCAGAGCCTTATTGAGTTTTAGCGTATATATAATATTTTTATCATACTAATTCCCATAAGATCAACTTGCATGGTGAAACATGGCTTGATGGTCTAGGGGTATGATTCTCGCTTTGGGTGCGAGAGGTCCCGGGTTCAAATCCCGGTCAAACCCGGATATTTTATGCTATCCAGTGCTATTGTTCGAATATTGCTTGTTTATTTTTGACGCACACTGGAGTAAATTGATTGCTAGAAAATCCAAATAAAAAGACTACGGAATTTAATAAGCGTACCAGCACAATTTTCAAGCTTTTTGCTTCTCAATTAAGCTTAGTAAAACTAAATTATACATTTTTCCGTAAAATAAAGGGATAACCATTCTCATTGAATAGCTTTTACCCTTCATTTTAGCGCTTCTAATTAGAACCGAGTTAGATGGACATTACGGAGCTTAAAATTCTTCGTAAGTATAAATATTTGAAATTCCTGATATCAACACAGAGCGGCTTGATGGTCTAGGGGTATGATTCTCGCTTAGGGTGCGAGAGGTCCCGGGTTCAAATCCCGGTCAAGCCCTAGGTGTTTTTAAACTTTCAGTGGTGTACGGTTCTAAGTTCGGCATATAAGGTGAAAGAAGAACGCTACGCGTCAACCATTCTCAAGAGTGTTCTTGTTCGCTGCTCAATACTAGGAGGAATTAATTCCTTCCCACCATAAGCCTTGTCGGCTAAGTTTGGCATCACTACATTGCTGCTCCACCAAATGGGAATATTGTTTCAACAGATTTTGATAACATGTACTCTAACCGTGACAGCTGTCTCTCTATCAGATATGACGGCCAGAACAGTTATATAACATCAGTATTGGAGCTTGTGTCACTTCAGCCTGTCACTGTCATGCGTCACATTGAAATTAATTGAGTCTATATTCGATTATATCGACCAATAAAGTGATGCATCGAGTTCGCCAGTGGGAGTGGGTTTTTGACATTTTTTCAGCTTGTGCAGCTCAACCTAGTTCAAAAACTATCGTTGAAAACACGATACTTTAAGGTATCCCAAAAAGTGTACTCACCCATTGACTGACGGCTACTAATGTATCTGTGTGTTTTTTCAGACGCAACAAATTTTTCAGTTTAATTTTTCAAATTTAAATTTATTTTTCATATAGCTCATTAAACTCAAATCCATATCAACAAACACACCAAGACAACATACACGAGTTCTGAACAGTCAAAGACTGATTACATTTTTTGGAGCCTTCTGTATTTGCCTCCTGATAGAAATTGTAGCAAAGTAACGTGAAGGAACAATTCCGTGCATCGTTCCTTCACGTTACTTTATCACAAATTCGAAGCTCGAGGAGTGAGGAGTTTACTGTGCTCAGTAATTGAAACTTCGCTGTGTGCTTGAGTCACCACAATCCTGAAGAGTTTAACGAGAGACCTTGTGTCTCCCATGGATGCAGCACCGGTAGAAGAAAGTAGTAGGTGCTGAAAAACAGGACAGCAGTGAACCCGAAAAAAGATGGTCCGTAACAAAACAAAAATCTATTCTATTTCAACAAAAAAAGCCTACCTAACCTTTAGCTCAGGCCCTTACATAGTCCCCCTGGGAGTGTTAATTCCCTTAGACACAATAGTTGTATCCCCCTGAGGGGTAACGTTAGAGAAGAACGGTCCTTGTTTCAGTCGGACATGGAAAAAAGGAAAATACATTTTCACTTGTTCACAGTCCGTCAGTGTGGTCGTATACTTAAAGCATCCTCATTTGAAAGCACGACATTATCATTTGTCAAAATGACAATTTTGTCCCATGACACAAAGTGGCCAAAACGATTCAAAAAGAAATGATCCGCTGGACGATATTTCATACAATTATGTAACGTACGCTGGCGATGACCCTGAGTCGTCGGTGCGGACACTATGCGAGAGTAGACTCCGCATGAAATAATCTGCTCGAAATGTATTTAGTAATGAATTATTCAAACGATTGCGATCAAATTCTTGTTAGAAAAAGTTGCAAGGTTGACAATTTTAACTATGTGTGAGGATATATATTATTGCGATCGATATGATATTGCAGACTGAACGTTCGTTTTGGGTAGCGAAGAGCTCTCCATACAAGCAAACCTTTCATAAGTTCTCAAAATATTCTCCCATGATGCTTATGAGGCAAACCATTTAAAGGTGAACATTGCAGCATTTCTTGAAACTCGCGGTCATGCAGTTTCATCAAAAGAATTATTATTATTATGTTAATTAATTTATGACTACCAGTCACAAAAAAAAGCTACAGTATCTCAAGACAGCTAAGAGAACAGATCATTTAATATGAATTGTAGAAAGCAAAACCTTTCGTAGAGTGTATTTCCATACAAGATAGCCTGCTCATAAATATGCAAATTTGATGATGCACGATTACAATTATCGGTAAGTTCTGCGTGCAAAGCAACTTTAACAAGAACGAAAGGGCAAAAACCGGGCGACATGTTATTTTTAAAAAATCTGTATGTCAAAATTAGAACGTTTCTGGGAATTAGAATTCCTAATGTTACTGTCTTCGTTCTTTCCGCATCTTTCTTTTCAAGTATTGTTAGTAAATAGGTTCACTATTGGGTCAATTTTTCATTTTAAAGACAAACTTCCTGAATGTCTCCGCTCCTGCCGTGTTTATAAATACAGTTGTGCACAATGTGCATCTGCATATGTGGGCTCAACAAGCCGCACATTGCGTGTTAGGTTGTCGGAACATGCAGGAATAAGTCATAGAACAAGTGCACGCCTTTGCCATCCTCCTCATTCCTCAATTAGGTCTCACACAGAGTTTCAATGCAGTGTATCAATTTCTGAATCAGACTTTTCCATGTTACGTTATTCCAGTAATTCAGTTAAACTTAGAATTTTAGATTCCCTCTACATCCACAAATTAAAGCCTCAGCTTAATGACATGCAGAGCGCTCATCCTCTTCACATAGTTATTTAAAACCTTTACTCATCCCCCTGACACTTTCTTCCATTCTTATGTGTGCCATTGTCGAGATACTAACACTTTCTATAGCATAGGTTTTTTAATGTTTCACTATTGTCATTTCAGATTGTTTAGCTGAAGATGGGTGTAGACTCGAAACGTTCTAAATTTTGACATTCAGATTTTTTAAAAATGATACGAGGCCTGGTTTTTGCCCTTTCGTTTTCGATTACAATTAGTATTATTGTTATATTAGTTGGTTTATGTGTCCCGAGCCACCACAAAAGAGATCTCATAGAGAGCAAAGAGGAGTGACCATTCAGTATGGAATGTAAAAAATCCAAACGCACGTAAGGTTTGTTCCCACACAGAATACCCTACGCATAAAAACCGCAAATTAGAAAAAAAGAGGAAGAATACAAAAAGATGATGAAGAAGGCATTACAGCAAAGTGGACACATAATACAGAAGTAAATGCAGAAGTCCCGCAGACCTATCTACAGCTGAGGCAACCAAACAGTGCTCCCCCTGGGTGTAGCAGCCCGCTGATGAATGAGGAAGGTTTCATTGCTTCTATGAGTGCATTACTGAACCACCGACAAACTGAACCATGCTCTGATACCGCCGTGTACAAAGCTCAACTTACAGGACTGTGTTATCATCTCCGAATACCCAATGGAAAACATGAGCCACGTCTCGACCAGTTCCTCTTCTCGATACAGTGAGCGATACCCTTATCTCTGCTTGTTCACACGACGGCTGAGTTTGTTATGGTATTTGCAGGTGACAAAGTTTTCTCATGATATTAGATTTACAGTTAAATTTAGCAGTCAAGAGACTCATTTAAGTGCTACTTTTGCTATTATGAAGCTGCTTGAGCGCGTGGGGGTCAAGTACTGCAAGGGAGTCATGGTAGTGCAGATGTGCTATGGAATAATTTCCGTACATTTTAATTCAGGGGTTTGTACAGGACACCAAAGTATATGACCCTGTCCTTGAAGAGATTGCAAGACAAGATTGTATGTAGAGACAAGTCTGTTTAAATGGTAATTTGCTTCTAACTTTTAAATTTGACGCTTAGATATCAAAGTCATGACTTAGCCGGGATTAAATATAATCACTAAGTGACATGTATTGCAAAAATATGACGCTTAAAACGGTGCTGATGACTCTATTGTCTTTCGATGAGGATGAATGTAAACCGAGTTTGCCTTTAAAGCAGGATTTAGTCAGTCAAAAATGCTGCACTGTGCGCTATGATGAGTTTTTAAACCAACAGAAGAAATTAGTTAAGCTTCAACATTAATGCGGATATATGTATTCACAGTGTAGAAAACTAAATGACCTTTACATTTAAATCCTCTGAGAAAAAACACCCTCTATCTGAGCTACCTTTTTGAAATGCGTTGAAATATTTCGTTATTTCGTTAACTTCGCCGTCATTGAAGTTATTCAGAGCCTCGGTCATTCAATCTGACAACACTACAATTGGCTCTACGGAACGCAAACTTTCCGAAAGCAGAAACATTCCCGACTATTTAATCAACAGCGTTTGAGTGTCAAGTTCAAGTTTTCCTTTTATGCGCTGTGTCCAGAAGTACGTTTTTATTGAAGATTCCATAATTAAAATTGCCCTGTGCAATGGTATTTGAGCTTCATGCACTAACGTAGAGGAAATGCAGTCAAAGCTTACGAGTATAAGATTTTCTCCCATGATTTCTTCTACCTGTCTTCTACAATCACCAGAAGAGCTGCGCAGCAATGGTAGGAATACTGCGGCAGCAAGACAGAAATAAAGCTCTGGTCTTTGTTACGTAAAACGTGATGTTCTACCTTCGTGCTCTGAAAAAACTAGAACAAAGAATGAACACGCTTTCATCTTAATAGTTAATCACACATCACGAATTTGACATCGGAAAACGATTAATCACGAAGGTGAGAGTTACATTGGATCTTAGCAAATACCTAACTATTAAATGTGTCCAGAAATACTACCCTCACAAGATTTTGGGAAACATGTCTCGTAACTTCATATTTTTTTGCCAAAATACTTTAAGAAAATGTGTAAAAACCGTTATCACTGTTATTCTTGAGCGTGAGAATGTGGACCAAAGTTTGCACGTGTGTGTTAAGGACAATTCTTAACTGTTCGGTCGGAAAAACAAGCGGCGATTGTTTGGGGTAGAGGTATCACAAGGCAAGTCGGGGTTTCGAGGGCGTTGGGCGGATGTGACGTAGTAACAGAGGCCCACACAATCTAAGCGAATCACCGCGCGCCAAAGGTATGACGCAAGAAGGTGTGTCTCAACACGCACCAATGAGAGTCCCAGACGTCAGAACGAGCAAGAATTCCGCCAATAAGGTTGCAGATGCTGCCTCTGTAGAATAGAAGCGTCGAGAACGATCGAGAAAGAGGGAAGCGAAACACATATAAGGCCCGTAGAAGGAAGCATGGGGAGGAATTTTTGAACACACGTGAGAGACTGCGCAAGACGTCTGAGGGTGTTCTACACAATAGGCCAGCCTCGTCGGCTGGCCTTATACCCAACTGCAACTTGAAAGTTAATAATTCGA
Source organism: Morinoia aosen (assembly GCA_030386875.1). NCBI lineage: Eukaryota > Metazoa > Arthropoda > Malacostraca > Amphipoda > Talitridae > Morinoia > Morinoia aosen. The sequence continues at coordinate 54,987,251 of CM059568.1, forward strand.
GGCACATAAAATAACGTTGGACGTCGGAAGTCATTGAAGCATCGTCTTACAAAGGAAGCCTAATCGAAGTAAACCAGCCTCGCATCGGTGATCGTCATGAATAAACGCGTCGGAGATTCAACCAAGAGCATTCAACATCTGTGCATCGGGGTCGAACTCACAGTCAACTTCAGCGGCAGTCGTCAACATTGCAAATGGCAAACAGTTAAGTTCGTCCACCCACAATGCGTAAAGCAACACGCAAATCTACAGTGAAGTGGCTTGCCATTGAGACTCTTAAGACACTCCAGGCACCACGGCGGCTGTGAACTCGAGTTGGAATGCCGGCGGCACGATGAGGGAGCGGCAGAGGCGTCGCTGCAGCGCGGGCAAGACATCAGCCTACACCTGCAGCAAACCTAAAGCTACGACGCGGAACATTAGCAGTGAGCAACAGCATCGTCAGTGAATGTCCATCAGTGAATCATTTATTATCAAAAGTGCGAGTGTTTCATAGTTGTGAGAGCTCTTTTAGGTGGTGATTGAAGTTCAATTTCAGATGTAGAGCAGCACACAGATAAGTGCTTTCCAAAGTATCGTGAAGGATCATCTAATTTTATAGGCAACCGATTTATTGTGTCTATTTAGTCGAGGATCGACTTCCCGTTGTATGATTCGACACCGTGTCACAATTCCAGGTTAAATCGTGATGTGTTACTCTCGCAAATATTATGATTTGTGTTACTGTGGATGCGTGAATCGTTGTCAACGAGGGAGTATTTGTAACTTGAAGGCTCGGTAAGCAGCACATTTGTATGATGTCGTGTTTAAATATTATGGCGGTAGAAACTTACGTATTTTTCATTGACGCCGCTGTGCCATTTCAAATCATTTCGTTCCCATGCCTTGTGTGTTTATCCACGTGTTCATCTCAAAAATAAATGTGTCTTAATCTTTCAAATTCTTTTATTCTCCATGTCTGGTATACAGGTGTACGCAAGCATAAAGGATAATACTATAACATGTGTGGGGGTTGGAATTCCCTCAGCGTATGGAAAGGGGGTCCTAAACCCACCCCTTTCTCTGTATCGCAACAGGAGAAATATATATTAATTGTCCTATGTAAGCGTACTGTCTGTATATCAACATGGAGATTTTTTTATTATTTTCAGTTGTCTAAAAAATCTGTTTCTTCTTTTTTTTAATTCAGTCAAATAGTCGCTCGATAATTAAGCAGAATTTTCTGCAAGTACAATTCATCCGTGTCATTTCGTGGGCATTCCAACTTGGAGTAAAATTTCTAACGTAGAGAGCGGTGCCGTGGACGTGCTGTACCGACGCCTAACGCCGGTCGCGCGGTTGAAGGACGGAGTAATAAAATGGAGATTCTGGCAGCTGCAGTCGGACTAAATCTGAGCGCCTAATTTGAAGTGTACTTGACTAAGTGTTATCCATGGCCATTAATTTCGAAATGCTATGAGGAATTGATATTTTCCGAGATCTTTGCTCAGTTTTCTCGTGCCGCTGAGTTAATTCAGTTAATGTTGTTTGAGAAAATATTAAATCAAAGTTCAATTGATAGCGTTGTCTTCTTGGCACATTTTCTTTTTGGTGCATCCGAGAGGCAGCATAATTTGGCCACGTTCCGTAACAGGATGAAATGCAAATTGGATTGTGTGCTTCGTGATATCTATTTCTCAGCATGGGTGAATTTTTTTAAATGATTTATGCGGTGTCCGAATATTTTTTTTGTGTGTGTAATGATCAAACAGTCAATTCAATCATATAAGTGCTCAATGTTAAATAGAAATTTCTGCCTGTTAAATTTTTCTCGATGCATTTTTGAGTGCCGTCTAATTGACGGCCCAGAGTTTGAGGAGACAGGCAGGCACTGGACACTGCTCGTGGGGCGATAAACCAAATTCTTGTGGTCGTAGCCAGACCATCTCCTGAAGTGGCTAATTTAAACGAGCGAGACTAAGTCATTTGAAGCTGAGTGATCCATTAACATTAGTTTTTTATAAATCAAATAAGAAACTCACTTCATCAGTATTACACAAAGTGTTCAAGCTCGTCATAATGCTGAGTTGACTTGATGTAACTTTCCACAGCGAATCTAGCCCCAATTATTTAGAATAATGAAGCATGGTTTCCTGAGCATTTCTAATTTTCTTGAACTTCCAAAACCATCAAATCCTGTCAAATGCTGCAGTGAGTCATCAAATTTAAATGTCCTTCATTCTTCAGTGGAAATTTACAGTTGAATGTGTTATGAGTAGAAATAATCATTGTGCATCAGTAGATAAGCTCTGCTGCGTTTGCTAGGAGAATACTTGCTCTATTTTCTTGACGCTGTGTTCTATAAAATTTTTCTTGAGTGCTAAAAATTTTTTTTTGGTTGAATTTTATATCATGTGTACAATTATTAGGTTTAACTGAATTTAGGTGTGCAGCGATGGCTCTGGAGAATAACGCCGTAAATTTAGCAAACACCGCCTCATCTTAAGAGAATCTTTGGAACAAGTTTACATTTATCTGGGCTTTGAGACATTCAGTAATTAATCTAGTTGGAATTTTCTTTTAAATGATACCTCACTTATAAATAATTTGCAAAAATTTTGGGCCTCGTGTGCGTCAAGCTTCTCCAATCAGCTTCAGCAACATAATTCATATTTTCACTCGTTGATATCTGAGTGCTTCAATTATAAAATTGACATCTGCTGAGAAGCAGTAATGGGAATTTTGAGAATCAATTTCCTTGCTATCAAAGGGGTGGTAAATTCTTGTTGCAAAATTGTTGAATGAATTAAGTGACGGTGCTTAGGATAAAAATTAAATGTAGTGTGTTAAAGTAAGTGATGATTTTCTACGATGCTGCGCATTCAGTTCGTGGTCTAATTTTATTTGCTTAGATAGAAATGACGCCGCTGCTCGTGTGTTAAGTAAAGTAAATTCGTCATCCTCTTCTTATCACAAGATCATTGTGATAAGCTCCAGTACATCAGAGTGAGAATTTAAATAATTGCTTCAATAATAATACACCAAAATCATTAAATATTTTGGGTGATTTTTCACATGTGCCAAGTATACAATCCATTTCGACCCTGACATGAGTTAATCCATACCTTTATATCAAATTCACTGAGCATAAAATTTGCTTCCTTAACTTTTATAAATTCATGATGTTTGAAAATTTCCTTTTGATGTGAATTCGACAGTAGAGCGTAGTAATTTAAGATTATTCAATCCTAGCTGCCTTCAGGTAGGAAGGAATTTTATTATATTAAGTGTCTGTAGATTTTAAAAGGTAAACACGTGGATTAAATGCAATTTTTTTTGTAGTCTAAACGGTTACAGGTCGCCGATAAAATAATTTTTCTGTATCAGTTTGAGCGCGTATTGAATTTTGAGCTCGCATTTTTGTTTAAATCGTTGATTGCCCAGAATAGGAACCTTCAAGTTGATGCTCACCATGATGAATTGAAACTTTTAATAATTTTGTTAACACTGGAATATACCACCCAATTGGAGTTTGTTCCTAAGGAGTTAATGAAAATTAAAGAGGAGATTTGCTGTATCAAGGAGGATTTTTGCTGTATCAAAGTGAGAATTTCATGAAGTCAGCTACAATACTCGATGTATAAATTTCGTTTTTGAAGTTGCAAGCGTAATGCATTTAATATTTTTATAAAATCTTAAATGATGCTGTCCATTCTCGTCGGTAATTCAAACTGAATTATTGTGTAACACTGAGAGTGTGTTCTTGCTTAGGCAAAGTTAACGAGTTAGCTTCACGGAAATATGAGCGTTTCACATTGTCGGAAATGTACAATATTCCATATGGAGACTTTATTTTCTGTTAGAAGGATTTAATACAGCGTGAGAATTGAAATGAAAAGCATTGCAGTGAATACATGGAATTTATCTTGACAATAAGAATCAGCGTGACAGTCTGCGGTGCAGCGAAGCTATGTAATTTATGGCCGTTCTGAGCCAAGGCTATAAAATTCTCTTGTGCGTGAAGTTAGGTGTGGTATTACGTGAGGTTATAATGTAGGATTTGAAAGTAGGAAATGTCTGAGAGAGTATGATCAGTAACATTGATTTATAAATGTGTCGTATCAAAATGACGAGTTATTTGAGTCAAACTGGTGAAGGTATCAGCGCCGTGGTGTGGGAATTTCTTGATCACTCTTTCCCCATAATGTTGTTGACGCTGACGCTGGTCATTCTCAAACATCATTGGTATACGTCATTAATTTCATTTTTTGTTCATTGTCATGTAGGCATGATAATCATTAGGGTGATAATTCCCTTAATGCGTTGTTTAACGACGTTGGTGAAACTTCGAAACAGAAAGAATATATACAAATCGTATGTACGAACGATGTCGTCGAGCAACGTGGAATCATTTAAATGTGCTGCTCTGAATCTGGGGCTGAGAATCGGATAAATTTGTGTTATGTCTATTTTATTTCTGCATTTCTTTGTATGTCGGTATTGCTAGAATGTCGGATCGCTAGAAAAGCCTTCGCGGCCGAGTATAACGTAAAGTCCGATGACCTGATAGTACCCAATGTATGTGTAATTTTTCTGGTGTGTCGGTGTTGTCATAATGTCTGATCGTTAGAAAAGCCTTCGCGGCAGAGTATAATGTAAAGTTAGACGCCTTGACAATACCCAATGCATATGTGTTTTTTTTTTATTGGTGCGTATTCAGGATTTCGGCCTACAAGGTAAATCTCCTGCGAGTTCGTACATCATGTGTAATAATGTTCATATAGTCTTGTGAGGTGATTTGACCGATTAGTAACACCGTCGAACGAATTTCGGCTTTGTCTAGAGTTGGTTGAGGATACCGGAAATTAAATATTTTATGTGTGTATGGAGGAATTCTTCGCGTAGCTCACGTCCGCCTCACTCAAGGCAGATTTGAAGGAAACCGAGGAACCATTCTTACGTTGAGCGACCATGTAATGCGCTGTCTCTCGATTACCAAGTAACCATGTTAGACAATTAAACGCGTATTTACGGAAGTTGATCTTGGCACTATAACGCGAACCTAAGGGGTTGATGTCATGCTAGGCGCCGAGCTGACTGAGAACAAAACCTAAAGGTCTTCGCAAATAAATGTGCTTCATTTTCTACAATTATAATGAAAGAGCTTATGAGCTCCGACGTGGGAGTCCAACGCGTATTGACGCCGTAATCTACAGGATTTGTCCGCGAGTTTACGCAACGAGGATCTACGGAATTTTCCACGAATTCACGTGACGCCAAGAATGAATTTTTTATGGAAAAGCTTCAGTAACTTCGATTCTCAGCAGGGGGCCCTCTCCAGTATCAGTAGCAAGCCAGGATCAGTAGCAAGCCAGGATCAGTAGCAAGCCAGGATCAGTAGCAAGCCAGAATCAGTAGCAAGCCGAGGATCAGTAGCAAGCCGAGGAGCAACAAGTCACAGGAACAACAACCACAAGCTGTAACTAGGCGCGCAGGAGGAGCAACAGCAAGTTTGTTGCAAGGAAACGTCTACTTTGAATCAAAGGATGAAATGATAATTATGAGGAAGAAAACTTGAGGTCGGAAAATTACCTCCATTGGAGATTGTGTTTTTAGGTGGATTGCAACCGAGAAAGCTGAAAGGATGTCTCTGCTTGTAACAAATTCGCCGATTTTTCGTTCTCTAATTGATATGTTTATCTATGTCGATGAATTGCCGAGAGCAATTCGAGAATAATATGTCGTGTGTGTTTTATTTGATGCGTGTAAGTTGTCGGATATGTGCGGTACCTTTACTGTGTTCTTTGCTATTTGCGTACTAAAATAATGTGTGTAAGAAATGCGTTTCAATTATTTAGTGTGTGTCAGGCATTAATGAATTTTTGTTATAAAAGCGTCAACATAGGCGTGTTGCAAGAAGGTAAATCATGAGGTGATACGTAAGGACATTCTGATGTCGGGGAAAGCGAAGGAATTGAAAGAAGGGGATGAACATTTTCTAATTTTTAAACGTAAGGGGTATGTCACGGTCATAATTAAAATTAACGGGTGAAAATTTGAACCAACTTTGCAAGTTGGCCCAAATTTTTCTGGGGCGATGAGGGTATTGTCCAGAAATACTACCCTCACAAGATTTTGGGAAACATGTCTCGTAACTTCATATTTTTTTGCCAAAATACTTTAAGAAAATGTGTAAAAACCGTTATCACTGTTATTCTTGAGCGTGAGAATGTGGACCAAAGTTTGCACGTGTGTGTTAAGGACAATTCTTAACTGTTCGGTCGGAAAAACAAGCGGCGATTGTTTGGGGTAGAGGTATCACAAGGCAAGCCGGGGTTTCGAGGGCGTTGGGCGGATGTGACGTAGTAACAGAGGCCCACACAATCTAAGCGAATCACCGCGCGCCAAAGGTATGACGCAAGAAGGTGTGTCTCAACACGCACCAATGAGAGTCCCAGACGTCAGAACGAGCAAGAATTCCGCCAATAAGGTTGCAGATGCTGCCTCTGTAGAATAGAAGCGTCGAGAACGATCGAGAAAGAGGGAAGCGAAACACATATAAGGCCCGTAGAAGGAAGCATGGGGAGGAATTTTTGAACACACGTGAGAGACTGCGCAAGACGTCTGAGGGTGTTCTACACAATAGGCCAGCCTCGTCGGCTGGCCTTATACCCAACTGCAACTTGAAAGTTAATAATTCGAGGCACATAAAATAACGTTGGACGTCGGAAGTCATTGAAGCATCGTCTTACAAAGGAAGCCTAATCGAAGTAAACCAGCCTCGCATCGGTGATCGTCATGAATAAACGCGTCGGAGATTCAACCAAGAGCATTCAACATCTGTGCATCGGGGTCGAACTCACAGTCAACTTCAGCGGCAGTCGTCAACATTGCAAATGGCAAACAGTTAAGTTCGTCCACCCACAATGCGTAAAGCAACACGCAAATCTACAGTGAAGTGGCTTGCCATTGAGACTCTTAAGACACTCCAGGCACCACGGCGGCTGTGAACTCGAGTTGGAATGCCGGCGGCACGATGAGGGAGCGGCAGAGGCGTCGCTGCAGCGCGGGCAAGACATCAGCCTACACCTGCAGCAAACCTAAAGCTACGACGCGGAACATTAGCAGTGAGCAACAGCATCGTCAGTGAATGTCCATCAGTGAATCATTTATTATCAAAAGTGCGAGTGTTTCATAGTTGTGAGAGCTCTTTTAGGTGGTGATTGAAGTTCAATTTCAGATGTAGAGCAGCACACAGATAAGTGCTTTCCAAAGTATCGTGAAGGATCATCTAATTTTATAGGCAACCGATTTATTGTGTCTATTTAGTCGAGGATCGACTTCCCGTTGTATGATTCGACACCGTGTCACAATTCCAGGTTAAATCGTGATGTGTTACTCTCGCAAATATTATGATTTGTGTTACTGTGGATGCGTGAATCGTTGTCAACGAGGGAGTATTTGTAACTTGAAGGCTCGGTAAGCAGCACATTTGTATGATGTCGTGTTTAAATATTATGGCGGTAGAAACTTACGTATTTTTCATTGACGCCGCTGTGCCATTTCAAATCATTTCGTTCCCATGCCTTGTGTGTTTATCCACGTGTTCATCTCAAAAATAAATGTGTCTTAATCTTTCAAATTCTTTTATTCTCCATGTCTGGTATACAGGTGTACGCAAGCATAAAGGATAATACTATAACATGTGTGGGGGTTGGAATTCCCTCAGCGTATGGAAAGGGGGTCCTAAACCCACCCCTTTCTCTGTATCGCAACAAATGAATGTTTACGCCGTTAACATTCAAAGCTATAGCCATCGTTCTGGAGTTATTCTAATGGTAGCCACTTCACTATTGCAGCGATAAATTATGCTCAAATTCAAGCCATCCTTCCACAAGCATCACAGACAATTTGAATGACGTACGGAAGTTGGAAACGAGAGAGATTTTACACTTTGAAGAGAAGACAACAGAAGGTAATAGAAAACCATAAGACAAAAAACGGTAACAGAAGGCAACACATAGCACCAGAACACAACACACGGTAACGGAAGACACACAACGGTACAATGAAGAACACTTCACTACAATGACGTTACCCATAGAGTGTGCGAGGGACTCTACTCCCGCGCGAACCAAGCACCATAAACCTAAGCGGCGAGTTAGGAAGATGGCAGAGTGGTGAAAAGCGGCTACTGAGGACTACTGAGGGCGCAATTACCGCGGGATGTGAGCTCGGCATGAGCGCCTCAACTGTGCGGGCTAGAGATCAGGCGAGTTAGGAAGGTATAGGAAGGGAAAGGGCAAGATCAAAACCTGCAACTCAATCGTGTAAATTGAAACCTTGTCTTCGTTTCTTGAAAGCAAATTTTTGGGAGTGGCATAAGTTTCGAATTTCATTCAAAACGTCGCGCAGATTTGACCGTTTGACTAGGGAGTTTGATAAAGAAGGTGTAGCGGAGTGTAAACGGAGAGAAACGTATACTTTTTACATTATCAGTGGCTTGGTACACATATCTGATTTAAACAATTTAAACAATTTAAACAATTTAAACAATTTATTTACCACAGGTGATACAGCGGTAGAATGATTCTTAAGTCTAGTACAATGGTTAAATTTGAGTATAGCTACCTGTGGGCCCGAACAAGTTCAGCGACTTCTAGGGCATCCTACCATCACGTTATTCTAAGGTGTACAATAATGTTTAATCTAGTTTATTTAACCTAGTTTCGCATTAGACTGATCATTGAGATAATTTACTCGATATTTTATGCTGTATTTTACAATATAGGTCAAATCGGCTATATTTAACAGTATGTTCGATAAAACGATTCAAGAGCAGATAACCAGATTAAAACGATTACCCAAAGCAAGTTACATCATTACATTATCATTAGTTACATGTAGGAGGCAAGATTTGACATGGTGATCTTACACGACTAGTACTCTGATAGGAAGTAAGACTCAAGATGTCTTTTGAATACTTTGTACGAATTACATTTACGGATCTCCGCAGGTATAGAGTTCCAAGTTTTGGTTCCAACGAAGAGGATACCGTGTTGCGACCGGCCCTTCGAATAATAAGGAAGCATGAATTTACTTCTATTTCGGGTTAAATGGTTGTGATGACCAGTTTGCGCAGTCAATAATTGTCTTAGGCTATTGTCGCCATCGTTTCTTAGTGTTTTGTAAATGAAATTGCAGATGGAGATTTTTTAGAGATCCGAAAGTTTAAGTATTTGTAAATTTTTGAAAGAATCATTTGTGTGAGCATTATATTCTAGGTTCTTTACCGCTCTGACAGCTCTTTTCTGCAGAGTAAAAATTTTGTTGGTTTTATTTTTATCAGTTCCGTGCCATGCTTCTATTCCGTATTGCAAGTATGGAGAAATAAGCGTTCGGTAGAGCATTTGTAAAGCTGTTTCAGGCAGAAAATTTTTAACTTTATTCAGGATTCCGATGGATTTTGATATTTTAGAACTAATATGAGTGATGTGCTCTTTGGAGGTCAGATGTTTATCTACTATGATGCCCAGAAGCTTACATGAGTTGGTTTCTTCGATTTCACCTTCGCCAATTTTAATGCATGGAAGAGATACATCTTTCTTGTATGAGAATGTAATATAATTTGTTTTATCAATATTAAGGCTTATTTTATTAGCTTTGAGCCACGATGAAACCTTATGAAGTTCATTATTTATACTCTCCACAATCATAGCTGGATTTTGGTTCGGAAGGACCGCAGAAAGCGTACTGTCATCGGCAAAAAGTATGAATTTGAAGAATGATGTAGATTTTACAATATCATTGATAAAAATCAGAAACAGGAGAGGCCCAAGAACAGATCCTTGTGGAACTCCATGGCTAATTGTCTGTGGGTCTGATTTTGCGTCGTCAATGACAACGTATTGCTTCCGATTTGTTAGGTATGATCTGAACCAATCATGGGCAATCCCTCGAATGCCATAACAGTGTAGTTTCGAGAGTAGTATTTTATGGTCCACACAATCGAATGCTTTTCGAAAGTCAAGAAATACAGAGAAGACAGGCTTTCCTTCATCTATATTAGAATAGAGGAATTGTAAATGATTTAATATAGCCTGTGTTGTTGATTTTTCAGAGCGAAAGCCGTATTGTTTATCGTAAAGAAATGATTTTGTTCAAAATAAGAGTACACTTTTTTGTACACAATCTTTTCGAATACTTTGCTAATAATTGGTAGTACGGAGATAGGTCGATAATTGTTTACACAGGTTTTTTCCCCACTTTTAAAGATAGGGGTTACTCTAGCAACTTTGAGGGAGTTCGGGAAAGTGCCTAGTGAGAGAGACTGGTTAATAATATTTGATATCAGCGGGGCTACAATGTCAGCAATAACTTTAAGTACTTTAGTCGGAAACGTTTGTAGCCCACTCAATTTATTTTTCATGTTGTTTATGCACGTCATTACATCGGAGGAGTTTGTAGGCGTAAAGTAAAAAGAGTTGGGTTCTCGAATATGATCCATAAATTCCAGGTGATCAGTAGGTTCACTTGGAATACCATCAGCTATAGTTTTCCCTACGTTTACGAAGAAGTTGTTAAAGAGATTAGCAATTTCTTTCTTCTCATGGTATTTCACATTATCTTGAATGACAGATTCAATTTTCTTTTTATCGGCATTATTCGGTTTACAGCAAGAGTTAAGGAGATGCCAAGTCTTTTTAACGTCAGTTTTGAATTGAGTAAACTTGAGCGTAAAGTAGTTTTTTTTTGATGTTCTTATCTGGTTTGTTACATAGTTTCTGAATCGGTTATATGTTTCTCTAGATATTCGCCCTTCGCAAAGGAGGGCTAGGTACGCTTGACGTTTCTTTATATTTATTACGATGTCTCTAATAATCCAGGGCTTTTGTTTATTTTTCGGGGTAACTGTACGAGTTACAATTGGGCAACACTGATTGTATGCGGTCATTATAGTTTCAGTCAACTTTACTACTGCTTCATCAATGCTCGTAGCATTATAATTTTGTTGAGAGATGTGCAATGTAGGCATTGATTCTTCCAGAACGGTGCGCATTTTTTCAAGATTTGATTCGTTTATTTTACGATATGAGTAAGTTTCAGCCCGTGCCTTGGTGCAAGCAATATAGACATTTTTCTTAATAAGAAAAACTGGGAAGTGATCTGATAAGTCAGAAGTAATTATTCCAGCAAGAAAATCACTAGGGTCTGTCATAAAGATATTGTCAAGCAGCGTAGCACACTCTGAGGTTATTCGTGTAGGCTTTGTAATGATCGGAAGGAAGGATTGAGACTGAAAGGTTGTTAGGAAATTAGAGATTGGTTCATAGCTTTCATGTTTCAGTAGATCATAATTGAAGTCACCGCATATTATTATGTCATTGTATAAGGGCCTGTTTAACTGAGAAATAATACGATTCAGCTCATTCAGGAAGGATATAGGACAGGCTGTAGGAGGCCTATACACAGTTCCAAGCACAATGCGTTTACCATCTCTAGACAGTTCCACGAAGAGTGATTCTATATGATCCTGATTCATTGTTGCACTTGCTATGGTTCTCGAGTCTATGTGGTTAGATATATATGTGCTGATGCCTCCGCCCCGCTGGTTTTTTCTGTTTTTTTTTCTGCATAGTTTTTCTGCATAGTTTGATTTTTCTGCATAGTTTGATTGCCAAACTAGAGCGACTTAAAAGAAAGTTACCTCGATATCTTACCTCACCCAATGTTATAATGTGTCTGTCCTAGTACTACTAATGACTTCTCATTCAATTTCAAATACTGCGTGCTCATTATTGCTCGTTCGAAAATTTCAAAATAGTTGATCGCACTGTTTTAATTCTACCTCCTGATCAAACCCACAACTTTCTACAAAGTGCCGCTTTCTTCCTTTAGCGTGGATTGCATAGCACGCAATTCTCTCAGCATTCTCATTTCAATAAGTCTCTAGTTTTCGCAAGAAGCATCAGCGTAAATATTTAAAACTACACTGGGCTTGACCGGGATTTGAACCCGGGACCTCTCGCACCCTAAGCGAGAATCATACCCCTAGACCATCAAGCCGTACTAACAACTGCTGAGAGTGTTCAATCGTATTTAATATGACCGTAAGGTTATATCTATCAAGGGTTCCCAACCACTCAATCGTGACTTCTGATCGTGAAGCTTCGAGGAAAGGAACTTGAAGCGATATTAAGATGCTTATTGACATAGAATGAAATGGAGCAAAATGTCACAACAGAAGCTTGTCTAGTGGCCCATTCCCCGGTTGATCGCTGTCTCATATCCTAAGACGCCAATCTAGAGCATACATGAGGGAAAATGTGGAAAATAAATAATTTTAAAAACATTTAAAGTTTGAATTTCCTTGCACCAGCCCCCGTACTTGGGTTTTAATTCAATATCTCAACACGTTGATGTTCTATGGAAATTTGGTCAAGTTATATGAGTTTTTGCTATTATTAGCTTTGTTTCTTTTAGTTGTACTAACGCTACTATCGAATGAAGCATGCTATTTTGGATTCATATTTTGCCATGATAGGTTATCTCTCTTTGGTTGTTTCGCATTCATCAATAATTGTTGGTCAAAATTGTATTTTTTCACAAACGCTGCTTAATCGTTCGATTATATTTATTGGGTCTTATTCTTTAGTCCCTATTCTGAGGAAGTAAAGATAGGGCTTTTACATGTGATATTCAATCTCTTCTTGGGAATCCATTTTTACTTAATAAACTCTCTATCGGCTTGATTTTTTATATTACAAATACTTTACCTCTGTGCATGAGATTATTTAAAATATATTTTCAGTTCTGCTAAAGCAAGTATGTGGGTTCTACCGACCAAGCTTTATAATTTTTATAATTCATTACTACGTTATTGAGAGCCGAAAAAATAATTTTTCTTGTTCCCCGTCCTATTGAAGCATAACACAACGTTCATCAAACGATCCTGGCGCAAAAGTTATTAACTACAATAAATTTATAATTTTAGATTTATGTTCACCCGCTTTTGACCTTATAATTTTGAAACCCTTTATGTCTACAAGCTTCGACCATCACTTACTGAAATATAGAACTTTTACCTCCTGAGAAAAGGGTCATGCGGTAAATTTTCATTTATATATTTGTGTTCTGGCTGGTTCTGATTTCGACGCATTACAGTTTTCTACTTTTAGTCCTACGTAAAGTTTAGTACTGCCACACTTTCAAAGATTGACAATGGGGTAAGGCTTGAAACATCGCTACTTGTGCTTTTGAGATATCTCTTCTATATTACCTTCAATGTAAATTTGCGCGGCGAAAATGAAGTTCAACAAATTTTTTATTACAGTATCATAAACCATTTTTGAGCTCCTTTGCTCGTCTGTGAATATTCGCGGTTAAAGCTGCTAAATTCCTCTCGCGTTAGTTCGAAGCTTGCGTGCGATGAGTTTAAAGTGTAATTTAATTTTTGTTATCGTTTAACCATGGACTTCGAACCCAGAGGAGTTGTTAGGTTGATCTCCGAATTAACCGTCGCTGAGATATTAAAGGAAGCAAATTATCAGGTGTTACTTTTCTCGTGCTATGCATAGCACAAAATACAAATCAGGCTGCAGGGAAGGTTGCGTGAGCTCCAAACTTTTAGGAAAGAGGTCATGAGCGAAGAAAATTTGGGAACTTTTAGGTTACTTAATAGATGCTTCGTGCAGACGAGCTCGTGGTGATGGGTTATAAGGCTCTGTTTTTCCCGTCCAATTCTCAGAATTTGCACAGAAACGAGCAATAGACTACAGGCATGTGATTTGAGTAACAGGATGCAGTCAATTCATTCTAAAATATTTCAAAAAGCGTTTCAAAAGTCTTTCATACAAATTGTGATAATGAATAGTTATGGTATATACAAATAAACTCAATCTCTCCACGTGAAAGGAATTAATGGTCTAGGGGTATGATCCTCGCTTTGGGTGAGAGAGGTCCCGGGGTTAAAATCCCGGTCAGGCCACATTTTAATTTTGTTACGTTCTAGTAAATTGAAATCCTTGCTCGGTCATAAGGAAGGCACGTAAGAAGTCACACGATTTTGTTTTTTACGGGTTGATAATTAAGAATGTGCAAAAACGAGAGCTCTGTTATGCTTCTAGGTTAATAGTTTATTTCTGTTCATCAAAAATAGCCATAAACAATAAACGGTGAGCGTTGGCTGAGTTCGCAAAACTGATGTTGTTGTGGGGAGAAATAATGATAACCTCGCGAGAACCGTAATTTTCTGTGTAATCTGTTATCTTACCCGCCGCGCAATAATTCAAAGATCTCCTCTTTTTAACGAGACTCTCATACCAGAGATGAAGGAATCAGTAGCATCAAAAACATTCGCGTGGTCATACATCCTCATAAAACTTCTGCCACTCTAAACACAATTGAGTTTACCTGTCGTGAGACGGTCTACAGCAGGGGTCTCCAAACTTTCCAGCCTTGGGGCCATTCTGATTGCTATAGTAGGTCCCAAGGGTCAAAACTGTATTAATTTTCCTGGCATTATCTTTAATTTCTAGAGTTGTCGCCGAGTACGCACCCTGAGTTTGAATAATAACAGTAACAAGACATTAGCTGTTGCGGGCTGGATTAATCACACTTGGGGGGGGGTGGAGGGGGGCTGGGCGGATTTGGCCTAAGAGCCTTAAGTTGGAGCCCCCTGGTCTAAAATATGATTTTATCGCAAGGTGGAAAAGGTCAAAACCTTTTCAAGCCTGCTGAAACGTGATAGTTAGCAGTAATTTCTAGCATCATGCTGAACAGTTAATTCTAGATTTAACCACAGTTCCCTACTATGCAAAGTGATTTTCTCAATGAAGCTTTTAAATATCAGAGCTACCCTAAAGCCTAAAGACTTAAAAAGCAGTAGTAGTAACGTCAAAAGGCAAAATCTACCCCGAAATTCACCAAGTTCAGAAAAATCAAATGAGGTCAGAATGTCCAGCGCAGGTAAGAACGGTCACACGACATTAAAATGCCTGACTCAGATCAGAACGACCACATAAGGACACCATCAAAACGCCTCCCATTTTCCTGGTGCAATTTCACCGCCTGCAGCAGCTCATGGAGCCAACCCATAACAACGGGTGTGAAGTAACAGCGTTTCCATTTTCATTTGCAACTTCTGAACTGTTTATGTTTTTTCTTAATGTGGGTGAGAGAGCGACGCGCGTGCGGCGTAGACGACTTATACGAGTACACGTCGACGGCTGACACACAGGCTCTTCGAAGGTAATGCCGCTAATCAACAACAATTTAGATGCTATGTAATCTATGGTACCTCATATTCACTTTACAGTACCTCATATTCAGTCTGCTCGAGAATATTATAATTACTGGGATGTGATGAGAATTTCATTTGAGTCTACTTAACAGTGCGCGCAAAGCGAAATTGTTGTTTATGAGGCTGGGCACGATTTTGGCGGGCGGGAATTGTGGTCAAAATACAGAGATTTTGCATGAGTGCCATTTTGCAGAGAAGATTAATCTTTATGTTCGTTCTACATCACCTTGGAGCAAAAAACTCCTATGTAACGTCATAATTTAAAGATAATATCAATTTCGCTGAATCATCAGTAGCTGATCCTATTCTTTAGGCAGCAGCATCTGAGAGCGACAAAAAATTCGAGTACGATGTACAATGTATAATGCCTATACGCCGGTTATGCCTACACAGATATAAAATACGAAGTATAATGCCTACACATGTGTAACCAAAAAGACAGTTGTAGGGAATGGAAAAGAGCAGCACAGAGGAGAATAGAGAACACAATTCAGCAGATCAGTGCAAAACAAACGTGATCCGAACAGAACAGATGAGGATAAAATAAAATATGCGAGTAAATCATGAGCTGTTTTTCCCAGTAACAAATCTTCATGCCCAATCACGAGTACAAACGTTTAAATACTAGAAAAATGATTTTTAGAGAGACAAACCTAGCCTCAAAGTAAAAGAGAATGTGCTATACAGAAACCGCGCAGTCAGAGTCCACAACACAACCTACAGCAGCACACGCTCCCAAAAGCTGTGCCTAAGTCTACGGTGTTGAGAGTATTAGCTGAGTGCACACCTAAAAAACAGAAATAGCCCACAATACCGCACGTATTCATGGAATTAAAGTGGAAATACCATTGTTAAACAGATACCATGAATTTAAAAAGGAAATATCTGTTTTATTTTTCCTGTATGTTGTTTTATG
Source organism: Morinoia aosen (assembly GCA_030386875.1). Lineage (NCBI taxonomy): Eukaryota > Metazoa > Arthropoda > Malacostraca > Amphipoda > Talitridae > Morinoia > Morinoia aosen. Next base: position 55,003,447 of record CM059568.1, read on the forward strand.
GTTTCGAAATTGACGCAACGTTTCTGATCAAAGTTGTAGTCATAGTCGCAAGTGATTCTAATTTTTAATCTAGAAAACCTTTCATTAGTTTTAACCTTCGGGATTCTGAGTACAGAGTAACGCATTTCATTCTCCAGTACCAATAAATATTTTCAATTATTTTTTTTTGCATTTTCGAAACCCAAAACAATTGTCACAGACTCCCTGCGCTATTTGACCACTAACGAAACTCCAGCAGCGAAGGGAAATTGTGTTCCCTTAATGTGAGTGCAGCTACCCACGGCAACTGCCCTCAAATTCCTTGAAGTAAAATATGGCGTAATTAAACAACGTTACGGCATTTATGATGGTCATCAACAAAAAATTACTGCCACAACTGCTCATAAAGTCTACGGAATCGGCTACCAGTATTTAAATACCTCGGGAACTTCAACGCGTCTGGAAGGTTTTCAAAATATGTCCTCATTAGAAAATATGCTGCATTAAAGAGTTAACATTACAATGAGAAGTATAGAAAAGAGAAAAAGATTGGGGAAAGGTGAAAATAAAATCAGTAATGCCTACGAACTTTGAGATCATCAGCTCTGCACTCACACACCTTGCGGAACATTTGAAGATATGCGCAAAAAATTATCCTTTTCTCGTCCACTCACATGCCAGAAAGAGACCAAATTTGAGTGCTCAATGTGTACGTGTATTGAAGTTATTTTTCAGTACAGGTCACATCAGACCAAAAACACTGCACGCGAAGGCCAACAAAAATAATCATTTAGTGTAGGATAACGAGTCTCTCGCACACTTGCTCTAACTTCCCATGCAAGCCCAAAATAACCCAAAACTTACGTTAAATTTTTCAAACAAAAAGCTCCTGGATTATTCTGATTGAATGAATGAATTTGTATCGTTAGAAATATTTATAAATATTTACTCTTTTGTTACCTCCGTAAGATTGTTTGCTGAAATTTCCATCCTATAAATTACAAATTTATTTCCGTTGTTGTTTTGAGACAGAAAATTATGACAATATTAATCACTTCAAGGCTTTATTGGTTCAATAGAGCTTTACGTAATAGGATATTTTTGGAAATATTATGAAATGACAGGATAGAAGCAGTCAAAACTGAATTTAAGGATTCAAAACAGCAGACAAACTCGGCAGCGCGCATCCATGTTTTCTAAATTTACCGTTGTAATTTTTGGCCGCTAACGAAGGTTCTCTGAAACGCAAAATAAAGTTGCATTGCTTTTGGAGGCACGTAGACTCATTCCTTTGCTTGCTTTTTAATGAGCCAAGAACGCATCTTAATTGCAAAGTTGTAACAGCATAGTTATTAATTTAGCACGAATCTAGATCCGTAATGCCTACGGACTCTCGTGCCAGGTTTTGCAAAACTTTCTCATCATTTGCCGCAAATTGGAGACATACTAGTTCAAAGGAGAGCGGTTTATAGATGTCATATTTACAAGATCTGGCTAAACTGTGACGAAGTTAAAACTTGAGGTATTTTTATTATACTAATTTGAGAAATTACTCATGAGTGAGAAACAGGCAAAGAGAGAGAGTGGAAAAATTGAGATGACTCTCAACCCACGACAGACTGCGCTATAGTAAACAGTGCTTTTTCAAACTTAAGTTTCTGGCTTACTTGTAACGATCACTTGCTGCGTAAACGAGTACTGGCAAAAATATGCGCATAACACGTCCTCTTCCCGAACGATAGTCAACACAATCAGCGGCTAGAGGGTGCAATTGCAGATCATTTCACTACACAAAATTTTTTACGTTAATGCTGTAACTTGAAGGTTCATAATGTATAATGTGTTTGCAATGTACTCGTGTATTCTTTCAAATTTTATAACTTATTTGATACAACTACGCACAACAGCCAACCGAATACCTTTGTATTCGCTAGGTGGAAAAGGTCAAGTTATTAAAAAGGGAAATTAATTTTCTTATAAAGAAATCTCCAGATGAGAAAGATTCCCAGAATCATCGTTTATCAAATACTGGCTACCAAATTGAAATCCAAGCGATTGCTTAACCTACGGTAGTCTTAATCGTTTTTGTCAACTCTTTTCGTGTAAAAATAATCACCAGCCCGCGACACAAATATTAAAACTTTCAAAACTTCTTAAAACTTTTATTAACCGAGCTCATGTCTTAATGCTGCCATGAAAATGACTGGCGCCCGCTGAAGAGATACTGTAAGGTTACATCAGCTACAAAGAGGCCTTTCGAGACTTTTAATTTCCGTGCCCACTTTGCTTCTTTCAGTTTCCCTGCCTTGCTTGCCATCTCATCTCTGTATGTTTTTTCCTTACTTTTTTGCTTGTCAATTCTTTGCACAGGATTTCCTGCGTGAGAACACACTTTGTGCATAGAGTTCCACACTAAACGGTCCCTTCTCTTTCTACGTGAAAACATTTTTGCAAAGAAAGCCAAACGCGCCTTTGCTAACCAATGAATGGTTACTGTCATAAAATAATTCTATTGAATACACCTGTGCACCGTAATCGTGGCTTGATGGTCTAGGGGTATGATTCTCGCTAAGGGTGCGAGAGGTCCCTGGTTCAAATCTCGGTCAAGCCCATAGATATTTTATGCTTTGAATTATTTTCTCAAGCAATTTGCTGAAAACATTCAAATTGTAACTATTTTTCCCATACACTAAAAAAGAATCCCAGACACTAAAAGTATGAGGAGTAAAAAGCTCTGGAAATTCTATAAGAAAGCCAATCCCTCCCCTTAAGAAATCAAGGTCAGGTAGGTCAAATGAAGTTGAATGTAAAATTCAGTTGATATATTTCGAAATCATGCATTGAAAAAGAAATGACTTTTGAAGGGAAGGGCATGGAGAATGACTTTCAGAACCACTGCTTGTAAAGTTATATCCTCAGAATGTCATTGCTGTTGTGCCAGTAAAATTACACACTGCTCGCGTCACAGCGTGTGCTATGGGGCACCCATCAGCCTCGGAGCTCATGCTTTGAAAATATTACAAGAGTTTCTTTTTCCAAACAGAATTGAGCTTATCGAACTGGAATTTCCAGTTTAGCAAAATTAAAAACTAAGCTGAAAAAAAAATTTAAGGTTTCACTGAAATATTTTTCAGGAAGCTCCACACAAGTTTAAATTTCAAGAATTTACTTTCTTGAACTGTACCCAACCTAATCTAAAGTGATTTCTCTGTTGAATCAAATTTTAAAAACGTACTTGAGGTTTAACCGAAAAAATTTTGTGAGATTTTCTTCACAAACTTAGCCCCACGCAAATTTAACCCATGCAATGACTTGTAAATTTGACCAATACAATTGCAGGTAGCTTAATGAAATATCATTTCGTGACTTCACCTTCCTACAGCTCAGTTAGTTAAGTTCAATGTTCATGCATTGTAGAAAAAATAAACGTGAATTTCCGAGCGTTTTTACAGCCTTTTCTAAAGAAACGAACAGGAAAACGGTCTCCTTCCACCAAGACACATCAAAGCCCAAAGTAACGATACTAGCTGCTAAGAAAAGCAAGAATTGTGAATGAGAGGTTGGATAACACGAGTGAATAAACGGTACATATCGAAAATAGGAAAATAAAATCGTCCAAAACCTAAAAATTCAATAACAAAGAATCAAAAGCCACGAGTGACACGCACACGTACAAGGCATCATTGTGACGTTCTTCTCTTTTGTCGCGAGAGAATTAATCCATTCTTGAAAATTCCGAAGACAATACTTTTTAATCCCATTTGTCAGTGAGGAATCTGCATGGCCAAGTAGGCCATGCAGATTCTCGGTCAAGTAGAATTGATCAACTCAGCTCCAAAGAGCGGGATTCAGAGGTGCGCTCTTACGAGAGTCTAAAGAGAAAATTTTCTTATGAAATCATCCACTGAAGACCTTGCATTACACACAGCTGTATGTATACTAAAGATCATCAGACCTTCGTATTCTGCCTTGAATGCAGTATTCTTACGACGAGGGCTTTCCGTACATCTGCAGCGTCGTCGTAGAATAGCTTCACCATCAAGTAGCAATACTTTCTCCATCAAATGGATATACTTGCAATTTCAAACGGAAAAATTTTCACTATCAAATAGGAGTACTTTCACCATCACATGAAAATACGCTCATTAAATAAAAATACTTTCACCATCAAATAGTAATGTTTTCATCATTACTATTTACTCGCATCATAACTTCATCAGCAATAATTGTACTAATCAAAGTGGTCGAAGAAAATTACTGGCCGGGAAGTACACTTGAAATAATTTTTAAGATACCAAGTGTTGTTTTTGAATAGCGAAAAATAATAACGAACCAAAAGGACTTGCTTCCTCATATATCGCGGCTTAATGGTCTAGGGGTATGATTCTCGCTTTTAGTGCGAGAGGTCCTTGGTTCAACTCCCGGTCAAGCCCAACTTGTATTTTTAGAAAAATTTTATTGGCTGCTCATTTGTTGTAATTATTTTCACTATTCAGTTTTCATACTGTTTTACGAAGTTAGAAATAGGCGACCAATATTGGGGGAAAAGTAAGCAAGCCAATCATCAATACTCCTCAGTGCAGAAGAGTAAATGAGACTGATTCTTTTCAACCAATATTTATGAGGATTCAATATACTTAGAAATTAGGTTTAGCGTTGCTTCCAGAGTAAGCTGAGGCCATTGAATGATAAGTTATTTAAGAAATTGAACGATTAATTGGAGCACTAATCGAGCAGCCTCTCGTGGTAACATGTCAGGTTCTTAATGAAGCTAACAAATTTAAACGTACTACAGTTTATTGCTTCAGGGATGGAATAAATACCGATTTAATGATGATGAGTCGAGAAGAACGCACTTATATATCATAACATGGCTTGATGGTCTAGGGGTATGATTCTCGCTTAGGGTGCGAGAGGTCCCGGGTTCAAATCCCGGTCAAGCCCACATTTATTTTACGAGGTCTTCGGATGTTGACCTTTTTTATAATCAAAGTTATTTCAAGATTCTAGTTAGGTAAATGAAGTTTTTCAATGGAAAGTAAGAAAAACCTCCTTATGGAGCATTGAATTAGCTTCAAAATTCAATTTACTGTAGATTCGAGAATGAATCGAGGCCTTTGAGTAATAAGCCATTAAATAATATCAAAAATTCTTTGAGGCCCTAATATTACCGTCTTATTTGTTAACAAGTCAGAAATTAACTGATGTGAGCTAATTTTAACGCAGTGCCATTCGTTGCACAAATTTATGAATAAGTTCTAAATTATTACTAGAAAAAATGAATCGAAATGAACGCACGATCGAGAATTAGTGCAGCTTTATGGTCTAGGGGTATGATTCTCGCTTAGGGTGCGAGAGGTCCCGGGTTCAAATCTCGGTCAAGCCCATCATTTTCAAAACTTTTCCATAATCGCCGGTGGAAATGAGTGCAGAAAATATTCTGCTTACAGAATGACTTCAATTTCGCTATTATTACTACAAATTGCTTTCAATAATAAGAGGGAAATTGAAGTTGTTCTGGAAGCAGAATATTTTCTGGAATCAGACTCAAATCGTTTAATGATTAAAAATATTAATTTAATAATACTAATAATAATGAATTGATAACCAAAGAATCCAACGACTTGATAGTTCACACATAATCATGCGTGCGTCGAGAGAAGTGACGAGTTTCAGTCCCGGTCAAATCAGCTTGGAACTTATCTCAACACTTTCGGATTCCCACTGAGCGATCACAGTTCGTATCAGTATGTCGTGCTCAGTATGGCCGACTACGTAAATTCTCCCTGAAACGGATAACCTGATCAGTCTGGTTATCGTCCAACAGAAAGTATCATAAAATTTAATGTGATTACTATGATTTTAACGTGAAATACTTCCTTATATACTAGAATAAAAAATTCACGCGCATCTTCCTCCCCCCCCCCCCCCCCCCCCCCTCCAAAGTAGTGGAAATTGCTCTGAAGGATGACAGCAAATTCGGAAAACAACTCAAAAATGCATTTTTTTCAACAATCACATGGACTCATATTTGTGTTAAACTCTACGGAATATACGCCGAACATTTAAGTATCTAAATTAATTCTACAGTGGTTGATAATGGCCTAAAAGGAAGTCACGTTCACTAATATTCATCTTGGATTCTCATATTAGACAAACCAGTTCTGTGTGATGATTCCGTGGCGCAAATCCAACGCTATAATACTAATATACGTTCAATACGTACTGCACAGAGTAATGTATATAAATGTGAGAAATACTTCCCGTATGCATATTTTAGGATACCGCTAAGTCGAGAATCCACGATAATCGAACCACGAAATAGCGAGGGAACACTGGACTACATAACCTCACTTTAAGTTATGAGGGGAAATGGGAAATGAGGCTTTTCATTAACCAGCATTCAAAACCTCGTTGCTGTTGCCTTGCAATAGTGAATAACAAGAGTTGTGTACTTCATTCCACGAAAAAAGCTACTTGTATACAGAAGTCAAATCAAACGAGTGTAGAAATACCTCTCAAGACAAAAAATCTTTGGAGGAATGCGAATGAGTGACATGTTAGATAAGCACAATTTTCTCAAGTCCAGCGTCCGCATCACGTCAAAACAGACTCTGTCAATACAGCTTTTATGAGAACGCTTAACGAGAATGTGTGGGCTGATTCATGTGAGGATCATATACATATTTCACCTCTGACTCTCACGAGAGAAGAGACGGCGGCCACTGTAAGGATGTGCTTCGAATGAATCAAATCGAATACTCCAGTTCGCGCAAAGATTGCTGTGATTGCTGATTGCTGTGCATTCCACCACATATCAGAGAAAAGAAGGTCAAACTTCAGACAGAACCCTCACGAGAACGAATTCGTCATTATACATTTTATTCATTTTTAGCATTATTCAACAGCTGTGTAAAGGTATAATTAAAAGAGGTATTAACTCTCAATACCACCTTGGGAGGGGAAAGTTATTTTACTATTGGGATCTGCGCATCATATGTGGCGTTCCGAACTGTGAGTTTAGTGAGTTTTGTCGTAATGAAATAAGTGTTTTTTTTTTGTTTAAGGGCCATCTTTTATCGGTTTAGTGCTTTCCTGTTTTTCAGCAACTCTGAATTTTTTCTTCAACTTATATCTTGTTTCATAATCTACCTTTCAACTGACTGTTTCTACGCGCAGGAGATATTTTGCGGGAACACACCACGATATGCCGTGGAACACATTTAGTGCAGAAATTCTGGGATTGCTTGACTCCAAGCAAAATTGTGCCTTCATCCTTCCTCCTTCCGAACCGCTTTGACGTAGTAAGAGACCCTCATCTAACTTATAATCTGTAAGCTTTTGTCAGAGGTACAGTCATACATTAAAACTATATCCTGGGTCCCCCAAAAAAGCAGACCGAACTTCGAATCGACGGAACTCTGAGGGTATTAATTAAGAATGCTCATCTTAGTTATAACCACGATAAAATAAAAGACTGTAGAAGCTGAAAAGGGAAAACGTCATGCTTAGTAAAAGAAACAGGAAATCTACTAACAAATATTCTATTTTAATAGGGAGATATTTATACAAAATTTTGTACAGTTCATACGTCTAAATGAATCCCTGCACAAATATAGCACCAATCACACACGCTAACCACACGTGGTTTGATCTATTAAAATTTTGGGCTTGACCGGGATTTGAACCCGGGACCTCTCGCACCCTAAGCGAGAATCATACTCCTAGACCATCAAGCCACGCTTTCGCTAGATCAAGCGTTCATTCAATTCATTTATTTTAGCAATAAATCATAATTTACTCCCTTCCTGAGCAATGAACACCAATGTATAAAAATTAACTCATGTCAAGCTCTGATTTGTTGAGGAATGGAATGTTGCTCTAATAGTGCTTCAATAAACTATTTAACCACTTCAATGGCTTGTTAACCTAAGCATCAGTTCTCTAAAATCTACCACACCAAATCGAATTTTTTAAAGTTAATTACTGCTCTCTACGTACGTCTTTCTTTCATTTCGGCATTTGAAAGTATGAATAGCGAATCCGCTCACTTTCCCTTGAAGAATAGTTGGCTGGATTTACCTCCCTGAAACCATAATGTAATCTTCATACTAAAAAATTCATACTTTTAAGGTATCTGTAGAAGCGGTAGTAACCTTTCTACTACTAAAAATACTCAAGAAATCTCAAAACACAGTGGGCTTGACCGGGATTTGAACCCGGGACCTCCCGCACCCAAAGCGAGAATCATACCCCTAGACCATCAAGCCAATATCACATTTTCATAGTGTGTTTGACAAATTTTTTTAATGATATTCCTACATATTTGACAATTGAGTTTATTTGCACTCCGCAAATAAACCGCTTTTGCCAAATCCGCAAGCAAGCGCGTACCTCGATAATTACGTGCATAAGAAGTATGCCTTCCCGTCATCTGTGTTCTATCACTGTAAAAAAATTTCCATTTCTTCTCCTTGGAAGCCAATTCACTTCTGTGAAAGCACCTGTAAAAACCAGCAACGAAAATAAAAAAAACAATCAACAAAAATAAAAAACCAACATGGGCTTGACCGGGATTTGAATCCAGGACCTCTCGCACCCGAAGCGAGAATCATACCCCTAGACCATCAAGCCTTGACCGCTAATAAAACATTCATCTTATGAATTTATTTTTGGAGACAATTCCCATCGCACAGTGGACCACTGTGCTAATAAGATTGGCACACCTTCGTAAAATTTATTTCATTTTATCGCAAACACAGTCGCTCGCAAAAAAATAAAAGCTCTATTTAACGGACGTGGGAGAAAATTATCTCCCACGTCCGTTAATCTTCTTTCATTCGCGGTTTTTTAAAATATGCATATGAAAAGTATTTCGCATAATGTACATCACTTTGTGTAGTCCGTATTAAACGCATATTTATATTATAGCGTTGGATTTCAGCCATAGAATCATCACACAGGACTGGTTTGTCTAATTTGAGAATCCAAGGTGAATATTAGTGAACGTAACTTCTTTTTAGGCCGTTATCAACCACTGTAGAATGTATTTAGATACTTAAATGTTCGGCGTATGTTCCGTAGAGTTGTATATTATTATGAGTATATGTGATTGGGGAAAATCGCGTTTTTGTGTGGTTTTCCGTACTTGCAATGATTCTTAAGGGCAATTTCCGCTACTTTGGGGGGGGGGGGGATTTTTATTTTAGTATATAAGGAAGTATTTCACGTTAGAATCACAGTACTCACACTAAATTTTATGATAATTTCTGTTGGACGATAACCAGACTGATCAGGTTATCAGTTTCAGAGACAATTTACGTAGTCGGCCATACTGAACACTACATACTGATACGAATTATGATCACTCAGTGGGAATCCGAAAGTGTTGAGATAAGTTCCAAGCTGGTTTAGCCGGGGCTGAAACTCGTCACTTCTCTCGACGAAAGCATGATTATGTGCAGACTATCAAGTCGTTGAATTCTCTGGTTGTCTATTCATTATTATTAGTATTATTAAATGAACATTTTTAAGATTAAATGATTTGAGTCTGATTCCAGAGAATATGCTGCTTCCAGAACGACTTCAATTTCACTATTATAATCAAAAAACATTTCAGGTTATGATAGTGAAATTGAAGTCATTCTTGAAGCAGAATATTTTCTTCTCTCATTTTCATCAACGATTGTGGAGAAGTTTTGAAAATGATGGGCTTGACCGGGATTTGAACCCGGGACCTCTCGCACCCTAAGCGAGAATCATACCCCTAGACCATCAAGCCGCACTAATTTTCAATTGTGCGTTAATTTCGATTCATTTATCTAACCTAATAATACCCGTTGTGTGTTTATTTATATATTTGTTTGGTGTCCGCTTCTTAAGAAACATAGGATGTCTGAGACTGCGATATCATGGATACCGAATTCCTCATTGTATTGAAATATGGCCTTACATGCATTGATATGTTTGCCATTTTATCAGGATAGATTCGGTAAGGACATGATAGGTTAGGATAGGTAAGTAATGTTGATGGAATTTTTTCATGGGTACACCTTGCTTAACGTGGAATTTCCACGGGTCCTGCTACTACCTAACAATACCCTTGGTTTATTTGTTTGGAATCCGCTCCTTCCATTTCTCTGTCACGCTCATAAGGATAGTTATAATGACCGTATATATGATGCAATTTTACCAGTGCATAAGTACAAGAATGTTTGTTATCACGGGTACTGTTAGGATGGATATATTTGTTTGCCATCCACATCTAAAAATTTTCTTCAAGAAAGGTATGGAATCCCATCATTTTTGGCGGGCCTTGCACACTAGTTTTACAATAATTCAGAATGTATTCCTATCCTGATGCAATGAAGGACACTGCGTCAAAATTAGCTCACATCAGTTAATCCGTGACTAGTCAACAAAAAGGACTGTTATATTAGGACATCAATTAATTTTTTTAATTATCTGATGAATTATTACTCAAGGGCTTAAATTCACTATCGAATCCACGGTAAATTTAATTTCAAAGCAATTCAATGCTTTCTTAGTAGGTTTTTCTTTCACTCCTGTATTCAAATGTATGAATGGTGGGCCTGCTTACTTTACCTTGAAAAACTTCATTTGCCTTCCAAAAATCTTCAAGTTATTTTGATTATAAAAAATTCAATATCTAAAGATATCTTAAAATACAAGCGGGCTTGACCGGGATTTGAACCCGGGACCTCTCGCACCCAAAGCGAGAATCATACCCCTAGACCATCAAGCCGTACCCACATGTTCACAGTGTGTTTGACGAGTTTTTCTATTGGTATTCCTATATGTTTTACAGTTGAGTTTAGTTGTACTCGTTTCCATATTTAATTGCTTGTTGTGTGCTTTATTGAACAGCTAAAATCTGTCATTGATTTGTATTATTTTTCGGCTGCTATAATTCATTTTGAGCTAAATCCGGAAGTAACACGTACCTAGATATCTATGGGCATAAGAAGAAATATGCGTTTCCGTTATCTGTGTTCTATGACTGTGAAATATTTTTCCACATTTTTTGCTTTGGTAAAAAATTTATTTTTGTAAAAAGCACACGCAAAATACAACACGGGCTTGACCGGGAATTGAACCCGGGACCTCTCGCACCCGAAGCGAGAATCATACCCCTAGACCATCAAGCCTTGGCGGTTGCTGAGATCATACATCTTTGGAATGTTTTTTTTTCTCGGCACACTAACAATCGCACAATGGACCACTGTCATAATCAAATCGACATACCTTCATCAATGTATTTTATTTTAGCGCTAATACAGTTGCATTAAAAACGATATAAGTTGTGATTAACGGACGTGGGAGGAAATTTTCTTCGTGCTCGTTGATGAGGTGATGGTTTATAAAAATCATTGCCCCGCAAAAATCAGTCCACGTAAGATTCAAAGAACCGCTCACTCGGCGTTCCAGGTCTGGGTAGCGAAGGCCACCGCAAGAAACGAAATCAAAGCTCTCGAAATAAACTAACTGCACATTGCGCCCCCTTCCTTTCGACCATCTTGGATTAAATAATGCGACAGTTACAACTATTTTGGTCACTAGTTACACCATCAGGCCGATCGCTCTAGGGTGTCTCCTCTTTCCGCGCTAGGGCACCTGTTTTCTAGGTTGACTCCCTCTTTTATGAGCCTCTTAGAAAGAAATTACAGGGGTGTTGAGGGAGAATGTATCACGCTCGATTGATTTGTTAAGTTACGTCTTGAACAGACAATTTTGTACTCAGTTTCAATATGACGATTTCTGTGATAATCAAATTAATTCGGGTGTGATCTTAAGGTGAAGTTTTCCTGAGTTTGCTGGTTTGTATGCGCTCACGGTTTTCTTATCTGCACGACTAAAATAATTTTATTCACCGTCATTAACCCTTTGGTTCGGTAATATTTAACACGTTCAATAGTTGACCTTAACTGGAATATTACGATGAGGCTTGGAAGCTAAAAAATGCTGTGTTATTTTCTTGTGATTTTAAATGTGATGCTGATCGCTCCACACTCGCTTCAGCGTCCACCATCGCTTAATGCAAGCGCTTGATGTATTCCATTTCCTAATCCAGGTTGCCACATACCTCAAATGATTTACATGGGCTCCAAAAACCCGGCCCAAAGTTACCATAGTCCATAGTTAATAGTTAAACAATTCAAGAATGTAGGAGCAGTTATAAAAAGCTAGCCGACATCCAGGGATTGTTTTGTTCAGTTTTATATTATGGATGCAAAGGCCTGCGTTCACAACTCAACATTTAGAAGCAAAGTTTCTTGATAATCCCAACATTCGCTGACGAGATTCGTTTCTCTGGCGGCAGCCCATCTCAAATCTCAATATTCATGCTCATTAAGAATAGTAACGAGAACATTTAAGGCTCACGCTGAAACCACCACCAACAAATATTGGTGGCAGTGGTGGGATACCAGTTTGCAGTTCGTACGAGCGATAGTGATTCCATTTACAAAAATAAAAACAAGTAATAATAATGAAGGCATCTACGGATGCTTTATTTCCAATCAAGCCTGATACATATCACCTTGTACATTGGATTTTCAAATGCCTTAGAACTAACGCCAGGACGCCATGACGCTTTCCCCCGGTCAAGACCGGTACCCATTTCAGACACCTGGGTAGAGTAAAATACAACAAAAAACCATGGCTCCGTGCGAGAACACATGTCTGCACACAGGTTCAAAAATTAAGTCATTTCTATGATCTTATGCTCTCGACTAGTTAGAAGTTATTGGGTTTTCAAATATACCTTAGCGCATTTTCTTCGGTTCTCCCGAGTTTCATTTATTATTTATCTCATGCATTTTCGATGGAGTTTTCACACCAGAGCAGGTAAGCAATGTATGTCAAATTGGAGTGGGCAGTTATTTTCCCAGTAATTATTTTTAAGGTATATGGGAATATGTGTCGAAATATCATAAAACTCACATATCACAAGTAAGATTTGTTTTGTCCGATGCATGACTTATGGGGAGAGCTAATTTCGATACTCGTAAGGTTGTGCTCGTTGTTTAGGTGCGCTTTACAGCGGTGAAAATCAGTAAAAATAGGAGCTCGAATCCACTTCCCACCATAGAGTGACTAGAAAACAAATTGTCCCCATTCATTCAAAACAATTTTGGTGTTCCCCAAGGATCCATTCTTGGTCCGCTACTCTTTTCTATTTTCATTAATGATTTCCCTCCAATGCCTTCTAACACACGGATCTCAATGTATGCAGATGATGTTCAAATTGCAATAACAAGTTCAGTATCGGAAATACCACAGACGCAAATTAAAGCCGAAACTTTACTGACTAGCCTGAAATCATGGTACGACCGAAATGGTCTCAAATTAAATGCTAATAAAACACAATGCATTGTTTTTGGATCCAAAGATGCAATTAAAAAAACTTCAGATCTTACTCTTGCAGTTGGAAATGATAAAATTAATGCATCAGAAAAAGTTAAAAATCTAGGTATCTGGTTCGATAGAAATATGTCCTTCAAATCTCACGTTGAGACTACTTGCAACAAAATCTACGGAACTTTAATGTTTTTTCATCGTATAAAAAGTATGCTAGACGAAAAATCCAGATTATTAGCTATTCAATCCCTTGTGTTATCGCGCATTGACTACTGCAGCCTAGTATGGGGAGACTTACCTCAATACCTTCAAAGGGACTTACAAAAATGCATGAATTTTGCAGCCAAGGTGGTATGCAACGGTAATTTCAAAAGAAGTGATCACGTAACCCCTCTCCTCAATAAACTCGGCTGGATTCCTATCCAAGAAAGGCTCCTCTTGCAGAAGGCCCAATACGTATTCTCCTCGTTATATCTTCCTCAGAGCAATGCTGAGATAGTGCGTTTCCATCCACCCACTGTAACCAATCAAAAACCGAACAGAAACAATAATGTCTTAGTCAACTATCGTTCATCTCACTTAGGGCAGAAGGCTCTGTCCATATCAGGCGCCTTACTGTGGAACAAACTTCCCCTGAATATTAAAGTCCCTCAAAGACCTAGAGAATTTAAAGCCAAAATAACTCGTCATCTTGTGTCTCAATAATAATTTTTAGTTACAGAACATACTGAATGAGTACTGACGAATCTCATTTGCCTGGTATCTCCATTGCTGAACAATCTCCCTCGCTCATTGTTTTATAATTCAAGACATCACACAACAGTTTGGAAGTATGCGTAGGTATTATGATTTGACCGCCTATACGTTGTCATTTGCAAACATGGTACCTATGTGTGTGTGTGTTTATCAATTTCAGACATTCTGCACCATATTACAAAGATAATGTGTTTTTTTTTCTAATTTGAAATTGTAAAGCATCCATGTAAAAAAATTAAAAATAAATTCGTTGTGTGATCATCCATTTATACTGCAGTAATATGCTGATTCTGCTTATAGTTATATGCTTATAATAATGTGATACCTATGTTTGTTCATGAATTGCCGACAATTTGCGCCATATTTCAAAGATAATGTGATTTGTTTTCTAATATGAAACCTTTATAGGACATTAATGTTTTCTTTCTTATCCACGTCCCACAATCGATTTCATGTTTCTGACTTAAGTAGACTGTCTTGTGCCACTATTTTTAGTACTAAATTTTATAAAATTCATGCTATAATAAAAGATATTTTTTCTGTTCCCCTCGATTGGAATTCTGGTTTATAATGGCTAGTTTATGCTGATATTTGCGCACATGCTTACTTGTATATGTGTACGTGTGCACGCTATGCGTATGACACTCTGTAGAATGCGTATGTATTGCCTCGATGCATAGAAATGCATTTGTGTATGCTTACAAGTTTGGTGTAAGTATGTGCGTGGGTATGTCTGTGCATGCGTATGTATATATATCTACATGTATACGTGCACATATGTGTGTACTAAACTGACAACTAGCATTTTACTAGAGAAAATGGTCTTTTTTCTGTGCACTCTCAACTTGTAACATTACCTAACTCGTCATCTCTTTATTATTGTAAAGCATTCATGTACAAACTATACATTTGTTCTGCGATCATCCATTATATTTAAATAAAATGCTTATTAACTAATGACCGGTATGTTAAAATTGTTGAATCCGAAATACAAAACTTATAATCTTCTTGGTCCTCATGCTTATGTGTACATATATGTGTATATATTCACATGTATGTGTGCACATATGTGTGTACTAGACTGACAACTAGCATTTTACTAGAGATAATGGTCATTTTCTGTTCACTCTCAACTTGTAACATTACCTAACTCGTCATCTCTTTATTATCGTAAAGCATTCATGTACAAACTATACGTTTGTTCTGCGATCATCCATTATATTTAAATAAAATGCTTATTAACTAATGACCGGTATGTTAAAATTGTTGAATCAGAAATACAAAACTTATAATCTTCTTGGTCCTCATGCTTATGTGTACATATTTGTGTTTATATTCACATGTATGTGTGCACATATGTGTGTACTAGACTGACAACTAGCATTTTACTAGAGATAATGGTCATTTTCTGTTCACTCTCAACTTGTAACATTACCTAACTTGTCATCTCTTTATTATTGTAAAGCATTCATGTACAACTTATACATTTGTTGTGCGATCATCCATTTATATTTGAATAAAATACTTATTAACTAACGACCTTTATGTTAAAATTGTTGAATTAGAAATTCAAAACTTATAATCTTCTTGGTCCTCATGCTTATGCGTACATATATATATGTATATATATATATATCTGTATGTGTGTGTGTATGTAAGTATATATGTATGTATATGTGCGTATATATATGTATATGGATTTGTATTTATATTTTTTTTTCATGCTTCCTTAAAATGACACTTTTGAACATTTGCCGAAACAAGCGATTCATGTATTATTTCCTGGCATCAATAATTGCGAAGTTTTATGTCATGTACATGTAAACTGTCAAAAGTGTTTTCACCCCACAATGAAAATGCATCGTCCATGAATTTGCGTTATCTCTTATAATTATCATTACATGTATTGTCAAATGTAGATTAAGCAAGATTAGGAGTACATTGCCCTCAATCATATCTTTTCGACTAGTGACACGAGTTTTTTCAATACTCGTGTGTGTGTATCATCTAAGTGTATTAATTTTAAGATATTTAAAAACCAATGATTGTAATATTGTACAATCTCTATTGGAAATAAAGTTTTTTCTTTCTTTCTTTTTCTTTCTAAAAAATATATTCACTTATAGGACTGCATATGATTAATGTGTTTTATTTTGATATAGGTGTATATTGACATATAAACACGTCTAATGAACTCAATCAAAGGAAGGTTTCAAATTCAAATTCAATTCAAAGGAAGGAATATTAGAGTTAGAAAATTAAATGCCATTAAAGAAACCTTAGCTGCGCGTGAAAAAAAATACGTTATAGTTGAATGATGGACTGCCTTTAAGTGTTATGGGTACCAACCGAGATACTTCTAGGTGCTTACTAAGTGCAGCAGGAGTGTAGATACAATAAAGTTTATACAGTAGGAATAGACAACCTGTTTACAAATTTTTTTGGAGATAAGTAGAATTAATAATTTTCTTTACGGTTAAAAGAATAAAAATAGAAATGCTGTAATGAATTCATTGTGGTTGATAGTATGCCAACAAACATCAGAGTAAAGAAAATCAAGCTTCAGGCATAGTTATACAATCCTTAAAGTCCAAACATTAAAAACGTTCATATGAATTGGGCTCTAATCGCTGTGAAATAAAAGGCAACAGAAGCTAGGGAGATAAAATGTTTCTCTTTCGACAAGAAATACGTAATTTATAGAAGGCTACTCTTTCTTTCCAGAGAGATAATTCCATAAAATTTAATGCAGTTCACTCGTAAGAATGCCTCTGCACTCAACACTAATCACTCACTGTTGCTTCTTACCCCTCGAAAATTGATAAAGTAAAAACACTTGGGCTTGACCGGGATTTGAACCCGGGACCTCTCGCACCCAAAGCGAGAATCATACCCCTAGACCATCAAGCCGATATATCATATATATAGTGTGTTTGATAAAATTTTTTATTGACATTGCTATATGTTTGAAAGTTGAGTTTATTTGTCCTCCATTTCATATTTAACTGTTTGTTAAATGCTTCATTCAACAACTGAAATCTGTCATTGACTTGTATCATTTTGCGACTAATCTAATCCATTTTGAGACAAATCGGAAGTACACTCGTACCTCAATAATTACGGGTATGAGAAGAAGTATTCATTCCAGTCGACTGTGTTCTATCACTGTGAAAATTGCTCACATTTTTTGTCCTAGGTAACTAATTTATTTCTATAAAAAGCACATACAAAAACCAACAACCAAAACCAAAAATCAGCCAACAGAAGTCAAAAACCAAAACCAACATGGGCTTGACCGGGAATTGAACCCGGGACCTCTCGCACCCGAAGCGAGAATCATACCCCTAGACCATCAAGCCATGGCTCTTATATAAAACACACATTGTTGGAATGTTCTTCTCTGGTCACAATCCCCATCGCACTGGAGCACTGTCCTAATTACATTGCCGCAACATCGTAAAATTTATTTTATTTCATCCCAAAGTCACTCGCACAAAAAAAGATAAAAGCTGTAATTAACGGACGTGGAAAAAAATTTCCTTCATGTACGTTTATAAGGTAGTACTTTGTATAAACCAGTGCCTCATAAAAGTCAGTGCACGAATGGCTCAAAAAACCGCTCACTCGGCGTTCCAGGTCTGGATAGCAAAAGACACCACAAGAGACGATATCTAAACTCTCGTAATAAGCTAACTGCACACTGCACCTCTCACTTTTCAACCATCATGGATTAAATAATGCGACGGGAACAACTATTGTGGTCACAAGTTATGCCATCAGGACAGAGCCAGAGAAATCGCTCTAGGGTGCCTCATATTTCCGCTCTAGGGTACCTCCTCTTTAGGCATCTGCCCCTCTCTATTGAGTCTCATAAAAAGAAATAACAGGGGAGTTGAGGGAGGATGTATCCGGCTTAATTGATATGTAAAGTTTCATCTTGTACAATCATTCTTGTTCTAGGTTTCAAAATCCCGATATGCGTGACGACAAAATTTATTAGGGTGGGATCTCCAGGAGGATTGTTCCTGAGTTTGCTGGTAGAAGTTTGAATTCACTCGAGATTTTCATCCTCACCACTGTGTAGTCAACAACATTAATAATTTTGTACGAAAATATTTGGCAGGTTTAATTGTGGAGTTTACCGAGAAAATAACGATGAGGCTTGGAAGATAACAAGTACGGTGTTATTTACTTGTGACTTCAAATTTGATTTTGACTGCTCCGCACTCGTTTCACCGTCCACCAGGAAATCCATAATTCAAGTGCTTTATGTAATTCATTTCATTGTCCAGGCTGCCACAAATTATAAATGATTCACCTGGCCTTCAAAAACTCGGCCCAAAGTCACCACAGCAGTTGATTATCTAACAATTCCTGAAAGTAGAAGCAATTTCTAAAGGCTAGCCGACATTCCGGGATTGTTTAATTAAGTTTTATATCCAGAATGCAATGGTCGGCGTGCACATGCCAGCATTCAGAAATGAAGTTTCTTGATAATCCTAGCATTTATTATCGCAAACGAGCAAGGATTCTATTCTCTGGTGGTAGCCTGTCTCAAATCTCATTCTTTATATTCATTAAGAATCGTTATAACGATCAAGGCTCACGCTGGAACCACCTATGTACATTGGTGGCAGCGGTGGGATATTAGTTAGCAGTTCGTACAAGCGATAATGATTACACGTACGAAAATAACAAATTTGTTATTTTCGAATAACTCGTTGCTTAGGCACGCCTCAAAAAGGTGACGATCAGTAAAATTACCCGTTCGAATCCATGTCCGACCACAGAGTGACCCAAAAAATGTATCCACTTATTTGACTACCCAGCATTCAAATGTTTTATTTTGATGTAGGTCTTTCTTGATATAGAAACAAGTCTAATAAGTTGAATCAAAGAATAGAACATTAGAATTGAGAAAATTAAATGGCATAAAAGAAACTTTCGCTGCACGTGAAACAAAAACAAAAAATTCATGAGTAACTGTCAAATGATGAGATGCTGTTAGGTGCTTAGGCAATAACTAACTGCAGCATGGATAAAAAGGTCATTCTGGAGGAATGGATGACCTGTATAAGAATTCTTTTCTGAGGATAAAGTAGAATTTGGCTTTTCTTTGTCGGTAAAGAATAATAATAGAACTGCTGTAATACGTTTGATTGTGGTTGATAGTATGGCGACAAAAAAAACAGTAAAAAAAGTTAAGCTCAGGCAGAGTCTTGCAATCCTTAAAACCCAAACATTTGTAAGCGATCATTCTTACTCTAGGCCTAATCCCTATGACATTAAAGACATCAAAAGCTTTGGAAATAAAATGCCTTACTCCTACAAGAAAAACATACATAGTTTATAGAAGGCTACTATATTTTAACGTACATGGAGTAATTTATAGAACATTAGTGCACAAAGCCCGTCAAGAAATGACAGGATTAGATATCGGACCAACTGAGCTTTATCATGGCTTTCCCAGGATTTCCCATGCTATTCTGTGGCTTTCCTATACTTTCCTTACTTTCAACTGCCGATATTCTATACAACCTAATGTAACCTACCAATACTCGTGATATTCATTCAGACTCTAAATCTGCTGGGTTAATAAACCAAAAATTTGAGTTGATCCTTCCATCACAGATCATCACCCACTTTCGGCTGCTGGGTGGGACAAACGTACAGACAGACGGACGTGGCTCTTATTATAGTATAGATTTTTTCAGTTCATTAGCAAGTATGCATCCAGACTGAACACTAATCCTTTGTTATTACCACTTGCCCCTTAAGAATTGATCCTACAACAACGGTTGGGCTTGACCGGGATTTGAACCCGGGACCTCTCGCACCCTAAGCGAGAATCATACCCCTAGACCATCAAGCCATACTTACGCGGAAAGATGCATTAACCATAATTCGTCATGGCGTTAAATCGGTGTTTACTCCCGTCATGATGCAATGAACTGCAGTCAGTTCAAATTCGTTCACGTCAGTAAATCCCTCACATGATAATATTTAACCAGTGGATCAATGAATCATCAAAATTGTTCAATAGTTCATTATTCAATCACCTCGTTTTACTCTTGAAGTAACGTTAAATTGAATTTCTAAGTCAATTCATTGTCCTCAGAAGTTGAATGAGAAAAATAGGAGAGTAGAAATTTTTTCCCTTCTGCATTCAAAAGTATTGATGATGGACAAGCTTACTCTCCCTTAAATATTGGTAGCCAACATTTAGCTTCCTAAAACAATAAGATCATAATAATTAAGGAAGTAATCTAACTTCCACTAAACAACCACTCGAAACCGCTCTGGGCTTTGAATCCGGGACCTCTCGCACCCTAAGCGAGAATCACACTCCTAGACCGTCAAACCGAACTTGAAGAATGCCAAATTACAACTGATATTCGATTAACTCTAGTTCAGTGACAGTAATTTTAAATAACTATGCATTCTCACGAGTAAACTTTAATTATATTATTATAACATAGGTATGCAATTTTAGGAACATAAGCTTTTCGACATTGAACTTGATCTTTTTTAAAATATAGCCTACTTGAGACTTTTTAAATTAAACTTGAGCGTTTTTAAGTTGACCTTGAACTTATTTAAATTAAACTTAAGCTTTTTTAAATTGACCTTGAACTTTTTTAAATTAAACTTGGGCTCTTTTAAATTGAACTTGAGCTTTTTTTAATTGAATTTGACATCTTTTAAATTGAGCGTGACTTTTTTAAAATTAAACTTGATCTTTTTTAAATTAAATTTGAGCATTTTTAAATTGAACTTGAGCTTATGTAAATTAAAGTAAAAAAACTGTAATTACCGAACCAAAAACTGCTTGAGTTGGATAATTAGGTACTAAATTACATGTACATTGGGCACCAGGCGAGAAAAGCTGTACGGGACCCTCTCTATGCCCATTTGAGCTCCTAACTGCACACCGGTGTACGGGTTGAGCTCTATTATATTCAGGAGAAATTCCAGCGTTCCTTCATGCTCTTAAACTTATTCATTACTAGTGTAAAATTATTCATTACTACATAGTGTACACAGCCCGTCAAAAATGACGGGATTCAATATTTTCCTTTAACAAATCCTAAAGATGTGGATGACAAACAAATATATCCATCCTGACAGTACCCGAGATAAAAATATTCTTGTATGTGTGCACTGGTAAAACTCGTATCACAGATACGGTCATTAAGCATCCTTATGAGCGTCACAGATTGACGGCAGAAGTGGACACAAAACTAATAAATAAGCACATTAAGGGTATTATTTGGTTAGAAGATACATGATGACGCTCACAGCGCTCATTGCTGTGACTGCAGCAAGTTACTTGCTGACCTGACTTGCGCTGGCATTTGTGCGTATCTCTGTGCAGTGTTGCTGAGCTGAGCCGTAACGCTCTCGATCTTTCTTGAAACTATTTCTTCAGACAGTGTACTGCTTTGTATTTATTTAATAGACGAAGCGACCATCACGTTGTGCAACCAAAGTATCACAAGGCTACCAACGCTGGGGGAGATGAGGTGTTAGGATCAAATAATCATGTATCAGTTGAGGGCATAAAGTTTATAAGGTCGATAGATGCAGTTCATTGGAGAGTCCGTTTCCTTGAGACACGCACGTCAGCGCCAGTTATTTATCACGCCCTTCATTCTCTTCACGGTCTAGACGGAAGTATTGAACTGGGTACGGATTTTTAAGCCTTTTACACTGTCGTGGCTTTACCGCCTGCAGCGCAAGTTCTCCCAAGTGAACATGCGACTTCAAAGACGTAGCGGAAGCGGACGCAAGTACTTGTAGCGGGGCTAACTTCCGCTCATAGAGTTAGGCTTCGAACTGCACCGCTACGGGGAGGTATATTACTGGAAATTCTGACTCCTGGTGTGTATATTGGCTCCTGACTCCTGGTACGCATACTAATTTCTTGTACGCATACTGACTCCTGGCACGCCTGCAGCCCTTGCACACTCACTGACGCCAGGAAATGCTGACTCCTGGGAAATGCATAAATTCTTCATATTACTTACTTCATATCACTTACGGGTGCTACTCAGTTCCAACCACGGCAGAGGAAACAAGGTATAGTCATTTCTACGGGTGAAAATACACCTCCTCATCTTCGGCTTATCAATAGAACGGCTTTATTTCAATCAAACTTTGTGACTTCACCATTGCGACGTGTCGTTAGGCCAAGAGTGGTGCCAGATTTAGGGCTAGCAGTGTTTTCAGTTGCAATACGAACGCAGCAGTTGGTTCGTTGCCATGACGTCAGCATTGCGACACGGTTGCCGAGAAAAAGACTAATTTGACCCTACCTTGTTTCTTCTACCGTGGTTTCAACTGCGCGTGGCCTGCGCAAACCTTCAGACACACACCTGCGGAACCATGACCTCTTCAGACTTCCGTTTAAAAAAAAACGTTTCTAGAATGAAGGTCATGATTTGAGAGATTTCAATCGTGAAAGGTTAACAGCAGCAGCAGTATGTTTATGCGTACATTTGCTCCTATACACTACTTCACTCCTTTAGTATTATTAGATAGAGAAATAATAGGATGATTGAATCTAATCGTCAAATCTTGCATCTGTATCAACGTGAAGTGTTAGACAGGTGTATCTGGGATACAGGCTTCACCACCTCACTCATATAAACATAACATACCAAAAACGAGCATCGTGAGGACAAATTTACTTGTTTGGTGTCTGCATCTGGAGAATCATAATCGGGAAATTCAGGATGTACACTGAGAAAAAATATAGGGTCATTTCGACACACTTAAGCGTGTCATACGTTTGTCACAAAACCGGCACACAATTGTGTGTCATGGAGGCGACATGACACACTTTAGTGTGTTATATGACACACTTAGGGCCGTCATGACACACCTAGGGGAAATCTACGGAACCTAAAACATAGATTTAACTTACTCCCACCATACCCCTTTGACTCGCCCGTGGATCAATAAAAATGTTTATACAGGATTATTGAACTACGAGCATTTGAGGCTTATGGTGTATCAACTCTTGACTTTCAAATTTAAAATTATCACTAGATTTCCACAGGACAAAATCAGTTCTTAATAAAGTCAGCGTATTAAGCAATTTTACAGACAGCATTAAAACATTACATACCGTAGTGTAAAGAAACTTCAACTCCGAATAAATTTTTAAACAGATTAATTGAAATCAGCTAGTAAATTGAGAACATCTTCAATAATTTCTTCACAACAATGTTAAATGTATATTAACACGATATATGAGTTTGAATCTTGTGACGGTTACAATACTTATACATTCATTGAATAAAGAAAGCCCTGTATTCTCAACGAATTGTATTCTAAATAACTAAGAACTTTCACGCGCTAAAAATAGGTTTCAACATGACCATATCCTACATTCATTCATTCATTCAAATAAAAACAGCATCAGTTAAGTTCGCCCATTTTATTCAACACTGAAATACACATTTTCTCGGTAGATATTTCTCAGAAAATTCATAATTGAAGTCTAAACAGTAAAAAAGGTGAAACAAATTCAGCACTAAATGTTTATCTACTTAGAACTGGAAGTCATAAAAATTATTCAACATTTA
The DNA here is from genome assembly GCA_030386875.1 of Morinoia aosen. Lineage (NCBI taxonomy): Eukaryota > Metazoa > Arthropoda > Malacostraca > Amphipoda > Talitridae > Morinoia > Morinoia aosen. Next base: position 55,027,152 of record CM059568.1, read on the forward strand.
GGATAAATTCTGTGTACATCTGGGAGAACTTTTCCGCATACGTAATCAAGAAATGTTATAACAACTAAAAACATATATTTTCACTTTTAATTTCATATTTAACATGAAACGTAAAGATCTCATGCTACATAGTACATGAACTCTCTATTTTGAAACAAAAAGTTCCCAAAACAAAAGTTACACAAGTAACATTCCACTTTCTCGCAATACCTTTAGCAATGTTGAACCGCACTTTACACAAGAAAGAAATAAAATATTTTTCTATCAATAATAAATCAAGTTAATGAATAGTATTATTATATTATAGGACTCTAAGTGAAACAAAAAAATCTTCTCTATACTCATTTCCAGGTGAACCTTGATATATTCATATGAAAGGAAATAATTTAGTTCTCCTTTTAGTTTCACAATTAATTTAAGTTCTTGTAAAATAACGCATGTCTTACGCAATGGTTAAAAGATTTCATTGTGAAAATTAAAAAAAATTTCCAAATGTTTATCTCGCATAAATGAAATCATGATCCATCTCCACTCAGAATGATCATATTTTCATTTGAGAAATACTTTGAAAATTATTTATACCGGTCAAGTTCTCCACTTTTACCCAAATAACGAAATGAAAGTGAAGAATCAAAGATTAAAACGTCTGTTTGAACGTTCCCAAATAAATCCAGGAACTTTCGAAAGAACGGAAAATATTGTATTTATCACTTTGGGTTCCATAAAAAACAGCAATTGTTGCAAATTTGGACAAAGTCTTACACTGCTGTAGAGAAAATATTCTTCAAGTTGTAACAGCGAAAAGAATTCTACCCGATTTTATCACTTATAGGAATTCTTATTAATAACTGTGGCAAAACAGTTTAATAATAGTTATTTCTAACACGACTAATAGAACATTACATATTACTAATAGCAGTTCAAGGAATTGGACGCTATAAACCAGATAATTTTACTCCTTTTTCACTTGAAATTAATCTACATCAAGTTCAATTTAATCCAAGTCAAGTTCAATTTAATCCAAGTCAAGTTCAATTTAATCCATGTCAAGTTCAATTTAATCCAAGTCAAGTTCAATTTAATCCAAGTCAAGTTCAATTTAATCCAAGTCAAGTTCAATTTAATCCAAGTCAAGTTCAATTAAATCCAAGTCAAGTTCAATTTAATCCAAGTCAAGTTCAATTTAATCCAAGTCAAGTTTAAATTAATCCAAGTCAAGTTCAAATTAATCCAAGTCAAGTTCAAATTAATCCAAGTCAAGTTCAAAGTAATCCAAGTCATGTTCAAATTAATCCAATTAAAGTTCAAATTAATCCAAGTTAAAGTTCAAATTAATCCAAGTTAAAGTTCAAATTAATCCAAGTTAAAGTTCAAATTAATCCAAGTAAAGTTCAAATTAATCCAAGTAAAGTTCAAATTAATCTAAGTCAACTTCGAATTAATCCAAGTCAACTTCGAATTAATCCAAGTCAACTTCGAATTAATCCAAGTCAAGTTCGAATTAGTCCAAGTCAAGTTCGAATTAGTCCAAGTCAAGTTCAATTTAATCCAAGTCAAGTTCAATTTAATCCAAGTCAAGTTCAATTTAATCCAAGTCAAGTTCAATTTAATCCAAGTCAAGTTCAATTTAATCCAAGTCAAGTTCAATTTAATCCAAGTCAAGTTCAATTTAATCCAAGTCAAGTTCAATTTAATCCAAGTCAAGTTCAAATTAATCCGAGTCAAGTTCAAATTAATCCAAGTCATGTTCAAATTAATCCAGGTAAAGTTCAAATTAATCTAAGTCAACTTCGAATTAATCCAAGTCAACTTCGAATTAATCCAAGTCAACTTCGAATTAATCCAAGTCAACTTCGAATTAATCCAAGTCAACTTCGAATTAATCCAAGTCAACTTCGAATTAATCCAAGTCAACTTCGAATTAATCCAAGTCAACTTCGAATTAATCCAAGTCAACTTCGAATTAATCCAAGTCAACTTCGAATTAATCCAAGTCAACTTCGAATTAATCCAAGTCAACTTCGAATTAATCCAAGTCAAGTTCAAATTAATCCAAGTCAAGTTCAAATTAATCCAAGTCAAATTCAAATTAATCCAAGTCAAGTTCAAATTAATCCAAGTCAAGTTCAAATTAATCCAAGTCAAGTTCAATTTAATCCAAGTCAAGTTCAATTTAATCCAAGTCAAGTTCAAATTAATCCAAGTAAAGTTCAAATTAATTCAAGTCAAGATTAAATTAATCCAAATCAAGTTTAAATTAATCCAAGTCAAGTTGAAATTAATCCAAGTCAAGTTCAAATTAATCCAAGTAAAAACCGAATTCATCCAACCCTCAGCTGAGTTAAAAAATGATACAATCACTTGTTAATTTGGGCTTTTTTGTGTTAAATGTGGAACTGTTGGATGTGATGAGCAAGACAGGTTTCGAGGATTTATTTACACTCAAATATATATATATACGTGAAATTTCACTTTATCACATGTATGAAATCATACAAAAGATTATCATCAGATACTTAAGATTATCATTGGACGATATGTAGATTTAATCTTTAGAAGGAATATAGAAATGCGATTCACTGAGTACTAATGTACGATTCCGTTTGAGTACAATTACATTACTACCCAGATACATTCCTTCACTAGCAATGAAAGTATTGCCATCCATTTTAATTCCGTGTTAGTCAATGTGAAGAAATGGATCCACTTACAATACACAATAACAATATAAGAAACAATGTTTCTAACATAATACTGATCTTATTTGTATGAGTTTACAATTCAATATATAATATTATCAGGACTTGAATATTCATTAAATGATTATCATTAAAGTTATTGAAGTCTTGAAAGCATCATATATTGAATTGTGAACACACACAAATAAAATCAGCATTAAGTTAGAAACATTGTATCTTATATTATTATTGTGTATTGTAAGTGGATCCTACATTTCTTCACATTGACTAACACGGAATTAAAATGGAGGGCAATATTTTCATTGCTAGTGAAGGAATGTATCTGGGTAGTAATGTAATTGTACTCAAACGGAATCGTACATTGGTACTCAGTGAATCGCATTTCTATATTCCTTCTAAAGATTAAATCTACATATCGTCCAATGATAATCTCATGTATCTGATGATAATCTTTTGTATGATTTCATACATGTGATAAAGTGAAATTTCACGTATATAGATATATTTGAGTGTAAATAAATCCTCGAAACCTGTCTTGCTCATCACATCCAACAGTTCCACATTTAACACAAAAAAGCCCAAATTAACAAGTGATTGTATCATTTTTTAACTCAGCTGAGGGTTGGATGAATTCGGTTTTTACTTGGATTAATTTGAACTTGACTTGGATTAATTTCAACTTGATTTGAATTAATTCGAACTTGACTTGGATTAATTTAAACTTGATTTGGATTAATTTAATCTTGACTTGAATTAATTTGAACTTTACTTGGATTAATTTGAACTTGACTTGGATTAAATTGAACTTGACTTGGATTAAATTGAACTTGACTTGGATTAATTTGAAGTGAAAAAGGTGTAGTGACAATCAATTTCTTACAATAGTACGGATATTTCTAGTTCTACGTAAATCAGAGAATGTTGGAACAAACGAAAAGCTACATTAATCCTTTTAGTATCATATTTACTTCAAGTTCATGAAAAAAGGTCTCATGCAACATAATGAAACATTCTCTCTATTCTGAAACGGTGAAATAATTTCCTATTGCGTTTTTTTCTCACAAATTAAATTCTCATTCACTGTAAATCAATTCTCATTCACTGTGAAGTAACCGTGTTCCTTTGGAACTCAATACGAGAATAAACGAAAAATTTTCACTCCAAACCACAACGCAACCTCAAGCTATGTCAAATGGCCATGACTCGGGATGTGTTGACGGCCACTGGCAGCGATACAGAGATCTTTTGGTGGAGGTGAGGACTGGACAAGGTTGTTGCATTCCTGGACGAGTCACGGGCACCGGATCCTGCGAGCTTGTTCTGCTCAAGTAAGAATACATGCAATGAATTTTTATCAACAAATTTAACACATTTTATATATGATGTTAGTAAAACTGTTGCTTTGACGAGCATCGATGGCATAGGGTGGCATCGATGGCATAGTGTGATTAACCTGTAGGGTCATATTCGCGGTATTGCTGAAGTTCAGTTATTAATTTTCATTAATAATTTATTCTTACGCTTAACCTTAAGATTCTCTTAACCACAACACACGCGATCCAAAGAAAGCAAGGAGAAGAGACAAACATTTAGTAGATTAAATTAGATTATTAGTTAGTGTAAACCTCCCTATCTGCAACAAAGGCGATCTAAAGAGAGGAAGGTAGAAGGCACCATCTAGTATGAAGTTAAAGGAACATGGAATCTATGCAGAAAAGGCACAGAAACACTAAGATGAGAGAGAAGTTCATGAAACAAGATCAAAGTTCAAGAAGAAAGTCGTAGGTGGTAAAACACAGGACAGCAGTGAACCGAAAAAAGATGGTCCGTAACAAAACAAACACCTATTCTATTCCAAAAAAAGCCTACCTAACTCTCGGCTCGGGCCCTCACATTTTCTCCCTGGGAGCGCTAATTCCCATAGATACAACAGCTGTATCCCCCAGAGGGGACAAACATTTAGTGTCGACTGTTTGAAACACTGAACTTATGCACAAAGTGATTCCCAGCAAGGGTACCCTGCACATTGAAACAGCAGGTTCGGATTGCAATAGAAAAAGAAAAGTCATGAAAGTCAACGAAGAGGACATGAAAACTAAAAATCAAGGTGGGTGCGAATGAAAGAAGTCTCAAGGGCCTATCAATACCTGAGATAACCCAGCAGTATCCTATTGCCTTTTTAATGCCTCCTACAACTTATGCTGTGAATTGTTTGACCTGCTAAGAGATCAGCTGATCAACACTGAACCTTGATCAGCTGATCAACGCAACCTGGAACTAGAAAGGGAAGTTTTGCTATATAATGAAATTTTAATTCTTTGTTCATGAATGATACAAAGGAGACTGTTTGAATAATTAAGACTTTATACTGAATAGGAAGTTTGTTGGGTACATCATGAGTGCTGTAAATTTCACTATCTTCGTTAGACGGAGTATAATGCTGAGTGCTGAGTGTACCTTGAATTAAGAGCTGGGTAGTAAATACCTAAATTTTCTGAACAAGTATTCAATCACAGTTGTACAGCTAATGGCTTCAACTCCAACTTAGGGTTATATCAATTTGAATTTTACTTGGATTAATTTAACTTTGGCTTGAATCAAATTGATCTTGACTTGGACTAAACTGAACTTGACTTGAATTCATTTGAAGTAGGCTTGGATTATTCGAACTTGACTTGGATTAATTCGAAGTGAAAAAGGTGAAGTCTGAAGACGAGACCTAACTGTCACTTACTTGAGTTTTATCTTATGGAAGGTCGCGCAGCAGCATTTAGGATGGTAGCTATCGAAACCGTAGCAACTTGCAAGCCCGACTGCTATGTCAGCGTCCTTCAAAAGCGTAGACCTCTTCTCCTTCTGCCACAAGTCTCTCGCATGTGGCTGGACCCAAATGTTTGGACCGTCGAAGATGAGCATCGGTAATGGCTCCTGGGTAAAAAAAGAAAAATTTTAGTATGTGTGTCACTTATAATCTTGAGAAATTGGACCTGAATACAATAAAACTTCTATAATTTAGTTTGTTTAAATGCTTCCTTGGTCGTTTGTAAGTTTATTGGCATAAATGATATGCTTTTGAGAATAACGTTCGACTACATTTTCAGTCGAGGAAATAAATTTGCGACGAAATAAATTTCCTCGCATTGTAGTACGAACATGATGGGTTTAAGTACTTATTTCTCTAGAAATTCATATCTCTAAATTCATCCATATGAAGACTGACTTAATGGGTAATTACTTGTTATGATTGAACATTAGGTAAATTTCCGTTAGAAAAAATCCATCTCCAAGATAGCAGCGAAATCCAGAATTCCTTTCATTAGTGTAAGTAATTTAATCTCTACTCTGCACGCCAACTCTACAATGAAGGAATAATTATCAAATTACAACAAATGATTTTCTCTTTGTTCATATGAAATTTTTGCCTTCACTCATGCGTTTGCTTGGACTTTACCAACTGCCTTCAGAAGACAAATGTTTCATTTTCATTTTTTATTAATAATTGAGAGACAAAAACTGCCAAAGTAACAATACAATGAAGTTCTTACCTTTTTACTTGTTTTCACAGAGCGAGGTATGGACCCCTCACAAGACACTTATAGTATTCCAGCTGCGTATTTCCATGAGATTACCTCGCAATGCATCGATGATAATCATCTCAGTGATTCCCACGAATTCAACGCATATCTGAAAAAATTAAGGTTATATGTTATTATACATGACAAATAAAAAATATACTCTAGCATGATTTTTTCCTTACCTAGAGAGGTGTCATCTTACAATTATTGTTTTTATTTTCATCATCACTATGTGGAACATCCGATAGCCAAAATTTTCATTTTGTGGACGAACTTCAACGCTCGACTGCCTTCGCTCTGTGCGGAATTCCCGTAGCATACGTACTTAAACCCAATGTTAAAATTCACAAATTTTTACTATTACTTCATTCCAGTTACTCTGGAACATAAAAATGCTGACAGTAACTTTATACTGTCAGACACAATTATTGGTTAGAAATTAATACTAAAGCACTTTTTACAACATACCTATTCAAGCTAATATACTCTGCACTGTGGTTATTATTCATTCATCTGTATAGAAAACTGAAAAATGCAATCCACATCTTCTTATCCAGATCAACTTTTGATTGGATAGATTTTCTCAAAGTTTCAAGAATTTCCAATCATGAATTATTAATTGCTCAAGCAAACTGGCAACTCCATGTTCAGCATATTTGTTGCTTTGATTATCTATATATAAACAGCATGAACTTGGCTGTCACATATCTTGTAGTAAGTCAAAACATTTATTTTGAAGATAACAAAGAAGTTAATTCTACTTTTCTTCATTTTGCATGAAAAAATCCTCTGTAGCCTGAACACATTCAAGGAAATTGTAGACTAACAAAGATTCAATTGCCATTGATCATCAAGAACTCTTGAGTTGAAGTTGTGCACAATTATCTCATTTCAACAAACTTTTCTAAGGACAGTCTTTTCATATCCTATTCTGTAGGTATACATCCTGGAGAGGGCTGCTATAAAGTCATTATTTTTAAATATTTACAATAATAATCACCTTTACAAGAACATCCAACTATAGAAAACTAATGAAATACTTTCACGTGCAAACAAAATACCTGATTCTGTTTATGTCCTATATTATGCTCAAGTAAAAGTCTTTCTTTCCCATACTTACTAATCAGGAAACAGTACTGAACTTGAATTAGAAGAAAACCAATTTTCAATAATTTATATACCATTTACAAAAGTTAATAACCTAAAAATTAAATGGGCTAATCCATTTATCAATTACAATAAAAATTTCATGAAGAGAAAATTGAAGCACTAATAATGAGCAGTAGTACTTACATGAGTTTTTGTCCTTGATTGAGTGAACTCAAAACCTCTGGTTGATGGAGATGGCACATTCCAAAAAAAGTTGAAGGAATTGAGAGGCCAAAGAAAACTTATATAGAGCCATTACTGGGCTAATTAATGCTCTGTTTAGTTGAATAATATTCAAATGAAGATATATATCTGGACTTGCATGAATAGAGGGAACACTGTTCGTAATTCATTTTTAAATGCTGGAAAAAATATCAAAAACTCTTAAATTAAATTAGGATATATTTCAAGAACTTACCAAAATGAGTATAAAGTAGGGTCTTAGTAAAAAGCAAGCAAAAAGAAAAAGTTAGGCTATCCAACATTATAGCTAAAGGAAATAATGATTGTAAAAAATTTAAATCCATGATTTCACCAGGTTTTTTTAGTGCAAATGACTTTAGCCTAGTTCAAAAAGACAGCTAATAGTTTTATACTTGCTTGTTTGGTTTTCTTCAAAGCTATTTTTTCAAAATCATACAGCCATCGTTGAATAAATTAATGAACTTGAACTATCATAAGCATGGTTGGATAAATGAATTTCCCAAAGTAAGATTCATATACCGTGTGGCTGCGTTTAAATGAATTTTCAAATCCATGATAGCCTAGATTTCTGTGAAATGACATCATATTTGATTTTACCTAATCATAATACTGTTGCTGATTATTCATTCATTACTTTCAACATAATAAATTGATTTCAACTGCAGATGTTAATCCATGTACACATGAAACTGTAAAAAAATGGTTTTGAATTTCTTCCCTGTTCCATTTCATTCTAATTAATAACTTCTTCACACATTTGCATCATTGAAAACTAATAACAGGGAATTCAAATCCATTTATTCATATGCAAACATAAATTATTGCGCTTTTTCTTCTGTAAACGATCAAGAAAATCGAACTGTCAAGAACGCGACCTTGAACTTGAACGCCAAGGTCGCATAACGACGTTTGAGATGAGTCGCCAGTAATCTAACAACTTATGAGCCCGTACTTCGGCAAATGCATAAAACAATCACATCTCACGCTCAAATCTAAATCCTCTAGATACGGGATGAAATCAAAACATTAATCAGGCTTCGGAACGAATGACTTTCAGGTTATCATCGTGAAGCGAATGAATTACCCCAGGTACGAAAATAATGGCGGACAGAATTGAAGCCGCCACACTGCTGCGTAATGGAATGCAATACGTTATAAAAGGTACACAAGTACATATGGCTTTTATTATACACCAAACAAATCCCTCGGATCTTGAATGAGACCGCTAAGAAAGTGGACTCCACTTTCTTGCGAAACTACGCTAGATATGGGAGCTTAGTGGATTACACTGGCACGCGTACGTAACCACTCGCAATGACACCCTGACAGACACTAATTAATCATGCATGCAGCATGCCCATGGATGATCCAGGCGAGGCCACGGGATATCTCCGTGAGCTGCGGTTGCCTCTCACGAAGTTGAAAAGAACACAAATGAGCTATTTACTCCAGTACTTGATTAATAGATCAGTGATCGACGAACTGAAGATAATTTCACTCATCATGCGCTATTTCTTAATAGTTTTCATTCTAGCAAGCACTTCATTTTCTTCGTAAGAAAGGCCACGTCTAATTTAAAGCAGAGAAGTTCTTTGATGTGGACAGAGCCTCGAACACTGCTATCCAGAGTTAACAGCATAATTCTGCTGAATGTATTAGTTAATTTATTACACCGACAAGCTTGGGTCGCAAACAAAAGTGTTGCAGTATAAATATTTCATAGTGAGTTCCTTCTAGTAGGTCGGCATTAATATTCTGCATTTTAGTTATTAACACGTTCACCGCGTTTTTGCGATTGTTAAAGGTTGGTTTGGTTACGTTGCAAGTGGCAGAATTGGGAAATAGATTACACTGCTTGAATACATTTTATACTTCCTGAGATAAGTGAGAAATACAAATGCGTGATAACATTTTTCACCTTGTAAAATAACAATTTTTATTTTGAAAAGATCTTGATACAGGTAAACTGTCAATAATTTATACGGGTATGCGAATAAGTAATTTACTTAGTGGTACACATAGTACTAAAACGCAAGAAACGCGTTACTTGAAGTGAAAATCTTATATCATGGAATGTAGTGAATAAATGCGTTCATGCGTGCAACAAACGTAAACAATAACTCAATATTTTTCTGAATAACTCTTATTTTCCATATTAAGTACGAAAAGTGAAAGAAACTGGACATATATTTGCCCACATTTGGTTGTTACGACTTATTAATTGAACGTTTTCTTGGAAATGTGAAATTTGAATCAACAAAACCCCCGAACAGGCAACTGATACTTTATTTTCTTCCTGGCCGTGACTTTACATTCTCTCCCGACCTGTGAGTGCGTCAAGGTTGACACACCTGGGTGTGTCAAGATTTCTCTGAGTGTAGAGAATTGTGCTGCCTTCGCAGCATTTCAGAAAATTTTTACTTGCGAACAGCGATAGAAAATTTGTACCTTCGAACCAAGATAGAACCATTCCATAAGCTCACTCGTTTCCAGAAGCGCTTGCTTCCAGAATAAAATTTACTAAAGTTAATTTTAAGGCTAATGTAAATCTCTTTAATTACTTCACTTAATTTCAATAACTTCGTAACTTCCTTAAATGCTCCAAATTTAATTATCAATTTAGAATTTCTGACGCTGACCATCTCTATGTTTCTCTAATCATACGACGAATAATAAGAATCAGATGGCCGCGGCTGCTCACGTTAGAGCACTCTCGTCGCCGCAAGGCAAATTCACACTCAGCGTCAGACTCAGACTTGGACCGGCAGCAGAGCTCTCACCACTCCAAAGTTCCACTGGATCTCTTGCAATTAATAATTTTGTGTGCCGAGCTTTGTTTGCAACGTACGCCAGTGTAAATGTTGCGTAACGTCTGTTGGACTGCACTGTCGTTGATCTCGTCATCTTGGGATCATCTGTGTGCCTCTACCAACTTAAGATCTGACCGTCGTAGCGATAGTCGCACCTCACTGGTGGACCTGCAAGTTTACATGACTGGCTAAGTTCTCTTCCTCCACCTCCCCTGCGCTGCGCTACCCTGCTCGTCCCGTCTCCTCGCCTCTGGACGGCTGCAAAGCACTACTGCCTATTCGATGGTGAGGCATGGTTATGGTCTGCGCCATTTCGTACTTGTCTGTCGAGCAGTCTGTGTTAGTCTCGTCAAACTCAATTATAGGAGAGAAATAGGAGAGAAACTAGCCTAATAATTTACTAACTGAACTAATTACTCAATTACGCTATTTAGGTGGAGCGCTAGTCGGCCACCGTATTTTCTGAATTACTAAAATTACTAATTACGAAATGCTAATTTATAATTGCTAATTACTCAATTAAGCTACTGCGTGGACCGCTAGTCGGCCACCGTACTTTCTGAATTACTAATTACTTTTTACTCAATAACGCTAGTGCGTTAACCGCTAGTCGGTCGTCACCTAATCATAACTTACTTCCTATATAACACTAAATCGTCAATTCTAATAGTGTTGGTATTCTCTCCCGGCAGTTGTGGCAGGCACTGGGGTTTCCGAGCGCGCTGATGGGGTGTACAGCACTTCCCTTATCCTCTGTTACCCAAGATTAGGATTCGTCTCTTATTTCGTCTCATAATGAATTCTTGTACTAAAAAAAAACTTCATTGTAAAAACTTGTAAACTTTATTCGTTTCCGTCCTGCTATAGTGCCTTGTACTTTATTTGTCACTTCCGGACTTTAGGTATTTAAACTCGGAGACCCGAACAGATGCGGCCAGTCATGTAAGAGAACCGTTTGAGTGTAGTGTGTAGACTCCTGAGAAGGAAATGAAAATTTATGTAATACAATAAACGGCTGCCTCAGACAAGTTTCGCATCATCCGTAGATTTCTTTGAAACTTCCCACGTCTTAATTGTCAGGGCTGCCACATGAATAGTGTATCAAGCAATTAGTACTCGTATGAAACCCGGGTTCTCTGTCCCCTAAGCGAGACGCCTATCCTAGACCATCAGGCTGTCATAACACGTGTGAGGTCATTACCATTAACCTGTGGAAGCACGACAATACTGCCAACGAACAATGCACCTGGGTCAATTTTCTCCTAACCTTTTATTAAAGTAAAAAAACACCAGTATCTGGTATTTGGGAAAAATCCCGCAGCCATGTTCAAATATATGGATAAAACTTACAGTTACTGTATAGTTTAAAATTCAGTTGGGGTCACATTGACCCCACTGTGCATCCACGGGTTAACATATGGCGAGAGTGAAGCATAAACTGGGCAATGCAGTGGTTGTGTCGCACTCATATGTTTACTTAGAGCTGTGAGCAAATCGTTAAACAAAGCACATAGGGTAACGAAGCACAATAGGTATAAATATGTACACACGCACACACAAGAGCAAATAAATCACACTACGGCTGTTATTATGCAGCAAAAGGGACTTGAACGTTGAAATAACGAGGCAGGAGGGGTTTAAACCTAGAAATATTGCTCAATACTGCTTTTATGCTGCAACCTGGACTGCCTGTCAGGGCGTGTATACTTTATTGCTATCGTGTGTTACATTTTTTGCTTTGCTCGAGTTGTACGCCATCAGCCTGTGAGGTAATTAAATGTTCGGCGTAAAGTCCGTAGGTTTTTTACCAGTTACAGCAGGAAAGAGCGAATCCGAGAAGTTGTCATTGTATTATGTTTGCAAATTGGCATTTCTTCAATTTGTTCAATGTGCCTTGAAGCGGTTCACAGCAATCAAGTTGTGTGATGAATGTTGCTTTGCCACTTGGTTAGTTTAGACTTTTTAGTGACGAAACCGCGTCTGGCAGTCGAGCTTTGCATTCTTGAAATACACTCCCCGTCGTCACAGTTAATTATGAAACCTACGAGGGTTAAATTGATGAACTTTATGATAATTCCCCTTAGCTGAAGTGGAAGAATCAAATTGAATCACTCAACTGGGGTTATGAGATTTCGGAATGAAAACAGCAAGGGCTTGACCGGGATTTGAACCCAGGACCTCGCACCCTAAGCGAGAATCATACCCCTAGACCATCAAGCCACGAATTGTTTTAAAATATCGTTTGTATTGATTTATGGCAACAGCAACCATAAACTCGCTAGTGCAGTACTTTGTGCTATACCTACATGTTTAATGAACGCTGTAACGATACGCTTAAATTGTTTAATCAAAAACTTTGATTCTCCAATTATTCACAGGCAAGATTTATTTCACATATACAAGTCCCAAACTAATTGCATGACTCAGAAGAACTATGAGGAATGTGTATCTCTTCCTTACTTTATTTTTCAAGTATAACCACATCATTCTGAGAAGTTTCCTCGCATTCACACCTCGACTGATCAACCCTATTTTGTCTGTCCACTTTATAAACCTCTTACCCTGGCTGTGCTAAACGCAAGCCTCATTATCCCTGCGTTTCAACTCTCATTACACATTCTTGATGATGTCCACGTTACAGTTTTGCTGTCTCATTCATGAGTGTTCTCAAGATGCCTTGAGCTAATAATGGAAAATTTTATAATGAAAAACGGTGAGGGCTTGACCGGGATTTGAACCCGGGACCTCTCGCACCCAAAGCGAGAATCATACCCCTAGACCATCAAGCCGTTTTACTACCAGTGACTGCGCTCAATTTATTGTTTTCGTGCCTATTTTAAGCTATGATGTGGGGTAGCTAAGTTTAACTGCCATTGAGATCCAGCGAGGCTCTTTACTGAATGGGAAACCTATGCTCGGGAGCGTCCACAATTTAACTTTCAAACAGTTTTCTCTCACATTTAGATAATTTTAAACGCCTATATAATACAGTCGAGTAGGGAATGAAGACATTAAGAAATTAGCTACCTATATCATACCTTAATATAGTCACAAAAATAATGAACTGAACGAATTTTTAAATATTCTGCTGGCTTGATGGTCTAGGGGTATGATTCTCGCTTTGGGTGCGAGACGTCCCGGGTTCAAATCCCGGTCAAGCCCGCGCTTAATACCATTTTTCCATTGTTAGCTCAAAGCACTTTGAGAATACTCACGAACTAAACCGCAAAACTGTAACGTAGACACTATCGGGTATTTGTAAGGAGGGTTACGTTTACGAGAACCCGGGTGTATGGTAAGAGGCATAAAGTGGACGAATAAAATAGGGTTGATCATTTGAGGGGTGAGTGCGAGATAATTTTTCAGAATGATGTAGTAATGCTAAAAAATAAAGAGAGAGAGAGAAATACACATCCCTCACAGTTCTTGTGAGTTATGCATTTAGTTTGGAACCTAAGTATGTGAAATAAATCTCGTCAATGTTTTTGATTCAACAATTTCATCGTATCATTATAGAGCAAACTTAACATTGGAACGGTAAAAGGCCCCGAACCACCGAGCATATAATTATTCTTGCCGTAAATTAAAAATTAAAACGGGGCTTGATGGTCTAGGGGTATGATTCCCGCTTCGGGTGCGAGAGATCCCGGTTTCAATATCCGGTCAAGCCCGATGGATGTTTTTACATACACTGTTCTCTTTGGGAATTTAATTTTCTTCGACTACTTCTCAAGGAAGATTGGCAAATGCATCACAAAGACATGAGACAACAGAACCAGTAAAAATAATTGAACTCATTCTGAGCCCATGGCTGCAAGCAGCGAGCTCGCTTTAGAATTCAACCCATAAGTGCTTTTGATGTTATCCTAAGAATAATATCTATTTAATGAAGCACTAACTATGCAATTAAATAAAACCATTCATACAAAAATTAAGCTATCGACCACACGACAATTTAGTAGGAAAAAAATTGTTGAAACAAACACCTCCATTGAGAATGTCGGCTTGATGGTCTAGGGGTATGATTCTCGCTTAGGGTGCGAGAGGTCCCGGGTTCAAATCCCGGTCAAGCCCTAATATTTTATGATCAAATCATGTGTCGTGATAGTGAGTGATTAGAGACAACTTGGAAAATGGATCCATTTTGGCGAAAGAACTCCGTAAAATGTTCATCAACTCTCTCTCCACGAAGCTGGAACAAAGGCCGATAGACCACGCACTTCTTGCTTAAAGTGAGGCATTTTAGCCCACTCCCTTCGACTTTTACAGCTGTTATTTTTATGGCAGTCAAGATGAGTGTTAACCTAAGGATTAAATGGCTCTGTTAAAAGCTTAAACTTTCTAACTGTGAAGTCTGTTGCTATACAATCAACAACAATGAAACGTATTCCTGCAGATCACAACCATATTTTGAAACATTTGAACGATACCTCATTTTGGAATTGTTAAAATATTGAAAATTCAAAATCTTGACACAACTATTTTTTTATACATTAAGATCCCTTCGCTCTCTAAGGTATCTTGATGGACTATAGGGGTATGATTCGAGCATAGAGTACAAGACGTCCTTGGATCAAAGCCTGGTCTCATGGTGAAACATATTGAAATGTTTTCTCAAAGTGAAATATTGTTAAATTTCATCCCCGCGCACAGTTCGAGGTGCCTACAAACTTGGCATGCTTTTGGAAAAGCTGTTAACATCTGACACATTTGAATGGAAAATTATACTGTGATACTAAAACAAGTCTAGCTTAATACACGCTTACAAGCTTTACATTTACGCTGGGCAGTTTTCCAATGCTTGCTACTCAAAGCTCCTGTCAATAAAATGAAGAGTTGCTAAGGTGATCCAGTTGCTGAAGTGCAGTAAGGAAGTAGTAAGTCGAGCTGCAATGCTCTTGGAAGTTACAGAACAGGCTAATGTTACGCTAGAACAAGGTTAGCTCAAACACTGAACCAGGGGTTTCAAACCTTTTTTCACTCCGTCCCCCTAAAGAAATTTTATTCGAACCTCACAACCACTGAAATAAAAATGCCGAAATTTAGCCAACATGTAGCCAATATCCTATTATTAACTATGAATTTCCTCGATCTTACACCCTGGAATATCGTCTCGTATCCCCTGGAATATCGCCTCTAAACCTTGTGTGGGAGCCCCCGCTTTAAACTCTAGCAGTGAACGCGCACACTCTGCAACCAGAGCCTATGAACAACCAACTTAACAGTCATGAAACCAATTCAGTCTTTCCTCGAACTTCAAAAAAATTACCGTAAATTCAGAGAAATTTGCTGTTTACCAAGAAAATTTTCTATAAATGTGTAAACTTCGATACAATTCTAGTAAATTAAAAAAACATAAATTTAGAGAGCATGTAAGCCCAGAACTTCATGCAAGTACAGAAAATTTACTAAAAACATAAGAAACTTCCTAAGTCCTCAGGAAACTTTATCCGCTACTCACCCGGACAACTTCAGTCAAGGCTATGGAGACAGCCTCAGTTAAAACTTGCGCAAAACTAGGTAAATATAAACATTTTTCTTTAAGAGATCACGTGTTGGGCTCACGATGCATTTCCCGAATAGCGGCTCGATTATGGCGTGAAAATATTTCGCTTGAAAATAGCTAAGTGAACGGAATGAGAAACATATGCGTAACATACAAGTGGAAGAGAAGCGTAATCAATACACAGCTTTGGAAACAGCTCCAGTCGGACGGACCAAGGAGACGAAGGTAGAGCTGCACCCTCAACAAAGAGCAGTTCCTTAATATTAGATGAAAACCTGCGGCGATTTCAAATCGAACAGTTCCTGCCTATGTGAAAGAAACACTCGCAAGACAGCTGCACCAGCACTGGCATGCCTCTGATCCTCTGGCACTCATGACAGCACGTGTGACGCTCATTACATCCGTACAAAAGTGATCTTGAGTCTGCATTATTTCACTGGAGTATTTTCCACCAATTTGGCTTACGTCATGAAGTATTGATAAAGGTTAGATAATAAATTAATTCAAGCTTGCCTAACCACATCAAAAGGGCTATAAAGAAAGGAATGAGGAAGGCTCCATTTAGTAAGGAATTCAGAAAATCTTTGCTAACGGTGTCTTCCCGCACTGCATTCCCTGTGCACTGTAACAGCAAGTTAGCAAGTAAGTTTATGGAACAAGAAGATAATTGAATATGAAAGTAGAAGGCGCAAATAAAACACAACAGTGAACCGATAAAAGATAGTTCATAAAAAACAAAGAAACATATTCTATTTCAACGAAAGGAGGGCATATCTAACCTTCAGCTCGGAACTTCGCGTCTTTCCTCTTAGAAAGCGAGTTCTAAGAGAACAAATATTTTTCCCAATGAGGACCAATCGCAAAAAAACATGAGGGCAATAAAAGCATCTGAATATAGAATGAAAATCAAACATGAATCCTACAAAGCGTGACATGCAATGAACTCAATTCCATTCGAACTCAAGCTGGGCAGGACCGATAAGCGAAGCTTTCAATCAGGCTGGCTAAAGCCTCCAGATGCCGAGGTGGTCAGCTCGGACACGGCCGACCTATTCCCGCCATTACCATATGGTCCGGCAGATCTGTTTCCATATGGTCCAGCAGACTACCTTCCATACGTCCTTGCATACCCCATTTCATACGTCCCTGCGTACCACCTTCCATACTGCCCTGCATACCCCCTTCCATACGTCCCTGCATATCACCTTCCATACGTCCCTGCATACCCCCTTCCATTCGTCCCTGCATATCCCCTTCCATACGTCCCTGCATACCCCCTTCCATACGTCCCTGCATACCCCCTTCCATACGTCCCTGCATATCACCTTCCATACGTCCCTGCATACCACCTTCCATACGTCCCTGCATACCACCTTCCATACGCCCCTGCATACCACCTTCCATACGTCCCTGCATACCACCTTCCATACGTCCCTGCATTCTCACTTCCCAGCGCCACAGGAGCGGATGCCTTCCAAATGTCCCTGCAGCGGAGCCACCCATACGGTGCACCAAATGCTTTGCATGCGGACAGTAAATGCCTCCCATACGCGCCAAGAGACCGCCTACCTCTCGGCCAATTCTGGGAATGCCTCAAAATCCTTACATCGGAAGACGGAATATTAAAAAACTTCCCGCTGAGCTCACCGTAGTCCCTTGGATACGGAGAGCATATCTCGGAGTGGAGAGACAGTTTACGTTTGGAAAACTCATCTAGAACTTGAGGTTAGTTGGTCTTCAATGTTTAGCAAAAACCTGCTCTTTTTAGCTCATGACAAATGATTAAATAATGACTGTTCGCAATAAATCAGAACCTGAAAGCGCCTTGAGGTGCCACTGTGTTCAATAACAACAACCTTTGCAGTTTTCCCTTATCGGATTAATGGGCTAAAAATTTTGTTCCCAGCTCAGCGGTATGTTCTGAAATGCTCAAAACATACACTAGCATTCCAATTTTTGAAAATAATAATAATGTTTTATGTAACAATATTTTATGTGATTCATTAGTTCTTAGAAAAATTCCGATTGAAACTTAATTAGCGAATGCACATTCGCGTTTCTATTCAAACCTGTTGCGCCAGATGAAAAGATAAGACGAGCAAAATTAGAAGATCTTCCATAAAATAATATCGGGAACTTTACCTATCATTAAAGGGACGCTGAGCCTACAGAATAAGCTGAATAACACTCCACTAGCGTGTTTTTCTAAAGACCATCCGCTGTTCATTTCATCATTACATCCTTTACGAATTCCTGGAGAAAAAAAAACAAACGCAGACGAACTCCACAACCCAAGAGGTACAGGACGCATCGCGACAGAGATCCAACGTTGGTTCAGTTCAGATATTGGTTACAAAGCGGCCATTGTAGGCCAGTTCTATTGCGGGCACGGTCATTAAGAAAGTTTTGCAGTCTCTCTGTAAACAGGAAGAGTCTCTGAATGGTTTGCTAGGGTTTCAAATGTTTGTACAGATACGCTTTACAAACTCCGAACTCTAGCTCATATTTGGGGAAAACTTTTGATCCAATTGATAGCTTTCTCATTCGAGCAAAATGAGTCTTGCTTAGTTATTTTCAAAACATCGTTTCCGTGTTTGCAGCTTATACTGTCGTTTAAAACATTATATCGTTCGTTCAAATTGAGTAGACTGTAGAAGTTATTTTTTCCCCAGATAGAAATTAGATTCAGAGCGCTTATTCGGATACCGATGGAATGGACTTCTTTCGTCGCGGTATCGATCAGGATAGTCTCCCAATTCAGCTGACGTAAAACACGACGAATTTTATGAAGCACTTAGAAACCATTCAGCAAAATCAATGAGCCTTGTCCCTTCTCTCACTCCGCAATTGATCAACGCAATGACAATGAATCTTGATAATATTGAGTTTATGTAGAATAGTGTACAGCGTCTTCAGTTCAGACGCCATTCATGCTTATGCCGGCATTTCGGCCATCATTCCACAACGTGGGCTTTCAGTCCAGTTGACACTGAGATCAGGTCGGCATTCATTCAGGTGGGCAGAAAATAAAAAATAAGGGAACCTTCAGTACAAAAGCGCTCGTTCAGCCCGTTAAGTCTACATTTATAAACTAGACTGGGTAGTTCAGCACTCACAAAATAAAGACGAAAAATAGATGACATGCCGAACTCGGTACCACTCAAACGCTCAGCGGTGAATTTAAACCAAAGCCTCGTTCAATTGATCGTTACAGAACGTCTCGTGGCTCATTGGAATCACGCCATTTAATTCAAACATCAGACGCAGATATTATCGAACATCAGTTAAGCTTGAACAAAAATTACTTTCGGAAATAGTTCAGTGGTTTCCAAACTTCATTTAAAAAAACTTCTCCGGGTTATCAGCAATTACCCTCAGCATCCCCCCAACTGGAAATTGTTCGAAGTTAGAAATGGTCCGCGGTATAAAGGGATTAAAATTTGTTGGTACATTTTCTACTCTCTGTGAATTTCTCCTCAAAACTAACATAAATGAGAATGTGGTAAACAACAAAAAACGAATAGTTACCAAAGAGAACCGCAATGTTTTGAGTTTAAACCATCTCCTGAATGAACTTTCATAGAAATAGAACGCTCTGTAGGAACGCGGGTACTGCAAATGTATAACACTAACAGATATGAAACAAAGACCTACCAGTAATGAAAAAGTTTCATAACGTTAAGATGGAGATTGTAAAACGCACTGTCACCCATTACGCTGCATATGAACTTGTTTCAATCTTGCTGTTTTTATGCGCTGAATGTGGGGAGGCCTCTTGAATAGCTGATTTTCACATTTGAAATTAAGGTGTAGTTCTTCTATTGACCCTGTCCCATCCAAACGAACTTGACGCCGCGCACACAACTCGTGTCAAATGTGCTGAGCAATATTACCT
Organism: Morinoia aosen; assembly: GCA_030386875.1. Classification (NCBI taxonomy): domain Eukaryota; kingdom Metazoa; phylum Arthropoda; class Malacostraca; order Amphipoda; family Talitridae; genus Morinoia; species Morinoia aosen. The sequence continues at coordinate 55,046,990 of CM059568.1, forward strand.
TAAGTTGATATTCTAAATGTACGTCTATATCCCAAGACATTGTTCTAATATATCAGTAGACGACAATGTTATCTCACAATAAGATTTAATATTATCTCATACGAAATGAAACCATATCAATAAAATATGGGCTTTGTCTAATCGAATAATTTTTTATCCACAAAAATATCAAAGCAAAAGCTTGCGTAAGCCGTGTCTGCAAAATTAATTAGAAGCCAAAGTGGGTGAAGTGAAAAAACGGTTACCTAACCATCATAGAAAACCTGTAAAAGCCCTGAAATAATTCAAAACACTGCACGACACTGTGCACCAAAGAAAATTAGAAATATCAACAGTCAAGATAATTATCAATACCAATTAGAAATATCAACTATCATAGAAAACCTGTAAAAGCCTTGAAATAATTCAGAAGACTTCACGACACTGCAAGTACTCTAGAGAAAATAAGAAATACCAACAGTCAAGAAAATAAGTAGTTCCAACTACCATAGAAAACCAGCGAAAGATCGAAAAGAATGCAAAAGACAGCATGGCACTGTATACACTGGAGAAAATTAGAAATACGAGCAGTCAAGTTTTTGTTTATTTATGCGACGAAGGCAGTGCCTTGAGTGGCCTTGATCCGCTTCCGCGTCACCAGAAACCCTTCCACAAAGTCTGGTTCAAGAGCTCTTTCTTTACCAGCGGACAGAAACTTTCACTCTCGATGCTCGGAGTGAGGTGGCCAGCTCTGCTTTAACCGGAAATTTACGAGCGACAAAAGTGAAACTTGAAAGAGATCGCGATGAGGGACAGTGTTGTTTGATCACTTAGTTGCTCCAGTCAGTAGTTTTTGGGTACCCAATGCCGCTGATTTATGATTTTTGTGATTGGCGAAGTCCTCGCCTGAAGTTACAAATTGCTGAGCAAGACCGTAAGCTCATGTAAGTACGAAAAAGACGCTCATCAACTCTTAATTTCAATGAAAGAAAATGGACGAGCATTATATGAAACCAATACAAATTCGTTAAAATTTTTAGCACTGGAAGCACTTTTCCTGGTTCTAGATAACCTCATAAGCTGGAAAAATCATTCCACACTGCTCACTCTAAAATACCTCCTTGAAATGCGTACGCGGAAGGAGAACGATATCGCCAAAGGCGCTGTATGACACGGAAACTGCTAATGCATAGCATACGTTACGAACAACACTCTGAAGTTATACTTTTACCATTCTACAAAACTGCTGAAGAGTGTTTCAGAAGGCAAAATTCCTCCGAACACAACAAATGGATCCCACTGCGAGCAGGCAGACAGCAGCACTTGTATCTTTCCACAAGACCACCGAAGAGTGTGCCAGTAAGTGAAATTCCTCTCAACGCAGCAGCACCTTTACTATTCCACAAGGCCATTGAAGAGTGTATCAGTAAGCGAAATTCGTCTCAACCCAACAAATGGGTCACACTGGCAGCAGGCAGGCGGCAACAACTGGTTTTTAGCGCACGCATGCACTCCTGTGATAGAGTGTGCACACAAGAGCTGTCGCGTTCTAGGCCAAGGAGGTGTGAGGAAGCCTCAGTCGCCTCTGTTAGGACGAGCATACACACCCACTTACGTAAATGGGCAATTGTCGACATCAAAGCTTCGAAAATAAACTTGATTGTGAAATAAAATCCTTTGTAAACAAGATAGAATGTCGGAGCCACAAACAGGTCTTGGATCTGCGGTTCTCGAGCCGAGGAACACAAAGATTTTCGCATGAATTTTTAAGTGAATAAAGACCAATCTTGAAAAAAATGTTATTTATTATGCTGCCTGGTGCTAATGTTCAGAACTATCCGTGACATTCTGATGAAAGTATGAGTTTCTAATACAGTACGAAGCTTTATTGCCATCCGCGGTGTGGGAGGAATGAGAACGGTTAAAGTATGACAAGTTATACGGGATCATTTGTGTTCCTGCAATAAACTTAGAATGAAAGAATATGCTTGCATTTCTGAGTATCAAAGGAATCTAAATAAGGTAGCAAGTCTTTTAATATTCCTCCATGTACGCTATCTCAACTAGTTCTGAAAAATTATGACTGAGCTTATTTTCAGACAGAAATTTAAAAAAATACAAACTCAAACCCATAACCAAAAATCTGGCGAACACTACATGCCAGAGACCCGAATGAACAACACAATGCATAAATTACTGTATTTCATTAGCATTTTAGAAACATTTCAATTCAAACTTCCTTGGTGCGAACACCAGAAGCTTAGCACGTACTTCTGCAAACGCATTTGCGTAAACGGAAGTAAAATTAACAGTTGAGTACAGTAAACGACAGGAGTCTCGTAAGAAGGACTACTGGAAAGCCAACTCCGTCTACAGGTGCCGTACGAGTGCGAGCTCTGCCCTCAGTACATGATGACCTTGTCTCGTTTTAGAGTACAGACAGGCTTTGTAATCTAAATTTGCGTCGTCTTAGCGTTACAGGTGCACCATGTTAGCGAATGTGCCTATGTTGACAATCGAATTTCTTTCCGTAAACAGAGCATTAAAAACAGTCAGTAAACAGTGGGGAACAAGAAATATAGGTCAGTCTGTCTGCTGTGCATTTTGGGCATTAGAACCAGGTAACAAATAAAGTGGGTACATGAGAAGGAGTTTTACCTGCCTGCAATGCGTTAAAAGCTGTCAATAAACAGTGTGGGTGCAAAAGAAGGATTTCTGTCTGCCTGCAGTGCAGCAAAAGCTGTCAATAAACAGTGGGGGAAGAAGAGAACTAGATCTGTCTGTCTGTGGTGCATAAAGAACTACCCTCGGCCAATATCCGACAAAACATCCGCATGCCAATCTCGTCTGTCACGCACAGCTACCGCCAGACCGGTGCCTCTGAGCTGCGTCCTCACCCACGCCAGCCCCAGCGCGCAGTCCCTGCCTCTAAAGCTAACGGTGTCTCCAAAAATAATGTTGTAACTCTAATGCCCTTTGATGTCCCCAAAATTATATTATAGTTTTAGTGTCCTTTATTATCCCCAAAAATGATAAAACCAAAAATATATTGGGTTTTGATGTGTTTGTTGACATAGATTCAAGTCTAATGAGTACAATCGAAGCAAAGAACATTAAATATATGGAAATTAAATGTCACAAACGGAAACTTAGTTGCACCTGAAACAATGAAATAATTTAAAAATAATCGTCTGTCGAAAGATGAGTACATTTTTTTGAAACACCCTGTGTATCGAAAACAACGCTTAGAGAAGGCGCTTATTTACATTACTCTGCTCATCCGAATTTTTGATAGAACGTCCTATATGTTCGGATTAAACATTATTTAACAGCCGTAGCGTTTTGTGCAGTTTATCAGATTTGAGTACGAGCGCACGCTTTGGCTCGCGAGCAATCTTATTAGTCTATTTCGCAGGGGCTTTTATGATTTTTGCCATCGAAGTATAGCTTCAGCGTCGGGCGACCAAAATTGTAGCTGCAACGTCACAAACGTCAGACTGAGTAATGAAATGCATAGAAGCAACTGCGCGTAGTGTTTTATTTACCGTGACGAAATAAGGCAATCCTTGTGGGAGCGCTTCCGCTTCCATTTTCGGAAGCCTTTCCTGCCTCTCTCATTGCCCCACTCGCGCGGTGCGCCACACAAGGCTCTCTTCATTTAATTTCAGCGGTCGGAAAGGCAGGCTGGATTTCATCGTTTAATTTCAAGGACCTCGAGCTGGATTTTCAAACAATTTTCGTCGACGTAACGGTGCGTACGGCAATGTAAGTTCTCCTGTCGATTTATGTATGCTAGGTGTGTTACTATAAGGTAGAGTCCGTAAGTTTGAGTTTTTGTTAGTTTAATAATGTTTTTATAATAAATAATAGTAAAGTGATGCATAAAATGTTAAGCATAGGAATATGCTCACGCCGATAGATAGTACTGTCACGACGACAGAAGTTGTTCGAAAATCTGGCTTCTGGTCAAGAGCTGAGCCTTTAGCAGCGCAGAGCACTTTCATTGGACCAACTGAAGTTCAACTTTTAACTGGAATTAAAGTCACTATCAGTGTTCAGCATTGAAAAACACTACGAGTAAATGGATCGTGTCTTTATTAGGTTCCGATTGAGTTCTCGTGAAAATTGAGATAGTGATTACCGGTAGATCAGCAGCGTTACTAGAATCTCTCCGGTGGTCACCGGCTGTTCCTTCCGCAGTCACTGAGCTAAATCACGGCACGACTTCAATTTTTGGTCAAATAACCGCCACGGTATTATGGCTCACGTGACCATTACTCTTTATTTACTCAAAAGACATCAAGAATTAAGTTGTACTATTATGGCGGGAGGTCTACCGCCATATATCGCCTACCCAGGTGTAGTTTGAGATGTACAAATTATGAGTTTATCGCTAAATTAAATGCATGGAAAATATGTAATGTCCATAAGTATCCTAACCTAACTTCACGCTATAGTAATAGCTAGAGGTCGATCTCACGCTATAGTGTGGTAGACCCGACGCAATAGCAGCACCAACTAAGATCTGCAAACCATATTAGATTGAAACAGTATCCTTCCCCCGTCTCTTACAAACACAGCTGTCAGATGCCGCGATAGCTTTGAAGCCCATAACTCATTCGCAGACAAGACATAACACATTCCCATCCCAGTAAATGCAAAGCAATTCGACAGCAAATATTTGACTAAGACACAAAGGCTTTTGTTCTTGCGCGCGTACTTTTCTCTGACGATACATTCTTAGAAGTTAGTTCTGAATGGGCCCCAAGCTCAAAATTTACCTCGAGTGCAGGGACTTCATCAGGCGGAGTGGTGCCGTGTCCGTGTGGTGTGGTGCGTCAGGGAGGGGAGTTCTGGGGTGAGGGACGCGAGAACGTTGAGCTGTCGAGTGGACAGGATGAGAACGCTCAGTTGTCGAGTGGACGGGATGAGAACGCTGATATGTCGAGTAAACGGGATGAGAACGCTGATATGTCGAGCGGACGGGATGAGAACGCTCAGTTGTCGAGTGGACGGGATAAGAACGCTGATATGTCGAGTGGACGGGATGAGAACGTTGATATGTTGAGTGGATTGAATGAGAAGGGTGGGTTGTTTAATGGACAGAATGAGAACGCTGATATAGCGAGTAGACGAGAAAAGAACATTGATCTGCTGACTGCATGCACATGGTCTGGGCATCGATGTTTCAAGCCCAGCACTGCCATGAGTTGTGGGCCACAGGTGGTCGACTAGGCAAGTTCTGAGCAACAAGTGGCCAAACACTGCAGCTCTGGGCAAGATTGCCAAACGATTCACGTAGACCTAAGTCCAATAACAAGCCTTCACACTGCTTTTCGCACGCGGCTCTTCCACGATGTTCATCGCTTAAAACAACTCAGGTCAACGTAGCGGTACAACTGGCAGCGTAAGTCAGCTCAAAAAACTCACACTGCATAGCGCAGCACTGCTCATTGTTTAAAGCAATTCACTTTTAAACAATTCATATCATCGTAGGGGTAAAGCTGAAAGCGCAAGTCCACATAAATGCACTCTCAGTGCAGCGCTGCTACGATGTACATTGCTTAAAAATCTGACCCCGGTAACAAGAGGGCAATTGAGTTGACGAGAGCGTGTGTACTGCACAATAGCTTGATGCACACACAGTACGTTGCTTAAATATCTGATCCCAGTAACAAGAGGGGAATTGAGTTGACGAGAGCGCGTGTGTACACAGGGAGGCTGTAGGGGTAAACAAATACTGCGCCCCAAGCAGGAGTTGCTCAGGATTGCCAATCAACGCAGACTCGGAACAAACCCTCGTACGCAGCCCTCGCCGACGAGCGACTTAATCATAAGTAACGCATCTGTTGTGTGTTTTGGGTTAGAATATGCGTAAGATAGGAGGCTAAAGATAAAATAAAAATTGTATGAAGTCTATTTAAAATTTGTTGTGAGATGTCTGATGTACAATAAAATAACACAGGCGTAATGAGCAATGAAGTTGATGGTGGCAAAAATTTTTGAAGTCAGATCAGAAACATTCAATTGAGGATGTGTAGAACAATTCCGTTTACCCGCCCATTGACGCTAAAATCCTTGACAGCTAAGGCTGTTAATTACGAGAGGCTATCGCAGCTTCTCGCTGAGACGACATGTGAAGTGTGAAGGTAAATACGAATGAAAAGGAGTTAAACGAACGAAGGATGAGACCAAAACATGCCTCTGACGATGGTTATTATAACTTGAAGCTTGACCAAAATACCTGCCGGACTTCTGGATGACAATCCTAACGAGTTAAAATGTGCGGATGCAAAGATGCCAAACAGCTAAGACTTCTGAATGATAATCCTAACGAGTTAAAATGTGCGGATGCAGAGATGATCGATTGATTTTCCATGCTTTATCGAGGCAGACATCTGGACTTCAGCGATATCAACTCTAAATCTGTTAATCTCTCTCGACTCTAAATCACCCGTAAATCTCTCTCGACTCTAAATCCTCTGTAAATCTCTCTCGACTTCAAATCATCTGTGAATCTCTCTCGACTCTAAATTATCTGTAAATCTCTCTCGACTCTAAATTATCTGTAAATCTCTCTCGACTCTAAATCATCTGTAAATCTCTCTAGGCTCTAAATTATCTGTAAATCTCTCTCGACTCTAAATTATCTGTAAATCTCTCTCGACTCTAAATTATCTGTAAATCTTTCTCGAGTCTTAATCATCTGTAAATCTCTCTCGACTTTGAATTATCTGTAAATCTCTCTCGACTCTAAATTATCTGTAAATCTCTCTCGACTCTAAATTATCTGTAAATCTCTCTCGACTCTAAATTATCTATAAATCTCTCTCGACTCTAAATTATCTGTAAATCTCTCTCGACTCTAAATTATCTGTAAATCTCTCTCGACTCTAAATCATCTGTAAATCTCTCTCGACTCTAAATTATCTGTAAATCTCTCTCGACTCTAAATTATCTGTAAATCTCTCTCGACTCTAAATTATCTGTAAATCTCTCTCGACTCTAAATTATCTGTAAATCTCTCTCGACTCTAAATTATCTGTAAATCTCTCTCGACTCTAAATTATCTGTAAATCTCTCTCGACTCTAAATTATCTGTAAATCTCTCTCGACTCTAAATTATCTGTAAATCTCTCTCGACTCTAAATCATCTGTAAATCTCTCTCGACTCTAAATTATCTGTAAATCTCTCTCGACTCTAAATTATCTGTAAATCTCTCTCGACTCTAAATTATCTGTAAATCTCTCTCGACTCTAAATTATCTGTAAATCTCTCTCTACTCTAAATTATCTGTAAATCTCTCTCGACTCTAAATTATCTGTAAATCTCTCTCGACTCTAAATTATCTGTAAATCTCTCTCGACTCTAAATTATCTGTAAATCTCTCTCGACTCTAAATTATCTGTAAATCTCTCTCGACTCTAAATCATCTGTAAATCTCTCTCGACTCTAAATTATCTGTAAATCTCTCTCGACTCTAAATTATCTGTAAATCTCTCTCGACTCTAAATTATCTGTAAATCTCTCTCGACTCTAAATTATCTCTAAATCTCTCTCGACTCTAAATTATCTGTAAATCTCTCTCGACTCTAAATTATCTGTAAATCTCTCTCGACTCTAAATCATCTGTAAATCTCTCTCGACTCTAAATTATCTGTAAATCTCTCTCGACTCTAAATTATCTGTAAATCTCTCTCGACTCTAAATTATCTGTAAATCTCTCTCGACTCTAAATTATCTGTAAATCTCTCTCGACTCTAAATTATCTGTAAATCTCTCTCGACTCTAAATTATCTGTAAATCTCCCTCAGCTCTAAATCATCATGGAAAACAAGAGCACGCGATCCTCCAGCACGAGAGCCACGGTGCCAGCACCAGGGAAGAGTGGAGGTGTTCTAGACTGCCTTGCGTGCATCAGGCGCTTCGCCGAGCGATATTTAATACGTTGACTGCGATGGGTTAAACTGAAGTTCAATATTCAACTCAAATCAAAAGTTATTAGCAATTTTGTAAATACCAAGCATTAACTGAGTTCATTAAACAATTTTAATTTTAAAAGATTGTTACAATTTTTCAAACGAGCCATCGATGGGCCGTTTCGCAGCAGGAGGAACGTAAGCACGGCCCATCGATGGGTCGTATAGCAAGCAACGTATAAACTAATCTTCATTACCAAGTTTTTGCATGACTTATTCAACCCTGAGTGTTCAAACGCCCTAATATTAATGATAGGACAGAGCGACTAGTGATGCTTGAGAAACCAATTTATAGACTAAAGTTACGTGGGAAATTGTGGGTCCACTTCTTTGCGCGGGGGTAAGACTTAATTAAGCCCTTCCGCATTCAAGGCAAAGGTGTCGTCACTAAACGGCAATTCTTTGGTCAGACGCAAACCGTACGCGATAAAAATACGTTCGTGTTCATGCACTTGCCGTTACAATTACCCAATATCATACGTAAGCTCAGGCTATAGTTAAATTTCCCTTATTGCAGCCCCATGCAACAAAGTCATCTTCTCAGATCAACTCGTGCCAGCAGCTGTCACTCGGCGCAGTGCTCGTTTCACTGTGAGTCTCCACAAAGCGTACCTGCTCATCCGATCGTTCTAGAGACGATAAAATCTTTACGAAATACCATGCAAAACCAACGACAGAATCTTGAAGCAAATTATTCGAGGCGTTGAGAATATTTTCGCGTACTCATTGTATGCCAAGCTGTTCGCTTTTGTACTGAGAAATTGCTGCGCTAGATCGGGTGGAATATATTAGGTTGGTTTTTGTTAGTTCTCTCATAAGACTGATGACCATGTGCATGACAGAGAGCGTCATGCAACAGAGGTATCAAACAGTCACAATCACCATTACCAAGACCTAATTATAAACCAACTAAGTACTGAATGACCCATAAATCTTTAGGAACGAGAAGCCATTTCTATCGCAACAGCATGCATTGAGTGTTGAAAAACAGCTGAGATTCTCAGTATCTTACTTTTATTTTTCAGTTATCGTTTTAATCGTTAGGCTGATTAATTTACACGCTTCATTTTACTAAGAACAATGGTGAATGTAAATAATGCTGCTCAGAGCGAGATTAAAACGGAAAAATGGATTTTCTCTTCATACGTGAACCAGAATTTACGATAACAAAAAATCTACATGAAAACTTTTGTAATAAGAAGTCACAAAAAGTTCAAACCAACCAGATTAAATCGGCTAAAAAACTAATGGATTGCAAAATCCTCAAAAAGTCCCCATTGACGAGATTAAATTGACTGGAAGACTCCCAGATCGAAAATCCCCAGAAATTGCCCATTGACCTCATTAAATTAACTGGAAGACTTCCAGATGGCAAAATCCTCAAAAAGTTCTCAATGACTACACTAAATTGACTGGAAGACTCCCAGATCGCAAAATCCCCACAAATTATTGCCCATTGACCAGATTATATTGACTGGACGACTCCCAGATCCCAAAGTCTTCAAAAACTCCCCATTGACGAGATTAAAGTGCATTAGCATCACAAGCCCCGGAGAAATGGAGAGACGAGGTCGTCGTCCGACCAGAGCGCGCCTTAATTAAAGCAATGAATTATTCTGATGACGGTTCGCTTGCTCGCGATGAGCACCGTCCTGACTCCTGATCACAAATGCATGCCTGATCAGCTTGCTTTGATCAGCTGATGCAGTTCTCGCAAATTGCAGAGTAAGCAACTACACCAGACCGAAATCCGCTCAAAAAATAAATGAACCATTCACATTTTGTATATCTCTATGAGATGAGCCAAAAATGAATGAACCATACATTGTTTGTATTTCTGTTCGAGATGCGCCTAAAATGAATGAGCCATACATTGTTTGTATTTCTGTTCGAGATGCGCCTAAAATGAATGAGCCATACGTTGTTTGTATTTCTGTTCGAGATGCGCCTAAAATGAATGAGCCATACGTTGTTTGTATTTCTGTTTGAGATGCGCCAAAAATGAATGAGCCATCCATTGTTTGTACTCCGTTTGAGATGCAGCATTTTTATCAGAGATGGTTGATGTGCCAGGAAATGCTATCGCGTGTTTACATGGAGAGACGTTGTCATTGTTGGAGCCCAGGGAATTAATCGGTTCACTCAAGACCTGTTCCACACTCATGTAGTTGTCTAAGCAAATGTCTACAAGCGTTTGCTCAAACTTGATGCTCACATACTTCCTACAATACATGTGCTACTGAATATCTCCCTTTCTTTCTCTAAATACATACAGGTTTAGAATCGCAGTCTTTAGCGTTAATGTAAGAATTATGAATTCCAACATTCATTCCTACACTTTGGCTGACTGGGCTCAATGTATTTTAGCCCTCTATTGATAGCTCGTTCATTCACTTGTCATGATCTCTATTATGAAGAATATGCACTTATTCAATGTATTATTCACATCATGACACGATAAACAGCAAATAATCGCTAGAAAAATGTATGGATAAACATATTTACCCCAACGCTTGTGATATTTCCCGTTGTGAGCAATACTTATAGCGCGTAAACCCAGTAATACGATGCTATGATTAAATACGACCATGTTCTATTCCCTGCATGGACCTAAATTTCAGACCCAGTGATGGATCATATGTAAACACGCCAGACATAAGGAACAAATTCCACAATCATTCAATGAGACTATAAACTGCCGCAGGTACATTCAGGCGTCTCCTGCGCAAAGAAAACGAGCGCTTCCGATGCAGCAGTGATTTGAAGGTTTTCATCGTAAAATTGGATTTCGAGGAACCCAAGCATTGCGTTTCGAGGCTTGTAAACAGCTTCTTGAAGGCAGGTAACTTGCCCAGCGCAATGTTGCTCAATTCTCACTCCGTGTATGCATTCTTTCGTTGCAGGGTCATACGATGCTCTGCGTTTCTTCGTCCGAGATTAAAACTGATATCTCGTTGGATGCGCATTCGAAATAGCCTACGAATGACGCTCGTAAACGTGATACAAAGGCGGAGAAGCGCACATGAACGTCAAAAAAATATCTGTGTGTACTCGTGCTGTTTAGAATGGAGGCCTCATTTACGTTCACTGATGGTATCTGCTTTCCAGTAAAGGTCTTTTGTTCATGACCCAATTATGGACACAAAATCATGCACGGTGATGACAAGATGTCTTCAACACGTTTGCCGTGTTTTCGCGGGTATTGAAGGTCGGTTTGGTTAGGCTGTGAAAACAGATGAGGGAAATCAACTTGACTGTTCATATACATTTTTATCCTTTTTAAGAAATATGAAGAATAAATTGAACGAGAAAGTTTCTCCTCACACGATAATAGTTATTTTTTGAAAAGGTCGCGAACAAAATTAAATGTCATTCATTCATACAAAGTGAATGAACAATTTATCTATTGGTACACAAATGGCCCAATAGGCGGGAATGTAGTGAATTATCGTTCGATAAACCACGGAAATTAGTTCACCGAGTCTGTAATTGAATGACAGCATCGGTCTGTGATTACCTCAACTTCTCTCATATCCTCATTCATTCTGAAGCCCTACAGTGAACCCGGACGCATCTTTTTCCTCTTTCCCTCAAAGCGAGCTGGTGTTTTTAATCTTCTTTCACCACAAGGAAATCATTCGAAATTTTGTAATTATTGCGAATACCCCAAATTTTACAAACTTTGATAATACAAAAAACATCCCATACATTACTTATACTATAAGTATTACATGTGTGGCTTGACATCCAAGCTCAGAGTGAGTAGAACAGCTTTACAGATAATAAAAATGATAATAATAGAAATAATAGTGACAAAAGGACAAGGCTGAGAACCACCCTGAAATATTGATTTCCAGCGACCTAAACACAAACATTTTATCATATATTGCCTACACGCAACAAGATAAGACCAAGCTTCCACGACCTTGACGCAAGCATTCTTTCATGCAAGTGCCATTAGAAGCTTTCATGAGTGCGCTTGCAAGCGTCATCTCAGCCTGTGAAGCTCTGGGGTCTGGGGGCCAGCGAGCCGCTCTAATGCATGTCGCTTGTCTCATTACTGCTCACCAGACGAGCGAGAGATAACCGTCACTTAGGCAGCGCGATATACTGTGCAACACTAATGAGTCGTTCACGTACAAATAACATTGTTCAGGCAGGTTTGAAGGAGAGAAAAATAGCGGAAGTGATTCGGATAAAACACGTGAAAGAACTTGATAGCCGATTTCGACAGTGTATTGATCACATTACCGTTGATCCAGCTCGAGGCTTGGATTTTCAAAAATATACACACCCACTCAAAATTTTTCACTGCCTGCATGCATGAGTTTTGCCGCCTAACCAATTTAATTACTTAAATCGCTTAGGCGGCGAAAAACATACATGCAGGTGGCGAAAAAGGTAAATTGGACAGTCGAAATGATAATCCAAGCAGAGTAAATTTTACAGTTTCTTTCGCTTCTCTATGGAGCGTTTTTTTATCTTTCAATCCAAGGTCCTGAAAATTTGAGCCATTAGGACACCAAGTATTCCAATTTCATTTGAAAACCCGAACTAAGGTATTTCAGACAGTGATATTATTAACACGCATCGTAGCCAAGGCAACAGATAACTTAGGCTGCGGCTGTCCCATTACGACGGAGTAACTTGCTTAACACTCTGACAGCGGCTCGGGAGAGCGAACTTCTCCACTCAGAGACCAAAGTGAATAACTTACGCGCAGATATATCTTGTACTCCTAGCCAAGCATTGATTGCAAAGCGCACTTTGGACCTGATTTTTTTGTCACTGTTTTGCTCCAAACTTCAGTGTAGGACTCAAAATAACCTATTTCAGCCCGACTTGCCATATATGGCACGCTCACAAAAAATGCTATCACAATTTTTTTCTTATCGAATTTGTTCTCTAATGTAATTGTTGAAGCTTTCTGCTAGATAGCAGTTCCGTCCCCATTCTGATGTAGCTAATAACCTGATTCCAGCGTCAGTCTAATAACAGTGATTTATTGATTGATTTGTATGCCTGCATAGCGGGTCTTCAAGGAGAATTTAATTGCTAGAAAAAACAAGCCAATATGATAATATTGGGAATATGAATAAAAAATTTGGGCTGAAATGGATAACATTCACTCTACTATAACTTTGCGTGTTTACTGTCTCCCCAGAGCCCCCTAACGAGCTGAGCTCTCAAGTCCTGAGCTAAGCCCCGCAATGTAAGTAATGATCAGCTCCCTAAACACGTCATACAATAATTCCCTTTACAATCATTCTAATTCATTCCTCGTGAGGCATAGCTCATTGCCCTCTCTACATGTTCATAATGAATATTGAACATAAATAGAATATATATAAGCATGCGAGCCCTACATGCTGCTGGGCGTGATCTGTACACTGAAACTTCCAGCTAACTAGAAAAACTCCCGACGAATTTGGCAGGTGAAGGGATGAAGGCCATCAGCTTAAGTCTGTTATTATTGGTCGGCTTATAATCCTGGCACAAGGCCACGTCCAGACCTGGAGATCCAATTGCTAAAGAAGCTTAGCGATAACCTCGCGTGATGTCAGAAATAAGTATTGGAAACTTTTTATATGTGTGCCATAAAATATATATAATATATATTCTATTTGTATTACGGACTGTGGGCATAATGATTGCAGTCATATTTTGAACACGAAGATGTATTTTAAGCACGATTAGTGAATAAGCACCATATTTTAAGAACGATTAATGAATAAGCACCATATTTTAAGCACGATTAATGAATAAGCACCATATTTTAAGCATGATTAAGCACCATCGACCATATACCGCAATAAGCACCATATTTTAAGCACAATTAACGAATAAGCACCATATCTTAAGCACGATTAGTGAATAAGCACCATATTATAAGCATGATTAGTGAATAAGCACCATATTTTAAGCACGATTACTGAATAAGCACCATATTTTAAGCACGATTAGTGAATAAGCACCATATTTTAAGCACGATTAATGAATAAGCACCATATTTTAAGCACGATTAATGAATAAGCACTATATTTTGGGCACGAATAGTGCATAAGCACTATATTTTAAGCACGGATAGTGCATAAGCACTATCTTTTAAGCACGAATAGTGCATAAGCACCATATTTTAAGCGCGAATAGTGAATGAGCACCATATTTCAAGCGTGAATTATTTGTGTTTTTAGTTTGTTTTGTTTAGCTACGTCCCAGCACGTTATGTCAAAGTTTCACAGCTGTGACTGTGTAGGGCACGACAGTCGTAAGAATTCAGAAAGAATGTTTTCTACTGAATTTTCAATGCAAGCATTTTGACCAAGTAAGTTAAATGTAAATACCAAAGCCCGTAGATTTATTCACATTTTTGGTTTCACAAGTCCCTGGTGACACTGTGCATATAACAATGAAATAATTACAGAAATGAGAACACCTTTCCTCTTGAGATTTTGGGTCACTGAACACGAATATAACGCTTAATATTACCTGCTTGCTCCAATTTTGAGTTATATCATCAGTGAAATTCAACCTATAACGCTATGGGTATACAAGTGTATGGATAGCAGTTAACAAAGTGCGTCTTTTATACATATACGTTTTTCACCGCAGCAGTCAACGGCCGCTCTCTGGAACTGCAAATCTCGTCAGCGCAGACGCAGCACAAGTTGTCTGGTGAATTAACTCAGAAACTGGGCAGTTGTACGCATTCAGCGGACCACAAAATTGACGTAGGTACAATGCACCAAGTCACTCATGCAGAAAAGTCGCTCATTTTGGCCAGAAAAAGAACGCTCCTATGTTAGACAAGTCGATCGATGAAGTTACGCAGCTTGCTGTACAGCAACGCAAATTACTTGGTTATCCGCCCCAGTGTTAAACTTAAGGAAGAAGATTTGCAAGCGAATTTCCGGAATCGTTTGTTTAATCCCAAATGGTACGCAAATAAAGAAAATTTAGTACAATTGGTGAACCAACAAAAAAATTAACACAATTGGTAGATAAAAAAAGAAAAATCAACACAACTGGTAGAAAAAAAAATTAACACAATTGGTAGATAGAAAAATAAAATTTAACACAACTGGTAAATAATAAAATAAAACTCAACACAATTGGTAGAAAAAAAAACAAGAAAATTTAACAAAATTTGTAGATAAAAAATTAAATTTAACACAACCGGTAGATAAAATAAATAAAATTCAACACAATTACTAGAAAAAACAAGAAAATTCCACAATATTGGTAGGCTAGATAGCAAAAAATAAAATTTAACACAACTGGTAGACAAGCAAAGAAAATTCAGTACAATTTACGAGCGCACGTATCGAGATATAAAGCTCAGAAGCGTAGGATAATTCAGACACAAAAATGTAAGTACTCACCCTCGTCGCTGGGGTTGATATAAGGCTGGGCGTGTGACGTCATCACAGGCTTGTCCTGCAGCGCACCAATGGGAGCGCCGAGCGCGATGCTGCTGTTGCCAGACGTAGAGTTTACCTCCATTGGCGGCATGGCTTCTACTTTAGGGTTTTTGAATTATATGCAACGATGTACGAAGTGCGTCCTCGGTGGAGGTTAGTATTGTTTCGTGATACACAAGTTGAGTTTCAAGAATTACTTTCAGTTCTTAATTTCTGTTTTCATGCTGTAACTGAAAAATTGCACATGTTATCTTTATGGGATTTTAATAAATTCACGTCAGAGCATGGCATCAAAATCAGTCACGTATACCAAACTCTCTCTCTCTATCCCTCGAAAACGCGTCAGCCAATAGATAAAATTGATTGAAAATAGTTTATATGGTCACTCAAAACTGCTTAACAATTAATGTTAAAGCCTCAGAAAATTTTAGTGCCTCACAATTTCACCGATGAACGACTTTCTCCGACGAGGATGACCTCTCTTCTAGAATATCATGGATGTCGAACCGGCCAACCTGTGGGCTAACACTTTTTTGCTAAAAATATTCCAAGCCTCAACATAGAATTTTCGTTACGTGCGTTGCATGTACATAAACTAGTAAATAATCTTGTGATGTTTACTACTAAAATACATTAGAAATAATTAATTTTTCGTAGGTATTTTTCCCCGGTTTGAGTAATACTCCCAAGGCTTTCTCAATGAACAGGTGCCTATTAAAACAATGCGCAACGGACTCAAAAAATTCATCAAAAAGCTTTATTTCTCAATTAACGTGAACTAACGAAAAATAAGAAAATGATTGTGTCTACTGTTCCATTTCCATGTCAGTAGAAAAATATTCCCTTCCTTAATCAGGGTATTCCATTATTCAGAACTCCAGAAATAAAGGATGTCTGAAACTGACTTAATATACAAAAATGCATCAAAAGCTTAATATCCATTAGTCTACTGAGCACTTCCAAATACAGTGGCTTGGCGGGTGCGGGTGTTCATCGTATTTTAAACTCTGGGCTGCACTCACGTTAATTAATCAGTCTCACTCACAGCCCCTAACAAAAACAGTCTACGGAACCTGAACGCCTTCAATGGGAGGCAGCCTAAATTCTCGTCCAGCTCTATGTTCAGCAGCTGATGTCAAGAAAAATTTCCCATATTGGAAAGATTATCTGTATCATCCGTGGAAAAAAGTTTGATAGTAATTTGACTTTAATGCAAAGCCTTTATTAATTAATTATTATTGATTGAAAAATTTCCAACTTGGAATGATTATTATTATCTGTATCGTCCCCAAAAAAGTTTGAGAGTGATTTAACTTTAATATAATCCCTTTATTAATCATTTATTATAACAAGACTAATTCCAAAATTAGAAAAATTGGCTGCATGATCTATGAAACCGACTAAGATAGTAATTTGACTCTAATGATATACATTTCCTACATCACAACTTAACTAAATTTGTGGAGTTGATATCGTATGATCAGCGCACTGTAAGTACAGTTAAGAGCAACATGACCTATACTTTAGGCATAAATATTGTAGGACAACACAAGCGGGAACGATCATCAACTCCTCCTATAAGATCAACTAACTTGATTGGAACAACGCACGTTAATTCATCCTGACTAACTGAAATATGCTTTTAAAGTAAAAAATATTGACTCTACGTGACATTTTACTCACATCAGCTAATCAAAAGAATTATTCTTTTAAAGTAAAAAAATTGACTCTAGGTAGCTTTTCACTTGTTTCAGCTTATCGAAAGAATTATCATTTTAAAGGGAAGAATATTGGCGTGGGAACTGCATTTTACTTGTATCAGCCTATCTAAGATGATTAAACCTCTAAAGTGTATAATGTTAGTTTTAACCGACTTTTTACTTGCACTAGCCTATTAAAAGAATTATTTTTTGAAATGCAGAATATCGGCGTGTGGAGCGGCATTTTGTTTGTATCAGCCTTTATAGGAGAATATCCTTTTAAAATGAAAAATATTGGCGGTGTGCGGCATTTTACTTACATCAGCTTATTAAAAGAACTATTCTTTTAAAGTGAAAAATATTGACTATATGCGGCTTCTTACTTGAATCGGCCTGACAAAAAAACTTATACAGCTAAAGTGTGGAATATTGGCGTTGAGCGGAATTTCATATACTTGTATCGGCCTACCTAATGGAATTGCACATCTAAAGTGTCGAATATTAGCGGCGCTTTACCAGCATGAGCCCATCACAGAGCGGCTGTAAGTCAGCCAGAACGCGCCTCCCCAGTCTAACTTTTTTGCTGCCTGCATGCATTTTTTTTGCCGCCTAAGCGATTTAAGCGATTAAATCGCTTGGGCGGCAAAAAATATGCATGCAGGGGGCGAAAAAGTTAGACTGGGTCGTGTCGTGGAGCCACTCGCCAAATTGCCATGAGCACTTCACTAATTAGATGCTCAAGAGGCCGTGAATTAATAAACAGATTAGTTCTTCCGGTATTTTATATAATGACACTATGTTCGTGGTGGTTAAAGAACAAATGTTTATCTGTACAATATACAATGCCACACAAATGTTCACTGCTTTTCCTATATGCATAGGAGAGCGTTCTTAGTTTAGGAAACAATTGCGAATGCAATAAATTGTGATTTGTAATATCATGTATTTAGCAGAACTCGGCAATTCTTAAGGACGTTGTGTAATAGTGAGTTATTTCGCTGATCGTTCAAAAAACAATCGAGGAAAAAAGTTCTTAGTCCAGCCTTCGTAGTGAGTTGCCGAAGCAATAAGTCCAAATCTGAGGTCCCGGCAAACCGTTCAAGGGCTTGCATCTCATCCATCACCCACACACATCTCGGTGTGAGTGATGGATGACCTCCTTCTCTGACATCGAGGGTAAAGGTAAACAGAGTTTAAAGAGCGCAGTCAGCAAAATGCGCCATCATCGCCCTCATTTTCCCCTTGTAGCTGTTCAGATAATTATGGATAATTTAAAATAATTAGATAATTCAAGCCTACTCGACCAACGTATTGCTAACTTAAGACTCTTTGTCTACAGCGCCCAGCATATGGGCTGAAACATATGGAGAAACTGGTGTTACTGATACCTTGTGTGATGAATATATAATGAAGTCTGACATTATATTCACGTTATAACTGAATTAAGTACTGTACATAGTCTCATAATTTACGGGGAAACTTGCTTACATGATTCCTTTTGTGCTGAATATATAATGAAGTCTGACAATACATTCCCGTTATAACAGTATTTAGTTCAGTACTTAGTCTAAGAGGTGGTAAAGTGGGCAGCGAACATGGAAATGCACGAGCGTTGTAATATGATATAGAGAACCTAGAATGCATGATACACTATGTGTTTAATTTATAATAAAGTCCATAATACAGGTTGAGTGGAATATATTATAAAAACTGACATCAAGCTCAGGCAATAATCGCATTCTACGCCGTATGTACCTTCATAGTGTACTTAATACATGTACTTAAAAGTATGACAGAGCTCATGGTTTATTACCATAGCAAGGCGGAGGCAGAATTCCGTTCGTGAGAAGAAAACGCGATTGTATCAAACGACTTTTAAACAATTTTCAAACAATTGTTAAACAATGTATTTAACACAGGTGACTAAATTGTTTAAAATTTCCCTAACTCAATAAACTTCCCCCAACTCAAAAAACTTCCCCCAACTCAATAAACCTGAAGCTCCATCAGGGGCATAAGGACCGTGTACGCAAGCCCAATGAAGTATTTATAATTGTATCTGCCTGCATTTCACAACATGGCATTATTCGGGGTGTTTGATGAAGCAATGGAGAGCGTTTCTATGGAAACCAAACTCCAATTGCTGTCAGGGTCGATGTGTAGGAGCAAGTTAATTTGACAACTTCTACGGAAACTTTCGGCGACGAAAAAGTACCTAAGGATATGAGTGTAACAATTGATCGTTTCATTAATTGGGATTTTTTAGGGGGGCAATAATAATATTGCAGGGTTCGTGATGGTAAATGAATTACTGCTGACCAGTTCGTGATGTTAGAAGATCAACTGCAAACCAACACAACGTCTCAAGTACTACAATCGAATCCAAGAGCCCAACTTCTCTTCCTATTAGCAAAGAAAAACCATTCAAAAAACACGGGGATAAAATAAATGGTAATTGATCATTTCAATTCTTTAACAAAAATCAGCACATCTAGGGGCCGTTATCTAGCACTGCTGAGCAGAGGTCACGGTCGGCCCGCATCGCTCGTGAACTTTCCAACCTTCGGTCACGCGGCCCATCTGGGGCGCACACCTACACTGTTTGCGAATCGTAACATCGCAGATTTTGTGTGGAATATTAGGCTCTAGGTGACATCATGTGCAACGCTTCACAATTTGCTAGTCAGAACATCGTAGATTTTGTGTGGAATATCAAGCAATAGGTGACACCATCTGCAATGCTTCACAATTTGCGAGTCGGAACATATCAGATTTTGTGTGGAATATCAAGCAATAGGTGACACCATCTGCAATGTTCAGTCTGACTGAGTTTGCTTTGTTTTGTTGTCCAGAGATTTCGATCAGAACGGAGTGTCCGCTGCAGTTGATATTGATGGCACTTGGCATAAAATCTTTATGAGAATCATACTAAGAATCCTACTTAGAATCTTACTAAGAACCTTACTGAGAATTTTACTGGGAACCTTACTGAGAATTTTACTGAAAATTTTACTGAGACTCTTACTGAGAATCTTACTGAGAATCTTACCAAACGAAGCATGATATACACGCTCTAAGTTTTACGTGCCTGAAAAAGGTTGAACCACTAACAGACTAACCCAGGACGTAGCGTCAGCAGTTGGATTTATAACACACAATGTTTGCGATTTGACCCATCGGTGGGTCGTTCTTAAGTTTTTCCAGGTGCAAAACGTATGCTGTATCTATATCTGCCACATGCTGTATCTCATTGGGCAGATCGCTTTGTTAAGCCATGAAATTTATTGTTCTCTGGTCACTTCATGCTGTATCTCATTGGGCAAATCGCACTGCTAAGCCATGAAATACTCATTAACTCATTTTAACATGCATTTTTAACCGTGGATTTCGCAGAACTTGGGAACATTGCTCGCGTCACCGTAGCTGTGATACGGACACGGTCAGCGACGCGAAGATTTCAAGTTCACGGTCAGTCACTTCCAAGTTTTATTCGCGCAGGGAACGTGGTTAAGCAATTTGTTTTTTTTATCGAAGTCATCTCACGTAAAACAATTAGGAAATCAATGAGCATTGCTATTCGCTTAATTGAGATGGCATAGGTATGTTTTTTAATATTGAATGCCAATGGCGACTGCATGCTATCTCAGTAAGCATCTTTGGAGGGTGTGCTTTTCAGTCGAGTTCCAATCACTTCAACAATAATTTTCTTAGAATCTTCTTAGAGCTCACAGCTACTTGACTATAGTGAAAAATTCAGAATTTTGGGTGTCGTACGTAATACCATACCTGCTAATGTTCAAATCTGCATTTGCTAAGCAATCGTCATTTCTCTGCACACAACCTTGCCATTCTCGACAATGGTAAATGACATATATATAACACTGATATTTCGTCATCCTGACCGCAGTTAAGATGATGGGTAAGCCAATTGGAGCCTCTTCTTAACTTTTCCTTATATCAGCTTCATTTACAATTTCAGTGTTCTCACCATATATGAATAAGTTTTATACAGAAATAAATTAATTTTAGTCCTGTTCACTTTCTATAGCATTTCGGGAGACTAACGTAATGCTTCCAGAACAAAAATTATAGTAAACAGACGCGCGAGTGCTCGAGAGCAACAGGCTGCAGGCCAGGAAAACGACATGCACACCCTACCACCACCGCTGCCGCAGCTACAGTGACGGTGTGGATCGTTCCAGACTCACGCTGGACAAATTTCTTAAAAAGGCTCGCACTATCATGCCCCAAAATACGATCTTTATCAGTAAACAAGAGTTGAATTTTGAACAGCAATTCTGAAGCATTTGATGTAGTTTTAAATGAAAATATCACTGTTTTAAAGATGGACAGTGTTATCATAGAGCTGAAAATATGTCTGTGCTGAGGAAAAGAGAGTTACGTAATGCGAGATAGAATTTAAGGACAGCTGTTTCAACAGTTTAGGAAAAAATTCCAAGTCTCAAGGAGCCAATTAAAATGATTTTCAAAAGCGTATATTTTTATTCTGCAATCTCTGATTGTATTGGAATCTTATTTAATATATGTACGTAGTGAGATATACATGTGTTTCGATAGAGAGATATCTTCTTTTGAAAACATTGCAGCTCTGTTCACGATGCCACAGCATCATTTTCGCATTATCCGTATTATATTCAGAGCTGTGAACTCTGCCTGAAGTATCTTTCCACAATGTCTAGCACAGCGTGTAGTGTTAGTTTTCCCTGAGTGCAAATTTACAACGAAAGCTAATTTATCGTGTGTGCTAGTTTACCACATTGTCTCAAAATATACATTTTACCTCTTCATTGACAAGCAGAAAAAATTAAACTCAGGTTTTTAGTCTTCGTAAAGCATAATTTTATCGGCCATACAAAATTCATGCAATCACAAGCCCAAGATCTGACTTGCTTACGATTTTTAAGCATATCATTGTGCTTCATTCCTTATCTCACCAAACTTCTGAGGCTTGGTAAATAGAGTTTTCAAAGGTTGAATGAGCTTTCCTACCGTAAAAACATCTCAAGAATTCATTTCTACTTATCATGGACTGACCAAAACTCCTTATGTGATTATTATGGTTATGATTATCATTATTTTTATAACTTTTTAGTGTTTTCTGTTTTTAATCGTAGGTGAAAACCGATGTTCGTTGATTTATGTCACCAAACGTGCCAGGGTGTGGCAAAACTTCTGTAGCGCGCAGAAATTTATGTGCTGTTGGCAACACTGACAACAGGTGAGCAGTTTACAGGTCACTTGCGTGGCTCCGCCCTGAGCGACGGATGCGAGTCGCAGCATTGGTGACTGACTCAGTATGCAGCTTTAGGAACCAAGGGCGAGATTTTTAGCACGTTGCTTGCGATACGGCCCATCGATGGGTCGTGCTTAAGTTCTTCCTGCTGCGATACGACCCATCGATGGATTGTGCTTATGTTCTTCCTGCTGCGATTCGACCCATCGATGGATTGTGCTTATGTTCTTCCTGCTGCGATTCGACCCATCGATGGATTGTGCTTATGTTCTTCCTGCTGCGATACGACCCATCGATGGGTCATTTGAAAAAGCTTTAACAATCTTTTAAAATTGATGGTAGTCAATGGACCCACTTTATGTTATATATTTATACAGTTACTAACAACTTGTGAGTTTAAATTCGAGTTGAGTATTAAACTTCCGTTTAGCCCGTCGTAGTAAGCGTGTTAAGCCATTTTACGGAGTCGTAGCATACAACTGGCAGCGTAATTTCTCCAAAGTCGACTCGGCCACGCTAGGCGCTATAGCGTAGCTCTACTTTGATGAGCTTACGCTGCGATGGCGTAGAGTGTTCTGAAAATTCGGCTACGCTTGCCCATAAGGATCTTTCTGGATCAGGGATCTCTTTGAATTTTAGTGTATCAGAAGCCTGGGATTCATAAAATGTTTAAGCATCATGCCAATTGTTGAAGCTATCTTCTATTTTTTTAATTAATTTTTGACTTGCTTAACTCGGAAAAGAAAAAGATGACATTAGAAACAACTCTTCGTCTACGTAATTCAAACAGCATGAGTTGAATTTCTGCTAAAATGGTCATTTTAAATAAGTAAAATATCTCAACTCATTTGGCAACCAGCTACTTAAAACATCTATTAACGTCAATCGAACTTAATTTGAAATTATCAAATCCGAGCCCGTGTCGAAAGGAATACAGTACTACTCGCAGAAAATCCTAAGATACGAGTATTCACTCGATTTACTAGCAAAAAATCTCGAGTAAAATAACTTTTCGATTTCTCAGTGTTCATACCCTCTTTGCATGATCAATAAAAATGTGAAAACACGCAATTCCGGTTAAAATTTTGCGGCACACAAAAGCTCACCCAGCACCGCGAACAGCCAGAACGGGGTCCCACTTTTTTCACCGCTTATGTAAGCCAAATTTTTCAAGCTTAGCTCTGTATTGCAGCAATCGATGAACATCATTGCAAAAAGTCTATTTTAGCATCGATCATCTGCTTCAATCTATAACGACTACGATCAGTCTATAATGAGCGCTACACGACTTGAAAATAACGAGTAAACTTGCATCCTGGTTGAGCTACGAGTGGGCGACTGGGGAGACAACTTGGAGACAACTTATAGACAACTTGGCTTCCTTTCAGTAAGCTGCTCGCGACTCGCCCATTTTTCGTACGTGCGATGTCCTGAAAATTGTGTCTACTGGCCTTGATCTCTGTCGCGAAACCCTCCCGTGGGTGTTGCTACTGCCTCTTGTAGAGGAGGTGTTGTATTCTCGTAAACGAGAGTACAAGTGTCATCTCGCAGAGTGCCGCTGTAAGCAAGCAATTCAGCATGGTAGCTTCCCATTTGTATACGAGAGCTGCCTCACGCTTTGTGTTTTGTGTGAGAATTTTCTCGAGGCCAAATGCCAGATGGCTTTTTGCCCGAAATTTATGTAGGGATTCGTACTAGTATGAGTATGAAGGGAAAGGTTATACTATTACTAGTCCCGGTATAAATTATATTACATTTTTCGACGATTAATTTATATTGTAAGCCGTAAAGTATCTTTTTGCGCATCACTTTTGATTTCTCCGATACTTTACATCTTTCTACTCAAACTTTTGGTTGGAATCCTCCTATTATTGGAAAGCTTCAAGGTTTTTTTATAGAATGAAGCTATGAAAGGCAGAGCACGGAATAGTTCTTTAATTGCAAACACTGCGTTAAAAAGAAGGACAAAGCACTATAATCAACTTTTTGACTTCAAAGAGTTGTCACCAATAAGATTTGATCGGAAACAAAGAGGGACAAGCATTTAACAAAATTCAACTACGCTTAAATGAAAATTAAAAACTTTCCATTTTTAGGTTTATCTTTAGAAAAATTACACCAAATAAAACTTGAATGTTGCATCCAAGGACATTTCATGGCGTTCTTTGGAAATCCAGGTGTTGAACTCAAATTACGACTGCACATTCGACTGTGTTGTTGAGTGGCCAAATGTGACGGCACGAGTAGGACATGCAGATACTATGTCTTCTGCAAGTTGATTAATGTGTTGGGAAATTAGAATTGGCCATTGTGAAGTTAAAACTGTTATTGTGAACTTAGAACTGGTATTGTGAAATTGGAATTGATTTTTTTGAAGTTAGAACTGGTATTGTGAAATTGGAATTGTTTTTTTGAACTTAGAACTGGTATTGTGAAATTGGAATTGTTTTTTTAAGTAAGAACTGGTATTGTGAAATTGGAATTGTTTTTTTGAACTTAGAACTGGTATTGTGAAATTGGAATTGTTTTTTTAGGTTGGAACTGGTATTGCGAAATTAGAATTGTTTTTTTGAACTTAGAACTGGTATTGTGAAATTGGAATTGTTTTTTTAAGTTAGAACTGGTATTGCGAAATTAGAATTGTTTTTTTAAGTTAGAACTGGTATTGCGAAATTAGAATTGTTTTTTTAAGTTAGAACTGGTATTGCGAAATTAGAATTATTTTTTTAAGTTAGAACTGGTATTGCGAATTTAGAATTGTTTTTTTAAGTTAGAACTGGTATTGCGAAATTAGAATTGTTTTTTTAAGTTAGAACTGGTATTGCGAAATTAGAATTGTTTTTTAAGTTAGAACTGGTATTGCGAAATTTGAATTGTTTTTTTAAGTTAGAACTGGTATTGCGAAATTAGAATTGTTTTTTTAAGTTAGAACTGGTATTGCGAAATTAGAATTGTTTTTTTAAGTTAGAACTGGTATTGCGAAATTAGAATTGTTTTTTTAAGTTAGAACTGGTATTGCGAAATTAGAATTGTTTTTTTAAGTTAGAACTGGTATTGCGAAATTAGAATTGTTTTCTAAGTTAGAACTGGTATTGCAAAATTAGAATTGTTTTTTAAGTTAGAACTGGTATTGCGAAATTAGAATTGTTTTTTTAAGTTAGAACTGGTATTGCGAAATTAGAATTGTTTTTTTAAGTTAGAACTGGTATTGCGAAATTAGAATTGTTTTCTAAGTTAGAACTGGTATTGCGAAATTAGAATTGTTTTTTAAGTTAGAACTGGTATTGCGAAATTAGAATTGTTTTTTTAAGTTAGAACTGGTATTGCGAAATTAGAATTGTTTTTTTAAGTTAGAACTGGTATTGCGAAATTAGAATTGTTTTTTTAAGTTAGAACTGGTATTGCGAAATTAGAATTTTTTTTTTAAGTTAGAACTGGTATTGCGAAATTAGAATTGTTTTTTAAGTTAGAACTGGTATTGCGAAATTTGAATTGTTTTTTTAAGTTAGAACTGGTATTGCGAAATTAGAATTGTTTTTTTAAGTTAGAACTGGTATTGCGAAATTAGAATTGTTTTTTTAAGTTAGAACTGGTATTGCGAAATAAGAATTGTTTTTTTAAATTAGAACTGGTATTGCGAAATTAGAATTGTTTTTTTGAACTTAGAACTGGTATTGCGAAATTAGAATTGTTTTCTAAGTTAGAACTGGTATTGCGAAATTAGAATTGTTTTTTAAGTTAGAACTGGTATTGCGAAATTAGAATTGTTTTTTTAAGTTAGAACTGGTATTGCGAAATTAGAATTGTTTTTTTAAGTTAGAACTGGTATTGCGAAATTAGAATTGTTTTTTTAAGTTAGAACTGGTATTGCGAAATTAGAATTGTTTTTTTAAGTTAGAACTGGTATTGCGAAATTAGAATTGTTTTTTTAAGTTAGAACTGGTATTGCGAAATTAGAATTGTTTTTTAAGTTAGAACTGGTATTGCGATATTAGAATTGTTTTTTTAAGTTAGAACTGGTATTGCGAAATTATCATTATATAGGGCGTTTCACCACCGAAATGGTATTGTGAAATTAGAATAGGCTATTACAAAGTTATGATTACTCTTTCTGAATTTATAATTTATCTATGTTCAACCAAGAATTGATCATTGTGAAAATAGAGTTGGTCATTGTGAAATTGAAACTAGTCAGTGCTAAAATTAAAATTAGTATTAACGGAAATATTCAATTTCGTGAAAATAAATACATTCAAAATAAAGTTGTGCTCTCACTTTTCAAGTAAATATGATACACATTTGCTGCATAAGCAGACGTTTTCTTATTTGGTTTGACACATTTTCAAAATACTGCCCAGAAGAGAACGGAGAGGAACTCGTCAATATTGAAGTACAATCAAATAAAACTCAGTTGTAAAAAGCGAATAATCGTGGCTAAGAATAATCAAGAAACCTAAAGAGCAGTGACTAACCAAAAAAGAAAAGGTTTCAAATACAAATATTTGAAACGTGAGGCGTGAATTGCGTACACGTGTTTGCTGAAGGAGCTCCAAACTCCAACGAGAAAGGACGGTAATAACGAGAAACCTAATTTTAATATCATGAACAAGGTGGTTGAAAATCTTGAAACCATTTGCTCAGCCACTTTGAAAAACGGTCACAGAAGTGTCTGAAAATATTCAGGAGAATGACTAGCATTGAAAATTGGATTGACGGGTCAGTGTGAAAACAATGTAAACACCAGAAAATGTCTTGACAGCGTAAACGAAGGAGAGAACTGATTTTAAAAATATATTTATCTATACAATCCCAATGTTTTAGAAAATAAACCCAGAACAAACTTTAATTTATATTGATGAATCAAATTTCAACTCACTTAACAAGTGTTCATACAATTTCATCTTACATAACAAATGTTCATACAATCCCTACCTACATAACAAACGCTCACAAGGTCTCTCAAGAATTGGAACACGTGCTCCAGTATTGCTGCCTGCTAGCATGAGAAGCAATCTCCATTACATTGGTGGTGTGAAGTCAGCATCAATACTTTTGTTCACATCTAGAAAGAGTTCATTCAAAGCAGATCGTCGCGTGCGTTGCTTGCGAGATTTTCCAGACAGCTTGTGTTGAAAATATGTTTTGAAAATCCTGGTTTCCTTATTGTCAAAGGAAATTGTTTGCTATGAGTTTCCACGTGTTTGAAACCTTCACCGTATTAATGCATATCAAATCCCATCAAACTCATGTGGAGTGCTTCAAAGGATAATGTATAGCAATTAAAAAAATAATTGTTCGAAGATAGAATGCCAGAGATAGCATGCTCGAAGCCGGCACCAACACTTCCTGTTTCTGAACAAAGGATGACAGAGCGGGAAAGAAAGCTAACCAAAATTTTATATTTCCAATACGTCGATTCTTAGACTTGAGTACAGTCAAACTGAATTTTGTTTCAACCTACTGGCATATTTCTGTGTGTGTTTGCGAGCTTCTGTGTATGTGAGGTTCCCATGAGTATATGTATGATTGTATGTATGTGCGTGGTTGTGTATGTAAGCCAATGACGGTAGGTGTCAGTTCGACTACTGTTGAATAAGGATTAGGATCTATGTTTTGATAGATGTTTGTGTCCTTACTTTACTGATTTTTCTACATTTCCTAGATTTAATATTTTTCATGTTTCAGCCCTAAATGTGGAATTATATTCCGAAACATTTGCCCTGAAAAATAATGCAAATGTTTATTTTCACATCGGTTCTCCTTTTTATTTTATGGTCAAAATTTTGCTCACAGACTGAAAACGTATCACCTTATGGCTTCAAGGTACGAGAAAGTCAAAGATATTCCTTACTGTTAATCATAACTTATCTTCTTAACAAATAATACCCTGAAATGGGTGTGTTCATTTATTTGTTTGGTGTTCGCGTCTTCCGTCTCTCTGTGATAAGGATGCTTAATGACCGTATCTGTGATACGAGTTTCACCAGTCCACAAGTATACAAGAGTATTTTTATCCCAGACACTATAAACTCGTATTAGGATAGATATCTTTGTTTGCAATCTATACTTGGAAAATTTATTCCAGGAAAATAATGAATCCCGCCATATTTTACGGGCAGTGTGCACTATATAGTATAATATATTTTTTGTGCCCTCATTTATGAGACTTTCTTTAAGGGGATGTATTGCATTCTTCAATAATATAGAAAGATTTATGAAGAGGTATGTTTACGGAATATTTGTTATAGGATTTAATAAACATAGATCGGATCCATCAAGTTGAAAATTGCATAAAATAAATTAATACATTTTAACACGATGCGTGTAATTGTTTCTATTTATAACAAGTGTAACGGCTTTATATTCAATTGTTCATGCGTAGCGTAAAATTGTGGCTGTCGCAAATATGATGATCAATTCTAATTTCAAAAGGACCAGCTTTGGCGGTAGCATTGATGAATTCCATCTCCGCAATTACCAATTATAATTTCACGGTCACCGAACGTAACTCCACAATCATTCATTCTAATTTCCGAATGACCAATTCTAATTTCGCATCGTCCAACTCCACTAGTATAAGGTATTGAAAACTAACCAGTCTGAAAAAAAATTTTATGTTTTTCACTTGCTGAGAGAAAAAGACGCACCAACAAACATTTTACAAGCAATGATCTATACTATAATGAGAGGGGTGTCTGACTGTCTGTCCGAAGCCAGCCTGCAGTGTGTGATGAACGTATCTGTGATACAAGCTTCATCAACTCCACAATTTACAGTATCGAAGAATTCATCAGTAACGTAACATTCTTAAATCTTCTTTTGTTACAACTTACACTCATTGTTTTCACTTAGCTCTTTACTTCATTGTGGAATACGCTACTCAACTTGCTGCACTCATTGTCCACGCAAAACTGATATTTTCGCTTCTTCTAAATTGTTCTCAATTGTTTCGAGGGTAAAAATTTTAGGGTAAGACACAACGCTGAGATGTATCCTACATACCTGCCATCAGATTGAAAGAACATTCTCTTTGCAAGACATTTTTCACCCTTGGATTTTCTATGAGCAACAAGCTCGTTGGATAAATACTTGAAACTCTGAGACTACTGAAGAATCTTGACGTTCCATTCCTTCAATCTTTGAGCTCAGTTTGGTTTCCGAGAGCATCCAGACTTTGGAATGTATTTGAAACCACCGAAGCGTGCAACTGAAGGATCGATCCTCCATGTCCTGTTTCGAGCGGTGGCTGAGACGGGAAGATATAGTGGGGAACCTCAGGATGGAACGAACTTATGAATTATAAAAACCTCGGTCCAATTTAGCTCGACGTGATAAGGTTTATTTTTAGAATGAAGTATTTGTTAAAAAATTACTTCAATTCTCATTATCAGCTACAGCTGAATAAAATGTACTACAGAGGTTTATTGTTAGATGTACTCGTAATAAAGACTAGGGAAATGTTATTCTCATCCACCAAGTTTAGCGCGACCATTTTCATACTTAAACTAGCGTTTTGTATAAAATTCTTTTAAAGATCAGAAATTATTTCAGTTAAATACTTTTCTATCGTTGAGATATATTTTAGCACCCAAAAAGTCACCTTAATGATTAACGAAAACCGTGTCCCAAGTGCATTAAATGAGAATTATTAGACGTTACACCGTAGTATTTATTTGCAAAAAAGAAACATTTCGAGTAGCTACCCTCTGTTCTATAATTCGCTATACCATAGTTATAATTTACAAAATCCAGAAGAACATTTCGAGTAGCTACCTTGTATTCTGTAATTATTCGGAGCCAGGACATTTGATGTTATAGATTATTAGCACCATAAAATAGAAAGTGAAATTCATGCTCAAAAACACTGCGTGAGTAAAAAAACAGTCTTCCCTTTAACACTTGCGGACAGAAAAATTGAGGTCGCCTCTCACCCTGACACAAAATAAAAATTCTGGCAGATTAAAGCAAACTTACCTTAATCGCTGTAATTTTTTTTTTCGGACTCAGATTAATATTTATGCGCTGGTGGATGTAATGCCGAAAATTTCGATCTCAACACAATGGCTTTCTATTCAACACCGCTTGCTCTGTAATTTATTTTATAATTCGACATACGTGTAAGAATTCAGAGCCAGAGTATACCCATTTACTCTTGCCTGACCCTTTGTGTCTCATAATTATCATTATGCGCATCGTCAAATGTAGATTAAGCAAGATTAGAAGTACATAGCCCTCAATCAATTCTTTTCGACTAGTGACATGAGTATTGCAATACTCATGTGTGTGTATCACCTAAGTGTATTAACTTTAAGATATTTTAAAAACCAATGATGGTACTTTTGTACCATCTCTATTGGAAATAAAATGTTTTTTTTCTTCCTTTCTTTCTGAAAAATAACCTGAAATATTATTTCATTACTTTGATGGAATAATAATCCACAGTGCGAGAACAAATCCCAAATAATGATCGCTACGAACTTGGAATTACATAAAAAACTTGCTTTGACCTGATTTTCACATCTAGAGTACGAGAGCAAATTATACATAATAAGAACTGCAAAATTACACTAAAAAATTCTGTGACCAGAAGTTCACATTAAGGGAGCGAGCACAAATTATACATAACTATTACATCAACTGCAGTCACCACCCTTTATTTGAAATAAAAAAGAGAGCGAAAGGACGGAAAGGACGTAAGAAATTAAAAAATACAATCTCTCGAGAGTTGATGAGGCCGCGTGAACACGGCCCGTCAAAATGTATAGGCCTGGAGCTTGTATCATAGATACGCTCATCACGCACTTTCGGCTGGCTTCGGACAGACCGACCAACCGACCGACGGACGGACGCGGCTCTTATTATAGTATAGATTTAATCGCCTCCAATTTGAAATCACACGAAAATCTTTCCCTGACCTAAGTTTCACAACTATATAGAGTACCAGTTCAAATTATACATAATGATATTCCCTTGTAATAAAATATGAGAAATTAAGCTGAATAAAATACATGAATCCATTTATTTATTTATAATTTAAGGAAACACCTGGCGTTTTATTATGTAGTATTCATTCAAAATCGCTACGGATCTGATATTACACAAAAATCTTTCTTTGACCCGAGCTTCACTCCTAGTGTACGAGCACAAATCTATACTATAATAAGAGCCGCGTCCGTCCGTCCGTCTCTCTGTCTGTCCGAAGCCAGCCTGCAGTGTGTGATGAGCGTATCTGTGATACAAGCTCCAGCCCTATATATTTTGACGGGCCGTGTTCACGCGGCCTCATCAACTCTCGAGAGATTGTATTTTTTAATTTCTTACGGCCTTTCTCTCATTCCGCCCTCTTTTTTATTTCAAACAAAGGGGGGTGGACTAGTCTATATTATAATAGGAGCCGCATCTGTCCGTCTGTCCGAAGCCAGCCTGCAGTGTGTGATGAGCGTATCTGTGATACAAGCTTCATCAACTCCACAATTTCCAGTGCATTAATCCATCACATTCGAGTACGAATGAATATCACGTGAATTCTTAGGAAATAGGGACTTGTGTCATGTGATTTGTCAAACATCATTATACATTTTTGACGGGCCGTGTGGACTCGGCCTCATCAACTCTCGAGAGATTGAATTTTTTAACATCTTACGGTCTTTCTTTCATTTTGCCTTCTTTCTTATTTCAAATAAAGGAGGTTGGACTAGTAATATATAATAATCGCCACGAATTTGAAATGACACATAAATCTTTCTTTTCGCCTGAGCTTTACCAAAGGTCACCTAATGTGAGCGGCTCGGAACTCCTCTAACACCGCCACCAGAAGTTGCGGTCGCAGCTGTGCGGCCTGACACACTTCCTCGAGTGGCCTCCCAGCAGATCGGGCTGTCAATAAGTCCAGCTTATAACTTATGCTCGATTCGGGAAATTTCTAATAACTTCTTGACACAGAAATTGTCCCTAAATATTGCAGTGACCTATTAAAGGTGGGCTCGTGGGTTGTCGCAAACGATACGTGTGAAGGTTCTGAAAATGAATAAATCCAAGCGTGGATATTATTATTTTTCTCCACTGGGAACTGAAGAATTATCCTTACATCTACGCCTAATTAGACTTCTTGCTGGTGAACGCACATCACAAACTTAAGTTCATGATTTAAAACTAAAATATCTTTTTTATTCTAATGTGTAATATAATTCAATCAAACATTTGATTTACAGAAATTCAGGGCCATATAATCAGGCTAATTTTTTCAAGAAAAACCTTTGCAGCACCATGACGACGTTCACTGATATCATTGCTTCATATGTTCTGGTTCAAGAGGTCATTACAACTCACTTTCTACAGCGAGATCCATCAAGATTTTCTATGGTACAAAATCTACAGGAAATGTACATCTGATGAGTCTCGCTCGCTTACTATTGCAAGTTTTTAAGTTTGAGCTTCCAAGTATTTCGGCCTACCCAGCCTTGCATTATAGCGATGGACCACAGAGCAATAAAGAGAAAGTCTAACTTGGAAATTTTACTTTCTCCTCTGCAGATATTTCATTCCGTGCTTAAATGAGACTTCCATGCATTGATCAATTTAGAACACTTCAATTTCATGGAGAATGGAATGAAGAATTTCATTATATGCTAATGTTTAAGGAAAAACGTTACTTATGATACGAGCAGCTTTATGATGCGAACATCCGCTATTAAAGTACCATCCTGCACTGCAGTAGGCAGCGTTGATACGAACAATTTAAGTTAAACTCATCGGGAATATTGACTTCAATATCACCCGCTATACCAGGAGCAACATTTCAGACTCAAAGTTTGGGCAGGAGTTGAGTCTGCGAGGGCACGCTAAACTCTCTCTGCTTGCAGTGCGAGATCTGTTTCGTTTGAACGTCTTATCATCCAAAAAATCGTTTTTATATTATTATATATCCTCATTCGTACTTTAGTGATCATTGTGATTCCATTTTGTATTATTTTGAGTCTGCGTTGGTCAGCTGAACTCTCTCTCTGCCTGCGGTGAAATGTTGCATTTCCCCTTATTTTTATACAGAAGAAATTCTATTTGTATTATCTACGCGTATCTGCACTTGAGTGCTAGCGGTTCTCTCTTGATTTGTATACTTGATACACTAAGTCATTGAAACTTAACCGTACGCGTGGCTCATAAATAACTGAAGGGGTAAGATGCACTACATTTTACGAACACTGGACCTGATGAAATTTATTTTTTATGATCAAACTACACCGCATAATTGGTAAAACGGAACTGGGAATCTATCCTAACATAATAAAACGCTAGGTGTCTCCTTAACTATGGAAGTAAATGTATTTATATATTTTTTGTGCGTAACTTCTCCTTTGTTATAACAATAGAAATCTCATTGAGCACATTAAGGGGACCTTCCGGGGGGTTGAACTAATTTCGTCCGATTCGTTTGAAAATTGGCCAGTATATGTATTTGTTGAAAGTAAACCTTTTTTACTCCTGTCACTTTTTCGATTCAGGCCTTAGTTTTTTATTATTTTTTGAAAAATTCGTGGAGGGGGAATTCGACCCCTTTGGACCCCCGGGGGATCCCCTTTGGACCTCCCGTAAGGGGTTTCTAGCGTCCGTAGCGCCATAAAATTTCATGGCACAATAACCCAACCCCTAAGGATCCTTTTTCAACAAGAAAAAAAATTGGGTCCAAAAATGATGTTTATCGGTCCCCTTTGGACCCCCCGTGGGGGGGTTTCTAGCGTCCGTAGCGCCATAAAATTTCATGGCACAATAACCCACCCCCTAAGGATCCTTTTTCAACAAAAACACGCATTTCCATTCGGGGACCCAATTTGGCACGGGATGGTCCCCTTAAATTGGCTGGTCCGTCTCTCTTTCACGCTCTTAATGAATGCTGATGGCCGTATCTGTGATACGAGTTTCACCAGTGCACAAGTACAAGAATACTTTAATCGTGGGTACTATTAAGATGGATATATTTATTTCTCATCCACATCTTGAGACTCATTTAGACTATCGAATCCAATTATTTTTAACGGGTTGCGTACACTAGTATGATAATAATTCGAATAATTCACATCCTAAATGCTAAGAAAGCAGTTAGAATTTTATTGCAGCAATACAGCGCCTGCGGTACCCGCATCTACTGGAGATGTGAAGGCTAACTGTACAGAGTGTTCCCTCCAAAAAAGCAGACCGAACTTTGAATTTATTCGCATGAATGAAACGCAAAAGTCTAAGAATAAAAATTGTAATATTTAATAATCAAGGTCTCATTACCAATAAATATCCTTTAATAATAATTTTCTTTCTTAGCGAAAGGGGAGCTTTATCAATTCAAAATCCTGTCTTTTTTTCTTGAGACACCCTGCATAGGAGCAGCCGCTGCAGCGGACAGAGTAGACACGTTTAAAGCCGCCTGAATGTACTACGCGCAGACCAGACCTTGAAATGTAGACAGGTCGATAGTGCAGAAGTTGTGACTCCCACCCTCCTCCCTCCCTCCGGATCTCTCTACCCTTCTTTGTCTCGCCTTTAAAGCTCATATTGATCCCAGTCGCCGGGTGAATTTCCTCAAAAAATATTTCCGTGAGTGAGTGTTATTTTTACAAAATGATGGGCATGGCAACAGATATTGATTTCCACTGTGTTTTCTTTGTTCCTTTGAGTTGAATTTCCTCGAAAAACAGTTCCGTGAGTGAGAGTTATTTTTACAACGAAAAACAGTTCCGTGAGTGAGAGTTATTTTTACAACGAAAAACAGTTCCGTGAGTGAGAGTTATTTTTACAACGAAAAACAGTTCCGTGAGTGAGTGTTATTTTTACAACGAAAAACAGTTCCGTGAGTGAGAGTTATTTTTACAACGAAAAACAGTTCCGTGAGTGAGAGTTATTTTTACAACGAAAAACAGTTCCGTGAGTGAGAGTTATTTTTACAACGAAAAACAGTTCCGTGAGTGAGTGTTATTTTTACAACGAAAAACAGTTCCGTGAGTGAGAGTTATTTTTACAACGAAAAACAGTTCCGTGAGTGAGAGTTATTTTTACAACGAAAAACAGTTCCGTGAGTGAGAGTTATTTTTACAACGAAAAACAGTTCCGTGAGTGAGAGTTATTTTTACAACGAAAAACAGTTCCGTGAGTGAGAGTTATTTTTACAAAATGATGTGAATGACAACAGATATTTATTTCCACTGTCTTTTCTTTGCTCCTTTGAGGCATTGAAATAAATATTTGGTTTAAGAATCACGAGACCATCACTAAATGTGGCACATTCGTGGCAACGATTCGCGGTCGTGAAAGTTATAAATCTTTTTAGTTTATGCTAATTTTATTTTATTTTTCGAATAGTCCCAGTGCTTGATTCAAGTTATAAATAATTGACACTAAATTTACCGTATGATTTCATGTTCACATTGGATGATTATCGTAAAACTCGAGAAACGACTGAACAGTACGTAAATTTCCCGCGAGATGCGGTAGCAACTTTTACTTACGTCATCGGATGTATAACTGCTCGAGCATTGGGAGTTATTACCTTTTCAGAAAATCCAAAGGGACAGTACAATTTTGTGCGATAAATACTGCATTCACTGCACATTTTGAACAATTACGAATGAAAATAACCTGTTATTTTTCTCTTAGTTAACATTTAAATTTCAAGCTTGAACCTAATACCGTGCACATCCTGCACAAGCAACTATCCATACGTTAAGGTACTGTTTGCCACAGCAAACTTTCAGGCAATAAGAAATGTCTTATTACATTTCATTCTAAATTTTCCTTCACACAAATGTATCAATAATTATAATTAATAACTTCCAGAAAATTACCATTCTTTGCCCGCTACTGTGAGCCGAAAGAAAGAATCGAGTAGTAATTTTACACTAAGAAAAGCTTACTTTCTTCAGTACTTTCTAAAGGCAACAAAAGTACTGTATAACGCCGAGTGTGAACATTTAAATGTGATTTCGCTGCTGAGAAACAAACCTCACTGTAAAAGCACTACCCGGAGCGCCGGTCAGTGACTCGGCCAAGCTTGCCAGTGACAGCGGTCCCGTACGGTTATGATGCAAAACATGTCCAGCGCCGGTTTGTTTTTGAGATTTGATAGCTTCCAAGTCGATTTGATTTAGAAACTTGTTTTGCAACCAGTTTTTGTAAATCAACCATGATATTCCGAGGAATTTGGATTTTAGAATTTTTTTTGTTTTCACCATTTTTAAAACTTCTCCGTCATTGAACGGGAAAAAGCTAGAGCAGGGTTGAGTTAAACTTAACGTCCCTCGGAGCACGATCTGTCAGAAAATACGCAGCTAAAAAACCTACCCTGAGCGCTGTAATAATTATAAATATTTTTAAAATGCTTCAAAGTATTACAGAACTCTCAAATCCTAACCTACAAAAGCAATTTCAGCATGAACATCTCAAAATAAACAGCTAGTGGGCAACATACAAAAAGAAAATAATTTTCAGAAGCTTTGCATAAATTATGAGTTGCGTTACGTGATACTCACTGGTAGTGCTTACCAGCACGTCAATTGTTGACCAAAACCGTTACTAAACATATTTTGGCAAATTTCTGGTGAATTTTTTTTTTTGTATTTTTGAAATCTAGCGCCTTTCCGCTCGAACTTCCCTGGCAGACACAAAGAGAACATATTCCGGTGTTTAACAGCATTGCTTAAAGCTCAATTCTCATTTCTGATGCTCCGATCTTTAGCGCTTGCTGATGAAGAGTAACTTTTGATTATAGTGCTATTTCAAATACCCTCAGCATGTCACTCTCTCCTAGTTTTAGGAAACGTTTGAATCTCCCTAAACCATATTATTTTGTAAAATAATTTCATTCTTTCATCGGATTAACCAGAGAATCGTGCCGGAACAAAAACACTCTGTACAACGTTCGCGCAGCAATCAATCATATTTGCTAGCTACATACACGTGGCTTTATCAGAATCGGATGACCTCGACTTGTAATTTTGATTTCAAGAGCACAATTTTCATGGTATGCATTTTCAAAATTCACCATTCTCTTAATTTTTCTTATTTTACAAGATTATCCCATCGGAGTGCGTTTGTTCTAACGGGACAACTTATTATCTCCCAATTGTCGCGCTACCTTGCTGACGAGTTCATACTTCATCCTCACGAAAAGCGTGCAAAATGTATGTTTCGTTGAAGTCTCCCTAAGATATATCGAGTTTTCAAAAATCGAAAATTTAGGTCAAAAAATAGGTCATTGGAAAGACAAAGTCTAAGTGGACGTTTCCTTTTAATATACTTCCACTGCCTCCACAAGGTTCCATTCCATTTTGTAAAATAATATTGACGTAGTTTAATAATATATTCGAGGGCTCGAGTTTCAAAGAGCTGGATGTCAGACGACTTCAGTTACTCTGGTAGTCGTAGTGCCTCGATGCTTTATGCCTACCAACCTCCAGGGCTCGTGGTGCAGTAGCTCCAATCCTATTACCGCTGTGAACTTGAACTTGAACTTGAAATTGAGGGCCGACAGTGTCTGGGCTTTTGTAACGGCCTACAATTCCCTCCACAATTTTCACACAAAGAGTTCAGTGCCTGGTACCAGACTTGTCCACTAAACTACTCAGGATCTACCAATCCTTGTCACAAGCTGCCATTGGATGGCATCACTGGGATAACCAGTGCGTCAAAACACCATCCCCAGGCATATTGGGTCATTACTGCCCACTCTACCTGACTGGCTCATTCCAGTCACTGTCTCTTACTCCAGGCACGCACAAGAAACATTTTCATAGCTTCAATGATACTCAAATTACACTCGTGATCCAATCCAGCAAGACAGCTCATACCGCAATCATCTTCAGCACATCTGGCATGCCACTCATTCTCTCCATACTGCTCGAACACCACATTCATAAAACTTTCTCTCTCTTGCTCATACTTACTACATTCTAGCACAAAATGCTCAGTTGTTTCCTCCACTCCGCTATTACACTGCCGACATAATCTGTTATTATTCTCATTCCACCTCCATGTACGTCTGTTCACACTCAATGACTTACATCTCACAGCAAACAAGAGTTGACTTCCAAAAATACCTTCATAGAACATCACAAACTTAGGTGCTTCCTTTTTCATATACCAGGTAAGTGTAGGCTTCCGCATCATGCTAAGCTTTCACTAATTCTGAAAATAGGCTCCACCCTAGGTCACCTCTAATGGCTTCTGTAACTGTCCATTTTGGAGCACCCAATGCTAAACGTCCTACCCTATTTTGTATTACATCCAGCTTTTCAAGATCACTTCCATTCCAGGCAAGAGCACTCATACCATACATGAAACTAGGTACAGCAACATACTTCCACATTCCTCTCACACATTCATACTTGTTTGCTCTGTATCTGGCCACACTACTTGACCGTCCACTCCACTGCATTGCTTTTGCCACTTTCTCACCCTTAGTTCTAGTGCATCCATCTTCACTTATCATACAACCTAGATATTTGTATTCTGATTTCTCCAATATTCCACAGTCTGTCTCTATCAGTCTCATCACTATTTATAACCATAACCTTACTTTTGTCGGCACCAAAGTTCATCTTGAAATTTGTACTTTATCCATTCACAATGTCAAGCATCCTTTGCAGTTCATGTCCACATTCGCTAACCACAACTACATCATCAGCATACAACAAACAGCTCAGTCTCTCATTACCAACTTTCAGTCCTAAGCCACTCATTCTCAGTTGAACTGCTAATTCTTCTGTGTACAATCCAAACAACAGGGGAGACAGGGTACAACCCTGTCTCACTCCTCTAACACTCCTCACTTGCTCTGTTTCCAAATTTCCTAACCTGTAGATAGCGTTTGTGTTCTCATGCAGACTTTGTACAATTTTCCTTTTTTTCTGTTAAACCCAACTTTTCTCAAAAATTTCAAAGAGCCTAACCCGATCAACTCTGTCAAACGCCTTTTCAATATCCAGGAATGCTAAATATACCTTCTTATCATCCTTCCTCGTTCGCTCAATTATTTCACTCACTACCAACAGATTATCCTCCCCACGTCTTTCCTGCCTAAAACCATTCTGTTCTTCACCTAGGACTCCTAATTCCTCAACTAAGTTTTTTATTCTCTCATTCAAAATACCACAAAAGATCTTACATACAGTGTCAGCCAGTGCAATTGGTCTGCAGTCATCCGGTACTCTTTCACTCTTCCATATATATCTCATCAAATAAACATTTCAACATACTGACTACACTCTCTTCTCCACATTTATAGATCTCATATGGTATCTTATCAGGGCCACATGCCTTTCCATTTTTCACTTTCTTCAAAAAACTTACAATCTCTTCACAAGTGATTTCGTCTTCCATTTGCAGTTCACGTTCATCAATCAGAAAATTTACGGGTTCATCATCTGTAGCCTGCTCACTCATTCCACCAATGTCCTCCCAGTATTCTTCAACTGCTTTCACCATTTGCATCCTGTCTTGCACACTGCAATCAATGACTACTAATTCATCCACTTGAACTTCACTACCTCTATCATTACCTTGTATAAACTTATACCAATCTTTTATTCCATCCGGACTTTTTTTTCTTAGATTTTCAACTTGGTGTCTCTCCTCTTTAACTCTAGCCTCATTAATCATTCTCCTTACTTTCTTCTGCTGGTCCTTGTACTCATTCCATGCACTTTGTCATTCATCCTCAGTAATTCTGTTTCTTTCATACATTTTCCTCATACTGCGTTGTTTCTTCTTAAAGTCTTTCTTCTCATTCGTTCTTCCTTTATCTCACTTGCAAACCACCTGGTATTCCCTGTCCCTTTCCTACATTTTATTCTACCAATCTTATGCTCTGCCACATCATACAAGGTTCTTGCAATCTCACCATTTAGGTCATTTACGTTTCCACACCTGTTCCAGTTACACCTACTCAATTCATTCCTAAATTCTTCCCAGTTTGCAATTTTTATCTGCCAACTTTCTTTCACACTACTGATCTTCTGCATTGA
The DNA here is from genome assembly GCA_030386875.1 of Morinoia aosen. Lineage (NCBI taxonomy): Eukaryota > Metazoa > Arthropoda > Malacostraca > Amphipoda > Talitridae > Morinoia > Morinoia aosen. The sequence goes on from CM059568.1 coordinate 55,087,329, forward strand.
CTCCTTTCTACCCCAGTTATATTCAAGCACAAGCATTTTATGGTCACTATCAATATCAAAATCATCTTCATCTACAAACATTTCTTTGACACACTCTCTTGCTCTACTATTCACAATCATATAGTCAATTGCAGTTTTCCATTAGATATAATGCGGAGGTGAACTGTTCCAACTTCCGAAAATTAGGAACGTTTTCTTTCGCCCCTGTCACAAGATCGGGCTTGTACGCACAAACAAATGCTGCTTTTTATTTAGGGAAACTAACCTTTCCTAGGGTAATACGATGATGTAAGCAATTTGACATACGAGTAGTTGACTGTCCGGAGTAACATTCCTCTTTAATAAATGTTATAAAAATGGCAATGTTTGCATTTGATAATCATTGCACCTATGCAAAACACCATAAAACTAAGAAGAAAATTGTTTAGGTATGTAACTAATTCATCTACTTTTAATAAAGCACACTCTCTAAGATTTTTGCAAGGAGCAAACACAAATTCAATTTAAACAGTCTAATTCCACTAATTTGACATAATTGAGTACGCCATTTGTTGAACGAACGAACTGCAAAAAATTAGTATAAATTACGATTGAGAAACCTTTTACATATACACAAAAATTGCAGTACAATGGAAATAACATTGACGTTCAGTAAAGTACTTCTATCTCTTATAATTATCCAAGAAAATTCTGAGGTACTGAAGTAGTCCTGAATGACAGCTAGAGATTAATCATATATCATATGCTCTGCTGATTTTTACGATCACTACTGTCGAAAGATTTTTGTGGTGATCGAAGCCTGTAGTGAACTCCCTCAGCCGCACTCCAGCCTAATTTCATAAATTATTAAAACTATCTTCTAAAAATTAAATAAGATTAACACAATTATTCTTACAATTTTAGATTACATAATTCATTTAACATTACCTCGAAATCTATTAAAATTTGAACCGAAAATACTTCGACATTTCCGAAAATTAGCTCGCATGCGTTTTCATGCAGGACTATTTCGCAAGCGTTTCCGGTTATCGTACGTATATAAAGCCAGCCCTCCAGGCAGAGTCCGTCATTCACGCAAGAGATTCGTCTGAGTGTAGTGCTTGGGCCCCAGAGGGGCATATGAAGCCACGAGACACTCAGACGAATCTCTTACGTGAATGACGGACTCTGCCTGGAGGGCTGGCTTTATATACGTACGAGATTCGTCTGAGTGTAGTGTTTGGGCCCCAGAGGGGCATATGAAGCCACGAGACACTCCATACTTCACTGACACATTCACCTACCGTGCCATCTTAGCTCACTCATGAGATAGGCAATTACCCCGGTAGAAAACGTAACCGTCCAGAAAGACCTGAACGCAGTTACACTTCAACAAGGCTTCCATACAACCCACATTGATGAGGAGAAACTGCCTCCTTCCTTCTCCTTCCTTCTCCTTCCTGTCCTTCTTCCTCCCTCAATCACCATTACCCTCGTCAACCCACCAGAACGGGGTTGAGTATTTTTCGTCAGCTGCTTAACCCCTTACCAATTAGTCGCTTCAACAATCCCCTGGGAACACCTGCACACCAAACCTTACACTCGCCATCTCACCATCACTGCCGCGAGCCGGGTGCACCCCTACTCAAGATCGGACCAGGAACGGTTCACCCTGAAGCGACCGACGGTTAACAGCCCTTCGTTACCTCAATAAAGGCCAGGCGAGCTACACCAAATCTTTCCTTTTGTCCTTCCTTTTGGTTCAGTCCGTGGTAAAAACTTGATTAACTTGATGCCGTAGAGCATCCGAACACCGTCCTTAACTCCTTCTGAGTTTGCAAATCATTAAATTCAACGCGCGTCCCCACGCGCTGGTGACCTCTTTAATTTTCTTGCTCTTCAAGCTTCACATAATTAAATTGAGTTCCCCAACTTTGGACGAACTTTAAAAGTCGACTGATTAAGAACGCGCCATTCATGAGAAGATATCGGTAGTTCGAATCCCGGTGCCGCGCGGTGAGTTTTCGTTGGGAAAAGAAAGAGCTAAGGCACAATCCCTCACTCTACATACCCAGGAGTCGGAAATGGGAACCGGCTTAACCGTGGGGGGGGGGGGGGGGGGGGGGTTAACCGTCGTGGGGTCCCGATGTTAGTTATATAGCATTTGAAAACCAATGTACGAGTACACGATGATATGTATCAGGCTTGATTGACTGGATTAAAGCATCTTTTCTGCTGAGCTGCTGTTTCCCGTTTATTCGAAGTTGGGCAACTTGTTAACAAGCTAAAACTATTCTACCGAGGGAGGCCAAAGAACAAAATCGACTCTAAATGCACAAAAAAATGCAATTCCAATGTCCAAATTAATAGTTGGAGGGATTAAATTTGAGCTTAACTGTAAAAACTTTTAGAAATACCCAAAAGTAGTGCGTAGCCTTTTATGATAGGTTGCATCTTTTATTCTCGATTCACTACGTCTATATTGTTTATTCGTAGTTCTGTTATTCTATGAATGAACAAAAAGTTTATAGGGAAATTATTTTATCAATATGTATCCTGATTCAGTAATTCATGAGTGTATTGTATTTGTGGATTTTTTTTATAATGAAGGCATCTACGGATGCTTTACTTCCAATCAAGCCTGATACAAATCATCTTGTACATTGGATTTTTAAATGCCTTATAACTAACGCCAGGACGCCATGACGCTTTCCCCCGGTCAAGACCGGTACCCATTTCAGCCACCTGGGTGGAGTGGGGTATTGTGCTTGGAATTTTTCTCCTATACCCAACAGAGAAAATCGCCACCGCCAGCGCCGAGAATCGATCCCGGGTCTCCCGCACGGCGGCAGAACCCCTAGCCACTTGCGCTATGGCGAGCATCTCTCTGTTAAATTTTCATTGTCCCAAGTTTCTACTTGTTTGATTGATACCGAGTTTGTATCATACAGTAAATATAAATATAAATAATTCAAGGTTTTTACATGCTTTATACTAAGTCATTGTGTATATAAAATATTGATCTAGATTTGGTCGACTGGTTTTAGAGTGGTCCTGGCTCGCTGGTAGACGGCTCCTAGTTTAAGTTTGGCCAAATACAGTATACAGTATCCAGTTTACTGTAGCTCCCATAGACGCTGCAGAATAAGCTCTGCTCCGGTCATCTGACCCAATTATCAGCAGATCATAACTACCGGCTACTGACTCTGTGTGTAGCGCTTCCCTGTCGCCGCAGGTTTTACGTGGTTCCGCCGTGGGACTAATTTGCTCCGAACCTAAGGTTTGGGTTTGGATGCGTCTTCCCTGCAACGTTTTAAGGCGGACAGGCGACGGGAGGATGAGTGGCTAAGCTCACCGTTACCGCGCTGCTTCTTCGCTCCGCCTTCGCTCTTCTGGTTGTCTTGGGCTGGAGCTGGGAATCTCATGCATCGACGGACGTCAGGATGGTGCGATGCCGAAGCTGTGAGCCGTACACCAGCACGACTCCTGCAAGCTCGCCCTAACCATCTGTCGTCGGAGGAGCTCCCAACTCCATGGACATTCGAGGTTCGTCACTCTTAGGCTGGGCGCATGTCTGCTAGTGAGTTGATATCCATGGAGCCTTTAGACCAGTCGACCCCTACTTTTTCCTGGCGAATAGACTAAATTTCTATTAACTTACTTATTATTACAGTTCGGGCTTTCGCCCTATTATTACAGTTCGGGCTTTCGCCCTATTATTACAGTTCGGGCTTTCGCCCTATTATTACAGTTCGGGCTTTCGCCCTATTATTACAGTTCGGGCTTTCGCCCTATTATTACAGTTCGGGCTTTCGCCCTATTATTACAGTTCGGGCTTTCGCCCTATTATTACAGTTCGGGCTTTCGCCCTATTATTACAGTTCGGGCTTTCGCCCTATTATTACAGTTCGGGCTTTCGCCCTATTATTACAGTTCGGGCTTTCGCCCTATTATTACAGTTCGGGCTTTCGCCCTATTATTACAGTTCGGGCTTTCGCCCTATTATTACAGTTCGGGCTTTCGCCCTATTATTACAGTTCGGGCTTTCGCCCTATTATTACAGTTCGGGCTTTCGCCCTATTATTACAGTTCGGGCTTTCGCCCTATTATTACAGTTCGGGCTTTCGCCCTATTATTACAGTTCGGGCTTTCGCCCTATTATTACTTTCAGGGCTTTCGCCCTATTATTACTTTCAGGGCTTTCGCCCTATTATTACTTTCAGGGCTTTCGCCCTATTATTACAGTTCGGGCTTTCGCCCTATTATTACAGTTCGGGCTTTCGCCCTATTATTACAGTTCGGGCTTTCGCCCTATTATTACAGTTCGGGCTTTAGCCCTATTATTACAGTTCGGGCTTTCGCCCTATTATTACAGTTCGGGCTTTCGCCCTATTATTACAGTTCGGGCTTTCGCCCTATTATTACAGTTCGGGCTTTCGCCCTATTATTACAGTTCGGGCTTTCGCCCTATTATTACAGTTCGGGCTTTCGCCCTATTATTACAGTTCGGGCTTTCGCCCTATTATTACCTTTCGGGCTTTCGCCCTATTATTACCTTTCGGGCTTTCGCCCTATTATTACCTTTCGGGCTTTCGCCCTATTATTACCTTTCGGGCTTTCGCCCTATTATTACCTTTCGGGCTTTCGCCCTATTATTACCTTTCGGGCTTTCGCCCTATTATTACCTTTCGGGCTTTCGCCCTATTATTACCTTTCAGGCTTTCGCCCTATTATTACCGTTCGGGCTTTCGCCCTATGACCAGGTTTCGTACCTATCAATATACTAAAGCTAACATATTTTTCACTTCGCCAGGTGACGTTAAACGGCAGTTGGGCGGAGAAGACTGCGCCGCTTTGGTCTTCTCCGCGATTCGTGGCCGCCTGGAGCATTTTTACCAACAGCAGCACCTAATCTCATTTCTGTCGAAAGAAGTGTAGTGCTGTTACCTAATTAATATTAAATGCTCTCGGCCGCTCGATTTTATATTCCCCCAATTGTTCATAGTTTTTCGTAGTGTACCACACACTACTAACTGCAGTTGTGCAACAATAATTGATGCATGGCCAAAAATATCTGGGTTTGAAATTTTAGTAAAAAACACTTTAAATTAGGGTAACGCTTATGAATGTCGGGAGAAATTGATGGATGCTCGCTCGTGAAAGTTTTTAAAGTGTACTCTCTGCGGGAAGTTGCGTCGTTTTGTCCGGAAGTTGACTCGAAACAAATTTTTTAGGACAGAATTATAAACTGAATTTTTGTTTTATATTTAGAGAAAATATGGAAATTCGTGGCGACTACGTGGCCTTTGGGGCTTTACTCTTCATTACAGTAAGTATTTTACCTACAAGAAAGACAAGGAACATGAAATTTTTACTCAAATTTTACTGCAGCTAATGTAATAACTGTTATGTCTCCTTGGCCGTTTATATTTCGTGATTAGGCTGACCGACTATAGGAGATAAAAATCAAGTACATTGTGATATTGGAATATAGAACAAAAAATTAGCAGCTTGTTGCCTCCTACAATGAGTTGGCTTATATTTAGGTCGTGTGGCTTATAGTTGTGATTAAAATAAAGATCACAATCACTTGAGTAATGTGCATCATTATATCCTCATTTTTGATGTGACGATGCTGTCAAGGTTATTGCTGCAGACTTTCTTGAATGATACTTTCAAAACTAGCTCAATTTATGTAAGTCCTTACCAACTAAACATATGGTCAACATAACTTTTTATTATCATCTTGAAATGGAAATAAAATTTAGTTTCATAAATTTTATGGCTAATGTTCAGTTATTGTTGTATTAAATAAATAATTTACAAGACTTCTTACAAAACAATCAAACTGTGCACATATCCATAGTTTCTTAGAAAAATTCTACAATTTAAAAGAAATCACATAAAGGAATAATTTTTGTTTTCATCAGTTAATAATATATTTCGAAATATCATATGTATTATATTAACATCCAGATGTTTATAACAGGCAACAGGCCTGGCCCTTGTGGTGGTGGGCTCCTGCCTGCTGGCCTGGTCAGCCTACCTCTCTCCTTGGCTGCCCTCCTGGCTTTGGATCTCCATTGCTGGCTTCACAGGCATGGGTGTAGCCATTGCTGCCACCAGCACGGTCTGTGCTATTGCTACCATTGCCCCTAAACCTAGGGCTGCTCACAAGGTAACCCCTATAGTAAAAAAGCAACGCTTCTTTTAGTATTAAGGCAATATTTCTCATTGTATTAAGGCAATATTTCTCATTGTATTAAGGCAATATTTCTCATTGTATTGAGGCAATATATCTCATAGTATTGAGGTAACACTTCTTATTGTATTAAAGCAACCCTTCTTGTAGTATTGAGGCAATATTTCTCGTAGTATTAAGGTAACACTTCTCATAGTATTGAAGTAACACTTTTTATAGTATTAGATAATAAAGTAACACTTTTTATAGTATTGGATAATAAAGTAACACTTTCAGTGTTTGGAAAGGTTAATTTGATTACAAAGCATCCTCTTATCAATGAATAAAGTTTGGATGAATCTATAATCATTGGAAAAGTTTCCTTTGTCAGTTACAAAAGCTGGCTTGATGTTTCTAGCTCTTCTGATGGTACTTTGGCAGTTTTTATTTATGTTTTGTACATTGAAATTGCAAATAGTAAACATACTTGGGCACAATATAGTGCAACTAACTCTTCTCATTTTTAAATTTTAGATCTTAAGCAATGATGATTTGAATGCAAAGTTTCATAAGACTCTAAATGTATTGTTTACATAAGTAACATTTTGGAATATTTTCAAATGCCAAAATCTTTGACATATCCTCTGAATTGTTAATGACTTGTTAACAATAAAATGTGTATTTTAAAACATTGTCCTACTAATTCTGACATTTTCTAATTCTGTGATTTTACCCATGCACTACACTTACATGTGCATCATTCTTTGTATTTTTTCACCTACTCATTGGTGTTGTCTCCAGCCATGAGGATTGCACTGACAGATTTTTGTTGATAAAAGTTTGCAGCCAGACAATAAAGGACTCTCAAGTCCCACTGACTGGAGGATGTTGATGGTGCGTGACTTTGTCAGTGTAGCTTTGGGAATTGGTTCTCTTCAGTGTTGTCTGAAGCTCCGTGCTTCAGAGTCGGTAACCATCAGCTCATAGAAGTCAGCTATTATTCAATTCTTTCTCATCTCTATTTGAATGTCCTCATTGCTGTTTGTATCTTCATGTTTCACCTGTTTTGTCTTACTGAGGAGCATTTGTTTTCTCTTCAAGTAGGAAAGTTGTGGGCTGTGTTAATTGTACTCTAAAGTTTTGTTCATTTTTAATGACATTTCTGTTGAATTTTAGTTGGGTTCACTGTGTTGAGCACTTGGATTAAGTAGATGCTGTTGTTGAAACCTCCTCACCTCCATCCACACAGTGATATTGAAGTTGAAAATAAAATTGTTAGCACAGCTGGTCACCAATTTTTAGAACTCTTTGGAGACATGCTTAATTGTACTCACATTATTATTACGATAAAGTGCAGTTTACAATTTGTGCTGTAGAGAAACAGTGGTAAAATGTCTAGAAAAATATTCATATTATTTAGCAGCAGCAGGCACTTACTCTTATTATGACATGAAAAAATAAACTAAGATGCATTTTCTAATTCATTCAAGCTTTATATTATAGAAACTTTTTTTCTTGTTACTATATATTTTATACTTCTGTAATAAAACAAATACTGTAGTGCTGCAGTAAATGTTGCTACTGACAGTGAAACAGAAGAATGAGTTACTCAGCTGGAAGTACAAAATAACATGATGCACTGTGGTGCTGCTGGCAGTAGTGCAGAGCAATGACTTGCTCAGCTGGATGTAAGACATAACATAATGCACTGTGGTGCTGCTGGCAGTAGTGCAGAGCAATGACTTGCTCAGCTGGATGTAAGACATAACATAATGCACTGTGGTGCTGCTAGCAGTAGAGCAGAGCAATGACTTGCTCAGCTGGATGTAAGACATAACATAATGCACTGTGGTGCTGCTGGCAGTAGTGCAGAGCAATGACTTGCTCAGCTGGATGTAAGACATAACATAATGCACTATGGTGCTGCTGGCAGTAGTGCAGAGCAATGACTTGCTCAGCTGGATGTAAGACAACATAATGCACTGTGGTGCTGCTGGCAGTAGCCCAAGGAATGCCTTGCTCAGCTGGATGTAAGACACAACATAATGCACTGTGGTGCTGCTGGCAGTAGCCCAAGGAATGACTTGCTCAGCTGGATGTAAGACATAACATAATGCACTGTGGTGCTGCTGGCAGTAGCCCAAGGAATGACTTGCTCAGCTGGATGTAAGACATTACATAATGTACTGTGGTGCTGCTGGCAGTTGCCCAAGGAATGACTTGCTCAGCTGGATGTAAGACATAGCATAATGCACTTTGGTGCTGCTGGCAGTTGCCCAAGGAATGACTTGTTCAGCTGGAGGTATTAAGGGCTGTGGTCCTGCAGTGCTTGGTGCTGCTGCTGATGCTGCTGGCGGTGGAGCTGATCTCGTCAGCGATGGTGGCGGTGCGGCAGCCTGTGTGGTCCAGGAAGATGTACCACGAGGTGGAGGACTTCATGCAGAGCTCAATTGCAGTCTACCCCACCAACAGCTCCGCTGCTGCTATGTGGGACGAAATCCAGAATGAGGTACATTCCTGATTATAATTATTGTTTTTTTTTTTCAAAAATTAAGTCCAATTTTGATATTGCAGTGGAGAAGTATGCTGTGTATGGCTTTTTCTTTCGATAAGAAATGAATAATTTGCATCACATGGAGGACTGCAGCTATTTATATAAATTAGTGCTGTGAGGAGGAAGATGTGAGATTTACTAGTGATGGGTAGGTATGCCTTTCTTTTGTTAAATTAGAATAGGTATTTTGTGAAAAACCTCCATTTTTTGCTTGCTACTGTCCTTTTTTCAATACCTGTTTCTTTTCTAACTATAATGTTGTGTTTTAACTTCTTTCTGTTTCACTATTTCTATGTACAGGATATAAGGATACATTTTGTATGTAGATTCCCCATTTCCTGTATTTCATCCTACTTATTCCTTTTTTGGAGAACCCATCTGATGAGGTTTGGAAGGTTCAGACGAATTTGAAATCTAATTGTCAGGTTGATCAATACAATACATGCTAGGCATGTCAGTCTGCCACATGGATGTACACACAACCTAGATGTGGTCATGCGTGATACGAGTGGTGCAGGTGCAAGTTACACCGTGCAACACAAGACACACTAAGCGTGTCAGTCTGCCACATGGGTGTACACACAACCTAGATGTGATCATGCAGATGTCATGCTGTGGTGTGCTGGAGTATGCTGACTGGTTCACGAGCGGCTTCGGTGACGGGTTCAGCGTGCCGGACTCCTGCTGCCTCCTGCCTGCCCCGGGCTGTGGCAAGGGCATCAAGAGCCACAGTGACCTGGATGACTACATCAGCACCAAGGTGAGTGGAGCATTTGTGTGTGGATATCATCCATTGAAATTTAAAGGTGTTGTAAACATACTAATGAGTTGATGGCCACAGATGGGGAATAGCAAGGTGACTTTATAATGACAAGGTGCCTTCATTAGCATGAATTTATGTAAAATTTTTAAAAACATTATACATAAATAATTAATTTATATAATATATATGATTGTTTTATTTGTTAATGTTTAATAAGGTGCCTCTTTTATAATATATATATATAGATATATACATATGTGTGTGTGTGTGTGTGTGTGTGTGTGTGTGTGTGTATATATATATATGTGTGTATATGTATATATATATGTGTGTGTATATATATATATATGTGTGTGTGTGTGTGTATATATATATTAGGGTTGTTCTAAAACATAGGAAAATATTTTTTTTTTCAAAATTTTTATGGGGCACCCTGGCATACTGTTCTATTTATAGAGAAAACATCATGTTAAAAATTTTATTTGACTATAATAAAATTTACTGGTGGCGCAGGTCCATCAAACTCTGAACCCTGGTAATCCAGGTCCCCCCCCGGTCTTGACCGAGTATTAGCTGCTCAAAGGCAGGGGTTTCATGGTGCCCAATCCACTCATTGTAGCCTGTTCTGGGTCAGAGTAGACTTCAGGGAATCAGGGAAGGCAGTTCTATGTGCAGCAACTATTTGAAGCAAGAACTGGAGCTGATCTTCCTGTTTTGTCAAGAGTTTATTGTAGTCTTGAATCAGGGCTACTCCTCTCTCTGCGGTGTCATTAGTTACAGACAATGCAGATACCTTATTAACTACTTCTTGGAAGGAACCTATATTGGGCCACGTTGAAGGATCATTATCCAAGACATCAACATCCAGGCCAAACTTAATGAGTGACTCTTTGGTCCTCATGGAGACAAAAGATGAGAGTGTCCTTGTTTGGAATTCATCTAAAGTAGGATGTGGTCTTTTAACGGGTTCCTCATGGCCTTCTTCTCCCAATGCAAGCACCATCTTTTTCTTTTCTGAAGGAAGAACCTTGGGGTCAAAGAATGCTAAAGCCACAAGGTCCTCTGACAAATACCAGAGATGATTTCGAAACTTATTTGATGTGGCTTTGGAGATTTTTGAATTAATCTCACCATACTGGATCAGACGTTTCATTAGGTTCAGGTCCCTACGAGGAGCTTCTGTTGCAATAGAACTGGAAAACTATATCTTTACGAGCTCTTTTTCTAGGAGGAATACATTGAGAAGGTCCGGGTGTCTCAATGGCTTGCTGCACATTTTCAGCTTCTGACAATTCTAATTCTGATGACTCAGCAGAAGAGGTATTGTCAGTGCTTGATGATTCTAGGATAGCTGTTTTAGGCTCCTCTTCCTCCTCTTTACTTCGGAGCTTGCGCTTTTCTTCAGCAACCTTTCTCTCTTGTGCTCGGACTTCCTTTTCAGTTAAAACCAAGTCCACACCTGCCATTGATCCTCTCCTCCCTTTTTCGCGTTGTGCTATCAGAAACTCCTTATCTTCCACGACGGTAATCATGTCCAGTGCATCCTGATGAGCCATGTCAAAGAGGTTGTCTAGGTCATCCTTAAAATCTTTTTCCTTTTGGGATTGCACGGCGGACTTCTTTTTTTTTGCTCTTCCTGAGACCTTTTCACAAGTTGAAGAGGACCTCCAGCTTCTTGATCAGGTGTTTCTTTAAGCGCACAGGAATTCTTGCCTTTTCCCAGAAAGGCAAAGCTTCAGAAATTGCTCCTGAAGCTGCTTCCCGAATGGTCTTCTTATCTTCATTGTGAAGGTGAAAAAACACTTGAAGAACCTGTCTTTTAGATGGGAGTTTGTTTCCAGTGATGGTTGGAGAAGGCTTTCCCAACAAGTAGATCTCGTCTAAACGCTTTGATGGCATATCTGGAAGAAAAAATTTTTACTTTTACAGGAATTCAGTACTCACTTTGAAAACAAAAATATTTTATGGTCAATACGAAACTGCCAATGCCACTAAACTCGCTATATTTTCAAATGTTTTGAGTGATTAGAATTGTTTCAAGGTCACTTACGTTTGGTGATAGCAGTGGTGGTTATATGATGGTTATTCTTTTCAAAAACTTCATAAAAAGGTCCAATCTAATACTCTGAATAGCACTAATAAGCCACTATAATACTCTGAATGCAATTAAATTAATTTACCCTGAAAATAAAGTAAAAAAAGGTTAAAACGTAGGGGGAAATATATCTAATTTCCTTTTTAGGAGCAACAGAGACTAGCAGTGGGTGAGACACTACACTATACAACACACCACCTCACTCTGCGGCGTCCAATGCAACACTGATTCAACAACAAAACAACAACAATTCACAAGATAGTTTCAGCATTAGTTGCTATGCAGTGAGCCGCGCTATGAAATTGGGTTTAAACTTTGTACCTCCGGCGCCACCAGTAAATCATAATGGATTTGCATAATATTTTGGGCATGGTGTTTTTACACCTAAAGGAACAATTCTGGAGGGTGCCCAGTGTTTTTTTAAAAAATTCGAAAATAAGGGCCACCCTAATATATATATATATATAATTTCAAAACTTGAATTAGGCTGATAAAATGCCTTTTTTTTATTTGCAGGGCTGCTTGCCAGTGTTGTCTACTGGATGGTCCAAGTCTTACATCGTACTGAGTCGCCAGGCCTTTCTGCCCATCTGTGTTGTGCAGGTCATCATGGTGAGTGCTGACCTGCCTGTATTGTGTGTAGATCATCATGGTGTGCCAACAGGTTTTATATTTAATTCTTTGTATCTGTCGTAGGTGATGAGCTGTGTGTGCTACCACGTTCTTTAATTCTATGAATGCACACATGTACAATTGCAAACTCGCTGCTTGCACTCAGATTTTTAGTAAGTAATATGATCTATGACTGTAAATAATTTATTACTGTCAGCCTGAATTGGCACAAAATTTATTAATTTCTGTTTATATACCTAGGCCTGTTCCCTCCGAGAAGGGGTAACCAACGAAACCAGAACCAGATTCATTTATGAAACAAAAATCCGTCTTTCGGGCATCTCGTCCTTTCTTCACGACCCATTCTTCCTTCTAACAATCTAACACGTGCCCTGTTACCGATGTAGAAATTTCTTGCAGCTCTTTCACGAGACCAATTCCTCATTGCATCCCTCCTACCTCAGATATTCTCTTGCTGTCTCCTGTCGCCTCAATCAGTGCCTGTTGATTATTGATGCATGCCATTTTCCATGTTAAACAATTGCTAAAAAATATTCTGCCCAATATATCACTGCTGCACTTTCACTCATCACACTATTTGCATCTTCCTATGCTCTTTTGCGTTTTTGCCCTTCCATATTTTTTTATTTCTTTCCAGAGCATTTTCCCATTTCCTCTGAAATTTCCCTCTAATCTCTTCTCCTCTTTTCCCATTTCTTATAAGAAGCCCTCTTCTCATTCATTCTCACTTTTGCAGCTATTCTTTATACGCTGTCATTTTTTCTCTGGTAGTATCATTCACTCTCTTATTCCGCCATTCATGTCCCTCTCGCTTCCTTCCTCTTACGGGTCTAAAATCACAAAATGCTACGGTACATTTCTTCTCATGTGCGCTATCACCTCTGAATGACAACCAAGCAGGAAGGATCGCTTCACTCAATTGAATGAGTCAAGGTAGTTATAACAACACAAGCTGAACTCATAATAAAGTCAAGGTAGAAAGATTCAACACAAACTGAACTCATAATAAAGTCAAGGTAGTATGACACAACGCAAGCTGAATTCGTAACAAAGTCAAGGTAGTATGATACAACACAAGCTGAACTCGTAATAAAGTGCATCCACTGTGTGCAGGTGTGCGTGATAGTGCTGACCCTGCGCAGCATGGGGCGCCTCGCTGGCCAGCTGCCCGTCATCGTCCGCAACCCCATGAGCAACAAGCCTCAGCAGTACAGCCTCATGGCTTGAGGAGGCTTTTTTTTGCGCTCCCAGCATCTTGTGGACGTGTCGAGGAGGGTTGGGTAAATGCCACCACTCGCGTGAAAATTCAGTGAACAATTTTGCGATTAGAACATTGGGCAGCACTAAGTGAATTTGAGAAAGATAGCCTGTGCGCGCCTAAGAGGGCTGGGTAGATGTCCTCACTCACTTAAAAAGAGCAGTAGACCATTATACGCTTAGAACATTGGTTAGCACAAAGTTAAGTTATGAAAGTTGGCATGTGTGTTAAACTTCTGAGGTACTTTTGTCAACACCATTTGTTATTAACATCAGGTGTTATTGGTACTGCTTCTAAATGCTGTTTTCTGTAGCTTACGCGTATCTAAATTTTTATAAATAGGATGTAGACACCCAGGTGAAAATTCAGTTTTTCATTTTTGGGTTGAAGGAATTGAAGGTACAGCTTTGTAAGGCATTAGTTTTCTTAGATCAAATTCGTTTGATCCACACATACATGTAGTGCAACAAAGCCTTGTATAAGCTAACCGGTTATGCGCTTTCTTTTTTCCCATTTCTGCTTTTTGTTTCAATTATTCTTGCGCAAGTTTTCAAAGAGCTATAAGACGAGTTGTGCTTTTTCAGTCAGTAGAAGGCTTTGCATTGCATCTATTGTAATTGATGAATTCCGTTGCTATTGGCATCTCCAACGTACGTCGTGAAGTGTTCTGTTGTGCTTCACTGCTGGTTGAAGATATCAAAATCGTTAGAGCGTGTTCATTCTTTGTAGTCGATCGTGCTCTCCTCAATTCCTGCAAGTTCTGTCCAGAATCTCCGTTTCGCGCGGTGGCGTTTTGTGTTCTTTGCTTCTCTTGATACAAACAGGCCTGCCTAAAGGGAATCTCTGTATGCGCCGCAGAATCTCAGTCGGTCTTCCTATGCAGGGTACTTATTTCTTACGTTTTTGTCTGCTCCCCAAGCTAGAAGTGGCTGGAGTAGTGTTCCATCCGAGAGACCTCGCTCTCAAATAGTACTCAATTGAATTGTTAATATGAGCGTGTTGAATCCTCATGTATTTCCCAAGATTGTAGTCATCTTCGTAATGCACTCTTATACGTATATTATTCCCATATTTTTAATCGCTTTACCCTATTGAGCTTTATTATTGTTTGAAATCCACACTTATTGTTACAAAGTTTGTTGCTTTATCACACTCACAGCTTGAGTTACTTTAGTGTAGCCCCGTGTATTTAATCATCGCTTGTATCTCTGTATGTAGCTCTTAGGGCTCACTCATGTTGCAGCCTCTTGAACAAATACAAGTTCTTTATAATCTGAGACTACTCTTTTTAATGGCTTTGTTGGACAGTTTCATGTCATTCAACAATACTTTAGAATTGTAGATTGAATTCAGTAATAAATAATTAGGTTCTTCAGTAATTCAATAATGAAGATGAATAATATTATGAAAATGAATAATATTATGAAAATGAATAATATTATGAAATATGAGTGAATATTGTAGAATAAATTAGTGATTCTGCTCAGCTACAAATTAAGAACTCCTGATTTGGTGTTACATTGAACAAGCTAGGACTTGATGATCTCATATCCTAATCTCTTGTATGTTATGAATGAATCTTGAAGTATTGAAGCCTCCTAGTATCTAAATATTGAGTAATTACTGTACCTGAAAATAAGGTTAATCCGTAATGCTTATGAACAAACATTAAAATTCCTCTGTCCTGTCTGTGTTCTAATTTCGTTCAAGACAAGTAATTTCTTTGTTGAAATTGTTATACGGGATGTTTGATGAATAAAAAAATTATACTTCCTAGTAAGTACTTACTATTAATATTTGATGAAAACTTATAAAGCTGAACAGTTTTAAGCTAAACATTCATTTCCAGAAGTACAAGTGTGTCATAATTATAATAACTGTTTATATGAGTATGGATGTAAATTTCATGCATACATATCTAAATTTATGGAAAAATTCAATTGCTATCCTAGTGCCTTATCCCTTTCAAGCGTGGTGAAACTAAATATTGAACCAACTGGTTGGTAGTGTTCTGCTTACAAAGCGTGTCTATAAAGCGTACAAATCGTGACCAGGAAACAAGCGTTCTTCTCACAAATTATGACCTTAAAACATGCGTTCTTCTCACAAATTGTGACCTTAAAACATGCGTTCTTCTCACAAATTGTGACCTTAAAACATGCGTTCTTCTCACAAATCGTGACCTGAAAACGTGCGTTCTTCTCACAAATCGTGACCATGAAACATGAGTTTGGTACTGGTTAACTTGAAAATGATGTCTGATGGAGGCAAGTCTCGTTCATTTGTGCGGGTAAGAAACAAAAGAGACAAGCGTGGTAGGGACGTGCGGTTGTTCACTGGTTGTGCGTAGCTACTGTTGGATGTAGTCTTCTATGGTAGTTCCAATGCTGAGTTGTTCTCTCGTTTCGTGAAGTTATGGTAGGATCAATTTGTGTTTCAAAATTTTCTGCACACGATAGGTGATGATCGTGTTTGTTTTAACACTTAGCGTATTGGCGATCTAGCATTTGATGTTTCGATTTTAGTATCGGGGTTAAGCACGGAAGTGTTTGAACTTTTATCATGGACACCACCGCCTGTTATTTGAGTTGAGAACAGATATCAGTAACCTAAAATTTAAAGTGCAATTGCGCTCAACTAGAATGCCTATTCAAGTTCGATAATTTCATGCGTGATGTACTTCCAGAACAAATTCAACTGACGTGCACTGTTTCAGTATTGTAACCCCAAGTGCCAAGTATGAACTATCAGATGCAAATCATTGCAGTGTCTCAAGATCAGCATTTGATGTGTAAATTTGTTTGGCAGTAGATAATTGTCTTGCTTTCTGCTTTTATTTTCCCTCTGCTCAGCACTTTTTTATCGCCCGCCCGCCTCTCCTGCTACAGCGTCGTATTGTTGCTGATGCAAAACTTGTTTATTAGAATTTCCGCTAGGCCTTTGAAAGGGTGGCAGCTTAAGATAAGGTGCCAGTAGAAATTGCGGCATTAAGTTAGGAACTTTGATTTAAATATTTCTGTTATGAATCGTCCTAAATCGTTGCAAATATACGTTGAAGGTTTCACCGGAGGAAATTTTTTGTGAGAAGAATGAATTACTTTTTTTTAGACGGAGTCTGAAGTTTGACGTCTTGCACGGCTGTGGTGGTTTTAATGCAGAAATAAATCGTTTAAAATTTATATAGAATTAAATTTTCTCGATAGATTAGCGTTAGTTAAAAACATTACGAAAGTCATTCGCTTTACTCGGGTATTCCCTTCACATTGTACTGGGTTGGCCATGCCGGCTTGCGTGTTGTACATAGATGTTTATTCAGGAGATGAAAGTATTTTATCACCATGCAGAAGGGAATAGAGAGGTGCCTTATATCAACGCGAGTTTTCTTTACCTCGATATTTCAACACATGACATCATCAAGGAGCCAAATGAGCGGGTGTCGAAAAAAAGCCTCAAATACGCCTTGTCCGGTCGGTGCCATGGGGGTGAGTTAGTGCTTTGGCACTCTGACCGCAACGTGCGCCACTGGTGGCCATGGAGGGGATTTTCATAATGCTGCTGACCGACCAGTAGTAACGAACTCAATTTTCATGAATACTTGAATTAAAGCTATATAAAGACATGATCCAGTTAATTTTTGCTATTTTCAGAATTGCTCACTGCGATTGACTTTAAATTTGAGTTGAATGTTAAACTTCAGTTTCACTAATTGCGCTCAATGTGTTAACATTCGCGTCAACTGTCTGCAATCATATGCGTAGTGAGACGATATAACCTAACATGAGGCTCACGGTAGCCACCAGTTCTGCTTATCGTGATTTTGAGCAAGACATGTGGAGGTTGGTCGCATTTTTGAACAAAATGCGTCGTAAGCTAGCAGCGCAAGTCATTTTTAGCTTACACTGCCAGAAACGACGAAGATGACCTGAAAATCCGCCGGTAACAGTAAACCCAACATCCTCATTTATTTAACGAAACATTCTTCCACTGAAGTATTGTAATCGAGCATCATGATGGATTTTCTGTTCCTTAAGACCTTAACTAAAGGACCAAAGGCGAGGTAAGTGCAGCCAAATGACTAGAAGGGTTATCCCTCTAATCTCCGTTTGCTACTCCCATTTGAGTAGCTGCACGTATATGAAAACGCTGCGAGGGCCGGACTGGGGTCGAACCCGGGTCTTCATTGTCCCAGTGCACTTGGAACCCCTCTCGCTTCGGAGAGAGCAAATGTTCAACTTTCCTTCTCCGTGTGTAAGTCAAGCGTTCTCTTAACCGTATGGGTGATGGGAATTGGCGGTTGTCTCTCTTTAGACAGAGACGTGGAGAACACTTTTAATTGAACCCTTCGTTCAAATTGCTGAAGATGTTCAAGAGATTAATGTCGTTAAATGAAAACTTCTTGCAAGACTCCTCGGCGAGCATGAGAAAAAGAGTTTATATTTCAAACCTTAAAATACACGGCTTAACATTTAAATAGTAGTCTATCATGTCGAGAAGCCAAGAAAAGGTTCACGATCGCTGATATAAAGAAGTTCACAAAAATGAGTCGGCAGTATGATAGCACCTTTTGAATATTGTAATTGGATTGCAGAGTAAAAATGCAAGACGCTGTACATGTAATTTTTTAAATTTCTACATTTTGGTTCAATTTGCAGCTGGTGATGCTGTGCACAGAACTGAACGGATCGGTAGGGAACTTTTATTTTAGCTCACTGCTGGTGCAGCTATATTTCCTGTGGACGCGGGAATAATGGATGCTCACTCATGGGATTCATTGGATTAGCTTTCGTTTGAATTCCCTAACTTGAAAAATCATCACCATATTCAAAATGGAGCTTTCTTCGAACACAAATTTCTCGTAATGAAACAGCATTTTTATGAGCTTTTAATACGAATGATTAAGTAATAAAAGAGGAACGATAACATTTTAACAAAACGGCAATTGCTATCGCACGTACTTTTAGAAGTGGATCAAGAATGTGTTCAATTAGCCGGTCAAGGCTAAGCCCCTGTTACAGGACACTTTTTCATTATCTGTTGTGCCAGAGGGCTGAGGAACAGGTTCCAACTGGCGACCGAGCTCAGCAGTTCCCAATTCTACTGTTGCCAACTACTGGCGACTTAAAGTTGCACAGCTAAAAAAACACGGTGAGCCTCACCTGGCACGTTTTTATATCATTCGGAGAATTGCATCAAATGTTTTAATTTAGAATTACATAATTTCAAGCCTGATGGTATTAATAATGATCGTGGGAATAACAACGGAAGTTTTATACCCAACGGATTGAGATGTTGAACATGCTTCTCTCAGTATCCTCGGTTGTGCGTGTTCTGCCCATCTCATTCGAGCAGCCGTGTACCACTTGCCTCTTAGGCTATGGTTTTTCTACCATCTACTTAGGAGATGTGTACGACAAACTCATTTTGAATAAAATCAATATGATGCATTACAACAGTTTACTTTCGATGTATCGATTCCAATATCCAACGCTCTGGTTATTGCTGTAGGAGTTTGTAATGAGAATTAGCCGATATTTATTGAGCTGTAATATAAGGAGATATAACCTAACGAAATAAATCGAAATTATACTCTTTAACCGTATCTTAGATACTCATTTTTATTAATATTTCAAATCAGTGGATAAATTTTCTGTGAACACCCTGTGTAAGGACTTATTAAGGCAGCAATATGAGAACCTATGAAGACATTTCTGAGAACCAATATCTTGACTTTCAACTGTTTTGCCAGTAAGCTTTTTTTCCCCTTATTGGTAAGTGGTCGAGAAGACATGTCTGATCTGTCACACACTTGATTCATGGTTGACTGCTCCTGGCTGCAGGTTATTATGCATCATCCAATTTTCGGCAGGGAATAGAGGAACTTGCCTAGATCTTTTTTTGTCGCTGCTTATTGACATGTCTGATAAGAACAACGCAACTTCTATTCGCCCAAGCGAATAGAAGCAGCTAGCTGGCGGTAAAAGACCTGTTCTTTGGAGCCTAAAAACTGCGTGTGTCTCCGCTGAATAAAAACTACTTACGACATGTGTTTTTAGTAGTCTAAGTACCACCAGCAACGATTGTTGCCAATGCATAAAAAACCCATAGACCATGTTTTCTCGTAGTCTTAATACGGCCAAACGCATGTGTTCTCCGTGAGATAAAAAATTACTTACAACGTGTGTTCTCCGTAGTCTAAATACCGCCATGAATTGTATTTTCCGGGAAGTAAAAAATGCTTAGACCATGTTTTCTCGTAGTCTAAAGCGGCCCATAGACGATCAATATAATGGTCAATATCATTGACTCAATATATTGATGAAATTTTTTTTGCCCACTGTAAATTAATTGACGGTCGTCAATCAAGCCCACAGACGATCAATTAAATTGTCAATATTCGTTATTGTCAATTATATTGACAATAAAATTGATCGTCTTTGGGCCGCTTTAGTACCGCCAAAAAAGGTGAGTTGCATGACAACTCTCATAGGATTGAAGGAAGGTGTGAGGCTGGGCCGAGCAACATCGGAGCTGCGTCCAGTAATTAGAAACCAAGGCGCATTCTCGGTTCCTTCAACCCTTGCGAGCTGTGAGTTTCTTACTTATGACGTTTAGAGGAATGAAGATGCCACTGCAAGTTTTCAGGTTTCTAAGCTGTTGAATGCCGATAGATTGAAAAATTAAATACTGTCGGCACAACACTGAGCAGGAAATGAGCCCTTGTGTGGAACTGGAGGACATTGTCTGAACAGGTGAGCAAGCGAAGCATTACGAAATGAAATGTAAAAAGCATGCAGTTTAAAGCACAAGGGAATCTGAACTACATATATGTACTTTCGGCTTATAAAAATATATTACATTCAAAAATACACTCGGGATAATAAACTGCAGTTGGACAAACCTAATATAGTACATTGTGGCCTGAATTAAAAATGATGATTAAGTGAGAGATCAACTTGGCTTACGTGCAGAACACGATACCAAATGCAGAGAGAAAATTGACCTACTCTCTAGGGGGTCAATGATTGATTGGTTATCGTAGATTGACACGCGAAAGCTGCAGAAGTAAAGGTCAAATGACACTCGAGTCAGCTCTCAGTTCCGAGCTCTAGTGTACCTCTATCTGAGCCACGACCCGATAACGCTAACCCTGGACATGGAAGCTGCAGTGCCTCATGACCTTACTCCCACTCACGCTAAAAGAAACGAGGTAGTGACAAACCAGTCTTTTTTTCGTCGACTGTGGCACAATGGTGACGTCATGGCATCGAACCAATGGCAGCACTCAGATTGCATCTGGCAACACAGCTAGCCTGAAATCTGGCACCACTATTGGCCTCACGGCATATGTCGCTATGGTGATGTCATCCATTGTATTCGAGATGAAGCCTTTCTATTGGTTTGCGGAACAAGTGGAGGTGTTATTTTTCTGACAGATATAGCCTTACCTTGTTTCCTCTACCGTGACTCTCACTCACGTAGATAACTACATCCGAGCGTAAGGGTTGATGACCTGGTCATAAAGGTCAGTGCATGCATCATCTGCTCTACAATGCCACGTGCATATGCAGGTTGATGACTGGGAGTAGAGTCATGGTGAGTAGAGTGTTACTCTGTGAGTGACTAGGAGTTAAGTGCCATTCTCGAGTCTTTTCCTACAGTTTTCTTAATTATCCTTTTGCAGTACCGGAATAAGTAATGGTGCTGATTTCTAAAATCGCACTTTCAGTGTATCCGATCAGACGTACGACTCTAGAAAGGAAACATGAAAAGGGACATCTTCATCGATCTCTCGACCACATTTGTACGGTCGTGTTGTAGAAATGTTTTTTCAGCTCCTCAACATAAGGGAAGAGAAAATGAGCGAGTGCGATGCAATTTCAAGAATTAGAAAACTTTTTCCTTTAACTTCTTCAACCCATTTTCTCCGTTTTTTATAATCAGCAGAGGAGTTGGT
The DNA here is from genome assembly GCA_030386875.1 of Morinoia aosen. NCBI lineage: Eukaryota > Metazoa > Arthropoda > Malacostraca > Amphipoda > Talitridae > Morinoia > Morinoia aosen. The sequence goes on from CM059568.1 coordinate 55,108,746, forward strand.
GTGAAAATATCATAGCTGCTGGAGTGGGAACTCATCGCGAGTTTTGTTTGTTCATGTGATTTCCATCTTCGTGCCACGAACTTTATTGATGATTTGTCACTTTTTTTTACCAAAGCTTTCACCCAAACCCTATTGGCATTACTCCAAACTTCGAACTTTTGACTCTACTCGAGCTCTGTCACAGTCATACAAAACTAATACAGGTCCTTCAGATGTGACTCAGTCACACAGAACTAACACATGACCTTCAGATGTGACTCAGTCACACAGAACTAACACATGACCTTCAGATGTAACTCAGTCACACAGAACTAACACATGACCTTCAGATGTGACTCAGTCACACAGGACTAACACATGACCGTCAGATGTGACTCAGTCACACAGAACTAACACATGACCTTCAGATGTAACTCAGTCACACAGAACTAACACATGACCGTCAGATGTGACTCAGTCATACAGAACTAACACATGACCGTCAGATGTGACTCAGTCACACAGGACTAACACATGACCGTCAGATGTGACTCAGTCACACAGAACTAACACATGACCGTCAGATGTGACTCAGTCACACAGAACTAACACATGACCTTCAGATGTAACTCAGTCACACAGAACTAACACATGACCTTCAGATGTAACTCAGTCACACAGGACTAACACATGACCGTCAGATGTGACTCAGTCATACAGAACTAACACATGACCGTCAGATGTGACTCAGTCACACAGGACTAACACATGACCGTCAGATGTGACTCAGTCACACAGAACTAACACATGACCTTCAGATGTAACTCAGTCACACAGAACTAACACATGACCTTCAGATGTAACTCAGTCACACAGAACTAACACATGACCTTCAGATGTGACTCAGTCACACAGGACTAACACATGACCGTCAGATGTGACTCAGTCACACAGAACTAACACATGACCGTCAGATGTGACTCAGTCACACAGAACTAACACATGACCGTCAGATGTGACTCAGTCACACAGGACTAACACATGACCGTCAGATGTGACTCAGTCACACAGAACTAACACATGACCGTCAGATGTAACTCAGTCACACAGAACTAACACATGACCGTCAGATGTGACTCAGTCACACAGAACTAACACATGACCGTCAGATGTGACTCAGTCACACAGGACTAACACATGACCTTCAGATGTGACTCAGTCACACAGGACTAACACATGACCTTCAGATGTGACTCAGTCACACAGAACTAACACATGACCTTCAGATGTGACTCAGTCACACAGGACTAACACATGACCTTCAGATGTGACTCAGTCACACAGGACTAACACATGACCGTCAGGTGTGACTGAATCACACAGACCTAATCACGAACCATCATATGAGTCCCACAGTACTAGCTCAGCTCCTCCAGGTTTGACTCAGTCATCGTCAGTCACACAGGTCTGACGTTGTTGTCATTGTTAGTGAAGTAGCGTTGGCAAGCTCGAAATTGCAATTTGTAATTTATCATCTAATAACATTATGCAATAAATCAATTTTTACAATATTATCGACCTTTGCGCATTTCGTGTCATTAGCATGAACTAGACCGTATAATGATGTTCTGAAACACAGCAGATCTTCCAATGCAATCCATTGTGCTTGTATGTTCATATTTCAAGCACTCGTGCGCCTATTTTACAACAGTACAGCATTCAAATACGTACTATTACTTTCCTATCCAAAGACGATGAATTTTTCGAATTTAAATATACTTTGGCTCAAACAATGCTGAGCAACTTCACAAACCTTGTGCTGAAAATGTGAAGGACCCATCCAGGGAATTGATGACAACGAAAAAATTGACATTGAAAATCAACGAGCGACCAATTTCTTCATTCTGACTGATACCTTCGCTTACTGGTTACTTGTTTTAATTCCGTCTCATTAAAAAAAATTCAAATTCCAGCATTTTTTGTTAAGTGTTGGCGCTCTAAACTTGCCGACTGTAGTTTAATGCTAACTATTGTATTTTTACATTTTATCAATTCTAGTGATTTCTGTTGTACGGTGAGGCTCAATACTTGCCATATATTACAGGAAGAAACTTCACAAATTTATTGTGATATTGCTTCTTCATCATAAGGAGATTAGTTTTTTACTTATTCTAATTTTTTTTTTAAATAAATTTCCTGTGCTTTGTTTGAAGTCCAATTTATCTTGATCATTAAAAATAAATTCTATTAAAAATTCCCTCGCTCGATGAATTTCGTGAAAAAAATGAAAACTGCACCCTTTTTTTCAAAGGCGGGATTCCACAATCACCATTTATCAACACCCATATTATTTGAAACACCAAGGATAGGGGAAGGAACTCGTGTTCTAGTAGGGATAATAACTAACCATTTCCATATTTGCATCAAGCTTAAATAACATTTGTAGCACCGAAACTCATCTTGCCTGAGTAGTGCAGCAGCGAGATCAAGATTTGTTTTTACGAGCCTTGGTTATCTACAAGCAGGTTGGTAATTATTGGCTGGGTGGGGCAATCTATGCTGAAGTTATAGAAAAAATCACTGACAGTATCATACGAACAACGCTAAGCGTTTGGTTGTGCTTTGTATGTACTCAAATGAAGCAAATAAAAGCACACTTCTACGCACGGATGAAAACGAATTTTATCAAGTAAATAATTATTTTTTATTACAGAATCCCTCAGTCAACATCTATTTCGAACAACACTTTTACGAACTCATGAAAATGGGTTTTATTGAGTAAGCAATTACAATTCGTAACATAACCCATAAGTCCACATCTATTTCGAATAAATGAAGAGAGAGCTTGAAGGTAACACCAAGACACCGAGATAATTTGCGTGTACGCGAGTCGAGCTCCTCTCATAAGTTGTGAACCTCACCAGTGACAGGCCATTGTACAGTACGTGTTAGGCTGCTAATAGGAAAGTTCCAACAATTTATTTAACCACAAGCGATACAGCAGTGGATTATTTCTTAAGTCTAGTATAACTGATTTGTCTGAATATAGCTACTAGTGGGTCCAAAAAGTCCGAAAAGTGAAAGTAAAATGACACCAAACATAAAATATTAGAGTTGCAGAAATAATATAAAGTTAATTAACGCAGGTACAGGCTTCAATGGGAGCTATTTTTATGCACGTTCTGTGTTAGAAATACGGACATGTTTCCAGTTATCAACATGTTTTGGGTTATCATAAAGCTTGAGAATTCTAGTTACATTAATATTTTTTGAAGGAAAATATCATAACCAGAGGAATGCAATTGGCGGTCTCTTTATCGAAGTAGATCGTGAAGCCATCTGAGTGATTTATCAATATGTATATTTGTGCTCAACACTTTGCATGGACGTTTTAGTTTGAATATCAGCTCATTTTCCTCTCTGTACAACAAGTTAAAGGGGAGAATTAAAAAAATATCCTTTTGTATAAGATTTTGTAACAAGTATACGGCCATGTTGTATGCCAGTGATGGGAGATACATGTGTCCCAGGGCCGCGTTATCTATTGGACGAACGAGTCTTCGTATGAAACCCGTCTGAGTGCCAAAAAAGGGGTCAAAAGAAAATTCAAGTCTCTGACTGGATTAGCTGTGAGAAGAAAAAAAGAGGAGGAAAACAAGTTATGAAAAGAGGACCCAAAACAACTACTAATACTAAAATACTCATATTACACCATACCCAAAATTGTATACTGCCAGTTTCTAGTCCTAGTCTGGGTTACTTCTATTACCTACCTGGTCCAATACACTGAGTGCTAAAGATTTGTCAATATTTTTCACCGGTGACGTGGGTGAAGTCGATGCCGTGTTAGAAATAGCATGGTGTACAACCTAAACCACCTCATTCAAACGGTAGATCTGATCAGTCTAAAGCATCAATAGTAAAGCTGCTCGCTTACATTGCACGACGCTTCAGAAAATGCATTAGGAATCATAAAGAAGAACCAAGATTTAAAAGGAGTTTCTTCGTACATATTGTCTAGGTGCCATCGAAAAGATTTTAAATGTTTTATATCTACGTGGAATTGGGAATTTCCTTTCTGTTTTCATCAAGTTTCTCCGAAAGACCTCGAGTGTTTATTGTACCATCCTCCATAATTGCTTATGGGTTTGAATTTCTGGCTCCATTAACTCATAAAACACAACTTGGCACACTTCAAAACTCTCTCGCGAGGAAAGTCGCTCACGTCGAGAAAGTTTCTTTGTCAAAGGACAATTCTGAATGTACATGGCATTGAACCTTATTGAAACTGATTATAAAAGCAAAGGACTATAACCTCAGTACAATTAAAAATAACCTAAATTTGCAGTCGTTAGAAAACAATAACGCAGCTGCAACTGCATTGAAGGTCACTAATTTATCCGCAGGGATGGCCACCAACGCAGCAATGCACCCTCCAAAGATCATGCTTTATAAGCGCCAGTTTTTGTACTGGACGCAGCAACTCAGCGCCTCAGTTGATTACAAAACTCCGAATCGCGTGGGTTGTTCCGCTCCAAGCTTACGGTCGGGTGAGTGTCATAGGTTGTTTTCTGACCTTAGCAATACTCGTAGCCAAATAAGTGAGACATGTAGAGTAATACTTTGCCCCTCAATCAGACTTTTTTGCGGAGGTGAATTAGTTATTACAGTAAATGACTAGGTTGGAAATAGTTAGAAAATGTTTTCAAACAATACGCTTGTGCTTTGATTAATACATCCAAGCCGCAGAGTATTGCACTTCTGAACGCAATATTTATTCCGTTTCTTCTTACTAAGTACTGATACTTATAATGATCAATGCAAACTCTTGAAACATTTGTATAAGTAAATGTAGGAAAAATCACGGCTAGCAAGTGGTGGCAGAGACTAGGAGTGTTTATAGGGTACTTTTAAACAACTAGGGAAAGAAAAACATTTTGCAAGATCTTTGCTCTTGCTAACTGAAAGGAAAACTCTAAACTCGTAGTTTCTCGCAGCTATTCATCTTGACGTACACCAAAATTTTGTAATCTGTAGAAATAAAAATTTTCGGGTCTTATCAATCAGAAGGAAGTGCAAAATTAAAAAAAAAGACTTATTCATTACTGAATTACGCATTTAAATTACCGCATTAGAATAGGCGTTCTACAGAGCACTTATCCAAATTACTTATCAGTGAACTTATCGAATACATAATAATTGAACAAAAGATTCAACGAGAAACTTGGTTCATAATTTTTGTTCACGCATACATATGAGCTACTCTATTATTTAGGTTACTTATCATGCGTGGGTCTTATTGCTGAATGTGAAGTGCCTGTCACTGATGATGATGATGAACAGGTGATATCAATAGTTTATTCTTTACGAATATTTATCCAATTATTCCTCAACCCATTTGGAAAGGTTCCTGTCATACGTCACTCAATCTTTCGTCATTGAGTATGTATTTCAATTTTTCGCACTTCGTGCTTTCCAGCGAAAAGTTATTCGAAAATGGAAAAAAATCGTTTTTCTGGTGCCTCATTTTGACATTTCGTGCGTTGATAAAATTCGGTTTTATACCATTATCGTACCCATTTTTATGTGTGAGACTTGTTTTCATCTATTCTGGCCTTCCACTCTAACAAAAACAGAAACATCTTCTAAAGTTTAGCGAACATGTTCATAACTCTAACTGCAAACCGAGAGCTACAAGTCCTTCAAAGCGAGCTCTGCCGCAAGACACACTGACTCCCTCTTGTTTGTGTTAACATGTTGACTGAGATGGATTAAACTGGAATTAAATATTTAAATCAAATTTAAAGTCAAAAGTTGTTAGCTATTTTATGAATACCTACCAAACATTAACTGGTCCATTCAATACGATTAATTTTAAAAGATTGTTAGAATTTTTCAAACGACCCATCGATGGGGTAGTTTTGGAAGCAACCTGTTTAAATTGTTTACCTTCTGTTATATAAATCTCGGTGCAGTTATTTGGTACAGCCTCTATCGTTCTTTTAAAATGTTTACTTTTGAGTGCCATTTGACGGCGTAGCTCAATCAAATCTGTGTTCAAGGCATGGTGACATGTAATGTCACTGTCGTCTTGCTTGATTTGATCAACAACTTCCATGCCTGTTGACCGAGAAAAGTGAGATTTACCCTTCTAGCTTTTACTGCTCAAAGTGACTAGGCAGTTTTGTAAGGACGGACTCAACTCATGCTGAAATTTTTAGAAGATGCTTGACCTTTGTTAGTCAGGCTTTGCATTTAATTTTTAAGAGAAAATGCTCTTAGAAATTGTTCGAGGCATAATTTTCTGCAGGACTTCAAGCTGATAATTTATCACTTTCTCAGTGTTCGAGCGTGTCAAGAATGTGTAGCTCTAGCTTCTGGTAAAATTATTATCGGCAATTTTCTCCACAGAACTTTCGTTTGTAATTTTAAGTATTCTGTACGTAGCACATTTTGTTCAACGATGTTAAATTCGTTTGAGACGTTACTTCATTCATTTAAATCAATAAGAAAGTTAACTGATTACTGGTAACACTACTAAATGATTGCTGATAAAGCAACGTTTCAGTTGTGTGCTTTAAAAGTTGCTCTCATAAATTTATCTGGATTCCTTCAACTCTCTCTCCGATTGATTTAAAATTTAGAGTTCTCATTTTGTACGTACACGTGATAAATGTTGAGCTTATCGAGGCTATAACGAAAACAAGTTTCCTCGTCTGTCCTAACCTCCCAGTTCATAGTTTCTTCAGGTTTTTATTCATTCCAATCATTGTATTATAAAATCAAAAATAAACTTCAGGTTTTTATTCATTCCAATCATTGTATTATAAAATCAAAAATAAACTTCAGGTTTTTATTCATTCCAATCATTGTATTATAAAATCAAAAATAAACTTCAGGTTTTTATGCATTCCAATCATTGTATTATAAAATCAAAAATAAACTTCAGGTTTTTATTCATTCCAATCATTGTATTATAAAATCAAAAATAAACTTCAGGTTTTTATTCATACCAATCATTGTATTATAAAATCAAAAATTCAATAAATGAGCGCATGTGGTTACGTGCTGAGCGCTACAGGCAAAGCTTTTATCACTGCATTGTAAAATCAATAAATTGATTTAACATTGATTTGCCTTTGAGTTCAATAAATTGATTATTGTATTACGAAACTAGAAATTTTACGACGTTGCTGATATTGGAAAATCGAGGATTCGATAATCATACTCGGAATTGAAAATTTTACCCACACCTGATCGAAAAATCTTGGAGCGTTATTATCAAATGCAGCACTCGGCTGCTGATATTGGAAAATCGAAAATTTAATAATCGTATTCGGAATATGAAATTTCTCCCACACCTGATTGAAAAATCTGGCAGCGTTATGATCAAATGTAGCAAGTTTTGACTTCTGGCTTTTGTGCCTAAGAAGAGGAACTCTGTAATCAACCAGGTAGTTGTCCTTGGCTGAACTGTGTCTCCAGCAGCAAGTCCAGAGGCATATTTAGCCTCAGGTGCACGCTGGTGTAGGCTGATGGCTTCTCCATCTGGGCTTGCCAGATTGGCGTTAGTCCATAAAAAGTCCTAAAGTTCGCGCTTTTTCCAAATGAAATTTACCATTAGAGTACTCTGCAATTGGTAGCCTTGCTGGGTTGCCGCCAGATGTCGAGTGTTCAAGTAGCCCCGAGAAAAAAGCCAATCAGGTAACTCTGAATACACCTATCATGCCATAACTTATACTGCAGGCATGCAACGCGCTCATCAATGAATAAATTATTCGCTCAACTTCTACTAAAGAGGCTAATATTCTTTATTATTCATTTTATTGCTTTTCAGTTCTCTAATTCATTAAGATTGGCACGAAAATACTTGCGGAAAGAGTACTGTTGACTACCGATATCAGTCTCCACTGCTTCCAATTTCTTGTTAGACGTGCATTCTTAATGTATACCATATATCCAACCTGGTTTTACCTCCTCGTTAAATAATTTTTTACTTTTTATGGATATTTATGAATAATACGCTAGTTAATAACAACTTGTGTTAATTTAACAATATGGACCAAGTGAGGGAAGTATATGGGAAGTGAGGGAGGTGTGTGGGAAGTGAGGGAGGTATCTGGGAAGTGAGGGAAGTGTATGGTGCACATGTCTTCGAATATGTCCACGAATGGTAATTAATTCCACATAGTTCCTCATCACGTTACTTTCTAATCAGGCATCGCGCCTCTTTGTAAGACGCTCTTTAAGAACATACTGATACTGTTCCTACAACCCTTGAAAAATACCAGACTTACATGAGCTTTAGTAGTGCTCATAATTTAAAAATATCACGTAGTTCGACCATTTCGACGTTGAGTGTGGTAGACCAGCCCACCTAGAATGCATTATCCGATCATTAGTGATTTGATATGACTTGCTAATATCGTCACGTCCTCGTAACCGCTCACACGTAGCTCAGACTGACAAAAAATACTGGGAAGTTTGTTGACATCTATGCGTGATAATGGAAATGACTCCAGGGGATCACGCTTCCCCACACATCCACATTACTCTTATTTCCATTATCTTGTTTATTTTTGTTTCACGTTCGTTGCCTATAATCTGATGATTTTTAAAATTTCTTTTCGTTTCCTCTGAAAACCAAATTTATAAACGCTTTTGCTTTATCTTTTGCTTGATTATTTAATTCTAATAATTCAAGCTGAGAAGTGGGCTCATGAGTGACCAGTAGCTAACATGATTATTATGCACAACTTCCCATGATGCGCTTCAAGTGAGGTTTTTGAATACGCAAATTATATAAAAAAAAAACCATCGTGTCTGGTTTGAGCTGTAAATGGATTTTCCGAGAACGTAAGTGAACGACCATGACCAGTTTGCTTGTGCAGTTTGTGTTTGCGTAAACGCTGCACTGGTCTCCAGTGAACGCTATTTGCCTTTGAGTTACACTGAGCTCTATCTGCGTGCACCCGTACAGTGGATACAGTCTAAAGAAACGTGTGCATGCAGTACTCTCTGTAGGTATACGTTCTTACAGAGAATAAAGCAGCATCGTTTGCTGTTTACTGCAATCCGTGCTAACAAGAGTGTTCAAAAAATAAAACTGAGTAAGATGTGATTTGGATACCATAGCTCTTTATTTATGAGCAGGTTTCTTTTGTTTCCTTTGGCCCCGGAATTCCAAAAATTCGATTGAAACGAAAATAGCCCTTGCATTTTTCTGAGGGATCCTATAAGTATCAAAATATGTAACTTAAAATGTACCTTTAATAAGCGACTAAGCTTTTTACGCTGTGGACAATGAAATATTTTTAGTTTTTGAGTTTGTGACACTTTTGCCGATTGAGTCGGCCTACTTTTTAGTGCAGACTATCATTTTATATGTACTAACGACGTCCCTGTGTCTCTCTCTCTCTTGTCCACGTGAGCATGCGCGTCAGGCCGGGATGTCTATTTTAATTTTATGTCTATTTAGAATCATTTAACAGACGCTTTAGAAAAAATGAAATTATCTTAAAAGTTATGTGTAACTGTTGATTAACGTCCACTCTGGTAAATGGTCCAGGAACTTTGATATGCAAGTCTATATAAACATGTGAGGCTCGCTATCCATGCTGCCTCTTTTGTAAGTCGACACTCATAAACTGGTCTCGAAATTCATTATAGGTGACGCTCCATCTTATGAATACTTAAACTCAGGCTACGTTGTGTGCTGTGCAATTTTTCCATGACCGCCAATATCGTTTATATCTTCAAATGAATATTAATTTAATTTCTAAAAATTATGATAAAAAATTTACGAGCATGCACTATAGGTTCCTCAGTAGGTAGTAGTATCATTTTGAGGGTTGAGGTGGCGTCCTGATTGAGGAATGAGAGAAGTAGTCGGAGAGAGTAAAAATTACTCGTTTTTATTGTGCCTTTGTGGTGGTTTCTCTCACGTGCTCCTGCATGAAGAGTACTTCAGTCTAAATAAAGGAGAGACATTAGGTTTATTTTTGTGTATGACAGCACATTATTAATTATAAATTACTGTAACATCTTAATTTCGTTGTGAGTCTACTTGATATTAGACTCTGTGAATCGAATTAAAAATTGTGACGTTGGCGTCACAGGCTGTGAAAAATCTTGATCAGCCATGCAGTTAATATCAGTGTGTCAAGAAAAGACAGCCGGCACCTTTAACGAATTCGGTGTCGCAAGTTCCTAAGCTCATATTTCATTGTAAGTGCGCCCTAACGAGAGCATTTTCCATCATTACGTCACTGGTTTACGTCCATTTCTGTTTTTTATCACATGTATTTGCTGTACATGCATGCGATATCAAACTTAGAATAACCTTACAAAGAGAATGCATTTTTTATATTTTTTTCCCAATCATTTGTTCGATAATTGACATGAGTATTACAATACCCATAACTGAGGATCTTTACGTTCAGGCATATTAAATTCCAATGATGTTTTTTTGTATCGTCTTTATTAGAAATTAACTATTTATTTATTTTTTTCTTTATTTTCCCGTGAGAGTGTGTCAAATTATAGCCCCAAAATAAAATTGAGGAGTATTGCACTTTTGTGGTCAGAAGACTCGTGTTGTCTGCATTTCAACATGGACTGAATTGACGTTACACCGTCCCGGCTGCAAGATCGAATTAACGTACTTTACATTTTGCATTATATTTTTCTCTCTCAATTTCTCTGATCATCTGATGGTAAGTGCATCAGGATCGCGCATTCTAAATAGTACCTGCATTTTGAACAGAACTTCTTGTTGCTGCTGTGTTTTTTATTTCGATGTTTTGAGAAAATCAGTACATTTTATTTTATGATAAGTACTGCGTAAGAGCATGTCATCAATTTTACCATGCATAGTTAGTCTCATTATGCAATATATGTCTACCTTATAATTATCATCATCTTCCTCTTGGTATAAATCTACATAAAGTTTATGACTCACACAAATAAGATGAAAACAGTCACAAATCATCGTCCTAAAATATGACAGTTGTCGCTAGAAAAAGAGGTTTCTCGAAAACTAACGCCGTAGGCTCCTACAGCAAATATAAGTCGATAACGAAAGATTGCTGAAAAAATAAGTACAAGCGTGAATATTCTTCCATTTCGATGTCGAATTTCGTAGTTAAGTTAGATTTTATTTACCTTATTGCCCACCAAACCTTCATCGTTTCCGATTCCAAATCTTTATTTGGGGAAGATTTTATTTGCTTTAAGTCCTCAACGCAAACTTACCCACGTTGACCACCACCAACTTCCCTTCTGTTTACCTGAAAACTGCCTGCGTCTCGCATCCGTTGCTGCAACCTTGTGAAAACACGGTGATGAGGCGCATTCGTATTAGGAAACCGCTCTTCGTACAACCTAGCAGCCTATCTTGCGTTGTCATTCGCCGTACTCTATGGCTTACGCACATCTGTCTCTTCAGAATGCGCTAAGCTATTCGTTTTGTTTGAGTTGTACGTTCACTGATAGCACCGTTGGAAATTGATAGCAGTCAATCATTGAAGTGAGTGAATGTTGCCATAATTTTGGGATCTAAGAGAATGCAGACAGTAAAACTTTGCCTCTAGATCTACAACCTATACTACGATTTCCCAGAAACCTACGATTGGATATCTAGAAAGCGATAAATAATTGCATTTTTTCTTATTTATAAATTCGTTGTTTAGATTTGTGTACACGTGTACTGTTAAATCTGGCACCAATAATTTTCGAATATATCATAAATATAGAGACAGTACTCCTTTTATGAGAGATTTAAAATTCTTCTTGGTTGCTGGGCTACCGTTTGATTTCCTGTCAAAAACACAACTATTAAACATTGACGCTTCCCAAAACGTAATCACCATTTTTGGAAAAGCTCCTATTCAGCTGAGCAAAGTTGCAGCTCATTTGAATGTCGAATGTGGGCAAAGCGAGATATAAAGGCCACTTTGTCAGCATGGATATTGCGTTTTCTGAACATGGATTTTTTTTGATAATGATATTATTGTTGCAGACTCGAGCAACATTTACTGACTTCAAAAAGACTTGACAAACCTTAAAACGTTTGACAAGTGCCGAAAAATCTTGCTAAAAATAATGAAAATTTTGTTAATGTCGAAAATGTTCGAAAACTATCGAAAAATTCTAAAAAAAATGTTGCAGAGTTTAAGAAATATTGAAAAGTTTCTTGAAAAGTTTTACACGTTTCAAAAAGATAAATTTACGGTGAAAAGTTTTAAAAATGCTAAAATAAATTTACAGACATCAAAACAGTTTCAAAAACGGTAGAAATTTTTCACGTATGTTGAAAACGTTTGAAGGATGAGTTCAAATTGGCATTCACATTCTGCCACGAAGTTTGCCGTCCAGCCCAACAACCGCCACCAGCGAGATGTTAAATTAATAGCGAGTGACTTGACCGCGCGCGTAAGGTGGCCGTGGCTGAAATGGGTTGCTGAAGCCGTGCTGCAGTACGCACGCGGCCGTATGAACTTCACTTTCACTCGCCGCGTACTCGCACACCGACGATGATATGCCATTATGCCTCCAGTGGCCTAGCAGAGGTTGACGTCTGCGAAAACATTGCGAAATGTGTGTACTCCGTCCAGTAAATTGTGATTTTTGCGATTTCATGTCCTAATAAGTACGATATCAATTGAAGTAAAATTCTACCTTGTACGACAAAATGCATATTAAACGTGTCTATTTTACTTTTCATTTCATTTAAAACGTGTTTAAAAATAACTCCCTAGTTTAGATTTTAGATTTCTTTTCATTTTGAGTCTTTTGATCGCTCACTTTTGATCACTTTTGAAGTAAGTGCTTCAAATTGTTTGTTCATGACAAAGCGATTGACTGAGGGTCTCTGTCTCCTATCACGACAAAACCGGCGCATCCCATCGCTCATTTTATTGCTCCTAAAATATCACCGCTGATACAATAAAGCCTACGCGATAATAATTGTGCGATATACACGCGTTGATTTTTAGTTGTAGCTGAACGTATTTATTTTTCATTTTCAGTATTCAAACGCATCAAAATGAGCCTATCACGCAATAGTTTGGCAGCAACCGCTGTCGTGGTCCTTCATCTGCTCTCAGCAGCACAAGGGCAGATCATCCCAGAATTCCTCAGTTTTGGATACTGTCCAGAAACCGTCCCTATGGAAAACCTCGACTTGAACAAAGTAAGTATGATAAATTAATTCTTTGTCAATCATCTCATGCAAACAACCTTATTAAACTTGTCGCCTGCCGGCTTCACGAAGTACGTTGCTGTTTTGGTCAATCTTGAAGTTAAGAATCAACTTTCCAGCGTAGGGATCTGTGCTCCAAACGTGTCGCCCAACTTTTACCTATCGAGGAATCTGATGTCTGTTCTGATTTTCGTTATTTCCATAAAAATTTTGAGACTCAAGGTTTCACTGCATGGATCGTTGAGGTTGACTACCGTGAACACTTACCAAAGGTGCTGTCTGGACTGAGCGGCCGCTTCGCTGATAAAAACTCAAGGACTGACAATTAAAAGTCAATATTGATAAATTTATTCAAATTTGCATGGCTTTAAGAACACATTTATGGAGCTTAAGTCTTCTTGCTACTCATTTACTATGAAGTAGCAAAATATATTTTGAAAATTACTTTATGATGTTTTGCAACTTCATTCACAATTTGTTCTTTTACGATTCTATTAAGTGCGTGCTTAATTTCTACACACATTGCATGTAATCCACTTTATCTATGAAATAAAAAATAATTAATTTATCCCTTTTTAATGCCATATCATCAAACTTATTGCGCTTGAGAATTTTTTCACAGCTGGTTAACCATGTTGTCTACATTTTCTCTGTTTTATGTCTTTATTGAAGTTTGCTCGATAATCTTGGAGCTTTTTTCTCGCTACGAATGGAGCTTTGAGAGTTACGTATCCATGGGAGGCATATTTTCATCCACTTTTCCTTGCCTTGTGTCACAATATCCGGACGAACAGACTTCGTCCTGTTAGCACCAATGATAAAATCCGGACGAGCAGACTACATCCTGGTTGCACCAATAATATAATTTGGACGAGTTGCCTACGTCCCAGTAGTACCAATAATATGATCCATCTCAGCCATCATAGGTCAAGTCTAACGCTGGGGCTGTTTGGAAAATTTCAAACGATAGGTCGACCTAACCGTGGATCGATTGAACCATCTTAACGTGAATCCCTGAAGTTATGAGTCGATCATATCATGGATGGGTTAGTCTAATCATGGATCGATGATCAAATCATGGGTCGATCAGATCATTGACCGATCAAATTGTGGGTCGATCAAATCATAGACCATCTAAATTTACGCAACTGTAGACCTGTATGCAACTGAAGTATGATAATATACTGAAACCCACTCTTTTTGGGGCCTAACACATGTAACTACTATCCGTGTGATTTCAACTGTAAATGTGAGAGCGTTTTCTCAACATTTAAATCTCAGTGATACAATGAAATGGAAATCAGAGAATTTAATGTTTTCACATCCTTAATGATACCTTTTATAAAAAAATCAATTTCTAACCCTTTCTCCCAGTATTTTGTCACAACTGTATTTCATCAGCCCTCGCTTTTCTAAAGAAAAAGAGTCCCAAGATAGACGAACAACATATCAGCTTATTTTAATTAAAAGCTTGCTCGCAAAATATTCAAATTTTTGGGGTACAGGCAGTAACGCTTGTCGAGGAGAATAATAAAATCATTAGATGTAATTTATTTTTTCCATTCGGAAACATGTGATGCATCTTAGACGCATCAAGACACAACGCAACCTTTCATTTTCTGGGGGAAGTTTGTTAATTTTGTGGCCCATGGAACGCTCGTAAGACCGTGGAGAACAGAATTCATCATTTAGATGGAATTTTAAATTTTCCAGTTCTCGGGGACATGGTTCACCATCGAGAGGATCCCCAACCAGTACGTGACCACAGCCTCCTGCGTCTACACCAACTACACCGTAGATGGTAGGTTGTGCCTGGTCTGCTACGCTGATTTGTTCTTTTGTTAGGCTTTTCTTGCGGTAAGTTTTGAATGAGTTGTCACTGCGTACTATGAGCCATTCTTTTATAAGGCTTTTCCTGCTATAAGTTGTCACATGCGTCCCATGAACCGTTCTTTGATCAGGCTTTTCTTGCGGTGAGTCTTCAATGGGAAGTTATTCTTGTCATAACTCTGATGTATTAACGAACATGAGTGAACCAAAAACTACATTGCTTAAGAGTGCCACCCTGTCGAACTTTCATGTATTTTTCTGTCAGTTATAGACCAACTACTGCACTCTTTAGCACGTAAATGTGAAGAATAGTGATGAGTGGCAGCTACAACTACCGCAAGTTTTCAGAAACCTCCCAGTCATTTAAACGTTCTGAGATTGTCATACCGTAGTTGAGCCTAGTGACAGACTTGAGAACCTGCGAACTGAAATTTCCATTGCTTGTAGCCATTATACAACAGCGCTGACCCGCATGTCGCTGGTGACCTTGCGCGCTGAAGGGTGGCTTGAAAGCTCACCTTTGCGTGTGTTCACACGGCGTGTGCAAGAAGCTCCTTGGCTGTTTTTTAGCCGGTCGTTTTACTGCTTTTTGCCTCAGCTTCGAGAGTCTCAATCTACTGCTGCTGCTGCTCAAAGTGGCCAGCTAGTCAGCACGCTCTAATGGGGAGAATATTTAGGCTATCGCTTAGAAGCAGGCCAGCGTAGAAGAAAACAGGCATCATGTGATCGATAAAAAGTTCGACCGTTAATTTCATGTAAGAAGGAGCCACAGTTCGGAGTAGCAGAATTCACCATTCTGCTGCGGGCGAGATTTTAAAATCATATTCCCACGTCAAGATTACCCTTGCTACTGACCTTGTCGCTGCTGGGAGACACTTTGAATTTGATAATTTTTTGCCGTCTTATCTTAAGATTGTCCGCTCTATCCACGCTAATGAATTCTTAGCGTTGGCGAACATTAGTAAGTAGGACCAAGCTATGTTTACTGACGAACGTCCGCCAATATTTCGAAAACAAATCATCTATCAGAAATGTGGGTTAGTACATATATATATATATATATATATATATATAAAGCATGAAAGCATGAAAGAGCAAATAAAGTATCAAATTAAATAATGAAATTTAATTATATATTAGGTGAGTATTATATTTTAAAGAATATGAGAACGGCTTGTGTGATTCTAGTAGCAGGGAACAAAATGACTATTATCAAATAATTTAAAAAACGTCCGTTAGCTAAGCGTGAGAGAACGGTTAATTTACATCCATTACTACATATATTTGGATGTTCTTACCCGAAACACGCATGTCGAAAGAAATTAATACTGAGCAGTATGTATTTGGAATACAAAATTGAGTTTGTCCACTAAGTGATTGAGGAAAATCCTAGCTACAAGTAAGGGTTCTGCCAGCAAAATCTATGAAATAAATAAAAACAATTCAAGTTGTACAAAATATTTTTCATGGCAAACGTTGGTAATTTGGATCCGGTGTATTCTTCAAGGTATTTCTGGTTGAGAGCTACTTGCATATGCGTGTTGGAATATTTGTCTTACATTGACCCATAATGTACAAACTGTACCTGCCTACTCATCTGCCTCGGCACTGATGTTTCTCAACATAAGTACAATGGATGCGGTGGAGCAGTTGTTGCCATAGTGGTGGTGTACAACGAGCTATAGCGGTGGTGTACTGTGTGCCGTGGGAGCAACTCTAGCTAGGCCTCCGTAGAATGACCTCTGTACGAAATTCCTAAAACTTAACTTCATTCTAAAAGTCAAATCTTGACATCATTTCAAAAAAAAAATTTCCTAATTTGGAATCTACTCTCTTAAAACGTCTTCTTGAATGCGTACGCCGGCTGCATGCAAGAACTAATTTACCCAAGCAGTATTTTTCTTCAGCGATGTTAAAGTAGGACATTAAAATATTCTTTACCACCAGCATGCTCATGAGTTCTTGTTTTTGAGTATCATATCAAGGAATAATTTGCCGAGGTGGATCGCTAATTCGTTATCTATTGCTGCTATGTATGTAGTGTACCTGACGCCTACGTAAGTGATATAGTGTTTGAGTAAATGTATTATTTTCTTAATGACACCAAGTGATATATTCGATGTTACACGTTTATTTTTGTATTGAGTCATTTCATGACGCAACTCTACTTACATAACACAAGGATCATTGACTTAGGCTTTATTTTAATTGATTTGGGATATGGTTTTGTCGCCTCATATTTTTTCTGCAGAAGTCACCGAGCCTCGTGGACCTGTTCTCAGGATTCTTGATGTTGTCCAAGAGGCCCCACATGTTCTTGCATGCAAAAAAAAACGAATTTATACCCTTTATGTTTTTGCATTCTTCCTTGGCCAGCCTTAGAGCATATACCATAAAAAGTGCGGATACTTAACGCTTCAAGTTCTTGATTGAAATAACTTTACACATTGATGGCGTGGCTTTAGAATCATAGACACACGTACATTATGGCTTGTCCTTTCCAAACAAGAGGAATGTTTATACAAGTCATTGAATAAACAATCCTTTTACTTTATTTTTACATATTTTGAATCACCGATACGTTTGCCTGTTGACATTTTTTGCAGATTTGCATATACTTTACGTCAATTGATGAAACCAACTTTTCATTATATTTGTGGATCCTTAGAACGTTAAACACGCTTACCTAGTAGCTTGTTTTTTCTAGGTTTGTGGAAACTTCAAACACAAGATATTAATTGAACATACGTTTTACTTTATTTGCATATCCTTAAAACCTCTAACACGCTAAGCCAGATAGCTGATTTTTTCCGAACTCCTCCTCTCACAAGAATGATCAAACTCACCTTCTACATTATTCGCGTAATCAGAACCTCCAACACGCTGAATTTTTCCATACTTCACTCACAAGAATGACAAATCTCACATTTTACTTTACTTGCGTATAGTTAGAACCTTCAACACGCTTAGCCAGGTAGCTGATATTTTTCCATACTTCCCTCACAAGAATGATCAAACTCACCGTTCACTTTATTCGCGTATAGTTAGAACCTCGGACTCGATAACTCAGTGGGTTGCCGTGTGCAGGCACGGGGCTGTCGACGCAGGAGTTCGGCAAGAACGCCGCCGGAGAGGCGGTCGTGCTGCAGTCACGCATCAAGTCCAACAAGCCCGGCGAGGCGCTCACTGTGGTCGCCGACGGCGTGCCTGAAGCTCCTCTCAAGGTGAGTCCTTGCGGCCCTTCTGTCCATGACGTTGGTTGCTCCTCTCTTGGATTGTTTCGATTGTTCTTTAATTGGATTATCGAATGTTATGTTCGTTACTTGGATGTTTTTATGTTCGTTACTCTTCGACTGTTGTTTTGCAATTCGATAATCGGATCTTCTGTTTGTTACTTGGATGATCGCAGTTTACGCTCTTTACTTGGATTATCGAGTTTCATATTCTTTCCTTAGATTATCGCGTTTTACGTTTTTTACTGAAATTATCACGTTTTATGATTTCTCTTCGATTACAATGTTCCATATTCTTTCCTTAGATTACAGTATTCCTTATTTTTTCCTTAGATTATAGTATCCTATATTCTTTCGTTGGACTATCGGGTTTTACGTTTGTTACATCGATTATAGTGATTCAAATTCTTTCCTTTGGTTAAAGTGCTCTGTATTCTTTCCTTAGGTAAGCGTGTCTTACGCTTGTTACTTTGATTATAGTGTTTCATACCTTTTTTTAGATTATTATATATTTGTCAAGTTTTAAATGCACTATTTTTTCTAAAATATATTGTACACACATGTAGTACATGATAAGTGATATATAGTGTATTTCATTTAGCATTTACATTATCTTATATTATAAAATATAGCATGTGTATATGTTATGTTAAACATTTGTTATACTGTATTTGATAATTTATAAGAACTATAAAACAAATGATGTACAGTTTGCAGTATATCACGCATACTTATATTCCAGTTATTTTCTGTGTAATTAGCATGCAGTGAGAACTTAGCTGTCATATTACACTCAAACCTTCAACGAACGTGCATTTTCACTTCCATCGATCGCGTTACACGTACATTTTCATTGTCACCGATCGTGTTGCGTCCAGTTTCATTCCCACCGATCTTAATTAATTAATTGTTGCGTCCAGTTTCATTCCCACCGATCTTGTTGCGTCCAGTTTCATTCCCACCGATCTTGTTGCGTCCAGTTTCATTCCCACCGATATTGTTGCGTCCAGTTTCATTACCACCGATCTTGTTGCGTCCAGTTTCATTCCCACCGATCTTGTTGCGTCCAGTTTCATTCCCACCGATCTTGTTGCGTCCAGTTTCATTCCCACCGATCCTGTTGCGTGCAGTTTCATTCCCACCGATCTTGTTGCGTCCAGTTTCATTCCCACCGATCTTGTTGCGTCCAGTTTCATTCCCACCGATCTTGTTGCGTCCAGTTTCATTAACATCGATCGTGTCACGTGCATTTTAATTTTCATGTTATCGTATTATTTTGCACGGATGCTCAGGTGGTGGCGACGGACTACGACACCTACGCGTGCCTGGAGTCGTGCCTGCAGTACCCCGCCTTCAAGGCGCAGTTCGCCTGGATCCTCACCAAGAAGCCTGCGGCCAGCATCGAGGCCGCCAAAACCTGCAAGGAAATCCTTAAGACTAAGATGAACATCGACAATTCTGCCTTCAAAAAAGTCAAGCAAGGAAGGGTGAGCATGAATTGATTACTTTATTAAGTGCATAACTGATAAGCTATGAAGTGTGTGTGCGCCGTTTCATGAAGGAAATTGAGTGAATGTTGGATTAGGGTTTTATTTCATAAAATATAGCTGTTTGAATGTAATACTGAGGCTCAATGTTAAATAAAGAATCTCAGGTATTTAACTACCCAAACTTAAAATAACCTGGTCGATTAAGTACTAACTAGCTATAAGACAACAAAATTTCCTTTCGCTGTTTGTCTACCAGATCCTCTACTGAAATACTGTTCTACGTCACAAGCCAACAGTGTTTGAAATATGAGTGCACAGGATCCAATGGTTAAACAATATTCCGTAGCAGAGTTTAACGGTTGCATTTCACTGATATGTTTCGTGAATTAAGGACCTTTATAACAAGGAATTTTCAAAAAACAAAATGTATTTATTTCATGTACTAACTTTCTTGAAAAAAACGTTTTTCTTTTCTCAGGGCTGTGAGTACCCAGACTGGGCTAGAAGCAGCAAATGAAGCGGACGCGAAAATTAGGCCCCACTATTGCAGTGAATTTGGCATATACACACAGCGTCTTCAGTTTTTCACAGAGCAGACAAGCTTGGAACTTTTTGAATCAGGAAAAGCTCAATAAAAATTAGATCGATTTGAGCTTTTAAAAGTTTTGTAACACCAGTTTCGGTTTAGCTTTCTTCCTCCAAGCATTTTGACGTTTTTAGGGACATACAGGAGAACTGCTATTATTTTTGGGCAACTATGGTACACGTTAAAATTAGGTTGGTGTTGAAGAGAAGTGAGCGAACACTTTTAAAGACGGCATCATATTTTGTAGGAGCATCTTTATTCGAGAGCATCGTAAAACGGGGGAAAATCTGTACCAGTTTTTCATACCTTGAATCACGCACAGCATTAACTGGATGAATAACTGGGCGTAATTTTCATCCGTTTATGCTGCGATTCGAATACGAAGATGCTGTATTACTCGAGGATCGTCTGTATTCGAGTCTGACCGGAGTTGAGTGAGGCCGGAGAGATAATCTCCTCATTACAGGTTTTATTGAGTGTGCAATTTGGTGACAACGGGTGATGGGAAGGGAAGTTCAAATTTGTTAATGGATTTTTGTACCGTGCAAGTAAGGTGCCATTGAAAGTATTTGGTAGTGTGCACGCTAGTTCAGCCTACACGTTTGTGCCGCACATCGAGGTCTTAATACCTCTCAGGGAGGTACAACTATTGTATCAGCGGGAATTAGCGCTCCGAAGGGCAATACGTGAGGTCCTGAGATAAATATTAGGTACGGCTTTTTTTGTTGAAAAAGAATGTTTTCTTTACGGGCCATCGTTTTTAGGTTCACTGCGGTCTTGTTTTCAGCACTTTCTGCTTTCTTTTTCAACTTTCATCTTGTTTCATAAATTTCTTTCGTAACCAACTGTTTCTATGCCCATTGTGCATAGATTCTGAGTTCCCTTAACTCCATACTAAATCCCTCCCCCCTCTCTTTGGAATTACTTTTTTATGGGCAGGGAGGCTTACATTGAAATCTAAGTTGATCGAGGTCTCAATAAAGATAAAGACTGATTATAATTTCTGCATTACCGTGTCTTGCATGTGAACGCCTCATGTTAACTGGATAAATGAACCCTTAGTTGTGTTGGTGTTGAACACGTGTGTGCATTTGTGCTTCTTATTTTCTTATTAGGATTCACGTTTGCTGTTGCACATTTATCTGTTCAATAAATTCAACGAAAAGCTATTGTTTTGTTTAATTATGACTCGTCTTCAGGAAATCGACCAGTTTTGCTAGTTTAATTAAAATTAGTGCTTGGTCTGTCTATTTTTGGGATGGAGTTAATTTATTTAGCATTCAATACATCTATTTATTCGCAATTTTGGGTAATTCTATAAAGCAGAGGCATTCACTTACTTTTTTACAAGTTTGCTACTTAAGTAGACTGTACCAACTTTTCGCGCCGTCTAAGAAAACTACTATTTTCCTTCATAATATTCCATTATTTCAGCAGAACACACCTTGCTATCGGCTCTTAAATTGTCTGATGCGCAGAAACACGTCATTACCCTTTTTATTTCAGAACAAAGATACGCATAAAAAGCTTTGAGATTAGGATTTTGGTAATACATAATTGGTTTATTTGTTTCCTGGCTGGAGAGCCACAGATCTTTCTCTCGTGGGCAGCATGCGATTTGCAAGCTTCTTAATGAATATCAGGACTGTTAAGGATTGGCTTCTTGCATGGTGGCCAGATTTCCCTTGAAGTTCCTACCTCAGTTCTTATGCAAGATACAAGTAAATTGTCAAAATCCGTTGAAACCCTCAACAAAATGAAAAATGCATTGCCCGAAGAAGCGTAGACAATACTCTACCAAACGCTCATTGCACCATATTAACAACACGGAATAGAAGCTTGGCAAGGGACTGATAAAAATGGAACCAACTTGCTCTTTGGGCTGCGAAAAAGAGCCATTAGAGTAGTGAGGAAATTTAGAATAAAATTCTCATACAAATGATTGATTCAAAAGTTTAAAGATACTTCAAGTTTTAGATCTTTACAATCACTTCATTTGTAGTTTTATGTATAAAACATTGGCTGATAATGGCGACAGAGGCCTCAAACAATTATTCACTGCACAAACTGGTCATCATGACCATTTAGCCCAAAATAGAAGTAACTTCATACTTCCTTATGATTCAAAAGCTCGGCCACAGCACAGTATCTTCTTCATTGGAATTTAGACTTGGAATTCAATCCCTGCTGAGATCTGTGAAAAAGTTCTTACAAAGCTTTCAAAACTAATATTGAATCCCTCTTTCTATCGCAATATTAGTCACATATGGATATTAAGTCAAATATTTTCTGCTATACGCTTCATCCTGGTAGGGTAATTTGCCGTGATTAAGGACAAATATCTTCAGTGTATTCCAAAGTCTTTTCTAGAATATACTGTTCATCTATGATCAAGCCCATACCTACTATTATTGTTAATTTAAGCATTAAATCCAGAGTGCACCAATTCATTGATCAGTCTAGTGCTCAACTAGGTTAAAGTGAATTAGTTTCAACAAAATTGTGCTCCTTAGAATAGCGTTGATGATAGGATGCCCTAGAAGTCGCTGAAATTATTCGCGCCCACAAGTAACTATACTTATATCTATCAATTTTTCTAGATTTAAGAGACAATATAATACACCATCTCTATTTGTATATAAATTGTTTACAAAATTGTTCGAAGTGTTTAAAAAGTTGCTTAAATTGTTTAAAATTGTGTAGGATTTCCTCTTAGCACTCGGCTGGCAGTGTAGGTAGAGTGCTTACCCAAGTCCGTTAAAATTCATCCTCCTCCATCAAATCAATTCAAGGTATATTTTTTACTTTTTACATCAATGAATGGGTGTAACTAAACGCCCAAAATTTGTACATATTCGTTTCTTTCATTTACCGAGGTTAGGGGGGGGGGGGGGGGGTGTCTGCTTATGAAAGAGCATGTGCAGTGCATAAAATAACGTAAAATTTAAACCGTTGACTGAAAGTGGATGTTGGGAATTTTTAATACATTACATTCATTATTTTGTGCTCTGGATAAGTTGAGGAAGTTAGACATACTGGCAATTGAAAACTATTGCATTCAATTTCCCAATAGAAGTTATCGCTACTTGGAAGAAGCAAAACTGTAATGCAAGATGTGACAAAACCGATCAATTTTCCATAATTACAAGATAATGTACCTCAATAAAAGAAATACAATTATGCTAACACATGCGTAAGAAAAAACTGAAAGACAAATTTATGACGTATACTATTTATGCGTCCTAAAAAAGTCTGTACTACAAGCTCGAGTCTCTAGAAAACTTTTGCGCTTTTGTTATCATTTTGGGCACATGAGTTTTTTAGTTATAGGTGAAAATGCAGAGATGTAAACGAGAAGGTTAAACTAGCATTAGTCAAGTGGAACGTCCAACACCCATATTTTCTCCGGCCTTCAGCTCCAACAAAAAGCTGGTATACCGGACTCGCTTTGAAATTCGTTCATCACAACTAGGGCCTATATTAAATTTAAGCGCATAAACAATATAAGGTCGCAAATTTAAGATGAATTTTTATCTAAATGGAGCTATTACTTACTTAATGCTAATAAAACTTTCAATGGTTACAACACAGACATTACGAATAAACGGACGAATATTTTGCATGAATGTGTGAAAAATTATTGGCTGTAAAGTGCAATTTTATCAAATGTAAAAAACAGGGTTTTCGGTAACTGATAAAAAATATTACAGTATCTTTTATTTCTATTAATACAAAAATTGGACACCATTACGTAGGAGAAAGCCGAATTTTTTTTAAATATTGTTTTTCGTAGCATTTCGCGGATTTTAAAACGGAGGCAGTCACCGGTCTGGGTGAAAGATAGGTTGTCGTGTATGCTAAGTTTGCTGTCCTCCTTTATGAAATTTGTCTAAAAAATTTAAAATAAAATCTTGTTCGAATTGTAACATTGAAGAGAAGTGAGTGAATTTTCCGAGTAGCATTATTCCGCAGAAAAACCCTGTAACTTCTTTCAGCCTGCTTGTGGAACTAAATCAATACTGAAGGCATGAGGCTGAATGGAATCGTCCTCAAAGCTCCAAGACCGGAAACAACAAGTTTGCCATTGCTCAAATCACCGATGATTTTGGTAAACGTTCACGCTTGATTTGGGTTATGGAATATTTGTGCATAAATAGAAGCAATTTTGAAAATTGAAATATGAATTCCTGTGCGTCTGAACTGACATAAAAACTTATGAAATTTAAATTTTGCTTCATAACTTTAAGCCTAATTGTGAGCATTATGCTTTTATAATTATATACTAAGAGTCCACCTAATAGATGAAAAACAGTCATTTTCAGCTGTGAATTTTGTATATGACTTCTGATAGTGTTTTATAGGTTTAACTTAATTGTAGTTAATGATTTATCTTAATGTTAGCTGAGTTTAAATGCTCTACAGAAGTCGATAATGTCAGCTTAATTCAATTTCTTCATTGAAATTATGGTTAATGTTAACTTTAATGCAATTACGGAAAATAATAATTTTATTCCAAACAATCAATAAAGGAACCCATTTAAGAAAGTTTTATATGAATGACATTCTGCTTGCTGATGCGTTATTTTTGAATTATTAAACTATGAAGTTGGCTTTCGCGCACTAAAGGAAGCAAGCGCGCCAAGCAGAATTTAATTAATAATGGAAGCTAACATTCTATTACAAACGTAAACAGGTTGGGTCGTGAGGGGGAGCCACATTTCTTCTAGTGAAAATTAAAAATAAAGGTTCAAACCCACCCATTAGGGTTACGTCCGCAGTTGTGTTTACATCAGCTCCAAAATGGCTGCAACCGTACCGGGTAACCGCCATCTTGGAGCTGATGCCAACACAATTGTTGATGTCATCCTTTCCTTCAATAAAATAATTGTCTTGAATTATATTGAAGAGTCAACTATTTGTTCCTGAACTATATCTGGAAAATAATGCTAAATTTAAATAATTTTACAGACTGACTGATGGCCAATTTCTACAATTTATTAATTTTTGGTTACCAATACTGAACACACATTCTGGCTTAGTTCATCGGACCACTGAGTCCATTACAAGTTATGTCGATTGAATTCTTGTAAAAAAAAAATTCAGCTTAAAATTCAAACCTTGGTAGTTTCTCTGCGAACTATTAACCCGTCGCCACGTCCTGGACTCTTAGAAGGTCGGCAAAGCTAGCACATGTTTCACATCAGCAAACCTAGGGTTGCCATATATGGTCTTAAGCGTCTCGTTGAGCGCTATTCATTGGTGTAAGGTAAAATTAGGTGGGGGGAACAGGGAAGGAGAGGTAACAAGCTCAAATCTGTATGAATTCTTCTGCTCAGTCTGGAGTGTAGCTACCGGCGCTGCACAACCTCTTAGAAGGCCAGGAGTGTAGCTGAGGCATACCAGCACAGACTCTGCCTCTAAGAAGGTCGCCATCATTTGTATTTTCTTATGTTTTTTGTTCCAAAAATGGGAGTCCAAATCCACAGATTTAGTCCTACGCAAAAAATAATACCACTATTGTATTTGGGAGGAAAAGCTCTATGCATATCAAACTCTTTACAAACAATGAAACTGCTTGATAACAGCCTATACACAAAATGAACTAAAAAATAAAAATTGTGTTTTACATATGGTGCACATAACTCTGGAACTATTGGACCTGAAAAAAAATTCACATACCACAAGATTCAGCAACTCAGAATCTATGAAAATGCATCATAAAAAAACATAAAAGTGTAATAAATAAAAAATGGCCAGTGATTTTCTGATTTCTGTTTTTTGTATTTTACCAAAATAAAAACTCAAATTTTGTAGATTTTCATTGGGGTAGCAGTATTTTTTTCCCCACTTACAGAAAGAGCAACTCTCTCTCTTTAGAATGAACCCCCAATGAAACTTCTAACATGATTAATGAATGTACAGTAAGTTGCACAGTTGACCCATTTTCTTCAAACCTCTTGGTAGGTCGACCATGTGGAGACGGGTTAATCAAAGTGATTACTTAACTAAATTACTTCTCTACTGTTATGAAGTACTAAGTTTCAGTACACTGCACTGCTTTAATGGAACTAAATTTCTCATTTATACATTGTTCTACTTTCATGGAATGTGTCTTCCAATTTGATAGATTTTAGTAGTCTAATTGATGATGCTTTATTAAAAAGTTTAATTATTTTTTGTAACAAAGATAGTTATGTTTGTAACAAATTTTTGTATGCCTTGCTCTTTTGTATATAGTAGTTTTTTTATTATATAAATATACTTTACATAATATATTTCCAGAATAGGTTGTCAAAATAATTTTAACTGTAGTTTTGCTGGTCTATCATTTGCACCAAGGTATCTAGAAAGTCATTTTACTTGTACTTCATTGAAGATCAACACTCTAATCTGCAATAAAAATGAGCTCTGAAGCCCAAGTCAAAAAAGAGAAGGAAGAGACTACTTCCCCCTCCATGGAACAGCTCATACGAGATAAGCTTTCAGCTACCTGTGTTAGCACGTATGGGATGCAGAAATCTGAAGGAGTAACCCATAACCAAGTTTTGAAGAATCCTGTGGGTGTTATGCAGCTTCCAGAGTGAGTACTGATTACTCTATGTTTGTGTATGTTGAAACATGTACGCTGGTTTTATTTAACTTTTTGTTCTAAAATTAAGTCAACTTTTAGAGCTCTTTCAGCCTGTTAGGTTTTTGTTTTTGCCAGTGAAAGTACATTTCCTTCATTTTGGTACCTAAAATGAGAGTTTTGCTGCTGATATTTTAAGAGGCTAATATTCTTTTGCTAGATCATTCCTGATGAATACAATAAGATAGTAGGGTATGATACCTTCCTAGTTAAAGTTTGTTCTCTTTGCAGTAACAATTTATCTTGTAAGCCAGAACCAACAAATGAACGAGTACAGCAATTTTCTGATTTTATATAGTATTGAACTTTAGATTATGTACCAACTGTTATAGTACAGTTATCATATGAATTATTTTCAGTATTATGAACAGTAAAGTCCTATTAAATGATTTTAACTCAGAATATCACTATATAGTATGACTGCAGCAAATCTAAAATTTCTATTTAACATTGTTCAATCATCAGGCAATGTTTCAATAGCAACAGTAAGCAATTTAGAATCAGGATCAATTAGTAAAAAGCCATTTTGTTGCACACAATTCTTGACCTTCAACAGCAACAGCGTGTTGGTGTGTGACACCTTCAACAACCGCTTGGTGCAATTTGAAGAGAATGGCAATGCAATGCAAGTATTTAATGGCACTCCTCCAATGGTAAAGCCCTCTGCTGCTGTGCTGCTGACCTGTGAACCTAGCGCCGAGGGGGAGGCTGCTGAGCCTGCAGCACGCATCGTGCGGGGCAAGCCGGTCTTTGCAGTCAAAGATAACTACAACATTTATGTGTTTGATGCTGCCTGCAAGCAGGTCGACTTAATCAGAAAGCTGAGCAGACCATTTGGTAAGTTCAGTTGTGCAATTGGTGGGTTGAAATTTGATTAACTAGAATTAATGAAAAGAATTACTAAATTATGGAATCAGTCATCAAAATTGATGAAGTTTTTTTAAAGTTTTGGGAAAAATGAATGAGCTCATACATGTAGTTTGAGATTTTTACTGTGTTCAGCCATAATAAAGCTGTCAGATATTCTTCCTTACTATGGTGTAGTTAGTTGTTCAGCTTACCAGTCAATGTTAGTGAATATTTTTTTTTCTCAATCACTTCTAGCATTCAGATATTTTATAAACCAGTTGTGTGATGCATCAACTTTATTGGAAATGTAGTGTTTTTTTCTTTCTATGAGTGATGATGTTGTTTCTGTGGTATGTTCAGAAAGTAAATATAAATTCACAAGTCATTTGCAGTCACTCTTTAAGCCATGTATTTCATAAATATGTTCTCTAAGTGAAGTTTTTTTCTTTATCACATTTTGATTTGTATGGTTTTTGTTTTTGTTAGGCAGTTGTGCTAAATTTTAATGCAGAGAGCCATCTTCAATAAAAGTTGAAATATTCATTCTTTAAAAATTTATTTATTGGTCTAAGCAAATGGTCACCCAAAACCTGTGTTTTGCAGTGAAAGTAAATTCTTGGAATGGACTAACAGTTTTCTTTATGATCAATTGGGAAAATGAGTGTTAAGTGTCTCTTCATCAAGTCCTCATGTTTAACTTTGGATGACTCGCTAGTTAATTTATTCAAAGTTCTGTTGTAATTTATTTTTCCTGTATGGTACTACTATTTGAATTTGTTTCTTGTGAAGAATAAAACTTCAGTGTGCTTATTTACAAAGGCAACTTTGTTTTGGCAAGAGGTCACTCTCGCCAACGTAAGATAGATCACTTCAAACACGTTTTTGGTTTCTTCATACCCTTGCTTGTTAGAATGAACTTAAAGTTTTTATAATTTTACACTCTTCTGTGGTTATTTATTCTTACACAACATCTATCTTAGTTCTTACACGACATTTATCTCTGATGCCAAAACTGTCGCCGGCATTTGATCATTCGACCTACGGCACACAGAGTGACCGTTTGCAGTAAATGCACGTGCGGACATCTATCGCACTGCATCAGAATATTTCTAACCAAATAGCTCGTTGTGTACACCACAACACTGCACGAGTGACTAAAGGCATCCACTTGACCAGGCCTGACAGTGGACGAGAGCGACATGCTGGTGACGGTGGAGACAGGCGCGGGGCCGCTGCCGCTGATCACGCGTGTGAACCTCAGCACGGGTGACAGGACGCGCGTGCCGTTCGACCTGGTGCCCAGCGAGGACCGGCGCAGGGCCAGCAAGCCGCGCTTCATCGCCTACCATAAGAACGACGTCCTCGTTGTCGTCGACCTGGGTCTGACTCGTGTTCTGTGTGCGATGGTGTCGGTCTTGTTCAAGTTGTGGGGCAATTTTGGGTTAGTGTGCTGGTGGTTGTGGGGCCGGTATCGTTTAGCTGTGTTGCAATTTAAAGTTAGATAGTGTGACGTCCGCATTGTCGTCGACCTGGGTCTGACTCGTGTTCTATGTGGGATGGTGTCGGGTCTCATTTACTTGTGTTACGATTTTGGGTTAGTGTGCTGGTTGTCGTGGTGTCGATCTCGTTTAGCTGTGTTGCAACTTCAAGTTAGATAGTGTGACGTCCTCGTTGTCGTCAACCTGGTTCTGGCTCGTGTTCTACATATGTGGGATGATGTCGATCTCGTTTAGCTGCGTTGCAATTTCAAGTTAGATAATGTGCTGGTGGTCGTGTTGTCGATCTCGTTTAGTTGTTACTATTTTAAGTTAGATATTCGTGCCCCTTGCGAGAGAGAAAAACAGTTTATTTCTTCTAATAAAGATGACACAATAAACATCATTGGTTTGAAAAATATCATAACCTAAAGATCCTTAATCGAAATATACGCATGGTATTGTAGTACGAGCTCTTGAGCTTTAAGCAAACTAATTTGAAGTGTTCTATTACTTTTTAATGCTGAGGCGGTGTAGTGATCATGTTGGATGCATTGAACCTACTAGCAGTGTGGTTCTTGCGTCTGTTCTTCTGTAACGTATTAGTGGATTGATGGTACTTGAAATTGAATATTTTATTTGATTTAATGTGGCTGAAACAATGGGATCAAGTGTAGTCTCAGTTTTTTTAAATTTCCATAAAGCCCATTCTGCTACTGCAGTGGTATTTTTGTCGTAAATTGTCTGTTCGTTGAATATTTTCTACCCATACTTCAGTGCTCTTGATAAGCGTGAACGGCAAAAGAATTATTTTACAAAATTTTTATTATATTTTAATAAATTTTTTCAACACTATCATGCTCAATTAAACACAATTTGCTAGAAAAAATTAATTAAAAAAAAAGTGAACTTTCGTTTTGTGTTAGCTCTTAATGCAAGATAGTAATTCGCAGAAGTAAAATCAGTGAAATTTTTTATTGAAAGTAGGTCAACATTCTTTTCGTTCAAAGGCTTCCATTAATTCTATAAAGTAATTCGCAGGAGCAAAATTAGTGGAAAATTTTGATTGCGTTGAGATTAACTTTCGTTTTGTTGAGGAGCTTTTGGGACTAGATGGTAATTCACTGCAGCAGAATCTTACGTCCAGCTTTGTTCTACAGCTATATATTGTCTGTGTGCTTCTCGATAAAGGATGCGCTACCGTGTTGATGGATAATGTTCAATAGGTCTTTTTTATTGGTATTTCCTTGTTTGTGTCCTGAAGCATGCTTTCTGCATTTCTTAATTAAAAGTATGAGCTGAATTTACTTTGAGAGCTAGAACGTTACTGTCGCTACTAGTACAAGTTTTGAGCATTACTTTCAGAAGAGCTTTACTTACGACGTAGGCAAAGTTTACTCCATGACTCCCAAGTTTACTCCTTCCAAGTTAGTAACATAAAATACAAAAATGCGTAAGTTCTCGGGTCCGTTTTGAAACAGTGCCACGTCCCACCAGGTCTGGACTTGGTGGCGATGGTATCCATGAACGACGGCACCGTCCTGCGCCGCTTCGGCTCTTACGGCTCTGAGCCCGGCCAATTCCGTGATCCGTCCGGCGTGGTGTGCGACGCTGACGGCTTCATCATCATAGGGGACTCGCGCAACCACCGCATCCAGGTGAGCTGCTGCGTCTCTGCTGCAAGCAATTATTGTGCTCAACGCCTCTACGATTTAGGGGTGAGTGAATTGATATTTACTCGACGGTGCTGGGTCATGACGAGTTCCTTTGCATTGGTGGAATCCTATGGCCAAAAGTAAACTGTTCCTGTTTTGCCTCAACGAGTTTATGTGCTCCACGCTCTTTGGGTACGAGCGAATTGATGCTGACTTAATGGTGCTGGATCAAGGTGAGCTCCCCTGCGTTGGTGTTATGCTGCTGGACCTCTGGCTAAACGTAAGCGGTTACTTCTCTGTCGCAAGCAATTGATGTGATCATCGCTTCTGCCATTTGGGGGTGAGCGAATTGATGGCGAGAACTTTCCGATGCTGGATTATGACGAGCTCCTCTATTGTGCTGATGCACCTCCTGCTAAAAGTAACCTGTTGCTGTCAAATCGCTTCTGCGTCCAGATATCAGAAGAATGCTTATGTGCCGCGTAAGGTGTTTGCGTGTTATGAAGTAGTTTCTTATTACATTATAGCTATGTTTCTTGATGTGATAGAGGAGTTTGGAACCTCCTTCGGCCCCCACCATTGTTGCACTCCTGTTGTAATGATTTTAGGTTTCTTATGTATTATTCGTCTACGTTATAAATGGGATTTTAGGTCACAAACCATGATATATTCTAGCATTTTTCTTATCTATAATACTATCGTCACCCACGTCATTTTTAGCACTGCTAGAGAAAAATGTGAGGTCCCTACCTGAGAGTTAAGTAGGCCTTCTTTTTGTTGAAGTAAAATGTTTTTTGTTTTGTTAAGGACAATTTTTTTCGGTTCTCGTCTGTCCTGTTTTTCAGCACCTTTGACTTTCTTCTTCAACTTTTACCTTGTTTTCTAACCATCTTTCTCAACTCACGGTTTCTATGCTCACAGGATACTGTGCGAGAACACACCTTGTGCATAGTTACGCGTTTCCTTAAACTTGTAATAAATGGTGCTTTCATCCTTCCTCTCTTTGAACATCTTGTTATGGTAAGGGAAGCTAAAACTAATATATAATCCATCGAACCACGTCTCTTTTGAGTCTATCTAAATATTAATTGACTTAAACAAACAAAACAAACAAACAACTTCAGACTTCAATGATAATTGAATTAAGATTCAGTTACCAGAAACAGAAAGCGCCAGACAAATTGTTTAACGGCAACTTCACTGATGTATTTTATTTCTATCCCGTTTTTCTCTTGGAAAGTTGGATTGGACAATGGGAAAATTCAAACAATTCAAACGAACGTTCATGAATTAACTCTGATGCGTGAGAACTGACGTCTCCCGTCTTCCACCATATGTCTCAAATTTTAACGTGTCAAATAAATTGTATTAGAACTCAGAGTGGAAATGAACGATATTCCTCGTCCTTGAAGTCGGGAGAGCCGAGGTATATTGCGGTGTTAACTGTACGCTAGCAAGAAGTTGTGGTTCGTTTTTTAGAGGTTGTGCTTCGCTAAATAAAGACGATTTGTAGCTTGCTAAACAAAGGTGAAAGTGTGATTTACTAAATAGAGGTTGTGGTGGCTTGCTAATTAGAGATAGTGGTTTGCTAACGTGGCATTGTGGTGCAGGTGTTCTCATGCACGGGAGAGTTTCTGTGTGTGCTGCGGATCGACCGGCCGCTACGGCGTCCGTCCGGCCTCTACCTGACCGCGTCCGGCCACCTCCTCATCATCAACTACTGGGAGAACACCGTCGCCAAGTACCAGCTCTCAGTCGAGTGATGGCTCCAGTTCTCAGTCGAGTGACGGCTCCAGTTCTCAGTCGAGTGACGGCTCCAGCTCTCAGTCGAGTGACGGCTCCAGCTCTCAGTCGAGTGACGGCTCCAGCTCTCAGTCGAGTGACGGCTCCATCTCTCAGTCGAGTGACGGCTCCAGCTCTCAGTCGAGTGACGGCTCCAGCTCTCAGTCGAGCTCAGTTGAGTGACGGCTCTCTGCGTGGTGGTCTCGAGTTGCAGAATCTCTATAGCTCAACTGAGCGTTTTCTTACATAGCTGCGGAGTGGATATCTTGTAAATTTTGTCGTTTGAGTCATAAATTAATCTACTCTAAAGTTTGTAGATCTACGGAAATATCGGAGCAAAACTTCGACAAGTGCTCACTGTCTGATTAGTTCTAATTTCTCTGGATTTGGATCTTAAGATGCTCGCATCTCAAGTATGATGCAGGACGTAGTAATGTCACTGAACGGCTAAGCTTACGAGGGTCACCAAAAAGTCAAAATCTTTCTAAAAATAGTCAAGATCTTTCCGCTCATAGTTGGCGAGTAAAATTTTTGTTAGGCAGCTGCCATTGCGCTTAATTTCTTCCGTCAACAAACAAAAAGAAAGAAATACATATTTCATTTTTTCCGACATAATTCTGAACTCGACGAATAATATGCTGTTGTAAAAGTTGGCAAAATCAGTATTTGAAGTTTAATTCTAGCGTGTAGATAGTGGGCTCTGATGTATTAAAGCAAATAGAATGTGTTGCAGCAAATTCTAAATAGGGGGTGTGTTTTGTCGAGCTACAGTGAGTTGCTGGAGTTCATGGGAATTGCTTGAGCTGTTTTTCAGAAGCGTTCATTTCTCATGACCGCGGTCGTTAGCGGTTAGATGTCTGAATTGTCGACCAATGCTAAAGTATTTCTATGTGTCTTACTTTAGTTTCCTGTGACCATCCACATGTACTTGCACTCGTGACTTCCGTCACTCCGTCAGAAATTTTTTTGTCAAAGTTATTAAAAGTGATTCCCCCATTGTCAGACGAAGCAACTGACCATACTCCTTGCATTCACCAGCTCTTGAAGCTTAAAAGGTTTAGTCTCGACTGATTTCAACGCAGTCCTTCCCTCCTGACTCATCCTCGACCTTTGAAAATTTTTCTTCTTCTATACTGCCTTCCTGGTTCTTTACAAGTTCTGCTTCGTCTGTGGGTTGCAGCATGGAATTTTCCAATTTCTTTTCAGCCACTTAATAAAGTAGGTAGTCGTGATTTAATATCTTTGATTCTATGCTGTGTATAGATATAGGATTTATGTGGAATATGTAATTACGTTTCTTTTGTAATATTACATTAATGCTTGACGTGCTTTTGAAAATGAAATGAACATATCTTAGTGCGTTCTAATAATTAGTTGTGTGACCAACTAAGCTGATTAGGTTTTTCTTTCTAGCTACTTGTTTCTCAATGTAATCTCAGCTTAGCTTACATCGCTGTGTTGGTGCCGAGTTTAATTAGCGTTGCGGCGTGATTCGAACATGTGATGCCATTTAGAGCATTGATGATTGTAGCCGCATGGCCGCTATCGCGGCACGATGCGAGCTGTGTTCTACTGGTAGCAAATTTATTTCTATTCGACCTTCGAGTTACATGATATCAACTTGTGTGAACCTCAAATTAAACGGATAAAAATTAGTCCAGTTATCCATAACTTGATTCAAGCGTCGTATAGTTGCATGACTGGGACTAAGTTTTATCTGTGTATAACATTTGATTTACATGAATTGATGTTCAACGCAATGCCCTCATTCGAATCTCACCATGTTTATATCTGTAGTACGTCGAGTCTGCTCAGTTCAGACTTTGTCGATACTTTTGGCTATTGAACAACACTGGAATTTGTCATGTTCTATTGATCCTTGAAGTATTAATTCAGCTGTTGAGTAGAGGGGCTCGTTCTGCTCAGTATCGGACGCTGACTCTGGGTCGTAATTCTGTACTGTGTTCGAGTGAAATACCCGGTGAGACAGGAAAAAGTAAGGGTTGTGCCTGATATGCGCGGCCTGTCATTCCATAGGCTTAGGTGGTTGTGCCTTTGTTGTCCCTTGCTATTTTTTTCCATTGCTCTATTTCTAAAGTGTGAGCTGCTCTGTGTACCTCGAACGTCAATGAACTGTGAATAAGCTAGCTTATGTTATTGTAATATTTATGTGGATTTACGAAAATTACATTTTCTTAGGGTCAACGGGATTGCTCTGAGGTGAGTGAAGAGGCTAACCTCTTGCTTGGGATGCATTCTGTTGATTGGTTGCTGCTCGGATGCTTTCAGAGTTCGCAGTCATCATTCCATAATTACGAAATAAGCTTTGGTAGGATTACCAAAGCGACAGCAAATAGTCTCTGACCCAAGTTGTCGTTAACTGAGTTTATTATTATTCGTAGTATACTGTATACACAGTTTTGAGGATTGAATAAATGGGTAACGATATTGCTGTTTTTTTCTTTTTCACTCGTTATAAAGTGCTTTAAAAGAGTTTACGGAGTTGCGAGTCCGCTGCGCTAATCAATTTCTGATAGTAGGCGTCCTTTGATGATCTGCTCTGGCTTGTACGATTTCTCAACTGAAAGTTAGAAAGTAAAGTAGATGAAATGATTTACTTGAACGTGGGACCTTTCATCATTCGGATGCTCTCTCTCCAGAACAATTTTTTGCTCCAATTACTCAACTTCAACCATCTCAAGAGCACACCACTATAAAGGCCCCAACACACTATACGCGCCACGAGCCGAGCCGCGAGCAGGGCCTGAGGCTCGTGCGAGCCTGCTTGGCTCGGGCTTTCTGCCTCCCCACACATTACACGAGCCGAGCATTAGTTTGCAAGTGTTTTCTCTAGAGATAACATGGACTTCTCCGATTCAGATTCAGATGACCTATAAGAGATTGCAATTTGCTTAAGCGCTAAACAACCTCGAAAAAGGTCTAAATGGTGCAAGTCTTGGTTATTGGAGAGGGGAGAACTGTCTCATGGCCAGTTAATTCAGGAATTGAAACTAGAGCCTCGAGACTTTCCACTTCCATATTCACTTTTATTCAATTTAATTTTATCACACTTGAAATTCTATAGTGCGTCGTACATCAAACACTTTCTGAAAAAGAAAAATTCGTTAATGTTATGCACTAAGCTGACCCCAGGCTTGGCTCGTGCTATTTTGCCTCCACACACTACCCGAGCCGAGCCGCAAGCCAGGCCAAATATCTGGAAGTGACAGATCAGCACGAGCCGAGCCACGAGCCTGATAGCGCGGCTCGTGGCTCGGCTCGACATGCCCACACACTACACGAACTGGCTCGGGGCTCGGCTTGTTTGCTACGCCTTAAGGGAATTGTTGCTCCTAGGGATAGGATGCGAGTTTCCGAGCTGGAAGTTGAGGCTTCTTTAACGAGCCATTTTTTTCGTTTAACTGTCAGTCATTTTTTTCTTAACGCAATCGCTTTATTAAACTCGTTTCATTTCAACCTTGCTATTTCTGTTTATTAAATGTGGGGAAGTGCCTTGTGTTTAAATTTCCAATTTCCTTAATTCCATTCTAAAATGGGGCCTTCCTCGGTTTGAAACGCCTTTGTTGTGGTATGAGTGGCTCAAATTATCTTATAGTTTTTTCAGCTGCCTTACCAGTTCTCTGCTACGGTAAATAGTGTTTTACAGTATATGTATGGATGACTGCATCTACTGAGCGAAACCTACAATGCTTGTTTCAGTTGCTGAAGGCTAGGTGCAATGGCATTCCCTGTAAAAAGGGAGAACGGGTCATTCATTCTTAATTTCTTCCTGTACGAATGACCAACGTACGATGCGATTGAACAAGACTTGAACTCCTCTAATATAAGTTATGCTCGAGGGTGCCTAGAAATTAAATCTGAAAGAAGTGAATGATAGATTTTACAGTAGACTTGAAATGAGTTATATTGTAATACAAACCAGAGATTACTTACATAAGTGAGAAGTGAGAATTCGGTCTTCAATTTTAGTTAATAAATATGACGTATCTGAACCGTTAGATTTTTCTTATTTGGAAAAAACTCCACTTCACTGGTATGTAAAATGTTAGACGAGTAATAAATATTGAGAAATTTAGGTAGCATGGGTTTTTATTAAAGTTGTTAGTTTGTAGTGATCGCCCTCAGCCACACTTCAGCCTAATTTCATAAAACATTAAAAACTAACATCCTAAAATTAAATTATACAAATGTAATTATTTTTATAATTTTACAAGACCAAATTAATTCGATTAAACTCAAAATTTTACCAAAAATGTGTTTCGAAAATATTTGCCGTTCACGTTTCCTTCCGTCACTTCCGTTGGAAACATTCGCGTAGAACCATTTCGCAAGCTTCCGCCCAAAAGAGCATATAAGGCCGACTTTTCAGGCAGAGGCGTCATTCTCGTACAGATCCTCCTAGCGCTTGGGCCCCAGAGCGGGCAATTGTAAGTATCAAGTGTAACGATAAGTGTGTATTATGTCTTAACTTTCCTGTGTTGTGTCTTAACTTGTTCCGTATTAGGGAGCTCTCGTTATTGTGTCGTAGCAATATTCACTATGTTGTCTCTGTGCCAGTGTTAGTTAAGGGGTGTTTACACTGGGGGACATTTCGGCTGTGAGGCGCGACTCGTGTAGCCGAAGCTCACCACTGAGGCTCAAATTTGTGTGTGTGAGCCCGAAGTTCCCGATTCGCTTTGGTTGAATCCGTGCAGCGGCTACACGTGTGCGAGGCGCAGCTCGACCGGTCAGTGTGCGGATGGCAGTCATCAAGTGAGGTAGCGCCTCTCTCTCACCCGTCATGGCTGACTCAACACTACCGCGAGAAACTACACTGCTTCTAATTGAAATGTACTAAGCCCATCAATGCCTTTGGCAGACTAAAAGCTGTGAATATAAGGAGGCTGCTTTCCATTATATTTTAATGAAGATGAACGAATATAGTAACATTTCACTCATGCAAATAAAAAAGAGATTACGTAGCTACGATGCAGCAACAATATTCACACAAGCTCGTCTACAGCTGCATGGCTGCCACTTGGTTTTGTGCTGCATGGCTGCCACTTGTGTTTGACCAAAAAATCTAGTGTGACCTCAAAAAATATCGAGAAACATATAGATTTAATAATAAAACATCCAAAAATTTATCTAGAAGTAAATTAATTATCTACTATAATAAATTAGTTGAACAATAGCATATAAGGATATTTATTTCATAAATTGCTTTATTTTAGGCAATTTATCTTTATATAAATTTTCTAGTATCCTGATATTTACCCTAATAAAGCTTGGTATCCAAATATTCTTCAATTTTACACGTGTTGCGAGTAGAAAGGTCAGTCTCTATTGCATTGCATTTCATCAATGCTCAGATTTCTACTTCTCAACAATTGTTTTAAGGCTTTCACACCGCTATCTTCATCACTTTTAATAATTTTGCAATTACTAAGTAAGTTGATTCTACTTTATTAGATGCATTACTTTAGTAAATAACTGATACACCAAGTAGTTTCATGATAGAAATATCATTGCTCCATCCAACAATAAACTGAACTCCTTGTTA
Source organism: Morinoia aosen (assembly GCA_030386875.1). Lineage (NCBI taxonomy): Eukaryota > Metazoa > Arthropoda > Malacostraca > Amphipoda > Talitridae > Morinoia > Morinoia aosen. The sequence goes on from CM059568.1 coordinate 55,147,017, forward strand.
CCAATATCATTGGTCGGTCTTTCGTCAAAATGAGGCCACATTACATTATTGATAATGTATGTGCATTTTATTCCTTGATTTTCTGATATCATCACTAGTTTTGCAATTGGAGATAGTGTGCTGTAGCTTATGAAGCGTGAAATAGCCGTCTTGGTGTCGTTCATAATCTGAACATAACATGATCAGAATATGGTTGCTTCACTATTCAGACAATTTGCTTAAGTAAATTAACAAATATAATAAGAATGAAGCAGTAACCAACCATTATGGTGACTTCCTAATTCGAATTTACAGTAATCTATCATATACATAGCTTAACTGTAATTCTAGCTAGAAAATTTCTATCACGCTGAAAAAACTATATGGATTTTATAGCTAATATCTAGGTTCGAAATTTTACATCTAAGCTTCAGCAAAAACACCTAGATCTAGCTATATAATATCTAGCGTGGCAGTCCTGTTGAGCAGCGCGCGCTCCATGGCTCGCTCCAATGGTGTCTAGTCTAAACGCACATGGCTCTTGTGAAGCTCCACACGAGGCGTCTACACGTGAGGCTGCAGCAAAATGTAGACCAGTGTAATCGGCCCTTTAGTCACCAGCCTCAAGCTCACTGCCACATCTTTGTCATTGTTATCGTGTTTGCTATTCTCCGATGATGCCGTATTGTGCTGTCAGTGTAACCGATGTTGGCATTGGCTCCTTAGATATTTTTAGTGCTGAGCATAGTGTTAAGACACCTTGCTGCCCACAGAGATCATTTTTGGTTTGCTCATCGTTTGTATGTTCCAGCTTCTAATTAATTGTGTTCCCAACTTTTGTATTTTGATTAAGTCAGGTTTAAATAATTTTGGAATTCCGCTGCAATTTTTAGTCTATGTTTAAATTCATATCTTGAGAAATGAAGCGATGATAGGTTTGTTTTAAACCAATAGAGATTGTATCTTCTGTAGTCACTCACTCAAGTCAAGTCACATAAATAATCATTCTTTCTTGCTCAGCTGAATTTTAGAGAATAGAGGCTTCACCTTCCTCATACTGAATTTTATTACATTACTTCTCTTCTAGTTGTTAGTTCATACTCAATCATATTTTGCCTTAGAAATTAGCTCCCTGTACGGGATATTTAAATCTTCAGTCTCATGCTGAGTGGTAAGTGTAGTTTGCTTTTGACTCAAGTTACAACCGCCAACTGACAGCAGTTGGCTGGCTATTTTTGGAATACCTATAAGCCAAACCAGTATAATTAAATTCCATTAGCAAATGACATAACGATTATACTCAGTCGTGTTGCTGCTTGTAATATCAGGATAGAGCTTATGACCAGTTGGTCTGGAGCACTGATTCTGGTGTTAAGATGATTCAGGCTGCGACTCGGGCGCTAGAGTTGCGGACTGATTCTTATCACCAGACCTCTGCCATTGTTCATCCTGTGAATGTTGCAGTTTTGCGCAGTCTTGCACATGTGTATGAATAGACTCAAATTTTGTGTTCAAAATAATTCAAGTCAACTGCTCCCTCACAGGATCGACGGGACCACACATTCAAGCACTCACAAACACGTATGAAACCCAACCCTAACCTCTTAATTTAAGGAGCTTACCTCCTCCAAGTTTTCGCCTTCAAGTATCCTCCGAGTTTCCCTCTGCAATTGCTTCATCTTCAAATTGCCTATACGGGGAAGTCCTGCATCCCTGCAGCTACTCCGCTTGAACCTTTAGTTGTGACTATCCTTGGGTCGAGAGTCCCTTCCTACCGAGGTTTCCCAACCGGTAGCTCTCCCCATACTCATCACTAAATTCACCACTCACTTTGTGTCGAAACCTCCCACACTTACACCATCATCGACTTCACACTCCAGCACAAGCTTCCACCAGCCTGAGCTGAACGAATCGCCTGAAGTCCTGCAACCCCCTCGGACTCTCCCCAAGAACGTCTCGTGAACAAGAGTCAAGTCTCGTACTTCGTCGTTCAACCTTCTCTTCAATAAATCACATAAAGGCTAGTCTGTTCCCTCATTTCCTTCTGATGATTGGCTGTAGCGGTGATTTGGTTGTTGATTGTAGACGCTCGAAACATTGCGTCCGAATACCGCCTAACTCCTTCTGAGTCAGATTAAGTCATTAGTTTGTTAAGTGTCGCTATTCGATGGCGGCTGGTGACCTCGCCTTTGTAAAAGAACATCCACTTGGAAATTGATAAATTCCTCGATATTCAACCTTTAAAATCAAATTCAATTAGCCCCCCATTTGGGACAGTTTATAAGTTGTATTTTAAAACCAAGCAATACAGAAGATAAATAAGCAAATTAATGGGAGAGGACTATTATTTATGCAAGCAATATATCAGTGAAATTAATGCTTGAAACTATTATAAATGGCGATGGACTAGTTCAGTTATAACCACTCAAGAGCTCGACTTATTCCAGTGATGCTTTCACAAACTAAACACGGTATCCTGTAGAAAAATGATTATATAATGTCATTTATCTCTGAACTGTTGACTTAAATTCAGATTAGAACCAATTGAAACGACTGTGCTTTCAATGCTGATACGGTATGTTTGTGGGGATTGAGGTTTGTTTCTGAACTCAACACTTTCACCACGTATTGATTCCATATTTCACTCATGAATTACAGTATACAGATTTTAAGAATAAACACCAATTCAAATACGCACGATGGGAGAAAAAAGGAAAAAAAAAGAAAAACGGTTTATTTCCAATAGAGATGGTACAAAAGTACCATCATTGGTTTTTAAAATATCTTAAAATTAATACACTTAGATGATACACACACACGAGTATTGAAGAAAGGGCTCGGCTTAAATTTCGTCCCAAAGAAAATTAGTGCATATCTTTAGTAATGAAGAATTAGTGTCCTAAATGTATTTGTTACATATTAGCTGTAATTGCATAATAAATTTTTCATGTACTTGAGAAATATTTATCCATCAAAATTTTCATTTAGTTTTGCGGTTCCGCAAATTATAGAGATTTAGAAGGTGCAGTAGGGAGCCTTGGAAGTGCTAAATATTTTGCACTTGGTGTTAGTTTCTAGCGATGACAGGAATTTTCTACTTTATTGCAGGTGCTTGTAATAAAAATAAACAAAAAAATACGTTGAATATTTTCTTGATGTATTCAAAATCGTTACAAATGAAGTAGGTTGATCAGAAAAAGCGATTAAAAATATAGAATGGAATTAAATTTAGAAAAAGAGACGAAATAAAGCGAACGCTATATTTTGGGAAATTTCTATAACTGTAACTGATAATTAGGAAATTAAAAGCAATTATACCCTGACTTTGTCACGGCTTGCCAGTATTTTCAAGTTCTTGACCAGCTGAAACTCGTCGAAGCGCTAAGACATGGATGGTTGTTGACAACTTTTTGCTTTCACTAATAAGATGACGTGAAATTATTCGATGAAGTAAAAACAAAAACACTAGTTAAATGAGCGCTTCTCTACAAAAAATGAACATTCAAAATAAATTAATTCATGCTTAGGAGTTAACTGCTGTTTGCTTCTTCTCTCAGATAACTATTTTCTCTGCTTGAACAATGTCGAATAATTTCAAGGTGTGTAACGGCTGTAAGGTATAAAAACTTGTAGCTTAATGAATGCCTGATCATGATGTACTGTGCCTTTTTGCTCGCATAGGGCTTGATAGATAGCAAGGGTAATAGTCGATCACTGAAGTCTTTTACTACTACTACCTTACCTTTACCTTTTACCTTTACTACTACTACTTGAACATCAAATAAATGAAAAAAAATTAAGCTAGATTTGAAAAGCAAAATTTTTTTGTAATTAAAAACATGGTGATTTAATTAATAATATGGTATTTTTATGCTTTTTATATTGTGATAAGCAGTAGAAAGGTAATTATAAATATTTTTAACTTGGGTATATTTATAACAAAGGAAAATTAATGGACTATAATTTTCCAGCAAAAGCCTGCTTCCCTGTACAAAAATTAATTTGGGGTTTTGAGGTGGCTGATGTAATTGTGAAGTGAATTGATGATCTTGTTAGCTGTAATTTCGTGAAGGTTAGATCAAAATTGTTGAAATAATTTATCAAATTTACTAAGGAAATGCTACATTAATTTATATTTAGTAATATCATTTTCATATATTCTACAAAAATGTTGCACTTTTGGTCAATATTGAGTTTAGGTGATGTGGGGAAATTAAGCATTCTGTTTCACATAATGACTTGAGAAGCCCATTTAAAAACCTTCTACAAGAATGACATTTTTTCCGCTGATGCATTATTTTTGAATTATTAAACTTTAAAGTTGGCTTTCGGGCGCCAAGGAAGCAAGCGTGCCATGCGGAATTTAATTAATAATGGAAGCTAACCCCCTAACTATTACAAACGTAAAGAGGTTGGGTTGTGAGGGGGAGGCACAGTTCTCTTAGTGAAAATTATAAATAAAGTTTCTATCCGACCCATTAGGGTGACAACCGCAATCTTGTTTATATCGGCCGGCTCCAAGATTGCGGTCGTCACCCTTATGGGTCAGTTAGAAGCTTTATTTATAATTTTCACTGAAAGAACTGTGCCTCCCCCTCACGACTCAACCTCTTTATGTTTGTAATAGGCGGTTAGCTTCCGTTATTAATTGAATTCTGCTTGGTGCGCCCGCTTCTTTTGACGCGCTAATTTACCACTCTAACTCAAAAACTAAGCATCAGCGGAAAAAATATCATTTATGTAAAATGTTTTTAAATGAGCTTCTTGAGTGATTGTGAGAAACGGAATGCTTAGTTTCCCCACATCACCTAAACTCAATATTGGCCGCTCTTTTGTATGAACTTGAAATTTTGTAGTATGTGAGCATATTGAATAATAATATAAAGTCAAGTATTCCTTAGCCTTTAAGAGTTTGCAAGGGAAACTGTTTGGTATACATTGAAATAAATAAAAGAATATATGCACAAAATGTGTTCTCATAGATGTTACCTAATGCATAAAAACAAGATACATATACAGACATACATACATACATGTACCAGGCTTCTTCTTCCTATAGGAGGGTAGCCAGCAGCAGGCCACAATCATCATCCTTAGTCACTAGGAGGCGAGAGAGGCAGCACTGGATGCACCAGAACTGCCAGGATTAGGAGCAGCCCAGCACAACCACCCTCAAACTTATATATTAAATATATCAAATATATTCAAGCTGGAAAATCAATCTCCCTATTCTGCAACCTACAACCTTATAAAAAATTGTTAATTGTTAAAATTCCTTATAATTAATTGTTAAATTGTTAATTGATATAAAATTGTTAATTGTGAATTGAAAACGCAGGGAATGTGTTAAACAAGTCATAAGTTTAAAAAGTTTTTACTAATATAAAATTTTAAGTGTATCCAAAAAGAAATAAAAGTTTACTGTCATTGGAGTAATTCTACAACACCAAAGAACCATTTTTTGATAACTAAAACTGAAAATATTGCTTTTTGTTGCTTGATTTTTTCCATCTAATAGACATGATATAGGCACTTGTTTAGTATGATATATTTTAGACCAGTTGTGTCTGTGGATCTGAAAATATATTTGCAAATTTGGTTTTGTGCATTTCTTTCAGAATCATAGAAGGTGAAATTATCTTAGGCATACAAGTAAAACTGTCACAATCACCATGATTAAATTATTTTCCATGAAAAATCAAAAAAAGGATGGAAGTGATCCTCAGAAAAGTGGAGGAAAACGAGCTTCTGCTGCTCAGCTCAGGATAACCAAAGGTGAGAGTGTGCATGATGGTAAACTAAAGTGTGTGGCAGTGTCAGCATCTCTGAGTGAGTGTTTTTGAGTAATATTGATATTTTTCTATGTCACTTTATCAAGGTGTGCTTATAAATTTGAATGCTACAACTTCTCTACATAGTCTGTTTATTTTTCTGCAGATATTACTGTCCTCTTGTTTGTGAGGAAGTGTAACTGGTGATTTGTTCATCGTGTCATGCCCTTCTTCTGTATTGTGTTTTATTTGTTACAACCTTCAGCTGGACTTTAAAATCATTTCTTCAGTGACCAAAGTTGTTGTCGCATATTTATCAAGTGTGATTATGTTAATTATGATGACTATTTATTTTAGATTGAATTTTTAAATTATTAGTTAGATTAACTGCTGCCACATAAAATTTCATTCCAATGTAATCTATTTAACCCTTTGCCTCCTGATGGGAACTCCAGCTCCCAGATGGCTAGTGCTTCCAGTGTAGGGAGATTGACCAAACTTCAGGATGATTCAACTACTAGGAAAATAATTTAAACTAAATGACAAAATTAGGTTAATTCAAAGTATTCCTGCAACTATGTTTTTATGCATTCCAGAAGTTTGACGTATGCAATTTGCTATTGATATCTACTCCGTGTGAACTTCATGTTCTATGCAATACATTTAATACCTTTGCTATTTAATGTGAGCAAGTTTTTTATACACACATATTTATAGATGAAATTAAGCAAAAACTAAATTGAAATTTTTCTCAAATTTTTCGACCATTTTTTGGCATCAAAGCATACATGTGTAAAGAATATTTTTTCAATTTAAAAAGGAAGTAACCACCTGCTTATGTAAAAAAAAAAATGCTAGGGAAATTTTGCTATTTCTGGGTAATGATTGCAATTATCTTAGAAAATTTTTCCCTTAACTATTTGAGTGTTGGGAAGCAAAGGGTTAACTTAATTTAACATTTTGACTGCCATGTGCACCACCGGTGGCCACGTAGGGGATGTTCATAATGCTGCAGACCAACTTGAAGTCATAAATTCAATTTTCTCCAATACTTAATTAATGCTAAATAAAGCAGTGATTCAGTTAATGTTTGTCATTTTTAAAATTACTTGCCACGATTGACTCTAAATTTGAGTTGAAAATTAAACTTCAATTTAACCAATTGTGGTCAACGTGTTAAATTGTAGTGTTTTGTATACCGAGTCAATTGAATTTATGCAAATATATATATATCAGTGAGTTAAAGATGATTAATTAGTTAAATTCCATGATTTGGATAAATTATTTGGTATTGAAACCAGTTTTTGTTATTCATAATAATTAGTTGCTGGTTATGTTTTGTTTACCTGTGTAACAATGCTGATTTGTTTTAATTCCAGATATCAATGAACTGACTCTGCCAAAGACATGTGAAACAGAATTTCCTGATCCTGATAATCTGCTGTCCTTCAAAGTAATCATTTGCCCTGATGAGGTAAGCAGTTATTTCCATAATTTTTTTTCTCATGCATTGTAGTAAAGTTGGTGATACAGTCCAGCAAATACAGTCTTTTATGAAAAATTATAATGAGACATGCCAGGAGTTGTTTTTTAATGGTAACTTGTTTTGAAATATGCTTGTAGCTTAATTTTTAATGATAACTGGTTGTGAAATATGCTAGTAGTTGAATTTCTAATGATAGCAAACTGTGAAGTAGCAGTAGCTGAATTTCTAATGATAGCTAACTGTGAAATATGCTAGTAGCTGAATTTCAAATGATAACTGTTTGTGAAATATGCTAGTAGCTGAATTTCTAATGATAGCAAACTGTGAAATAGCAGTAGTTGAATTTCTAATGATAGCTAACTGTGAAATGTGCTAGTAGTTTGCTAGTATTTGAAAATCTAACTGATTGTGAGACATACTAGTATTTATACTTATATGTTAATTCATTTTGATACACACTAAAAAGGGGTTAAAATTTTAGATTTATAAACATGCTAGTTATACATCTGTGGATATTTCATTTTAAGACATGATAGTTGTTATGGTTCTGGTGATGGCTCATTTTATTATTTGTAACTAACATTACTTCCAGTAATAACTTTGTACTGTGTTTCTGACTTACTAATAGCTCTGATGCTAACAGTAACAGCTTGTGTGAAATGTGCTTGAACTGAAGACATATTGTCTAAAAATATTTTTACATTGTATATTATTTTATTGGTGAATGATAAACTTGAACCTTTTAAAAAGTCTTAATATTTATAATGCAGCTTGGCTGCACATCTGTTAATTAATCTCTGTACAGCCTGTTTTTTGGATTTCAAATTGAAATTTTTCAAATTGTGTTTTGGATTTGAAATTTTACTGATATTTTTTGCTTGAGAGCAGCAATGTTATTTTCTTAGTCCTTATGTTCAAGGGTTGACTTTTTAGACAAGTAATATAAAAAGCTCTGTCATGGTTTCTTATACTTCTGGTTTAAAATTTAAAAGCTTTTTTGTAAGAGCAGCTCAGTTGGTTAACTTAGATTAGTATGTAACCATTTCCTACTCTTGTGTCAAATGTACAGTAAAGGTAAATTATTTAACTAGGCACCAGCAAATGGTACATTAAGCATCTATACGGATCATGCACTAAACATACTTATATCTCATTTATTAGCCTCATTTTCATTTCTTCTGTGCTGTGCTTTTAGGAAGTGCTGAAGAAGCCACAATTTCTAAACTGCTCATTTGTGTGCAGGGATTCTACAGAGGTGGCAGATTTGTGTTCAGTTTCAAAGTGGGCCCGAGTTACCCACACGAGCCTCCTAAAGTTAAGTGCGAAACCATGGTGAGTTCTTTGCTGGCTTCCAGTGGTTGGGGGTCAGGTGAAAGAGACTGGGTGCATGTAATGTGAATCAGATTAAGGTTGTTGTTGTTGCTTTTGACTTTTATTTTGATTTTTGTTTCTTTTGATTTTTTTCTTCTTATAAGCACTAAGGAAAGTTTGTCTTTGAATAAAAGTTTAATTTTAGTGAAGTATTTAAATATCAGTGATGGTTTTATCTAGTAAATTTTTTTTCTATGTCAGTCACTTTACACATGGAAACTTCTTACAGTGTAATTCTGTTGTGGTAATATATTATGAGCATCAGTCTAATCTAATTAATTAATTAATTAATTAATTAATTAATATATTAATCCAATTATTATTTTTAAATTGTGTTGACATCAAGCAAGTAAAATTAGGAGGTTATTGCAGTAGCTTTGTTTGATGTTGCACTTAGGTAATGCTCCATACATGAATACACTGCCACTTCAGACAATACTTAAACAAAAAGTTCTTGCACTGATGCTGCATCTTGGCTTATGATGCAAGCTACATATTACTCCAGCAACACTATCTGTTCTTGTCACTACTTTGACACATAGTCATCCACATCAGTGATACAATGAGCTGTATGCATGTTTTGTGGATTTAATTAATTTATGTATGTCTAATAAATCCATATTTGTGTTACATGATGGTACAGATTGCTCAAGTGATCTGCATATGCACTTGGTATAAAATAATGTTTCACTTCTAATCAATTGTGTAAAAATACATGTGATGAAGTCAATTGAGTTCATATGATATCTCGCTGCTGTCAGTCCATCTTGTTCAATACACACCAATGCACCTTGTCATTTAGCCTTCTCTGCAGTCAGATCTCTCTGGAATGCCATTCAAGTCATTCTGTGGGTGCTGTAATTCTGTTGTGTGCTGACATAATTGTGGTATAATCACTGCACAAATGCTTTAATTTGATAGGCATGCAAATTTCTACTTGTTCAGCCTTCTCTGCGGTCAGTTCTCTCTGGAGTGCCATTTAAATCATTCAGATGGTTCCCAAATTTTGTAATTGTCTGAAATAATTTTGGTATAATCACTGCACAAATGCTTTAATTTGATGGGTATGCAAATTTCTACTTGTTGTTGACTTCCATGAGCAGCAGGGTTCAGGAAACTTTGCTATCACGGATAGTGTGATGTTGCCGGAGAATATTAGAGCAGCTTCAGACTTAGGCTAAGGTAAAGGAGCTTCTGCCTTTAATTGTGCGCTTATGTTTCAAATTATTCTAAAATATGTACATATTCGGTAATCAGTGCGTGTATTTATTGTGCGTATATGAGCTGCCTAGTCTTAAATTAACACTTTGACTGCAACTACTAAATATCAAGTTCAACACCAAACTCAAATTTAAAGTCAATTGTAGTTAACTATTTTGAAAATACCAAACATGAACTGGATTGGGTGCCATCATTTAGTTTTGACTAAATATTTATGAAAATTGAATTTGCGACTACTGGTCAGTCAGCAGCAATATGAAAATTACCTATGTGTACCACCAGTGGCGCGCGTCGCATTCAGAGTGGTAAGAAACTAATATGTGTTCAGGTCAAAAATTTTTTTATTTGTTTACAATTTTAGAATAATTGAATGTTAATCTAGCTGTTTGATCAGATATCATTTTTCATTTAATTTTGATGGGAGCCTGAACGACTATGAATTTTTTTTTTAACCCAGTAATTCTATTATGAATTCAACGACCCAGGATGCAGGATTGTAGTTCATGCCTTACCTGCACCAGTAGTCCTTTGTTTTGAGAGCCACTGACATGAGTGCCTGTTGCAGGTGTATCATCCCAACATAGACATGGAAGGGAACGTTTGTTTAAACATCCTGCGTGAAGACTGGAAGCCTGTGCTTACCATTAACTCTATTGTTTATGGGCTACAATACCTTTTCTTGGTGAGTTGATGAATAGTTTTCTATTGTGCTTTTTATCTTATTTATAACTAGCTCATTACTGATTGTTCATGTGCAAGTCATGCCTTTATTTTTTGTGTGTTTTTCTGAACTGTCTGGCTCTGATGCCCTTGAATTATACTGCTGTCTTGAAATTTTTTCCTCAATTCTCATGTTTCCTAGGGATTGGAGTGACTGATTGCTAAGCTAACGATCTCCAAAAATTAATCCCTTATTGTTGAAATTACAAACATTTTTGTTGCTTAAAATTTTCTAGAAAAGAAGATCTTCTCTTAAACCAAGGCTCCTTCACGTTGATATTTGTGTATCTTCAAACTATTGTCTCGACTGTAGTTGAAAATTTAACTCATTTAAGGTTACACACATGTGGGCTCACTACTTGGTGCATTCAATGGTGCATCCAATATTCTGTTGCTTGCATCCTGCCTTATTTTCAGTGCAAATTGTGAGTGTTTGAAAATTAATTGTGGTATTTATTATTACCATTTTAATGAGATTTTGCATACTCATCTAAGGTGCTCTAACTCAAATCCACTCCTACCTTACATTTAAATTCTAGCTACTGCATTTTGAAATTCTATACTGGGTTATGTGCTGAAAACAAGATTGTTTCTTAACACTTTACGATGCTCAGTTTCAAGCATTAATTCTGTTCAAGTCTAATGCTTGTTCTACACACCATGTAGGCCTCTGCAGGCTTGTATCACAGCACTAAAGTTTTCCCTGTAACAAGAATTCAAGCATGAACTTTGTGGTGCCGCATGAAAGCCATTCATGCTTTAGTGGAAGTATTTGTGGTAATAAAAGAATATGAAAACACTTTCATCCGAGTGCCAGTAGCTTATTAGCAACTTTCAAATTATGAAATCTAGAAGCACCAGCGATTCTGGCAAAGGCATTGCTGGTGACCCAAAAGGTCAGTTGTGAATGTTGTTACTATCATAGCAAGTTTCATCTGCCTATCTGTTTTGTGCCCTCTCTAATTTCCTCTCTGTTGTTAAGCCGTAGGCATTCGGCTATTTTTATGTAAGAAAAAATTCAGTTCGTATGGTGATGAGGTTACTGAGTCAAGAACGGTTCTGCTCTCATGATTTTAGCAAATGACATTTTAGCAGTAGACATTTTGTTATCAATACTTTCATCATCAATATTTTCTGACATTTTCAATTGCATCACAGAACACATATTTTTGCACCAAAGAAGCTATAATGAGTGAAACTTTGTTCTCAACTCTCAGGAGCCCAATCCTGAAGACCCGCTGAACAAAGAGGCTGCAGAGGTGCTGCGGATGAACCGGCCTCTCTTTGAGCAGAACGTTGTGAAGAGCATGCGAGGAGGCTACGTGTCTAACGTGTATTTTGAGAGATGCCTCAAATGACGCGTCTTGCTTTTCGTCTTTCAGTGCTAGGCCCACCAGAGGCAGTATAGCCGCTTAACCCTGTAGTGGCCCAGCACTCTCATAGTGCGGGCAGTGGGGTGCGGTGTTAGTCTTGACTTGACCTGCTGTGTAAGTCTTGACTCGACCTGCTGTGTAAGTCTTGACTTGACCTGCTGTGTAAGTCTTGACTTGACCTGCTGTGTTAGTCTTGACTTGATCTGCTGTGTAAGTCTTGACTTGACCTGCTGTGTAAGTCTTGGCTTGATCTGCTGTGTTAGTCTTGACTTGATCTGCTGTGTTAGTCTTGACTTGACCTGCTGTGTTAGTCTTGACTTGACCTGCTGTGTAAGTCTTGACTTGACCTGCTGTGTAAGTCTTGACTTGACCTGCTGTATAAGTCTTGACTTGACCTGCTGTATAAGTCTTGACTTGACCTGCTGTATAAGTCTTGACTTGACCTGCTGTGTAAGTCTTGAAAAACCTAGAAGCACACCACTGCACGACTTGGGGTGTCTGGGAGACTGGGGTAATACTCTCTTGCGTTAATGTTTATGTTTCAGTATAATGAAAATAGGACATCTTACAGTGTTTTTGTGTTTAGGTTGTGCAAATCTAGGCAAATTTTCGATGGTCAGCTTACCATCATATTCTGTAGTAGAGGAATGTGTGAGTGGCTGTGGAGTCTTATAATTGTATGAATTTAATTATTGAGGTATGTTTTCTTTTTAGTACTTATTGAGGAGAGTATGAGCACAGAGAATTATGGGTAGGACTTCCTTCAGTCAGCAGTAAACATTTCTGCCTGGATAGCTTGCCAAGTATTTCATTCTATTTCTGAAATTTGATTATAACGTAATGGTGTTTAATGTAAATTTGACTCATAATTAAAGCTTTCTTGTCAAGCAATCTTCAGTAGCAGCACTTAGGCCAAGGGTTCCCTACCTTTTTTTGACTTTCACTCCTAAAGAAATTTCATTCAAGCCTCATACTCCCTGAAATAAAAATCCCAACGTATAGCCAATATCCTACTGTTTACCTTGACTTTTCTCGCACCCCCTGGAATATCGTCTCGCACCCCCAGGAGGTGCGAGCACCCCGGGTTGGGAACCCCTGACTTAGGCGATCCAGCCATTTTTGTGTCCGGGTTTTGAGTTGGAATCTAAAGATCTGGATTTCCCTGGTATTGCACTTCTGACAAAGTTTTTTTAATGAAAAAGAAAAGAGAATATGTTCGTTGAAATCATCTATAATTCCATTCACTCATAATATGTACATCAAGAGAGAAATGTTGCTTTAATTACAGTTCAGTTTTCGAATTCAACACTTGAGTTATTCGTATTCCATTCGGTATTTGTTTTTGCAATTTGGGAATGCCATCATTTCACTGCTGAGCAGTACGTGAGTGGGCTTTAGGTCTGTTTGTGGCCTAGTGATTATGTGGCTCTTGGTGAATCTTATTTACTTATTTCTCCTTCATTTTGTGCTTTTGCCACGACGTGTTTGTGATTAAAAGAATATATGGATGATTGTGTTGCTTTTCTGTGGATTCAAGTAAAAATTGACCATTCTCATGATTATTTCACTCAGAGTATTTTGAGCAGATTTCAAAACTATCTAGTGTCTACTCCAGCAGGTTTATACTTTATTCAGTTTGAATAAATTTTTATTTCAAATTGGTTCACTCAGCCAAGATATCAATGCATTTCAATGTGGTGTTCTTCATGCACTTTTTGTGATGATGGGTACTTCAATTCTGGCTTTGGATTCTCTTCTCAGAGTCGGTATATTTGGATGTGTTCTGTGTGTTCTCTAGCAACGTCAGCTACGGCATCCAGCTCCTTTCTTGCCATGGCCAAAAATGATCCTTTTTCGATTTTGGGCTGAGAATGAAAATCTTGTATCCGTTGACTTTTTCCATAAATTTTACAAATTTAATAAATTTTACAAATTTACTACATTTGTAGTCATCGGAAGGGGCGAAATCTTCAATATGACTCTAAAAACGGCCCAAAAAAACGTTCTCCTGACCAACAAGTCGTGGTGCACTCGACCGCGTGTCTTTCTGATCCCTTCTTCATTTGTTTCTGTGGGATGCTTATGCAATTATTTGCAGTTTTCATTCTTGCATCATTAGCCGTGCATCTTTTTTTGAAGAAATTTTGTTTAGCAGTTTCCTTCAAGCATGGGTTTTGTAATCTAAATTTTACAAATGAGAATCGTTTTCTCTCTGTTACATCAGTTCAAAAGCGAATGCGTTGGGAGTGTGGAAAGCTGAACAATTTTCATGTATTAAGAACGTTAATGACATGTATATTGTGAGTCAAGTTATAAGCCAGATAATTTTGATTTAATACCGTCCTTCAGTATCTTCTTGGCCATCTATTCAGTCCTCGAGTTTGGCGAAAGTTTATTGATTGCATCAGTTAGAGGGAGAGATTATTTATCCTTTCTTGCCCATTGTGTCTGTTTTTCTCGTGTAGGTGTTGTCCATCTTTAGTGGCTTCTCACTTCTGCATCTGTTCTGTATTAGTCTTTTTTTCATCACGTCTTTTACCCCTCAGGGGGATACAACTATTGTATCTATAGGAATTAGCGCTCCCAGGGGAACCATGTGAGGGCCCGAGCTAAAGGTTAGGTAGGCTTCCTTTTTGTTGTAATATAATAGGTTTTTGTTTTGTTACGGACCATCTTTTTTCGGTTCACTGCTGTCCTGTTTTTCAGCACCTACTACTTTCTTCTTCAACTTTTTTCTTGTATCATGAACTTCTTTCCTAGCTTACTGTTTCTGTGCACCTTGTGCATAGATTCCGCGTTCCCTGAACTCCATACTAAATGGTGCCTTCCTCTTTCCTCTCTTGGAACATCTTTGTCGTGGTTAAGGGAGGCTAAAACTTTCTTATATTATAATAATAATAATAATCACGTCTTTTATCATAAGTGACGTCATGAACCTGCTTAATCTATTCTTGCAGTCCTGCCGTTCTACGTTGTGTTGAGCTGAAAACCGAGTAACAATTAGGATTTCGATATTGGTGTAAATTGACAGTTCATTGCAGAGGAAATATATTGCATCGTTGGAGAGGAAAGTTATTGCATAAAATTCCAGGAATGTATGCAAAAAATAAACTTGAGCTTTGAAGTTGCTTTGAAGCGTTTGAATTGCGTAGCAGATAAAACGCAAGAGTTCTTGAATATTCAAATTCTATTTTGGTCGTTCCCGTGCGACTGATTCCTTTGGAGTTGTGTCACATCCCTCAAGTTACCTAGAGTTTGAAACTCGTTTATTCCTTCTAAATGAAAATTCCTAACTTTTTTGTTTAATACTAACTTGTTAAGAGATTGACTAATCCACATCTCAATCTGACCTCTTGTTTGAGAAGCTTGCCTAATTTCTGCTGAATGACCGCTGGATCCAACTGTGTGCTGTGGAGATTGACTGGTAGCCTTCAGTTTTGACATTGTAACCCTCATTTTAAGCCAATAAACACGACTTATGAACTGATTCGTTATCTGGCGTAACGCTTCTGTCGTTTGCAGGCATTATTTTACCTCCTGGCGTTCATACCTAGACCAGCTGGTGAAGACTTCAATGAAGGCAGCACAAATTTGTGCGTGCCAATTCTAAGCCAGACGTTTTTTGGCAGTTTGACCTCATGGAGATCTGTGTTTATTTGAACTCTTTACTGTTAATATAGATTTTCAAGTCGATATCCGAACGGCTCTAATGTATTTCATTTCGTGTGCAATTCACATTGTAATACGTCATTTAAAGTTCACTGCTGAGTGGCAGTTCCTTCATCATAGTAATGTGACTCCATCTCAGTGCCACAGTGGTGTTAATAACGATAATATAAGTAAAAAGTGTACACGGTAAAGGGCTGATTAGTGTCGCCTATACGTAGGGGATCGTAACGACAACATATGATGTGTTGCAGGAGTGCACCTCCGACATGTGTTGTGAAAGTGTACATTGCATATCTTGTGTCATGCGTGAAGGCCTGTTTACACGATCATTGGGTGCGCGCGTGAGCAGTGAAGAGAGGCGCAAGCCCCGCCTACTTGCTTTGCTTCAGGCGCATTTACTTGCTCAATGACAGTGCGGCTGTAATGACACTGATAAGCTCTGGCCAGCGCCATGAAGACGAGCCTAGTCCGCACTGTCATTGAGCAAGTAAATGCGCCTTGAAGCGAAAGCAAGTGGGCGAGGTTTGCGCCTCTCTTCACTGCTCACGCGCGCACTCAATAATCGTGTCAACAGGCCTTTACGAGAGGAACTTTGGTGGTGCTTCAAAATTTGCATAGGCTACCACTAAGGTTCTTTGCATTTGCTAAGAAATTAGTAGCCAAATTATTATGGGTAATCTCTAAATTTGACGCGAGAATGGTAAATATTTATTATGAAGATGAACTTAGTGTCAGGTTGTCAGCACTAGCAGCTCTCGAATGTGAGCGGAATGTTTTTATTTTGTACCTTAAAAGATGTGGGCTAAAATTCCTGAGGAAAGTTATTTTAGTTATTTCAGTTACAGGCTCAGAGTTATTTATGAGCCTGAAATTTTGCCTCGAAATGAAAAAGAGAATCATAAATTTACTATAATTGTTAAATTCCAAATTTTTTATTATTAAATAAGTATGTACGAATATTGTAATTAAATGGAAACTATTATTTTGGAGATTATCGATTTTGTTAGAAATAAGCATGATTGTTGGTTACATGAGCCTGACTTTTTGGTCAATATTGAATTTAATGTTAACACCTTTCATAATTTCATTACAAAATTTAGGTAATTGGAAACATTTTAAGACGTTTTACACGAATGACATTGTGCTCGCAAATGCTTAGTTTTCAAGATACAGCATAAATAACGTTCAGGTAAGAATAGCATTAACGGCAGGATCGATATGGCTCTTACGGCGCTTCGCGGACGTGGACCACGCCAAGTTTTTTTTGCGGGAATCGTTGGCCTCGGTATGGTTGAGTAATATTAAGTTATTTTAGGTTTATTTAGGTTAGTTTATTTATTCAACCTAACTTTACCTAACCTAACCTCAACTATTGTTACGTTAAAACCGTACTTATTGCTTATTTATGTGTTCGTTTGTTCAGTTACAAAAACGACGTTCCTGTAACTTTAAAGTTAAATATCTCGAAAACTAAGCATTTGCGAGCACAATGTCATTCGTGTAAAACGTCTTCCATTGTACCATATCACCCATATGTGGCAACGGAATAATTGAAATCGTTGATAACATTAAATTCAATATTGACAGACTTTTTTCCATTTGAACTTGCTTTTGCTACGAAGTTTCATCATAGTGAGAAGCTCACAAATGTGCCATTGATCAGAGCTTTTTTATGTTGTTTTGGATGTCAAAGAAATTGAGTGAATAACAAAGAATTTCATCAGTTTACCATGGAACAAAAACTTGAGTAACTCCTTTAACGTTCAAGTTTGGCCAGTGTTTTAAGACAAATATTCTTCATACGTGTCAACAATGTTCCCACAAGGTATTAGGTACTTATTTCTGAAAGCTAATGAACTTAAGTACCAAACGACCTGCGTGTGTTAAGATAAAACTGATGATAGCAAAAAAGCAAAAATAAAATGAGAATTTGTGTCTCAATGTCATGAAGAAACGCGTGACTGGCCCGTCACTTACACTGCAGGAGGTGTTGACTGTCCTCAAAGAGAAGATGTTTTCCATGTTATTCGCTTGGTAGCACTGCTCGCTGCTTAAATGTTCAGTGCGTTGCAACAAATCTTTCAAGTTGCACTGCCATTGTGCTCCCAAATCAAGTAAGTCAAATCACAGAAAACGGCAAATGAAACAAAGTGAAAAATAACAAGAAAATGAAGTTCTTGGCCGTCGTAGTGCGGCTCAAATCTCTTTTTTTTACTAAAGAGATGGCTTTTCAAGAGTAAGTATTATGATACCTTGAGTATGTTTTTATTATCACGCGTTGGTGTGCGCCTGCAGTGAAATTTTACAAGACATCTTCACTCTGTGGAGGTCAATGCAAGGGCTTCACGACCCCTCGGCTCCCACGTAGTCACCCGTCAGGGGATACAACTATGGGAATTTGCACTCTCAGGGGTAAATGTGTGAGGGTCTGAGCTGAGAGTTAGGTTGGCCTTTTTGTTGAAATAAAATGTTCTTATGTTAAAAACCAGCTTGTTTCGGTTCACTGCTGTCCTGTTTTTCAGCACCTACTTTCTTCTTCAACTTTTATCTTGTTTCATGAACTTCTTTCCCAACTTACTGTTTCTATGCTCCTGCATATATTTCGCGTTATCTTCTCTCCATACTGAATGGCGTCTTCCTTTCTTCAAAACGCTATTTTGTTTAGCAGTTAGGGAGGCGTAAACTATCATATAATATAATCCCACGTGGTCAGTGTTCAATTTCATTTGCCATACTCATCTCCAATATGAGAATTAAAAGCAACACCTTTACTTCGCTTGCGTGGTTGCTACGGATGTTTAGCACTTGGACCGCAACGCGCGACACCGGTGGTCACAGAGGGGATTTTCATAACGCTGCTGACCGACCATTAGTCACGAACTCAATTTTTATAAATAATGAATTAAGTCTAAAGCAAGGCATGATCCAGTTAATGTTTGCCGTTTTCAAAATTGCTTACTTTAGTTTAAGGAATTACGGTCAAGTGTTGAGTTAGGTTGTAAGTAGCAAGGTTTAAAGAACGACTTGACTGCTCTAAAAACTTTCATGTTCCCTAAGAAGTTTGAAAAATTCAATATCTTAACTGTATTCTACCTCGTATGCTAAAATCTTCTCTAAAAACTGGGGTTGAAATAACTGGAATGCTCTTCATTCACGCCGATACGTAAATGAAAAATTGGTGCTGCCATAGCGGGAGGTCTACCACACCATAGCATGCGATTTGCATCTAGCTAGTACTATAGCGTGAGGTTAGGTTACTAATGGGTATTTCTTATTTCGAAACATTTGGGTTATGGTAGGTTATGTATGGCGGTAGACCTCACACTATAGTAGCACCAAGAAATTTACTAAGGGGCACACATAGTCCCAATACGCAGTGAACGTGTTAATTAGTGAACGATTCCCCGTCTCGCGTGGTTGACAGCGCTAGCACCGCTGGCGCTGCTTAGTCGCCGTATAGTTCAACGTGGTCTTCGCACGAATTGACGCTCGCAATCTTGGTTTTTGAAAACTGCATCTACCAAAAAAACTTCTTTTGGAACAACTTACTAGTTCATTGTTTGAAACAACAGTTATCGGGGAATGAATGTTTATCATTTGTGCGTTGCTTTATGTTTACTCTTGGATAATCTTCTGTCTTTGTTGCGCATCAAATTTGTCCCTCAGGGGGATACAACTATTTTATCAATGGGGTTTAGCGCTTCCAGGTGGAAGTTGTGAGATCTTGAGCTACGGTTAGGTTAGCCTTCCTTTTGTTGAAGTAGAATAGGTTTTTTCGATTTAGTAAGACCATATTTTTCTGGTTCTTTGCAGTTCAGTTTTTCATTGCTGCTTTCTTCTTAGGCTTTCATATTGTTTCATTAACCTTTGTCATAACTTCCTGTTTCACTGTGCTGTGAATCCTGTGTAGAAATACACCTTGTGCATAGATTCCCTGTTCCTTCAACTCCATACTCAATAGTACACTTCCCTTTCCTGTCTTCGGAATGCGTTTGTTGTCGTTTGACAACTAACTCATCTGTTTAACCTAAAAAATGAATTTCTCCCATGTATAATAAAAACAAAAAAACATTAAAATCAGCAACAATTCATATTCATTCTCGTCATCAATCACGTGGCTGGTTCAGCTGTTTATTTTAACTCACAGATAATTTGCAGAAGTCTGTTGTGCCTGAAGTAGAGCTGCGACAGCAGCCATGAGTGGCAGCAGAGTCCAGGCAGCGCGGCTCTTCGTGGCAGCTTCCCGCCCTTACAGCTGTTTGACCCCTAGAGCTATTGTGCAGCTGAACAAATTTCAACATGGCAGCCGCCCACCCGCATCTGTGCTTGTTGAAACTGGCACACGAAGCTTCAGCAGCTGCGGGCATCAGCGTAGAGAACAACTCAGTGACGTCACTGGACCCAGAGACGGGGGACTGAGTGGGCACGCGGGGAGGCGTTGGAGTGTGAGCAGCACTTCTGAGGCCTGTATCAATCCATTAACGGATACCTCCTTGGAAAACATCAATTCATCGACGCATACCTCAGCCAACAATCCATCAATGTACGTCTTGCCCAACGTCATTTCATCAACCTACACCTCGGTCAACGTCAACCCATTAAAGTACACCCCCGACTCGAGGCACAACACAGATAATGCGCATCACGGCAGTGACGGTAGGGGTCACACTGACGACAGTGCGCACCACAACAACAAATCAAGTGACAGTGACCATGGCCCCCACACAGATGACGCTCGCGGCAGGGCCGGCGCCATGGCGGTGGCCGCAGCAGCCGTTGCAGCGCTGGGTGTGTGCTGCACTCAAACTAATTGTGACGCCCGTAATGGTCCGATCCTCGATATCTTCCCGAAGTTGCACGCCAAAGCTCTCAAAAAGAATGTGAGTTGGTTTATTGCTGTGATTTTGTAGTAAACCTTGCTCGTGCAGTTTATGTAGTAAACCATTTCCATGCATTTTTGCCAAAGCTGTTGAAAAGAATGTAAGTTGATTTATTGCTCTGTTTTTGCAGTCTGCCTTTTTTCGTGCATTTGATGTATTAATGTGTGTATTTGTTTGTTTTTTCCTTAGATTAACTTGTGGTCAAAAATTTATGAGCTTGTTTAGTCATTCTACCCTCAGGTCATACTAAGCAAAACCCAGTCAATTGTGTAATTTTTATTAGGTTAAGAAAATTTTTCAAGGCGATGCGTAAATTTAGGATGTTGAAATGAAGGGTCCAAAGGAAACTATATTGTTGCAAAAGGATTTATGCAAATATAATGCAAAATGTGTAAAAATAATGTTCTGGTGTAAAGAAAATGCAGAAACGAAGCTTTCAATACGCACAACAGAGGGAGACATAAATCTTAGGGAAAAAATACTGTTAACTTGGATTTCATTGCCTAAATGAACGTTTAACAATTATTACTTGACATTTAACAACTACCAATCATTATTTTTAATCAAACTTTATTATAATACTTTAATTAAACACACGCTTCATGTTCTTTTGTTGGACATGCCCGACGATAATTATTGCAAATTACTGTACGTTGAAATTATAATAATTATTGAAAACTGGTTACTCCACCGCACGCGTTGGAGTAACAATTCGATGAAATGACAAAATTCTACTGACATTTAAGCTTTAAATCATGTAGAACATTTCCCTATTGTGTAGCTTGTGTGATACTGTATCTAGTTCATCTGATGGCAACTTCAAAATACACCTTGAAGTAAATCAAAAAACCTTTTCCCTAAGCTACTGCTGCGTTCATTACTATTTAGCTTAGTGCAGTCGAGAGACTGTGACCTCTGTGTGCAGCCGGACGAGCTGCAGATGAGCGGGCTGAAGCTGAACCACCGCGAGCGTCGCTTCATCAAGTTCGCGAGTGTGGAGTTCCACGGCCAGCTCTACATGACGCCGCAGGACTTCATCGAGAGTGTCACTGACTCCGAGCCCAGGCGTGAGTGCTGTGGGTGCTGTGATTGCTGTGCTTGCTGTGCTGTGAGTGCTGTGCTGTGAGTGCTGTGCTGTGGGTGCTGTGCTGTGGGTGCTGTGCTGTGGGTGCTGTGCTGTGGGTGCTGTGCTGTGGGTGCTGTGCTAATTGCTTAGACAACCCTAGGGCTGTGGTAGCATTGGGCGAAGGGTTAGGATTATGTGCTCGTATCTGAAATGCTACCGTCTTGTCTCGAGTATGCGCTAGGCAGTTTTTTATGTGCTTGGGGAGTGGAATAGTGGAATAGAATAGTTGATTAATAGTGAAATAGAATAATCAATTAATTATATAGCTACTTGAATAATATGATTTGAAACCAGAGCTGTCTAATCAGGTAACCAATGTGTTTGAATTAACAAGATGTGTCCCCAGAGCGGCTGCGGCGGCGGCAGCTTACCCAGGGAGACCTGGACAAGTTCTACCAGCACACACCTCCCCTCAGGAAGGGCACCTCCAGGATGTTCCGTGAGATCTACGATAAAGGTGCGCGCTGTTCTACAAACTGCCGACAACTTCTTCAAATCTTGGACTCATGCGTTAGGGTACTTAATTAATACGTTGACTGCAATGCGTTTCACTGAAGTGGTTAGAAGTGGTCAGCAATTTTATAAATACTAGTGATGTACCGATACCATTTTTTTGGCCGATACCTATACCCATTTTTTGGCCGATACCGATACTCCGATACTTGAAAATACCTATACTTTGACCGATACTACTACCGATACCGATACTTTTACAATCATCTAACCTAATAATACGTATTTCGTTGTATGTTTGTTTATGTATTTGTTCGGTGTCCGCTTCTTAAGAAACATAGGATGTCTGAGTTTGCGGTATCATGGATACCGAATTCCTCAGTGTAACATTGAAAGATCGTCTGTGCATGCACTGATATGTTTGAAATTTTATCAGGATAGGTTAGTAGTATTGTATAGGTTGTTGTGATCGCCGTAATTTGCCCATTTTTCCTAACCATGTCGCTTTTGTGCAGCTTCCAGGCCATATTGAATAATTAAAAGACATTAAATTAAATATAGTAATTTTGAGAATAGCTGTGCCCGAAGTAATCGTTTTTGAGTAATGGTGATTTGTCACCGGAGGGGAACTCCGAGTCAAGAGAGCTTTGTGTGTTCTTGTACATATGTGCTCGGCATTAAAATTTTAAACCTACCCGACTTTCCGTTCTACATATTGGCAACAGTGGACAACGCATTAGTGGTGTAGGGCCTACAAGAATCCCAGTTGCTACCATGTAATGACGATCGCTAGACCTTTGCGTCGTGAACGTGCTTTGTGGCGGTGCGAGTTACGACATAGAATTAGGATAGCATAGGTTAGATAATGTTGACGGAATTTTTCCATGGGTCCATCTAGCTTAACGATGGCATTGTCCTTAGCATTTCCATGGGTCATGCTACTGCTACCTAATTAATACCCTTGCCCTTGGTGATACGAGTTTCTGTGATACGAGTTTCACCAGTGCGCAAGTACAAGAATATTTTTCATCACGGTTTGGGTACTGTTAGGATGGATATATTGAATTTGTTTGTCATCTACATCTTGAAAATTCGTTCATGAAAGGTATTGAATCCCATCTTAGGCGTTTAGAATCTTAGAATCCCATCATACAAGTGCACACTTGTATTAAAATAAAACCATTATAAGCCCTACATGGGGGTTATAATAAAATTATTTGCTAATATATCTAATAATATAACAATATTGACAATAAAGTTTCCGATTATGATAAATAAAATGCTCTTGCTATGTTAACTATATTGTCAAGAAAAATAACAAAATGAAATCGATTCAATAGATATGCGTTTCTAATCGTATTGCAACGTAATGTAGACTAGCTATAATAGCAACTGGCTCCAAAAGTGGACCAAAACAATAATTTCTCCAAAAAAGGCTGTCATTTTCGTGTTATTCACACCAAATACGAGCACATACTTTGGCGAAAAAAATAGTAAAATTCGATAAGCCCCGAAACCGAAAGTATCCGCAAACACGCAACCATCTATAAGATGAGGAATTTAAAAACGAAAATTTCAAGGTACTTGGTCATATTTATTAGGAATACGTTTCGGAGTCCAGATCCATCATCAGTTCGTAAATGTACAAATCATTATGTCTGCAATAGAAGAAAAAACAAAATGTTGGATACAGTCATTCAAGGAAATCAAGAAAATAAAAATAAAATTAAAACATGTCCCAGAAAAACTAAAATCGACAAAACTATTATTTAGTTACAATTTGTAATGGGTAGGAACTATCAGAACTGTTGAGGGCCGGTTTACGTTTAAAAATATGTAACGATTCTAAAATTCTGAGTTCACATGCAGTTGAAGCCGAATATAAGATTTTGAAGTCCGCAGAGGATATTGGTTCGTTGTATTTAGCTGCGTGATTACGTACTGCGGAGTGTGAGGAGTAAGCTAATTAGTTCCCCGCGCGGAAGCTTCGACCCCGATGTTCGCCCATTCTGTTATAAAAATATCGTGACGTCATGCCGACGTACGATGATGTGCACTGCACACAACTGTACAACTGTTAAGAATAAATCAGAGAGGCTCGCATCTCCATCGGAAGCGTATCCTTGTACTGGAAAAAAGAAGCAACCTTAAAATTATACAATTCCTGTACAAGACAAGGATACGCTTTTGATAGAGAAGCGAGCCTTTCTGATTTATTCATACAGTTGTACAGTGGTATGCAGTGCACATCATCGTACGTCGGCATGACGGCACAAAATTTTTATATCAGAATGGCAGAACATCGGGGTTGAAGCTTCCGCACGGGGAACCAATTCGCACGTAATCACGTAGTAAAATGCAACGTACCGATATCCTCTGCGGACTTCAAAATCTTAGATTCGGCTTAAACTACAAGTGACCTCGGAATTTTAGAGTCGCTACATATTGTTAAACGAAAACCGGCCCTCAACAATTCTGACAGTTCCTACCCATTGCAAATTGTAAGTAGATCTTGTCGATTTTATTTTCTGTGGGACAGGTTTTGATTTATGTTTTGTTTTCGTGATTTCCTTTAGTGACTGTACCCAACATTTTCTTTTATTGTAGTCATAATGAATTTTACTTTTACGAACTGATGATGGATCTGGCCTCCGAAACGTATTCCCAGTAAATATGATTAAGTTCCTTGGAATTTCCCTCGTTTTTAAATTCCTCATCAAGTTGAGATTAAAGCAATCAACTGACCCGTTCAGATGTATTTAACTATAAGATTGTTCGTGGATTTTTTAAACATCTTAACATAGAAGAAAAATACAAGATTCGTTATGAACGGCGATATACTTGCTAAATTAACATTAATTCTTAGGTTCGGAATATATGACGATTTACAAGCCAAGCTACTTTTATATTAAATTCACAAAAACTTTCAAATGCATTTTCAACTTTATTAAATTGGTTTGGTTTTTGTTAGCCTGTCTCATACTTTAAGAAAAGGATATTAGGTCAAACTATTTAGGTTTTAGTCGTAAAAGTATAATAATTTTATGTCGCTACAGGGTTGAGCTATTCATGCTACATAGCTTTCAGTTATGACCGTACGTGACTCATCGGGAATTCAAAGTAGTGAATTCAGTTAGCGGGCCTGATTAAATGCTATAATTCAACAGTTAGCTAACTAATTTACTAGGTATGAATAGGCTCTTTATTTGATTACAAGTACGCACAGCCCGTCAAAAATGACGGGATTCACTACTAACTTTCTTTAAAAAATATTCCAGATGTGGTGCCCAACGAATGTATCCATCCTAACAGCACCCGTAATGAAAAATATTCTTGTACTTGCGCGCTGGTGAAACTCATACCACAGATACGGTCACTATAACTCTCCTTATGAGCGTGACAAAAAAAATGGAAGAAGCGGAATCCAAATAAACCAAAGGTATTATTAGATAGTAGCAGGACCCGTGGAAATTCCATGGAAAACGTCATTGTTAAGCTAGGTGGACCCGTGAAAAAATTCTGTCAGTATTACCTAACCTGTGCTAACCTAGCCTATCCTAATCTAAGCTAACCTAACCTAACCTATCCTAACAAAACCTATCCTGATAAAATGTCATATATTTAAATGCTTGGAAACGCCATCTTTTAATGCTACACTGAGGAATTCGGTATCCATGATACCGCGAACTCACACAACCTATGTTTATTAACAAGCGGACACCAAATCGTAAATAAACACACAACGGTTATTATTAGGTTACATACTTTTACTTTCATGATTTAAGACCGTAATTTTGATGATAAAATACATAATATTGGAAAGTATCGGTAAAGTATCGGCCGGATTTTGCCGATACCGATACCACTAAAAATGGCCGATACTGCCGATACCGATACATCGGTACATCACTAATAAATACCAAACATTAACTGGGTTCATGAAACAATTAATTTTAGCATGATTGTTAAAATTTTCCTAGCGACCTTTCAAAGGGTCGTTTCGTAGCAGGAAGAACTTTTCAATGGGTCGTATCGCAAGCAATGTGTTAATGTGTTCCTTGCCTGACTTTGGGGCCTCCTCTACACACTCTCTACTACTTGTGTATTAAAGCAGGTCTGCAACTTGTAGCCTACTGGCCTATATTCGACTTTAGAGTTTCTACATGTGTACATGAGGATGAAAACCTGAGAGGAAGATTAAACTGCTGTACACTTCTATTTACACCCGCACCTTCATGAGTCTTGTAATAGGTTTACTTGCACACTTGATAGGTTTACTTGCACACTTGATAGGTTTACTTGCACACTTGATAGGTTTACTTGCACACTTGATAGGTTTACTTGCACACTTGATAGGTTTACTTGCACACTTGATAGGTTTACTTGCACACTTGATAGGTTTACTTGCACACTTGATAGGTTTACTTGCACACTTGATGGGTTTACTTGCACACTTGATAGGTTTACTCGCACACTTGATAGGTTTACTTGCACACTTGATAGGTTTACTTGCACACTTGATAGGTTTACTTGCTCACTTGATAGGTTTACTTGCACACTTGATAGGTTTACTTGCACACTTGATAGGTTTACTTGCACACTTGATAGGTTTACTTGCACACTTGATAGGTTTACTTGCACACTTGATAGGTTTACTTGCACACTTGATAGGTTTACTTGCACACTTGATAGGTTTACTTGCACACTTGATAGGTTTACTTGCACACTTGATAGGTGTCCTTGCACACTTGAAAGGTTTACTTGCACACTTGATAGGTTTACTTGCACACTTGATAGGTTTACTTGCACACTTGATAGGTTTACTTGCTCACTTGATAGGTTTACTTGCACACTTGATAGGTTTACTTGCACACTTGATAGGTTTACTTGCACACTTGATAGGTTTACTTGCACACTTGATAGGTTTACTTGCACACTTGATAGGTTTCCTTGCACACTTGAAAGGTTTACTTGCACACTTGATAGGTTTACTTGCACACTTGATAGGTTTACTTGCACACTTGATAGGTTTACTTGCACACTTGATAGGTTTACTTGCACACTTGATAGGTTTACTTGTACACTTGATAGGTTTACTTGCACACTTGATAGGTTTACTTGCACACTTGATAGGTTTACTTGCACACTTGATAGGTTTACTTGCACACTTGATAGGTTTACTTGCACACTTGATAGGTTTACTTGCACACTTGATAGGTTTACTTGCACACTTGATAGGTTTACTTGCACACTTGATAGGTTTACTTGCACACTTGATAGGTTTACTTGCACACTTGATAGGTTTACTTGCACACTTGATAGGTTTACTTGCTCACTTGATAGGTTTACTTGCACACTTGATAGGTTTACTTGCACACTTGATAGGTTTACTTGCACACTTGATAGGTTTACTTGCACACTTGATAGGTTTACTTGCACACTTGATAGGTTTACTTGCACACTTGATAGGTTTACTTGCACACTTGATAGGTTTACTTGCACACTTGATAGGTTTACTTGCACACTTGATAGGTTTACTTGCACACTTGATAGGTTTACTTGCACACTTGATAGGTTTACTTGCACACTTGATAGGTTTACTTGCACACTTGATAGGTTTACTTGCACACTTGATAGGTTTACTTGCTCGTGTAAATGCAAGCTCATGGTAGGTTACACACTTGATGTGTAGGTTTACATGCACGTGTAAACTTGAGACTGAAGCACTGAGTTTGTGTGAGGCCTGTGCGTGACTGCAGGCTTTGTAGCTACGAAACAATAGGATTTCTTCTTAATTGACTAACGTGAGGTAACAGCACAGGATAAAGCTGGCGCCTTAATAGCTGCTGGTGGGGTAAGCGAGTTGATTGTATGAGTCCTGCATTCCACAGCATCATCAATATTAATGTTCTTTGCCTTAATACTAGTGGAGATAGTAAAGCCGAGCTTCCATTCACTTGTGTGGCGGGAAATATTACTTTCTGTCGGATAGTACAAATAAATTAAGCACGCCCGAAATTCCCGTTGTACATATTAAGTTTAGTCAATTTGCAGTTCATTTTAAATTTGATTCAATTAAAACGAGTAAAATGTGGTTCCTTTTTTTTACTATGAAAATAATTTTTTTTCAAATGCTCATTTATTTCTTGCGGTGTTTTGCAGGGATCATGTCGTACACTGAGTACCTCTTCCTGCTCTCCATCTTGACGAGTGAGTGTTGTTCTTCTGTTGTATAGTTGCATTTAATTTGTAAATGTTTATTTTTGTTCCAAATACTGAAGATGAGTATATTTTTTTCTCGAAAGCTCTATTTTTATAAAGAAGACTTCATGAATGATGTTTTTACCCTCCTTGATTATTCTGTTTTTATGTAGATTACGTTTCCCGAAACGAAAATCAATAAGTACTGTTGAATTTATGTTACATTGTTGCGCTTATTTTGCATTGTTGCGCTTATTTTGCATTGTTGCGCTTATTTTGCATTGTTGCGCGCTCTACAAAGCAAATCTCGTGCATCTGGAGTGATACTGAGGTATTTTCCTTGGTATTATCTCGCACTTGAAGTGAGCAGCTGGGTATTGTGCTCCAATGTTGCTATAATGGCTTTTCAATTGTGAAAACTCGAAGTTCTTATATCGATGTTTGCCTCAGTGCAGCGCGCTGAAGACCTTTCTTAAATTGTGTAATACCCTCTTAGAGATACAAATTTTGAAACCATGGAGCAGATCTCTGGGGTTCAAGTGTAATAGTTAACACAGATGTGCCTTTCGGGGCTCCTGTGACACTCTTTTCCTCTGACCTGAAACTGACGTTGTGCTAACAATAACAGGCTCGCCGTGATACTGTATTGCGCTCGAACGGAATACTTAGTTGTGCTCGAACGTAATGCTTTGTTGCTCTCGAACGTGATACTTCATTGCAATTGAAATCGCCTTGTATAAATATCACCCTTTGTGACCTTTTTGAGCGATATGCACCTAGTCAGCAAAGCGCTAGTAACTCACCTCACTGAACTCACTCAATGCAGAGCCGCAGACGGGCTTCCACATCGCGTTCAACATGTTCGACACGGACGGCAACGAGCGCGTAGACAAGCAGGAGTTCCTGGTGGTAAGATGAGGCATTCCCTCTCCCTGCTCTCCGTCCTGTCCCTCCCTTGCAGGTTACGCGAGCTGAGTGCGCGTCTGCAGGAAGCAGGAAGCCTTCGTCTCGTAATGATGCGCGAGTTTCTTGTGTAGCAAAGGCCTGCGTGGACCCGTCAAGAGAATTTGTTTCTCGATGTTCCTGGCTAAACTTGGTTACTGGTTTGTCCCAGGGTTTTTTGTTCGTCGCTTGCAGAGTATTTGTTGAGATTGGTTGTGGTATGTTTGTTGAGATGGTCGCTATGTGTTTGTTGAAATTGATGCAATGCTTTCATTGAAATTGGTTGCAATGCTTTTGTTGATGTTGGTCGCTCTGTGTTTGTTGCAGTTGATTGCTATGCGATTGTTGAAATTATTTACAATACTTTCTTTGAAATTGGTTGCAATGCATTTGCTAAAATTGAGGGCACAGCATTTCAGAGGAGTCTCTTCTGTTGTAGGTGGATTTTAGGGTTCATGTACAAAGAAACTTAGATAAACTTTCGTTTGCTGAGGATGTTCCTTAGTCTTTATAGTCGGTCTGTCTATGTCGGTTTGGTCTGTTTTGATTTTCTCCATCTCCTGGTTCTTAGTTGTTTTCAGTCACAAATTTAACTTGTGATAATGGCACATTGCACGTCCAATTCAGCAAACGTTAGCATTTTCGTACTCATATTACCCTTATTTCAACCACTATCATTAAACTGGCTCAGAAAATTTAAAGCAGAAGCCATGCATATGTAATATTCTAGTTTTATTCATAAGCTGAGCGTTGCACCACAGTGTGAAGATTTAGATAACATTTTATTAGTGGATGTGCCTTCCTAGATGCAACTATAGACTTACTCACAACCTTTACGTACGTAATTCTATTCAAATTCTAAAGAAAGAGTCTCTGTTTTTCCCGACCAGTGGCGATTGAATCTATTGCAAAAAAATGCACTTAACTGGTTGAAATGTTTTAATTGTACTAGTAATATCACTTGACGATTTTCAGAGCGTAAATGTTGCTAATGGTAGTGCTTCACAGTTTGAAACGCATTTAAAGTTTTGGGCCTCGTTGGATAACTTATGGGATTTTTGGTAGCTTGGTTTCCCTTCATGATCTATTCCTCGCGTATCGACCTGTTTGGATCTATTTTCTTCGGTATGAATTGAATAAAACTGTCGTAGGTGTGATACCGAGTCGGCACCCTTTTTCCCTGATCCGTCCCTAGTCTATGACCTTTAACTTCCTAGTCACCAACAAGAACTTCTTAGGTTTAGGTAGTGGGTGTAATTTTAACGATTTGGGCTCTTTTGAGTTTTCTAACGTCTTAAAAGCAAATCGGTTCTCAATAACACCCCAGTTCTCTATTATTTTGAGAACAGTTCAAGAATCTTTGTATTGGAAGGTATCACTTTTTGTTTCAGCGGTTGATGGATTATTCTAAAACATTCTTGTGTTGGATAACGATCTTATTCTGCTCTTTTAGTTCCCACTTCTTCACGCAACAATTTTATTTTGCTTATGTAGTTTCCAACGCATTATTCCGAAACATTCGTGTGTATGATGACGATCTTGTTCTGCTCTTGTAGTTCTCGGTGCGTCTTCGGTTCTTTTTCCTTTCCTGTTGTCTCGGAATGTTTTGGCTTTGCTTAGAGAACGAGACTTCAGTTCGGAACTCGGTCATGGTGGGGTTCTTGTTTACGTTGCCAGTATTGCCTCGAGGGGAGTGTTGGGCTCTGAACTGCACAGCTGGCGCTGGCCGTGTGTTGTGTGTGTGACACCGGTGTATCTCGAATAAAATTATTTCTAGTGTTCCTGGTTTCTAAGTTTCTTTGGAACACTTTCACGGGTTTTCTGAGCTTTAATCCTTCATTTTTAAAATAAATTTTCGTTAAAATCATTTTAGTTTTTCAAATGTTTTCAAATCATTATTTTTGAGTGTTGGTTAGTTTAATCACTTAATTTCTTGGCTTACAAGTGGTTTTTGATCTATCAATATATCGAACAGTTTTTAGTTATCGCAGCATACTATGTAATCCTTCAATTAAGTTGTATACAAGAGCCCTGTATACGACGACTTTGTATGTGTAAAACTCTTCAAGCCTTTTGATTGCGATGTCTGGGAATGATACCCATAAGACTTCATCTTTTGGATGTTTACCTAAATGATGCAATTTTGTTGGTATGAGCAGTATTGGTGTCTCCCCGAATTCTTTTGTAGGCAGAAAACTTTCATGGTTGGTTATTTTCATCAGGGTTTTTGGTTGACGCACCTGAGAACTATTCAAATAGGTCATTTCAATTAACGATTTTGGTTGACAAAGCTGAGAACTTGAATCGATTATTTACTTCCATTTTCTGGCTATTGATCATTTACTTTCACTTTATGGTTATCGATCATTAACTTTCATTTCATGGTTATCGATCATTTACTTTCACTTTATGGTTATCGATCATTAACTTTCATTTCATGGTTATCGATCATTTACTTTCACTTTATGGTTATCGATCATTAACTTTCATTTTCTGGTTATCGATCATTAACTTTCATTCTTTGGTTGATGCAGCTCTTCCATGTCCCAAAAATTCGCCCATTTACTCCCTTCAGAATCCCATAATAAATTGTGTGGTAGGTTTGGTCATCCCTCAGCAGTTGCTGGCTAAGTAAATTTGTTGACTTGAATTCTAAAATGCTTGACATTCAGTGCTTTGTTTATTGCATTGTGAATGCATTTAGTGCTCTCATGCACTGCTGAACATATGCCTTGTATGGCCTGTATTTTTTTAACTCTTAGCAGCATACAACTAAAAAGCCTTGACGGTCGACTGCGACTCCAACATTTAAAGTTTTTTAACCATTCTAATATTTCCCGATTGCAAGGCCTAAGTTGATGCAGCAAAGAATTAAATACATGTAATAGTTCTCCTTGTAATGCTCTAAGGTAGGCTGGTTTCGTGCATTTTTATTGTATGTATGCTTTCATGTTCATTAAAGCTACTGCATGTGCACTGCGCATGTGATCGTTTTATATTATACAATGTACATATTCGAGCACTATTTAAATTTATGCGAATGTTAATAAATTTCATCGAATCGTAGTTTGCGCTTGTTTTTTGTAAAGTTATACACCTGAGTTCATAAATGAGGGACTTGTGTTTGTGTGCTATGTTTTTCTTGGATAAATTTCACCCTCGAATTCAAATATTTTAATTGATGGGGCTTTTATATCCAGAGGTCGGGGAAACCATGTTTTTTTGGAGTGATTTTCCCATCCCAAATTCAGTAGCGCCTTCTTATTCCTGTGCACTTTTTAATTCTTAAAGTTTCTTGCTATTGCTATTTTCAATTATTTTTCAAATGCTATGATTTCGTAAGGTTTGAGGCTTATCTCATTTTTTGACCCTTATTTCTATGTTCTTGTTCAATTTTACGCTCGGTTCTTCTGGAGTAGTTTGTTCCCTGCTGTAGGTGCTGAACAGTTTCAGTCCCCCATTCCTCCTTGAGGTATCATTTTTGGTCAACTATCTCACTTTGAAATTTCTGGTACTAAATTCCCGCAACGTGCCTCTTTTAAATCTGTACTCGTAGTTACTCCCTCAAATAACGTAGTCCCTTATGACATCTGCTCACACTTTATTTTCCACCCGATCGTTT
Source organism: Morinoia aosen (assembly GCA_030386875.1). NCBI lineage: Eukaryota > Metazoa > Arthropoda > Malacostraca > Amphipoda > Talitridae > Morinoia > Morinoia aosen. The sequence goes on from CM059568.1 coordinate 55,179,831, forward strand.
CCTTGAGTACAGACACAGTAAACTATTGATTTTAACACCGGTATCGCAGTTGTCGCGTTGACCTTGTAGCATGTGCGTTTCGCCTTTGAAGTTGCCGCGTTGTAGTACGGACCGCGGGTTGCCGACTCGCCGACATTAAGGATCGGTATTTCCTCATTTGTGCCCCATTAACACTGGCTACGCCGCACACCGCACAGCTGATGGAGCTGCTTAACGGAGCAGTCCACAAGTCGCTGGTGACGTGGCTGCACGAGTACGGCAAGGGCGGCGCCGATCCCGCCAAGGTGCTCCAGGCCCGCCAGGTCACCCAGCCTGTTGTGAGTACGCCGCTGTTGTGTGGGGTGTGGGCGGTGCCGGGCCCCCTCTATCGGGTAGTGTAGAATCCTGAGGTCATTCGTGTGTGTGGGCTCTGCTGGACTCCCCCTATTGGGTAGAGTGTATTTGTGGAATCCTGAGGTTATTTTTGTTCGATTTGGTGCTTATGGAAAGTTCATTTGTGGAATCGTCATGTTAGTTTATGTGAACTTCATTTGTAAAATCCTGAGGTTATTTTCATCCGATTTGGCGTTTATGTAAAGTTCGTTTGTGGTATTGTCAGGTCATTTTAATCCAATTTGTCGTTTATGTAAAGTTCATTTGTAGAATCCTGAGGTTATTTTCATCCGATTTGTCGTGGCTATCAAGTTCATTTTTGGAATACTGAAGTTATTTATGCTGCTAGTGTGCTGCAGAAGTGCTATTGAGACGTATCACAGCTACCACCCCAACCTGCACGGTAAATGACAACTGTTGAAGTTGTTCGTGGGTGTGGCAGCAGACGTGGTTCATTACTGCTATACGAGTGAATATGTATCGAGTTGATTCTTGCTCTTCTTTTGTTTAGCGCTGGAACTACTTTACTTATTAGAGTTATGTTCTATTTTGTGCAAACGAGCGGTTTTGGAGGAAATATAAATTTTTCTCTCACAAAGTTGAAAAGTAAGTAGTGTGCTTTGTGTTTCGATGTGAATGATGGTTTTATATTGAGAGTAAAAAATTATGATTGAGTGCATTAATTAACGTATCCGTGTCTTGATTTTCAAGCTTTCGAAGGAATAATTCAAGCTCTTTAGAAGTTTAATAAATTCTTTGTAGTCATAGAAAAGAGAGTGTAATTTCCTGATTAATAGCAGTGAGTTATTGGAATTTAATATTCATAGTTAGTGATAAAATTTATTATAATACCACATCTGCGGTAATTCCGAGAATTTGACAATAGTTTAGTTTGTTGTTTTAGTTGGAAATTTTTATAACCTAGTCAAATGTGTTCCATGTACTTAACATTTACCATAGAAAATTACTTCCAGGAGTTTTAATTCAAGCTGAAATCTGCGTCATCTTTAAAAAATATTGGCATCTCATATTCTTACTCCGAACACGGATAGTTACGCATGAGCTTCATTGCCGGGGAAAATGAAAACTGTCAAAATTTTGCTACGGAGAACTTCTTCGAATACGTAAGTGACTACAAAGTTGAAGTGACAGAATGCTCAATATAACATGTATGGAAAAAAATTATTTCGTTTTTGGTGAGTAAAATAATGGGCTTCAAAGTTAGAGAGCGGATGATTTTTCTCTCCTACCAAAGATAAACAATGCATTGTAGAATGAACGAGACAATCGAGATTAATATTTTGGTTTCTTGGTGGTTGCTGCACAGTTCCGGCCGCGGCCATCTGTGAGTATGTCTATGCCGCTGTGGGGCTCGAGGCTTTATCCTGTTGGCTAGTGCGACTCAAGAGTAATTATGGCTTTGTATCAGCCTTGAGGTTTTCTAGCATTCAAAATTAATAAGTCTGGCTTTGTATCTGATTCTGATGAACGGCCTTGAGGTTTTCTAGGACTCAAAATTAATAATCCTGGCTTTGTATCTGCTTGTGATGAACAGCCTCGAGGTGTTCTAGCATTCAAAATTCATAATCCTAGCCTTGGATCTGATTCTGAAGAACAGCCTTGAGGTTCTCTGGGACTTCAAATTAATAATCCTGGCTTTGTATCTGATTGTGATGAGCAGCCTCGAGGTGTTCTAGCATTCAAAATTCATAATCCTAGCCCTAGATCTGATTCTGAAGAACAGCCTTGAGGTTCGGGACTTAAAATTAATAATCCTGGCTTTGTATCTGCTTGTGATGAACAGCCTCGAGGTGTTCTAGCATTCAAAATTCATAATCCTAGCCTTGGATCTGATTCTGAAGAACAGCCTTGAGGTTCTCTGGGACTTAAAATTAATAATCCTAGCTTTTTATCTGATTGTGATGAACAGCCTCGAGGTGTTCTAGCATTCAAAATTCATAATCCTAGCCTTGGATCTGATTCTGAAGAACAGCCTTGAGGTTCTCTGGGACTTAAAATTAATAATCCTGGCTTTGTATCTGTTTGTGATGAAAGACATTCTGTTTCTGTTGCTCGTCCGGCTCAATGCTTGGCGCATTGCTGGCAAACTGTCACGATATCAGAACCTGACGTCTTGTTCAACGTAAAGTTGTACTATTCATCAAGTTTACGTGCATTTTTTTTAGTCTCCTGGGTGCATTGCTTGATTTTAATTTATATATCTCGCTGCTCGGTTGTTAATGGTAACTCGCGGTAAAAATAGGCTCAACTAAGTACTTGTCTTTAATTTTTTTGACGTACCAGCTATGAGATCACCATGCGTAGCTTCAATTCTCAAATTATCATGCCATTCTAGCGGCTGTCGTCCTGGTGCTTTAATGATTAAAGGGCTTAGCTGTAGCGATGGGGTTGTATTTTACGTCTGTCATATTTTAAATTCTTGTTTTCTTTGCCTCTATTGTGTTGACGTTTCAAAAAATTACTGATTTGCCACTGCCCCAGTGTGGATAACTTGTTCACGTAATATGTGGTCCCAACCGTTGAACGGTTACGAAAGTTGCTATTTCTGGACGCTTTGCATCAATTCTGGAATCGTCGCCAGTTCTGCTATGCGCCATCCTTTGGCTATAGAACAAAGTTTCCCATGGTTGAAATATATTTCTTGTGAGGGTACCGAAGAAAGATTACGACTTTTATCACCATTGCGTATCCTCGCTACGGGGCACAGCCTCTAGCCCTGCAGTGACTCCGCCTCTCTGTGCCGCTGTGTTGGGTGCTTGCGACCTTGCGTCCAATTGTGCTGCCAGGCTCGCTTTTTATTCTGAGGAAAATCCTCAAGGTTTTTTTCAATGGAGTTTTACCTTGAAGGCATCTAGCATCTGTGAGCCTTGCAGCGTTAACTGATGTTGAGTGCTCTCCACGGTGGAGGAAACAAGGTAGGGTCATTTCTATAGGAGAAAATACACATCCTCTTGTTCGGCTAGCCAATAGAAAGGCTTTATTTCAAACAAACTTTATGACGTCACCACAACGCCATGTCGTTAGGCCAAAAGTGGAGCCAGATTTGTGGGTAGCAGTGCTACCAGATACAATACAAGCGCTGCTATTGGTTCGTTGCCGTAACGTCAGCAAAACCATGCCGTCAAAGAAAAAAGACTGGTTTGAACCTAACTTGTTTCCTCTACCATGGTGCTCTCTAAGATTGAATTTCACTTGAAAAAACCCCAACTTGAGGTTTTTGTTCAGAAAAATAGTGACTCAGGTGTTAAGTGGCCTCCTCACGTGACCGTCGATCGAAATTTTGCTGAGCTTTAAAACTTCCGAGCCAATATTTAAATTTCCCCTGCAAATGGCTGGGTAATAAAATAAATAAATTTGTAGAATGAAAATAAAATAAAGTTTATAATTGCTTTTATTCAGCGTGACCGTCAATGGAAACGCTCTTCTGGTGAGCTTTAAAAGCTAGCGAGCGAACCACTTCTGCAAATTTCTGAAATAAAATATGTATTTCTATTATTCGCGGGAAAATGCTAAAAAATAATCTTTATTTCTATCAGTGTCTAAACTACAATACATAACAGGCCAAAGAAACATTCACTTCTAGAGTAATCGGAGCATTTTTCACGCTCGTAGAATATTTTTTGTGTGAATATCCTTGCAAAACAAAATTTAAATTTCTTTTAAGAATATTCAAAGGCGTGTTCACAGCGAACGTAATTGATAGCTAACAATCGTCAATCTGTTTTAGAGTGAGAACATTGCCCTGACGCGAACATAATTAACAATAGAAAATGATCAATTTTTCAGGATCAGAATGTTTCCTTGACAAAGCTTGAGGTGGCTGCTGCAGACAGTACGGCCCCAGCACAGCGAGCTGGCGTACCTGTTGTATGTAGAGATGTCGTGTATGGTGCTGTCTATACGCTATAGTAAATGCACTCGCTTCTCTAAGTTGATCAAGAATTCGACGCTTTAAAGGCCTGTCTTTGCGATTTAGAGCGTTCAGGATAAAACTCGGTGGCCATTGCAGCTCCATGTGCTGCCAGTTTACTGTTCAAAGCGCAGTATACTTACTCGAAAACTAGGCTCGCTGTGTGTGTAGCGTTCGCTGACCGTGAGCTCTTGGCTTGTCCTCGTTAGATATTGTATCAACAAGATTTGAGTGCTTCTGTTGTGTGCTTGCACCGGCTTCGCAGCAAGGCAACTTGCAATATTTTTTGAGTTGGTGCAGCGTTATTTGCCACCATGTGTCGCTGGTTTGTTCTACAGAGTTGTCAGATACTTTTCTCGCGAGAATTAACAAATTTAATAATTTTTGTTAAAAAAATTTGTTCATGAAGTTTATTCAGAGTCTGAGAAGTTGTCCAATTCTGAATGGTCTTCACGATCAAATCTCTCGAAAAATCTCGAATTCGATCATTTTGGCCAATGAAAGGCCCACCAAACAACTCCTAATGTGTTGTGGTGCTCAGAGCCGTTTTTCTCTGCGTACGTACGTGGTCGACTGCGTTGCTAATTGTTTAAGTATACTGCGTCTAGTGTATCTTGTTGGCTGCGTAATTTGAACCCTGTTAATTTGTTCGTTGCTTTGGTTGGGATTTGGAGCGTGAGTCGAAGCTCAGTTAATTGCCGCGCTTTTAGTGTCGCTTGTACAGGCCTGTCAGATTGGTCTGTCTCGTTCAGGCCATTACGATCAATTTAGTCTTTTCAGCTGACTCTTCCACTTATTCGAGGATTCGCTCCGTCAAAACGCCAATTTTCTCGGTGTGCTTGTTTGCTGGTATGCGAGGTATGCTGGACAACTTCATGACACTGGCAATGACGCACTAAAATATTTATTTCTTGTGACAATTTTTGCCTGCCTTAAAGGGTACGTCTTTCAAATATGATTCGAAAAAAAACCTCCCTATTTAACAGCTTTCCTCAATGTCATTGCTAACAATTCTTATGAGCTATACGATACATTGCTAGTTTGCCACAAATACCCGTCACATCGTCGTCTTTTCTTCGGTCGTCTTAGAAAAGAGAGCCCAAATTTCGCTCTCAACACTGGAAATTCACGCAAGCACTTCCACTTGCAGAAAACGTGAGGACACGTGGAAAACGTGGAGCAAACCGACGCTACCAATCGTTCATTTCCCTAACCACAGAGTTATTCCCTGTCTTTCTCTGGGGCATCTATGTATGGTTTCAGAAACTCAAGTATAGTCGCTGCATTGGGGTGCACATGGAGGGCTAAAATCAGACCTGACTTGGCGAAACAATAACACTGGAATGGGGGCTTATCTTGGATCAATGTTCGTTTGTGGCCTAGCTTGTCTTCTAACATCCTACGGTCAAGCTTCTGGCCGAAGTTGAATGCCATTGGAGGGTAAATAAATGAGAGAGTTAGATAGTAGGTCATAAATCTAAGAGAGTTGGATCGAGTTCAAATATTCGTGCTAAGCTGATTCATAGGAAATTTTTACGATACGTTGCTGTTAAAGAGTATGAATTTGCCGTGATAGTATATTTGTGGAAAAAGTTAATACTAATTCATCAATGAATGTAAATTCAAGATAATTTTACAAGTAAGTTTGAGGCTCCTTATAGTTCATTTTCTGGCTGTTGCCACGAGCTCAGAATTTATCCTGTAACTCACAGATCTCGTTCTTATCATATATTTGCTAATGGTTGACGTAGCTTCTTCTGGTTGCGAAGTTTCACCTCTACACATTAGGACGGCATTTGTCGAATATGTTGCTCGTGTACAATTATCTGGTTTTTATTAGACACAGCTATTTGGTTTGACTTTCGAGTTTTGTATACATATCTAAGGTGTAGTAACGTTTCACGGACTTGAGTTCGATAGTGTAGTACTTTATGTTAACATTTCTTCATTTTCTAATCGTTTAGCTGTTCTTGTAGAGGTTTTAGTTCGCTCACCTAATTTTGAGTTGACTGACGTTTCTCAGAGTGCGTGTTGCCTTCTCTCTTGCGTATTTGTAAACCTGATGTTTCAGCAACTCATTTCAAGTAGTAAATTATCGTTAGTCAGCTTATGTAGCAGCTTATATAAGTTATTATACTTATTTTAGCGAAGTATAAATGTGGATACATCTAAAGACAAAAGTTCACTGTCAGCCTGTCTGGAAAACTGGTTTCAGCAGTCAACTCGATTTTCAGTGCTTGCTTTATTCACTACTGAAACGCTATTTATTTTCCTATTCTTGCTGTTTATGTCGTCGTAAATTTCATGAAGCCACTATCCTTGTAACTTATACTACATTTTCTGTGTCTTGGATTTTTTCCTAATAATTTTCTACCGTTTGTGCTCGAAAGCTGCGTCTAACGTGGTGAAATTGAAATTTCAAGTCCAGTATCGATGTGTTGGAAATCTTGGAGATTTTCCTCTTTAATTGTTACATGTTTGCCAGTGAAGAGCTCTACATACTCGACCGCTGGTTCTGTTTCTCATATTCGTACCTGTATGCTCCTCTCACATTATCTGTCCCGAGTAATACACATCGGGCAGTAGCTACAATGGTGATGAGGATGCCATCGTAATGTAGCGTTTAGCACTGCTATTTAGCTTATCAGCTGTTTTCACTCTAATGTGTGGGTGTCGGAGTGTTTACGTGATCTACTTATGTTATGTAAGGCTTCCTCAGCCGCTATGATGGGCGTTTCATGTAGCGATGTCTCGTCCGGTTGCTGGTGCTATTTTCTAAAGTTTTTGTGGTAGTGTGGTGTAGGCGACGAGTTTGTCAAACTTTCAGCATGAGGGGTTAGTTATTACTGATTACTGTTCAATGTATCGTATTGTTTTTAACACTATCTCAGTCCGCATTTTGCGCTCCGTGTATCTTGACCAGTAACAGAGACAGAATATTAACCTTATCAGCGCTGAATAGCGGCACAAAAAAATCTCATTCAAATGCAAATTTTTAATGAAGAAGTACACCAAAACCCTTCAGTTGCAAAAAAAAAATTCAATCCAAATTTCAACAATACGTCAACGATTCATTTGCGACGTGCTGCCAGACCAGGAAACCAGAACTACGTCCCTGGTGCAGCGATCTCCATGACATAGTGACATGATAAACATGGTAAAAATGGTATACATGGTGGACATGGTCAAAACTTCTTATATGTTGCTGCTAGCCACGACACCCAAGTAGTGCTGAGAGCGAACAAAGTGCGGACTGCGATATTCGTTATTTAAATGTGGGTCCGAGTCTGTACGTGGTAATAATATAGTGTTTACCCAATAGAGAGCCGAGAGGTATTTCAGCTACGTTGCTAAACTGACCAGACGTCCCATCTTGTGCAGATAGAGTCCCTGTACTCGGAGCACGTGGAGCCGGTAACTGGAGCGTACTGGGGTGTGTGCCTGGTACTGAGATGTGCTGTGCGCCTGGTGCTGAGATGTGTGTGCCTGTTACTGAGATGTGTGTGCCTGATACTGAAATGTGTGTGCCTGATACTGAGATGTGTGTGCCTGATACTGAAATGTGTTGTGTGCCTGGTGCTGAGATGTGTTGGGATGTCTGCGCCTGGTGCTGAAATGTGTGTGCCTGTTACTGAAATGTGTGTGCCTGATGATGATATGTGTTGTGTGCAGAGGTGTTTTGGAGTAGGTGAGGCGACATCAACAGAAAGAATACTGTCTAACACCTCCAGCACGGAGGTGTTAGGTGACGATTGGTGAAGCCCTTTGTTTTATGCGGGAGACTGAAGTGTCATGTTTGGTGCAGCAGACGTGTGTATGTGCGCCATGTTTGGTTTAGAAGACTGATGTGTGTGTCTCCTTTGTGGTGCAGGAGACTGATATATTTGCCCTGTTTGGTACAGAAGACTGATGAGTGTCTTGTTCAATGCAGGATGGAGACAAACATTTTTGTTATGTTTTACCAATTGGAATGATGTGTTTCTTGGTCATGCATCTGATTAGTGCCCTGTTTCACTTTTTTGATTGACCGATACCTGTGTTCTGTTAGTCCATGCAGATCTGTTTGTGCAGTGTTAAATACTGTTGAATTCTATCCTTTTTGGTGCACGTGACTGGTGTATGCGTTCTGTTCGGTCTACAGCACTGTATACAACTGTCCATAATGCAATGTAATTTGATTGAATGCCGTATTTAGTTTGTACGCTTAGCTGCCACAAGGCTTTGAGCAATGCGTGAGCTCGCAGAGCAGCTCAGGCGACGTGTCCTAACAAACTCCTATACTCATCCCTTACAGGTGGTGTGAGTTTCCTAAATGTTAAACTAACCGTGCTCAGGTAAGGCAACTTACTGTTCTTGTCCGCCGTGTGGACTGGAGAAGGGTCTTCTTCTTGCTTCTCACTAGTTTATTGGTTGTTCTATGTACTCAAACTTGTTGTTCGCCCTCCGTTGGGACTGAAGAAGGGTCTTCTTCTTCTTGCTTCTCACAAGTTTATTGGGTGTTTTATGTACTCAAACTTGATGTTCGCCTTCCGTGTTAACTGAAGAAGGTTTTCTTCTTTTTGCTTCTCACAGGTTTATTGGGTGTTCTGTGTGCTCACTTCCTCAGCTGTGACATAAACTGAAATCCTCGTGTTTTTCTATCGCCATCAGTTTGTAGTTTCTAGTTTACTGCATGCCTAGTTTCTTGCTAGTTTGTTTTTAACGCATGCGTTTGCACAACTTTAAATTAAAATTGATGTGTTACTGAGACCAATAATTGAGTTTGAGTTTGATTGCCACTCTGCACCAGCTTTTAAATTTACTCGTTCGCGTTGGGTTGCTATACCTATCCTTGCATGCCAGTTGATTTATTCGAATTAAACTTTCAGGACATACCTATCATTGTAAACCTCATTCCGTACATTTGGTAGTTAGAATACGGGGTAAGATTCTGAATAATTTCTAAAGAAAAATGGAGTGTTCGAATGTGGTAAGTGAATGAACGCAGCTTTTTTAAGACAAAAAATCAAAATAATTGCCCCCCTTCCGCTCACCCTACGACTGGTTCATTCAAACGTACGTGTAACAAAATTTGACTTGTGAATGTATTATTATATTCCTGATTCAGCTGATCATTCAGATTATTCTTCAGCTAAGCCCGATATTTGAAAATCATGTTCAGTGGTCTTGAAACTAATGTGTTCTAATCAGCTTCTCAACTTATGCAGACGAAAATGTATAAAACTCAACTTATACAGTTTAGTTAATCTAGGTATTAATACAAATTAAAATAGTTAAAATAAGAAGGTAAGTTAATCCAGCCCAAGCTGAAACGAAAGAACCAAATATCCTGAGCGAAGTAAACTCTCCTCCAGCGGGCTATACGATCTCGAGCTTAATAATCAAACAATATACATCGAAACTGTCCGGCTGGCAGCGAAAGTTCCTCAGGTAATATTCTTATCTATAACAATTATCAAAAATTTTATGCTGCCAGCTGTAACGCTGCGACAACCTAAACTCGGTGAGAATTTCGTCTCTTGTCCAATTGACGTCATCTTCTTGCCGCAGATGATTTCGTACAATTTACCACGTACCTAAGAGTGTGTGCTCTTGCCCATTTGTGAGTCAGTTATTTTTCCCATTTACGAGCAAATAACAAAGATAATCAAAGGTACACATCAGGCTTATATCAATCTATGGTGAGAACCTCTATTAGTTCAGTCAAAATCTTTATTTTCAGTCAAAAAAGATTGAGAGTCATGTTCTGATCTGACTTGGCCTCACCCAGGTAGGTCCCCGTGTGACCACATCTAGTGGCAACGCTATAATATCAAGCTCACCGCTTTTTGAGCTCACGATGGTCGTGGAGAATGCTCCCGTGCTGGCAAGTCCCGGTCGAGTTATGTGTGATGATTGTTTTGTAAGTCCCGGTCGAGTTATGTAAGGTGATTGTTTTGTATGTCCCGGCCGAGTGATGTGGGGTGATGGTGTCCCATGTTTGCAAGTCCCGGCCGAGTGATGTGATAGAGGTGTCCCAAGTTCTCTCGTGTCAGTATTAAAGATAGTTAATTTTTTTTCCGTCACTGATATAAGGCGCAGAAGGGAGCAGTAAAGGACTTTCCTCTGTGCTTCAATGTTGACTTGTGGATCAACACCCTTTGATACTTCTACTATTATTTTTTTTATTATTATACTATAATATTTATTAATATTATTAGACTACTTTCACATATATTACTATTATTATACTACTATTATATTTGCTATTATTCTTTTGTTTGGTTCGTCGTGTTGTTTACTGAACGGTCGTGAGTTGCAGCGCTGCGTGACGCCGGCCCTGTCTGTGAGTCGCGTGTTGCGGCTTGGTTTAAAAGTAATTTTATCGTTGATGTTCCTAATTACTTCGCTCTTCATTTTCGATTCATTATGTTCCATTTCTGTCCGAAGCACGTAGATTAAAACTTCCGTTTTGTGCTGTTTTGGAGTAATCAGTAGCTGAGTTTCATTGTCGACTAGCTTTCTTAGTGTTAACGTTGTAGATGTTAACGCTATTAACTCTATTAGTGTTTATATATTGTAGTAGAAAGAAGGCGTAGCTGCTTCAGAATTCCTTAGAATTTTTAGTTTGGAATCTAATCATGTTGCCACAAGTCGATATTTTAGCCCTGCTAGATTTTTAATGTCAGTAACCTTTGAGATCTAATTTTTTGATAAAATTTCTCTTTTCTTTACTAATTTCAATTACTGTACTTTAATTTATCGAACTTGTTACCATGATTCATATCTGTATTGCTTGGTTTGACGTCTATTCTTGTTATTAATCACATCTCTGATTTCGGACAGGTTTTCAAAAGAAATAGATTGCACATGACATTTTACCATAATCTTATTTAGTATGAGATTGAAATAGAATCTATGGTCACGTCTACCTAGTGCTAAAGGAGGTAGTATACCTACGTAACTCAACGTACGTAATAAATACAGTATGTCCTACCAAAACCCGAACCGAGTTATTTTCCCGTATCAGTAATACCATCATAAGAATACCATGAGCATTTAATTTCCAGCAAAATTATCCGTCAAAATTAACTTATAGAAAAGGTATTACTGATTACGATGGTATTATTGATACGGGAAAATAATAACTTTGTTCGGGTTTTGTGTGGGACATACTGTATAGCAGGAGCAGAATGTTAGAGCTCTTCTCGAAAGAGAGAGTAAGCATGCATTCAGTGCATATTTTGTTAACGGCCGAATTCGGCATATTTTGTTTACATCGTAAACACTACAAAATGTGAGGTCCCATGCTGAGTTAGGGTGACACTTTATTTGTTGTAATAAAATGACCTTTTTTTGTTAAGGACCATCATTTCTCAGTTCACTGCTGTCCTGTTTTTCAGCACTTCTGACTTTCTTCTTCAACTTTTATCTCGTTTTCTAACCTTCCTTCTCAACTAACAGTTTCTATGCGCTTAGGTTCCTATGCGTTGTGTTAAGAAAGGCTGAAACTAACTTATAATCAATCAGCCTAACTTTGCATATTTTGTTAACAACCCAACGTGTTGTTAACCGCGCTTATTATGAGAGCTGCCGATTTGGTTGCTGTCAATCCCTCTTTTAGTTTATTTAGTTTTGTGACCAGAAGGTCAGCGTTTATCGTAACCGGTCACCAGTGCGAGCGTTTACAGTCCTGTAGCTCTGTGCTACACTCACGCGTGTGTCTCATAACTTGTTAGAGCCGCAGAAACACTCGCAGAGTAGCAGCTCTTAATTGTAACGCTCTGTGTATGCAAACAACTTTTTTTTCTGACCTCATTTTGTTTTGCCTCTAAAATGGTTTTCAGTTCGTTTTTGATATAATCTCTGTAATTATGCGTTAATATTTCAATCCATTACTCTTGCATTGACTACAATCGATCGTTGAGTTATCCTGCCAAACGTCAGCTTTTACGGAAAACAATCAGTCCCAGGTATCAACTGATACGATGCTTGATTCAAGAGTAACTGTGACTAATTTTCATCCGTATAAGTTGAAGTTTGGTTCACATAACTCGAGGATGGGCTGTCTAAACGAACACATTGATAAACAATTGATGAATACATTGTAGGAGAACTTGTCCTTTCAGCTGGAGAGCATCTTCAGCACGGCCCGACGAGAGCGACTCCAGCGGACCGACTCTGCCACGGCAGGTATTGGTCTGATATAGGCTACGTCCAACGCAATTAAGTTATCGTTGAATTTGTTCCTCTAAGATAAAGTTCTCTTAATCATATGCATATCTTTCGTTATCATGTAATTTTTTGTTTGTACAGGTTTGCCAGGCTTTCAAATATTACTTCTTAGTTGTAGCCTATAGATACCATGAAATTCTCTTTATATCTCGAAGCTTAGAGACATTCGACCTGATGATAACCCAAGCAACGGGTTGAATAAAGTAAAGTAAAGTAAAAATTCTGTTAAAATTTGAGCAACGTAAATATTCCGTTGTCTAGTTGAGTTTTACTCTTCTATCTTCATTAAGGAACCTAGACGTTTCCTATTCATCATGTGCTTGTTCTTCCCAGGTTGGGTGGCATAGTTCTTCTGTCAAGTGTAAAAGAAATTATCTTTCTATTTCAATGCTCCTCGTGTTGGAAGAGGAAGAGTTTCAGTAGATGGTAATTAGGATTATCTTCCCTATGAGCCTATTTCATTTGTTAGGAACTCGTGCACGCGGATATATAATAGAAAAAAACATGAACGTGTATCTATGCTACTTGATGTTGAACTAAACTACATAGATCAAACTAAATCTCCCTGAGCATTTTATTTCTTCGTGGATGCTCGCATTAAAATGCATTTCTCAGTATTGTCGAGTTGCGATATTTTGCGGTTAACCGTCAAAATAAATTTTAAATTTTTGTGACCATGTGCTTGAGTTTCAAATTGAGACTTCTGACCAGCGACTTTCTATTGATTACAAAGAATCAGGCTTCAGTCGGAAAAATTTCGAAAACACTAAAAATCACACATGTCAGACTTGTATTCACGCTCGTAGAAATACGATGATTGCTATGTATTGATACTCGCATCATGAAGCAGGGTACCAATTATTGAAAGTTGAGTACATTGATTAATTGAGAGCTGTTGAGTAAATTGATCAATTGAGAGTTGTTCAGTAGAGAGCAGTAGAGTAACACAAGCCCCCCCAGAAGCGGAGGCGGGCGGCACGGGTGCGCTGGACGACTCGCTGCAGAAGAAGCACCAGGTGGACACGACGCTGCTCGTCCACTTCTTCGGCCAGAAGGGCAGGCAGGACCTCAAGTTCGAGGACTTCAAGATGTGAGTTGATCAGCGGGGTGGTGATTTGTGGGTTGTGTTGGTGTTGCTTTTGTGTCCGTGTATTGTTTGTGTTGCTGTTTTGTTTCTTGTTTGTGTTGCTGTGGTGTGCGTGTTGTGTTGCTGTTTTGTTTGTTGTTTGTGTTGCTGTGGTGTGCGTGTTGTGTTTGTGTTGCTGTGGTGTGTTGTGTTTGTGTTGCTGTTTTGTTTGCTGTTTTTTTTGCTGTGTTTGTGTTGCTGTTGTGTGTGTGTGTTGTGTTTGTGTTGCTGTGGTGTGTGTTGTGTTTGTGTTGCTGTGGTGTGTGTTTTGTGTTTGTGTTGCTGTGGTGTGTGTGTTTTGTTTGTGTTGCTGTGGTGTGTGTGTTGTGTTTGTGTTGCTGTGGTGTGTGTGTTGTGTTTGTGTTGCTGTGATGTGTGTGTTGTGTTTGTGTTGCTGTGGTGTGTGTGTTGTGTTTGTGTTGCTGTGGTGTGTGTGTTGTGTTTGTGTTGCTGTGGTGTGTGTGTTGTGTTTGTGTTGCTGTGGTGTGTGTGTTGTGTTTGTGTTGCTGTGGTGTGTGTGTTGTGTTTGTGTTGCTGTGGTGTGTGTGTTGTGTTTGTGTTGCTGTGGTGTGTGTGTGTTGTTTGTGTTGCTATGGTGTGTTGTAATGGGGCGATTCACCAGTCTCCTAAACCGTGTTTGCTAATGAGATAGTGCAATCTGCCTTTTCCCCTAACCCCTACTTTTTCTGTTTCAGAACAGATGTATCAATGTTAAATAGTGAAGCAGAAAATTCCTAAGTGCAGTATTATAGCGTACAGGCAAAGTATTCAAAGCGGCATCATCCAGCAAGGGAAGACCTCCAAATCGACCTCCAGACCTCCAAACCTCTGGATCAATCTCCAATTGGAGAACAGTAGCAGAGGCCAACCGGGGTACTTCAGAGCCAACACCCAGAGCTCTGCGGTACCAGCCTCCACTACGTGAGACCGAAGAGAGGCCCACAACGGCCGAGTCTTCCTCCGGCATCTTTGCCGCTGCGGTACTCCGCCTGCTGCCGCTGTACTTTGGCACCTCACACTGCTGTGGTACCCCCAGCATACTCCGCCGTGCCGCATTCTGGCAGTCTCTGCCGCTGCCACGCCCCGGCCTACTCTGCCGTTGCCTTACTAGTGCTCTTGCGCTCCTGCGGGACGAGCCTTGTGTTGGCTACTATTGCTGTTTAGGAAGTTGCTCCAGGGCTGCTGTGCTGGATTGCCCTTAATATAGCAAGCTACTGTGTCATAATTGAGAGTTTTTATTTTCTGTGGGTCGTTGTAGGTAGGTTAATTTATTACTGTCCACTCCTGGTTATTTTCCAATGTATATTTCTGTAATCATTGTTAATAGTGTATCAATAAATAAAAAAAAAGAAAGAATCGTAAACCCATTACCTGGGAGTGTCGGCTTATTTATTCACCTTGAGAAAAAATAGGAGTCATAGGTCGGTCACAACTAATGTATAGGAGCACGTACGATTTAGGCTACACGTGTTGATGGTAGGAAGCCTACCTGTCGCCCAACAGTGTGTGTTGTGTTTGTGTTGCTGTGGTGTGTGTGTTGTGTTTGTGTTGCTGTGGTGTGTGTGTGTTGTGTTTGTGTTGCTGTGGTGTTTATGTGTTGTCTTGGTGTGTTCATGTGTCAGGACTTCAAGTTCGAGGACTTCAAGATGTGAGCAGCGGTTTGTGTGTTGTGTGCGAGTTGCTCCTTTGTCTCTTGCTTTCATTTGTGTGTGTGTGTGTGTGTGGTGTTGTGAGCATTTTGGGGAATTATTGGCGTAATTTTTTCAAATTTGTTGTCGTAAATGAAACTATTTTTTTTATGGAGCTCTTATAGAAAAACTCGGCTGAGTTGCAGTTCTCAGTAATTAAAAGTACGAGCAGGAATGGCAATTTACGTTCTCAAATCAACGCGTCCGCATTATTTTTCGTCACTTTGCCCCAGGCTATTTTAGGCTTAACTTCATGTGAGTTTTATTATTTGCTATTATTTACTTGATGAAGTCCTTTGTATTATCTCAGATCATCTCGAAGTCATCGTTGGTGCTAGCTATTCAACTATTGACTCCATGACAAGATACGTGCCATGTACGCTTCGTTAGCCATTGTTGAGTTTGTTATGCAACGGTTATTTTATCTTTTTTATTTTAGTTAGAAATTATCTTTCTTATGCAACTGTTATTTTATCTTTATTAATTTAATTATTTATTATCTGTGTTATGCAATTGTTATTTAATCTTCATTACTTGGTTATAAATTATCTTTGTTATGCAATTGTTATTTTATCATCATTATTTGATTATAAATTATCTTTGTTATACAATTTTTAAGTTCATAAACTTTGTACAAATTGTTCATGCTCCTCCATGTATTGTGTGTCGGTGTTTTCAGGTTCATGGAGAACTTGCAGACGGAGGTGCTGGAGATCGAGTTCAACGAGTTTTCAAAGGGCCTCCCCACCATCTCAGAGCTGGACTTTGCTAAAATTCTGCTGCGCTACACCCACCTCCAGGCTGACCAGTGAGTGTGTGTCTGTGTGTGTCATCACGTGCTGGCTGTGTTTACATTCGATCTCAGGTTCTTTAAAGTATTTAGAAAAGATTCGCTATGCTTGTTCAGAGCATAGAGAACCTTTATTAATAATTAAGGTGCTCAAAGCGGTAAAAGTATAAGAATGCATCTTAATTTTCCCTGCGAGATTGGCAAAAGCCAGTAGCCAAAAGTACAGCTTCCAAAAAGTTAGAGGATAAATTTGTAAGACTTGAACCATTCATTTACCACTAGTATATACAATGTTTGAAGTGAGACATAAGAATAATACTTCATACCTAGCGGTACACAGTGTTAGCATTTATGTCTATACTAAAACAAGGGTGAAAACTATACTAATTATAAAACTTCAATGTCAAATTAACCATACCAAAGAATTGAAAACCTTTGAACGGGCCCAAGTCTGCCTGTAGCGCAGCTGAGAGCTTAGTAGCACAACAGCTTGTAAGGCAAGGCGATCAAGGTTTTTGGAGTGGGTAAGACGGTATTTTTTAAATTTTGGACAAAACTATGCTACTGAATGAAAAAAGGGCTGCAATTAATTTAGTAGTAACATGATTTTGTGCTACATTGCATAGAACTTCGTGCAGTATCGGGCATTCGATGCTTTTGCAACGACACCTAAACACATTTGTCTACCCAGTAAACTTCACATTTTTTGGATTGGATACGAGCTGTTTTGGTGTGAATAAAAATTGTCAGATGATAGGTATTATTGTACACATGCACATATACTCAAGTGTGAAGGTTTTAAGACAAGTAACGTTTTATCGAAGTCACTCACGAACTTGTGCGAAACATTTGAACTTTTCATTCATCATGAACGCCATCACATCGCTGCGCAGGTACGAGATGTACCTGGAGCGGCTGATCGACAAGCTATCAGAGGAGAAAGGCATCACGTTCCCGGAGTTCAAGTCATTCTGTCAGTTCCTGAACACCTTGGAGGACTTCGGCATTGCCATGAGGATGTACACCTTGGCTGAGCAGCCCATCTCGCAGGGTGAGGCAACCTGGGGCTCTCTGAGCGGCCGCTGCGGGCTGTCGAAACACCGGGGAATTATTTATAGCTACCTCGCACTGGATCTCCTGCTCTCAGGGTTTCGTACTTTTCATAATCCCCTGCAAAGGGGATTATTTTCCACCAAGCAACAAGCTTGGTGCTGCAGAACAATGCTAAAAATGATAACTACAACAATTCCTGAAAAAATAACTTCATCAATTGCTGCGATGACGACTTAATGATCACTATAGCAATTGCTGCGATAGTGAAAACATAATAACCACAACAATTGCTGCGATAGTGAAAAAATAATAACCACAACAATTGCTGGAATGGTGAAAAAATGCTAACAAAAACCATTGCTGTGATGTTGACATGGCGTGTGTGTGTGTGCAGAGGAGTTCCACCGAGCGGTGCGGATCTGCACGGGCCACAGCCTCAGCCCGCACATCGTGGCGACCGTGTACAACATCTTCGATGACGACGGCGACGGCCAGCTCAGCTACAAGGAGTTCATTGCCATCATGAAGGACCGGCTGCACAGGGGCTTCAAGGTATGCTCCCACTCCTGTAATGTTATGCATGGTAAAGGTTAGGGATGATGAATGTTATCGATGATGAATGTCATTTATGATAAATGTTATGGATAATTGATATTATGGAAGATAGATGTTATGGATGATTGATATTATGGAAGATAGATGTTATGGATGATTGATATTATGGAAAATAGATATAATCGATGATTAATTTTATGGCCTCGTCTCTACCGTAATATCGTGGATGATAGATATTATGGCTTGGTCTGAGATGTAATATTGAGGATGATAAATATTATGATCTCGTCTCAGCCGTAATATTATGGATGATAAATATTATGATCTCGTCTCAGCCGTAATATTATGGATGATAAATATTATGATCTCGTCTCAGCCGTAATATTATGGATGATAAATATTATGATCTTATCTCAGCCGTTATATTATAGATGATAAATATTATGATCTCGTCTCAGCCGTAATATTATGGATGATAAATATTATGATTTCGTCTCAGCCGTAATATTATGGATGATAAATATTATGATCTCGTCTCAGCCGTAAAATTATGGATGATAAATTTGAGATTTCCGTCGTTTCAGTCGTGGCTTTCGTTTTTAAAAAGTGTTAGTGTTAACATTGTTCTTGAAAAACTTGAGAAATGTCTGGGTCTGATATTTAATATTTTGGAAAGGAGTTTAAATTCTTTGAAGTTATTCTTGCCTTCATGGTCGTGCTTTCTGCCTAAGATTCAGTCTGTTAAGATTGCCCAGTTTTATGGATTTTTTACTTTAATGTGGTTGCTTTAACATCTTCCCAGAGAAGCATCAAATAATGGAAATTGTAGCAAAAATATCATATATATGATATTAAATATATGGCATCGTGTATAATCGTGTTGGAAGTTAAATCGTGCACCTGTCCCTGTGCTAGTATAGCTATCACAGATAAAATACACGACGTTAAGAAACCGTCACCATTAGGAACAAAATTTGAAAGATGAAAAATACGCCCTCGATACTTCATATTTTTCATCTTTCAGATTTCGTTCTTAATGGTGACGGTTTCTTAACGTCGTGTGTTTAATCTGTGATAGCTATACTAGCACAGGGACAGGTGCACGATTTAACTTCCAACATGATTATACACAATGTCACTGCACTGCGATCGAGGAGCGCTTTACCGTGTGCGTATAGCGAGTGTTGAGCCATGCCTCTGACTTGCATCTTTGTTTCGATGGACTAGTCCGGCTTGTTTCTGATGTAGAGTGTCCACAAAAAATTTATCCACTGACCGATATATGTATAAATGATACCTGAACCATGCAAAAGTTAAATTTTGGTATATGGTTCTGGTATCATATACACATATATACATCGGTCATTATATGCATTTTTTTGTGGACGCCCTGTATAATAAATCATTGGAATGTTGTATCAACGTGAAAAACTCTTGTTGAAAAAATGGAATATGATTGAGTTCTTATGGGAGTATGCTTGATTTCTTCTCAAATGGCAAGAATTAAATATACTAGCACCAAATATGCTAAAGATAGAAACTGATACATCGATTTCATTCTTTCTTTAATGAGTGCAGGGCTTTGTGGTCAAACAGATTTGGGTTTAATTTACTGCAAACTTTTTTCATTGTTGTGATGTTTCAATGTTTTCCCTCCAAGGTAAATTAAAATGGCAAGAAACACTATTTTTCAAATGTCAAGCTTTTACTTCCCAAGGAGCAGCAGCGAAGAATTCTTATGTTTCGAAAAAGTGACCGAAGAGTTGCTGAGTGGATTTGAGTTTGCCTGCGACCGCGCTGAACTACTTCAGCTCCGGAAGACATCATTAGCAAATAGCCGGCCTATAGAATGACTTTGTGTTCCTAACAGTGGTGTTCTTGAGTTACCATTGTTGTCATTAGGACGGCTTCAGTAATATGCCACCCCGTATGAGACACTGGCTCTTTTACCTTCCTGACTGAGAATGGAGAAACTGGTTCAGTGTTAGCTGGTGGTTTTTCTTGTATTTGAACTTAATAACATGTCACTCTTCATAAACTATTAGCAAGCGAGTGCATTCTCTTTCATCGTACCTACAACTCTGTTTCGGTCTTTACACTTATTTCAAATTTCGTTTCTTTTCTACATGAGAGATTTATATAGTTAGATGTCTTCACGTGTCTTGGTGTTGTGTTGATATATTTATCTCTAGCCTTCTTTTTCTTGAATATTTCATACTGCTCCTAAAGAATAACCTCTGAAGTAACGTTACTGTGGGTTGTTTGGGCCCTCTGCAAATAATTTAGTCATCAGGTCTTCAGAAAACGAAAACATAGTTCATGGTTATGAAATAGACATAGAATCTTTATTTATGCGTAGGAAATTTATGGGAGTGCTTCTAAAATTGGAGGAAAGGTTTGATTCATGCCAAAATTAATGGAAAGCGTTATTACTGGGAAATAGGCGGAATTTATTTATATTCATGCTTAGTAAGCATGGAAGATTTCATCTTGGTAGGAAATAAGGGGAATTTGTTTACAGTTATGGTTAAGAAGAAATATCAAGCAGTGTTTATTCATGTATATAAAATCATGGGGGGTGTTTTCATTCAAGCTTCGAAAATTTATAGGAAAGATTTATTCTTGCCGAAGGAAATAACTAAGTTTATATTCATTGTACCTGGGGGAAACGTTTTCATTCATGATTCGATTATTACTTACGTCTTTATCCTTCCATAAGTTCATGTTCATGCCTGTTAAACTGTTGGAGGAAGTGTTTTCATTCATTCATAAGTTGATCCGTTCATAAGTTGATCATATTCATGGTGGGAAAACTGACGGGCGATTTCCATTGATGCACCCCGCGGCCGCAGCACAACTCGAGGAGCGAAGGCTGGGAGGCGTTCAAGCACTGCATCAAGGCAGAGATGAAGTCAGTCATTTGATGTGGCAGTCTCTGGTGTCCAGGTGTAGTATGGCTGCCTGCTGCTCGCTGTAGGCGTCCCTCCCTCCCTTGCTTGCCTCCCTCCTTCACCCGTTTCTTCTCGCCTGCCCCCATTTTCGGGTCGCCTCACGTGGATTTTAACACCGTTCGTGATTTTAACATTCATTTCTCGTGATTTTTCAGTTTTTCGTGGGTTTTCAACCTATTTTCGTGATGTTTATTTTTAAGCTTTTCGTGGGTTTTCAACCTATTCCCGTGATTTTTCAGTTTTTCGTGGGTTTTTAACATATTTATGTGATTTTTACCCCTTCCTTTGATTTGAATGTATTGATTTATTTTTCAGTTTTTGGAATAATTTTTGTACATAGCTGACAAATACGTAAGGTGGAGAGGCAGAAGAAACATGAAGAAGCATGAAGAAACATAAGGCATGTGGTCCACGTATGACATTGACTGGTGTTGCGCTAATGTAATTCCTCTGTAATTAAGCAGAAGGGAATATATGGGGCTGTGTTACGCCGACCAACGACTTGTGCAGTTAATAATTTTGTAATGTGGCACCGATTGTGTACCCTGACCATGTACGGAAAGGAGCATTTACTAACTTGGGTGAGGGCTTGTAGATAAGCAGGTTTCGCTGGTGTGTTCAAGCTTGAAGCAAAATGGACACACGTGGGAACTAAGAGTTCTTCCGGGCTCATGAAGAATACCCAGGATGGTGATATAATTACTGTGTAGGATACCCAGGAAAGTTGATACAATTACTGTATTGGATACCAAACAAAGGTGATATAATTACTGTGTAGGATACCCAGGATAGTTGATACAATTACTGTATGGGATACCAAACATAGGCGATATAATCACTGTGTACGATACCCAGGATAGTTGATACGATTACTGTATTGGATACCAAACATAGGCGATATAATTACCATGTAGGATGCTTAGGATCGTTTCCGTTAACTGAAATGTAAACGAGTGCGCAGTATTTGGTTCATATACCAGTTAAGTTAGAAATGAACTGAGGGAAATGTGTTGTAATTGGGGCAGGTTAGGACGGAGTGCATGATGAGTGACAGACTGAAGAATCTTGTTACACTTGCCTTGAATATAGCACAGAGATAAAAATGTTTCGCGTATGCGTGTGGGCTTGCAAGTCTGGGAACTCATGTGGCTTTATCCTAGGAAGTCCCTGTGCGGAAGAGAAGAAGCCAATCCATACAATTATGACCAAGCGTGTGTTGGTTTGTATGACGTCAGATTCGTTACGGCCTCTCCTGTTGGTTGTGGGAGATATAGTTGCAGTCTGCTGAGATTTGTAGTCTAAGAGCGACATCTCTTGATTTTTTGCTTCAATCTACGTTTAGTATGATTTGTAATTTTAACTCTTTTATTTTATTTTTGACTCAGAGATTCTGTGACAGATATTGTTACCTGTTTTCTGTTCAGTAATATTGGGATTTGTTTTCAATTGTATTTATTTTTGTCGATTACTGCTTTTTTGCGTATTATCTTATAACATGGTTCAACCCTGCCTTGTGAGCCAAGATTGCATTTACTTCACGTTCGTGTTGTCTTTTTCTTAATTCTTGATTTAGAATCAGCCTGTAATCAGTGCCCACTGAGTTGATGTGTGGAGAGTTATCGAGTGCTTTATTTGACAATCTTATGTATTATTTTAAGACTTTACGTTCGAGTTTGAATAGATTTTAACTCGCGATATGAGATGGGCTTTCGTAGTCGTGTTTTTTGTACAAAATAAAATTTTTCATTCAAAGTAAAAATTAATTTCCTGTTGAACTTGCACTGTGTTTAGTTCTTATTAGCCATATCAACTAATTCAGTTCTCTTTGTTGAAGATGGCGGAATTTTTTTTAATCATTTGAGCCGAACTATATGAGGAAGTGCGCATTTCCTGATTCTTACAGTATTTATCTTTCCAGTTCTTATTTACCCTGACTCTCTTACAGTACACCTAACAGATGAGAATACTAACACTGGTCTGCACGCAAGCCGTGACCGCAGACCACTGTCTGCTTTATAAAGCAGCAGCATCACCATGTATCATGGTTACCGCTCAGTTCTAAAGCGACTGACTGCAATCATTTGCTGTTGTGATGTTCAGTTGTTCTGTCGCTCAAAATTCATTGCTCCTGGGTACTTTCTTTTATCAGTAAATGGGATTTTAATGGTTCCTTTTAAGGAAGTAAAATTTATTTTTCCTTTGCATTTACGAGAGGGAGGACGAATGTTTTTATGGTGAACATTGTTAATCTTAAAGACCAAAGTTACAGTGCTAAATATTTTCCCAAAGTCGTATAGAAACACATTTTATATGTTGTTGAGCAAGTGCCAAGAGTCAAACGCGGCATTCCGACGGATTGGACCCTGAAATGTTGCCAAGGAGTTAAATTGAAAGTAATATTATAAAAATTATCAGAAAATTGAATGCAAAATTTGTTGGTTATACTCTGTTTTCTCTTCTACTTAGATTTGCAGATTTACATTTGGCTTTATACGTTCTTTTCAGTTAATCTAAGAAGTTTGTTTATTCCAGAATGTATGAGTAAATGTTACTATTATTTTATTTCTACGTATCTCATTCCTTTTCTATGTAGCCCTTCATGCCTTCTGCATCCTCAAAATCGTGATGCAACCATTACTTTATATTGCACCTCGTATTCCTCTGTAACTTTCTTTTTTGATTTTCTGGTCAAGCGCCAGCGGCGTTATGTTCAACGCATGTACGTAGTTGAGCACCCACCTTCAGAGGTGCCTTCTTTGCCTCGCTTTTAGCGTCTGCTTTACATGTGCCACTAGATAGCGCTGCTCGTACTCGTACTTCGTGTCAAGTTGAAGACCAGGAGTTGGAATTTCAGGCAATTTATGCCATGGTAGCAGTGCAGGTGGCAGCTACCATGGTAGCGGTGCAGGTGGCAGCTACCATGGTAGCGGTGCAGGTGGCAGCTACCATGGTAGCTGTGCAGATGGTCTATTGTGTTACATGCCTATGCTGCTGAACAAGTGGTACAAAATGAATCCATGTTAATTTTTATTTCGAGACGTAGATGGCTGTTATTTCGGAACACAGGTACATTACATGCTAACAATTTTGCGTGTGTCTCTGTGTATTTGAATATCGTTTCAAACTGCAGACCATCAGTCAACTCTCATGCTCTGTATTTTTTTGTGCTGTAGAGATTAATCTATTTCCTCTCCGGCGTACCATAGATTGAATTGCTTTTAATCTTTAATAACTCCAAGGAAAACAAAGTTTCTAAGTGCACTAACGTTGTGAATATTATTGTATTGCTGTCTTGTAGTTTTGACATTGTGTACATAAAACTTCGAAAATGTCGTTACTGTACATAGCGTAATTTATTCGACGATTCACCCAAGTTCAAACTACATTTGGGAGCTAACTGCTTTGCATTAGGTTGCGTCTAGCAGGTGTATTTCATGTTGGCTTCTGCTATTTAGCACTAATTCCTTTTGTGTTGTCTAATTTGTATCATAGCCTGTCTGGGTGCTGATTAGCAGTAATTTATGGTGTTCGGGATGAAATGTTTTATGGGGTGCAGCGAGCGTCCTGTATGCTTGTAAGTTCTGTGTGGTGCAGCGCATCACCCTTGTGCTTTATGCTGTACCTTCGGCTACTACTTTGTCTTGCCTAAGGCATTTGTAACTTTATGACCGAAACTTTCAATTCTAGCCGGCTCATGATTTGTTTTGTCAGAGTATTGTCCTTCATTTGATGGTTGCGACTAAAATTTTTATCTACTACTGCAACACAAAGCGTGTAACATTTCTGAAAATTTTTCAAATTCGAAATGTAAATTTTTGACAATTGAAACCTATTTCAGACCCATTGAGTTTGGTTACACTTCACCTGGATGCATCTAACTCATACCCCGATATGACCATTTTTCATCAATATTCTCGACGTTACCTAGCCAGGACTAAGTCAGTAGTGATTAAGTATCGTACCTAAATGTTCACGACGTTACCTAGCCAGAGCTAAGTCAAGACCAGTTAGGTATCGTAGCTAAATGTTCACAACGTTGCCTAGCCAGTACAAAGTCAGGATTGGTCAGGTATCCTACCAAAATCATCCAGTAGGATGATATTCTACGTGAACTATCATTCTTTCCCCTTTGATGCATTTTCTCAACTAGGACCTTGCTTCAGCAGGTGCGTGAATGTTCCAATTCATGTACAGGCTCCGAACCACTTCCTCCCATAAGGAGGATGTTACTAAGACATTATTTTACAAAACTCATATTGTGCATCCAGTGGCATTTCGTGGGTAATACTCACGGAACATATTTACGCAAAACTCATAAATCGTCAGGTATTTTGAATACAACTTTGAAAATGCAGTATAAACTTCTATCACTGCCTGTACAATGCCCTATACGAACTACTTCACAATATTTATTCTCGTGCTCCTTTTGTATTGTTTGCATTTCCTCAAGGTAACTGGAAATTAATCTAGCGAGTTTGATTAATAAATATTTTGACATTAATCTTATTGAATTTTACCTGCAGGAGAAATTCACATCCGGAACTGTGAGATCTTTAACAACTCCCTTTGAGAATGATTTTCTTCGCTCGTTTGACTTAACAACCAACAAAATATCACTGAGACATTAGCGTGACTAATGGTAGATTGAAAAATATCATAGCGCATCTCACGATGCAACAAATCCATTCACTTCCCGCAGACAACCTGCAACACGTGCGAGGCAACATAATGTATCCAGCGTTCTTGTGTTCACGCTTTGCGCATTTACAGGGAGACGAAGTAAAGGCGTCAGGCATGGCGGCGTTCAGGAACTGTCTACTGCGGGCCATTCGGACCTAGCCTCGGCCTGCCGTTGTGGGGCTCTGCATCTGCAGATGTTGCCTGCGCTGCTCCCGCCTCCAGTGATGACTTCGTTTTTGTGAACTGGTGTTTGCTGTACTGATGTTCTCTGTACTGATGTTCTCTGTACTGATGTTCACTGTAGACTGATGCTCTGACTACTGCACGGTAGTTTTTAGCTATTTGGGAAGTGTTCTTAATGGGTGGATACTGCTCTCATATCGCCAAAATGCTTGAGAAGTTTTCGCAAGTTGTACTGGGAATAAGATAAAAAAATTGAGTCTACATGTAATTTATTTCTGATTTTACTATTCGTGTCAAAAGAAGCTTCCTTTCATTTTGAAAAGAGTACGAAATAGCTTCTAATGAAAATCCCGTTTTGAGGTATCGTTGATTTGAGCTTTGTTTTTGATCGTAAAGGATTCTCATACCGATTTTTCGTACACCAAATCTGATGCAGTTCATGATCTAGAAATTGTTTTGGCCTAGACTGCTTTCAGAAGCTGACGAGGGATTTTGATGTTCATTTTTTTTGTTATGCGGTTGGGAAGTTCTTCATCTTTGCAGTATAAGCAATGCGATTCGCTGCAGAGGAACTGTATCTCGTCTTGTGCTGGTCAATATTTTCTGGTGACGTTTTGAGCGTCTGTTTGTGTAGACTTCCTATGGTTAATTGAGAGAACTTGGTGACATCTTGTCCTTTGAATGCTTAGATAAATGCAAGACTTTGAAGGTATATGAAATGATTTCGATAGATAGCATGTGCTTTTTCCCTAAGCTGTTTGCTATGGTTGTAACTCTGTTTGTTTATCGTACTATAGGAATTAAGAAGCGTTGTTGCTGATTGTATGGTGAGATTTATCATTCATGACATTTGTTTGCTCATTCTTGTAGTTCCTCCTAAGTTTATTAAAATCCTTTATATAGGTGCTTCTTTATTTGCCTCTACGACTCGAAGTTTTTTATGAGCTGTTTTTACTAGAATTGAGTAAGCCTGATGTTTTAGATCTAGCAATATGTTTTAGACATTGCAAGACCTAGTGAATGTGTACGATTCTTTGCTTCTGCTGCAAGAAGTAATCTTGTTGGTGAGCATTTACATTTTTCTTATGGTGCTCTAGAAGGTTAGCTGCCTGTGGTATGAGAGCGATAGGCTGCGACGCGGCTTACTTAAAAACAATGCTGTCACAAACTCATGTGGGGAAATCGCCTCTGTAAACATACGGTCGCTAGTCAACCACACTACAGAAGCGCTCGGCCAAACATCACTCATGTCGGGTGTCTTTTGATCACTGTACACAGCATTTCACTCGGTAATGCTGGCCAAGCGAACGTATGGCGTTTACTTGTAATTTAAGTTTAGTCACGCATCATTCTGGTTATAATTATTTGTGGGTGATGCTGTATTTTTACCAACGTCGTAAGAGTTGTTTACGCATTAAAGAGAGGAAACTCTCTTGCGGTTACTTATGAAATGATCTAAGGTTAACATTCATTTTGTAGCTGGAGCCGCACCTCTCCATGGAGTTCTGGAAGCTGAACTAAAGATGCTATTCAGCATCATTTATGAGTCCTTGTGTTCTGATGAAAGAGTATTTTTTTCTTTTGTGTTTGAATTGTTTTGATATTTCGAGCCACATTGATAGATTAACTGTTGAAAAGATTCTACTTGTAGGATGTTCTACAATAAGGATATTCACCCAACTGCAGAGGTGCTTGTATCTTGCCCTATAAACAAGAGATTGGTTAATGTAGTAGTTAGATTAATATCGCGAAAGTTATCCTCTTATATTGAATTTTATCATCTTAGAAGTTCCATGCTCGAGGACATAGCGTATTCTGATGTAATTTACGCTTTGGAATGTTAGTAATGACTTTTGATCAGAATCTTGTAATGCAATTTTCCTGAAATGACATTTTTCAAGGTGCATGCTCTCTTGACTTCCTGTTTTGGTTACTGTAGTATTGTTGCGAAGCATT
Source organism: Morinoia aosen (assembly GCA_030386875.1). NCBI lineage: Eukaryota > Metazoa > Arthropoda > Malacostraca > Amphipoda > Talitridae > Morinoia > Morinoia aosen. The sequence goes on from CM059568.1 coordinate 55,207,330, forward strand.
GATCTGCTCGTGAATGCCTATACGTAGTTACCCTCTACCTAGATAACTTGTTTTTCATGCCACATTTCTGGCAGTTTCCCTGTTTGAGTTCAATTGAGAAAATCAAAATGTTATATGTCACACCTAGGTTTAGATGTTATCTTATTGAGGTAACTCAAGTTCATTTTTAAGTTCGTTTTGTTCATGTAAGAAGTTAAAATTTATGCAATTTACAAACTGAATCAAGTTTGTTGTTGGCTGGACTGCATTTGATGCATTTAAGCTTATAGTGTTATTTGGGGGCGTATGAACTCAAATGCGTTGTCAGTTGTGCGCACTATATTTATTTTCATTTCATTTAGTCACACTTCGTGATATTTGCTGTTGGCCAGTTAGACTCGTTTGTAAGTTGATAGAGAGCAAGATGCTTACTTTATTCCCATTGAATTTCTCTTGCTTTGAGCGTACATTTTGACCTATTGCTGACCTAAATAATTTCTTGTTCCCACTCGTTATGTTATTATATTTTTTATTCACTTTACTTGCGCCTTCAGTAGACCGCGTGGTAGAGGAGCGCTCGTCGCTGGGAAGATGGAACACACACTCATGCGCTTCTCTCTCAACTCTCCTTACGACTCACCTTGACCACTCGTTGGCATGATTGCACCGGCCATAGATCCAAGTCTCTTGAGTTTAAGTGTGCTTGAGTGGATCTGGTCGATCCGGCTTCGTAAGGTGAGCTGATGTATCACGCTAGCGATCTCACATGTGACGGAATAAGAGTAAACGCTCAGTTGTACACAGATCGTTTCGGCCAAACTGTAACGATAGACGTAGCCGGGATATCAAGTGTGGAAGGGTCAATATACTTGTAGAGAAAAGATTGCAGTACGTTCAGCCATTTTCACCTAAATAAAAGTGTCATAATTATTGTTATTTTATAGGCACTTTATTGATGTGGCTCATGAGGATGCCGCCATTCATGAGACGTAGAACGTCTCTTCTTTGTGTGTCGTAAAAACGTTGTTCTACGTAGTGCAATTTTAGTTTTTTCTCTAAGCCGTGAGTGCCTAGAAGCCTCTTCATTATGTAATTATATTTTTCCTTCAAAGTCATAGGCTTAATTTCCATTTATTGACCTGAGTTGAGTTTTCATTTTAATGGAGGTGAAATGCCCCTTCAATTTTTGAGTGTCTTGGTCAACTCAACTGGTGAAGTGATGCTGAAGCTTTAATTTCCCTTGACTGATCGGAGTTAAATGTTCTTTCAATGCAGATGAAATGCCCTTTCAATTTTTAGATTTCTAGGTCAATTGAACGCTTGGATAGGAGACCAGATGCGCTGGTTTAGACACGTGCGTTCTCTCTCGTTTTTTACCTAAGTTCGCTTGCTGAAGTCAGTCCACGAGCAAATTGCATGGCAAGTTATTGTCAGCTGTAACATGTCTAGTCAATTAATTTAACATAAACTTGCTTTTAGTATATTTACCTTGTAGGGGCAACGTGAACCAGCGTTCAGTTCCTGTAGTGAGTTCAGAGTTTTTGGTGCTTCTTGTTACTGTTGTAAATGTAGTTCACACCGAAATTTAAAACATGATGGAAAATTTCCATCAATTTGGCATAATTAAATCAGATTTTAGGAATTATGCTATGTGTTTGTTGTATTTTTTTCAGCACTAAGTAAAGGGTGGGGCAGATAAACCTATCCGATTTCGAAACGTTATAAAATTAAAACGACTGAAGTTGTCAAAAAAATTTTTTTATTAGCATATCGCAAATTTTATGCCATTTGTAAATTTAAGTTTTGACAAGCACATCACTCAAATGTCGTCCTTGGGAGCGGATACACTGATTTAGGCGCTCGCGGTAGCTTTCCATGACTTTCACCGTCATTTCCACAGGAATTTCTTCAATTGCCCGAGCAATTTCCCTTCGTAAAGCAAGAAGGGTCCTTGGTCGATGCTGCAAAACCTTCGATTTGAGGTAACCCCAAAGGAAGAAGTCACATGGAGTGAGATCCGGTGAGCGCGGCGGCCAGCCAAGATCACCTCTCAGGGAAATGAGGCGACCGGGAAACAGTTCCCTGAGAATGTCCATTGAGCGTCGCGATGTGTGGGCGGTTGCACCATCCTGTTGAAACCACACATTTTTCACGCCATTTTCTTCCATTTTGGGTCTAAGAAAATTTTCCAGCATGAAACAATAGCGCTCGCTGTTGACCGTTACGGTTTGCCCATTTTCTTCAAAAAAGTAAGGCCCCCAGACGCCTAGGCGGGAAAGAGCACACCACACAGTCACTTTTGGGCTATGGAGGGGTTCCTGGTGGATTTCTCGAGGATTTTCGTCACTCCAATATCGAAAATTCTGCCTGTTAACGGCACCACAAAGGTGAAAATGGGCTTCGTCCGTGAAGAGCACAACATCGTCGTTTGGGAGTTCTCGGAGATCGCGACACAGGTTCGTACGGGTTTCAAAATCCCTTTCACTTAATTCCTGTGCAACAACCATTTTGTAGGGATGCATTTTGAGGTCCCGGTGCAAAATGCGCCGAATACTGCGGTTGGAAATCGCCAAAGCGAGCGAATGTTTTCGCGCCGAACGACGCTGGGAACGTTCAATCGCGGCTCTCACATTGGCCACGTTTTCAGGTCCTGTTGCTGTCCTGGGACGTCCAGGCGACTTCTTTTTCAATGCTGAACTCGTCTGTCTAAAATTTGACCCCCACACTTTAATCGTAGCGTGATGTGGAACAGGATCATGACGCCCGAGTCCGAAATGAATTCGAAGAGCACGTTGTGTAGCAATTATCGAACCGCCGCATTCGATAAACCGCTCAATAACAAAAGCACGATGTTCACCAGACCAAAGCATGTTGACTACTGACAAATGGCATAAAACCGGCTTTCTAACGGTTTTCACCACACTACTCTACCTGCTCCCTCTTCTGAGAAAAAGGGATTTGAAATCGGATAGGTTTTTCTGCCTCACCCTGTATGTATGTATTGTCATTTCTCACATAGAGTTAAGCACACAACCATTTTGTTTGAGTATATTTTCAAGCCTCAGAGACACTATTTTTAATTTTGAGAGTTGGATTTTTAGCGCACATCGTTTCTTGGACTACATTGAGGCTACGACTGGCAAATTTCAATTCAATTGCACTTTGTCTGCAGAACGGAAATGATTTGGTGAAAGCATGTAGGGGTGGTGGTGGGATGGTTTGCATGACACGTTATCTGGCACGTCAGGCTTATAAGGTGTGAGAGTAATATCAATAACATGATACTACCTTCTAATCAGAGATTAATCGCAAATTTTGGTAAGGAATTTACATTTTACGATAAAGATTCTGCTAAACGGAAAGGATTGTGAAAGGAAAGGATTCTGCTAAACGAATGGACTGACGAAACTCCGGTGTTGTGTGTTTGGCGGTAAAACCACACACACAATTTGAGTAATCATGACGCGAAGCTTTGGTTTCGTGGTATGTACCACCTACTGCGACTCCATTGAAAGCGTTCTTGTGCAGCACCGAGAGATTTGGGCTCCGTCAAGATTTGATGAAACTTGGTGTTCCGAGTTAGGGTTAGAGGAACTAAACTCCACGGCACGGTTAAAAGGGACTAAGTTAATGTGTTATTGCAAGTATAAGTACAGAATTTTGGGAGTTTAACTTTCAGTTAAGTTCATGTGCATAATTGGCAAGTGAAAATGAAATTTCACGTCCGAAAACGGTTCTTGTTTTTTTTGTTTCTTTTTTCTGTTTCAGGAGCTTATTTTGAGTGTGTGATTTGTGAATATTTACGAACATGTCGTTTGAAATAACGTGTACGATCTCTATTGAACAATTAGCTCGTAGGCAGTTTTCTGTTTTGTTAATGGATTTTATTGCGTCATTATCGATTGCTCTCAAATTCACCTTTTCATTTGAAAGAAAATTGTTCATTTTACTTGTGCAAATGCATTTGATTTTTTATTAGTGTGTTATCAATGACCTGTTTTAACCATGAGAACCATGAAGCGAGGTCCCGAACTTAAAGTTAAATAGGCCTTACTTGTGTTGAAATGGAATAGATAATTTGGCCACTGGCCATCATTTCGGTTCACTGCTGTCTGATTATTCAGTACCAACTGTTCATTTCTTTTACTTCTATCTGGTTTCATAAACTTGCTTCTTTATTTGCTGTTTCTATGTGCAAGGGATCTTTCTCTGGAATACATTTTGTCGTGCACAGATTTCTCGTTCTCTTAACTCCATACTTCACTTAATGGCGCTTTCCTCCTTCCTCTTTGGAACACCTTTATAGTGGTAAGGAAGACTCAAACTAGTAATCTAATCTCAATCGCGATAAAAAGTTTTTCTGTCAGATTTTGATATATGTTTAAAATTTAAATGTAATGTTTCAACATTTTAGCACCTTGAATGTTTTCTTATCAAATAAGTTGATGTTCTTAATGATTGCCTTGATTTGAGTCCAAATGAATTTGTTGATCTGTTTTTTATTTTCTGATTAATGATAGTACGTAAAGGACACATTTCAAACAGTGCACTTTATACGATGAAATTTATTGATACGTTTTTTATTTTCTTGCAAAGATAGGAAATGACACTCTTCAAACAGTACAGTTTACTATACAATGAAATCTATTGAAACGTTTTCTTGCAAATGATAAAAAATGACCCTCATTTAAATAGTGCATTTGCCTCACCATGAAATTTATTAATTCGTTTTCTGCTTTCTTTCAACTGATGGTAAATGGCCCACTTCAAACGGTACAGTTTGCTTCAAGATACTACTGGCGCTTCGGGTTAGAACTTTACAGCTGCGGCGGCTCTCTGTTTCGTAATTGTCGAACTCTAACCTTCGAACTCTAGTTAATTTTTCCTGCTGTTTCTTTGGACGATTCTGTTGAATGGTCTTCTTGCTAATTACATCCTGAATGCAGCTGCTGTTTCATTGCATCTTTTCTCTAGAGTTCTAATAAATCTTTGCTTGAGTTTATAGTCGAACATTTAAACGTCGCATCGGACTACTCGGTCCTCTTTCTAAAATAGCCTATATGAATTGTATGTATTTCTGGTTCAATTTTTTCCTTCCCTAATGTGTTTATAGAGGTGCACACCGAGTAGTAGTTCTTTCCTTCATCTCATATCGGTGACATCAGAATGTCTGTGCCAGTCTAATGACGGAGGCTGTGGCATCGGTAATATTGTACAAAAATGCTGACGTTCCAAGAGTTACAAACTCAGACAGATATATCTATTGTACCTATCGTATGGGTACACACAGGAGGAAAATATGAGGTCCCAAACTGGATGCAGGTAGGCCTATCTATTTTTAAATAGAATAGGGCTTTGGTTTTATTAGGGAAATTTTTTCAGATTCATTACTATCGGATTCTTTTTTTTCAATTTCCTGCACTCGAATGCTGTCTAGTTTTCAGTATCTATTACTTCCTTCTATCACCAACTTCAATCCTGTTTTTAAACTTACTTTCTGTTCAAGTATCAATAAATCTTGTGTGGATACACACTTGGTGCATAGATTCCCTGTTTCATTAATTCCGTACTAAATTGTGGATTCCTCTCTTTGGAACACCGTTATTGGGGTTGAAAAAATTCTGAACTAACTGATCTAATCTATAAAGGGCTAACTCCCACAGAGAAAATGTTACTGGAACACTCAAAGGGTGCATTTTATTAGTGTATCTAGCGTCTCTAGCTTCCGCTTATGACACGAGCGCCTTGCTGCTATATCAAAACTTCTGCCTGTAAAGGCTGCTGTTACTTTACTAATTATAGGTGACCAGACCATGCATTTCTCATCTTCCTACGTCACTGTTGATGAAATTAAGCGTTGAGTATATCATACCGCTTTTGTTGCACGTCTTCAATTCTGCCTTTACCATTACTCATTGATACGAAGTAGATTCAACTAGAATTAATGTTAAAATCCACCTACTAATTTCTAAGTTCCTAACACCTTGAAAAAAGGATGCTTTATTCCTATCAAGCGTAATACGTTTCATCTAGTGAATTGGTTTTTCCAATGCCTTATAACACCAGCACGCAATGACGGTTATCCTCGGGTAAGGCGGTGCCCATTTCTGACATCTGGGTAGGGTGGGGAATTGTGGCTGAGTTCTCCTTTTTCCTAATGGGAAGAAACACCGGGTGGCACTGCCGGGATTCGAACTGCCGATACCTTCCCGTGAAGGGCACGTTCTCAATCACAGCCACAGTGACCACATAAAACTTAAAACACGCAAAAAGGAAGTTTCAAGTTAATTAAGGCAAAAGGATGTGGACGAAATCGTTCGGTATATCCAATACTCATATAATATGTCTCAAGCAAATTACAACTCACTGCAGTGGACTAATGTGTGAAATGGAGGACTTGCGAAGCCCAAATTCGTTTACAATGATGAAGCGTTCATCGGGCAAGACCATTTGAAAACAGTGCCATGAGAAAATAAAGAATTTAAAACCAGTTATCAAGCAGACAATGGCCCGAAATACCAAAGAAACTGGTTTTTTTATTAATAGAGCGACCAATGAATATGGATGTGAAGGTGTAAACTTCAAGTTTGGTGGCTTAACTCAAGTTTTACTTTAGACAGGTTTGAATTCTATGCTAAGGCGGGTCACCAGCGCACGGGGAGTGCGCATTGATTTCTTTGGGTTTGTAAGACTCAGAAGGAGTTAAGTGTGGGGGTTCGGACGCAATATTTCAGGCGTCTTTAATCAAAATCAAAACACTATAGTTTTTACCTCGGACTAGACCATCAGAAGGATAAGAAAGTAGATATGGTTATTTATTTCTGGCCTTTTATTTGGGTGGCTGGCAGATTGGTCTCTTCAAGGTGCGCTGATGTTGAGGTCCGATCTTGAGTAGGAACTGCAACAGGCTCACAGCTGCGTCGGTATGTGGGGAGTGTAATTGTGGAGAAGGTCGTGTGCAATGGTACCCAATGGTTAGAGACGGCAAATAGCGTCACTGATAAGTGAGGACGGTAAGGTGCTATTCCTCCAGTTTTGGTTGAATATAGACTTGCAGGTTAAGCAGCAGTTGGGTTAGCTGTAACCAAAAAGGTCTCAATTCGGAGTGAGGTGGAAGAGGAATGCGGTACTTGCGCTTGCCGTCCAGTAATTGAGTGTTTAGTACAAAGTAAAAAGAAACCAAGGAAGGAGGCAGTTCTTTTGCCAAGTCTGGCTACCGGGTTATTTTACCCTTTTGATATGATCGGGCAAGGTAGGTGACGTGGCAGTGGAATGTAAAGTGTATCGTAGCTTCCTGTACGGGAATAAGACACTGGGTGAAAATGCACACGGTATCTTGGGAAACCACATATCAACACATGCTAAGCTGCAACAATCTGGCATTAACATGCCGCCTCAAAGCGAGGAGTCTCTTCGAAAAATGACCCCCACCAGCACTCTGGCGCCGGAGTGCAAGCGGGGATCAACTTCGGAGCACTGACAATTTGCTCGGAGCCAGATATTAAGCCTAATATTTCTAACGGCATGAAGCTAAAAATTCTACACTAGTAATTCACACAGGCAAAACTTTGCCTGGCGAAACTAAGATGGCATAAGCAATGAACTGAGTATACTGCCTCACTTAATTAATAGCTAATGTTAAAAATATCTACAGCATCTGTTAATGCAAATTAATACGGAATTTCTAAAACAATACAAGCGCAGGAGGGAAACCTCTATATAAGAAGTTCCGGAGTAAGGTTACAACTATCTCAGCTTAGCACCAGGGAAAATGTTTCCCCAGTTTCATAACTGAAGTAATAAACTATTTTGATTTTTACGTGCATAACTTAAGTGTTATTCACGCTAGGAATCAATGTACAATGACTAAAAATTATAAAATTACCATCTAATTAACCCTAAAAAAAACATCACTAATATTTAATGTATAAATACTGATTCTATTAGGAAAAACAGGCGGTAAAATGTGCTTGGTATTTACAAGGGTAGTTCTGATTAACCATCATAACAAGATTCACTCAAAAATTGGTTAAGAATGGTTTTTTAATGTTGACTGTAAAAACTAAAACATTGTAATTATATCAAAACCCTACTTAATTGAAAATACAGCTGTGACAAAATACAGCTGTAAAGAATAAAAATGATAATTTGATTGCTTTGATTTGAAATACAGCAGTAAAGAATAAAAATGATAATTTGATTGCTTTGATTTGAAATACAGCTGTAAAGAATAAAGATAATTTGATTGCTTTGATTTGAAATACAGCAGTAAAGAATAAAAATGATAATAGATGCAAATCTAACTTGATCAAAAAAATAACACCATATTGAATATTGGCATATAAAAATTATTTTTGATACAAAAGGGGAAATTCTAATCTTGATAAAAAATAACATCATATTGAAATGTTGACATAAAAATTATTTTAAAACAAAAGGGGAAATTTTAATCTTGATAAAAAAGAACATCATATTGAAATGTTGACATAAAAATTATTTTAAAACAAAAGGGGAAATTTTAATCTTGATAAAAAAGAACATCATATTGAAATGTTGAAATGTTGACATAAAAATTATTCTAAAACAAAAGGGGAAATTTTAATCTGGATAAAAAATAACATCATATTGAAATGTTGACATATGAAAATTATTTTAAAACAAAAGGGGAAATTTTAGCTTGAATAAAAATAACATCATATTGAAATGTTGGCATAAAAATTATTTTAAAAACAAAAAAGGGGAAATTTTAGCTTGATAAAAAATAACATCAATACCCAAGGGAAAATACCCTGTGGGAACCACAAGTTCTGGGCAAGAAATCCTAACATTTAAGACACTGGTAAGTTGAGGCAATTCAGTTTACTATTTACACAATAATAGTGTTGACAATTGACATATAATGTATATATATAGTTACCCGTAGATTATCACACACAAAAACCTGTATTTTTAATCTCACCAGCCAGAAACACCGAGATATGCACGCTCTGAATGATATGAGACAATGGGCGCTAGTTCGAATACGATGTTGCTGTCGCGCGTCCATGGGAAGTTCCGTTAAGACGCAAAAGTGAATTCTTAGAGATTGAATTTTTCGTTAAACAATTTTAATAAAATTGAGGATAGAGATTAGTGAATTTCGTAATGTGATTTTATGCTAATGGTTGAATTTATTTTACTGAATTTTTAGATGATCATTCTGAGAATTTCGAAATTTCGACTGGGTTGCGGGATAAGGGTTCACTACAAAGGCGTTAGAATCTTTAGATTAAAGCGTGTAATGCTGGAGATTGCAAAACGTTAAATTATTTATTTGTTTTGTTAGTAATACACCTATTGTACACAACGTTTTATCAATTCAGTTAATTGGATTGTTTGGAATATATTTAGACGAATACATATTAGGCCTATATTGGATTATCTTATTTACGAAAGATTAAATAGTTATTGAAAATTTGCCTGTTCCTTTATCAGTATTAGATATCATCAGCAAATATTTCCTTGGCTTATATACGTACACAAAAGTACCGGCAGGCCTCAGCCGAGACGGTTCAAGAAACGGTTTGTGAAGAGTACAGGAATTTCTGGAGAATTTCTTGAGTCCACCTCGCGCGACTTTACACTTCAGTTTCCCACTCGTAACTTTAGAAAGAATGTACCCATGAACTTGAAATTGCTTTCAAACGAAAGAGCGAAACATTCTCTATCTAGCTAGTATAAGCAACACCCTCAAGGTATTATGAAAGTTACAAAAATTCTTCGATAAACCTTGCAAACATGCGCGCACAAAAACACTCCAGTTTCCCACTCGTAACTTTAGAAAGAATGTACCTATGAACTTCAAATTGCTCTCAAACGAAAGAGCGAAACTTTCTCTATCTAGCTAGTATAAGCAACACCCTCAAGGTATTCTGAAAAATAAAAAAATTCTTCGATAAACCTTGCAAACATGCGCGCACTAAAAACACTTCAGTTTCCCACTCGTAACTTTAGAAAGAATGTACCTATGAACTTGAAATTGCTTTCAAACGAAAGAACGAAACATTTTCTATCTAGCTAGTATAAGCAACACCCTCAAGGTATTCTGATAAATACAAAAATTCTTCGATAAACCTTGCAAACATGCGCGCACTAAAAACACTCCAGTTTCCCACTCGTAACTTTAGAAAGAATGTACCTATTACTTCAAATTGCTCTCAAACGAAAGAGCGAAACATTCTCTATCTAGATAGTATAAGCAACACCCTCAAGGTATTCTGGAAGTTACAAAAATTCTTAGATAAACCTTGCAAACATGCGCGCACTAAAAACACTTCAGTTTCCCACTCGTAACTTTAGAAAGAATGTACCTATTAACTTCAAATTGCTCTCAAACGAAAGAGCGAAACATTTTCTACAAATGTGCAATAAACACATCCAAAAAAGTTTTCTGAAAACTACAGAAATTCTTCGATGATCCTGTACGACTCACGCGCCGTCGAAAGACTCAAGTTGACCCATTCGCGCTCACGCGTCGTCAGAACATCAAACTTTCCTGTGTTCTCAGAAACGAAATAATATTCTTAACGTTACTTTCAATCAATAGACTATTTCATTTGCATTTGTTGTCAAATTCAATGCGAAATTGAGGTAACCCTTTCGCGCTCGCGCGTGTTCAGAACATCTAACTTTACTCTGTTCTGAAAAATGAAATGATAATATCCTCAACGTTATATTCAATCAACAGGCCATTTCATTTGTATTTGTTTAAAAATTCAATGCCAAATGTCAAGGCCAGAAACACATCGAACTAGACCGTGACGTATAAAACGATGACCATGTAAATTTTCTATACAAAATCATAGCGGAGGAGCATAAGTTTCATTTCTGAGATTACATTCTTGAAGCGAATCAGGATATCACTATAATTTCATCATGTAATTCATCAGTTAAAAAAATACATGAACAACTATTTCTAACCTACAGCTACCAGTTGAAAAAGAATAAATGGAATAAGCCCATAAATACTCGTATTGACAGTGTTGCTTACAGAGTGAGCGAACACTAAAAGTTTGTTGACCTACAATAAAATTTTAAAAAAATTATAGAACACTGAAGCATTCTGAAAGAATGTGTTGCGACGTCAAAACAAATACATTCAGAATGACATAACCTCAAAAATAATACATTAGCCTGTACAACAAGTTTACCGCGGAAATTGTCCCGTGGGAAAATACATTAACGCATAAATGACCTGTTTCGCCGGAGAAAGAGTAAAAAAAAGACACACCTCACAAATCTGAAAAAAATCATATAATTTACAACGAAATAGTTTAACATAAATATCAGTAAACATACTATTAGGATTTGAACAACACCAACATAAGTGGACGAATAGGCATTTCAATGGTTGAACCTTTAAATAAAAGTATAAGAAATGCAAGGTAACACACAAGCTTATTTTGAGATAATACCCATGAGCAAAAGACAAATACTCAGATTTAGCCAAAAAATAGCAAGAAAGACTGAAAGCGTATTCTAGCTTTGAAAAAATTCGTAAGCACTGGGTGAAATCAAATATCAACTAAGGCCTACAACGGTGCGGGTCGAGTTCTACATAAACTTAAGTAGAACAGGGGAAAATTAAAGCATTTTATTTCAAAAGATATTGCTGTGGGTAATGATGACACTGAGACTAATGATAGAATATTTGCATGAATGATGATTTATACCAAACACACAAAATTTTGGGTTTCGTGCTTCTATATTGCCATAAATGGCCCTAATATATGTTTTGATTTTGTTACCGTGGATAATAAAAGGAAATATCCACGTCGAAAAATTTTTCATGTAATGACTTTAGGAAATACGAAGTGAAGATCAGTATAGCTATCGGTTAGCAGCATTGTTCAGGATTACAGTCGAAAACCGTGAATAAAATTAACCTTGAAGTGAAGACAAAGGTCCAGTATTTGAGTGGGTGAAGTGTAATAGCTCAAGAAGGAATTTATGAGGTGAGAAATTTATTATTAAGTGCTGTATTTGTGCACTACAATGAAGTATTACAGTATGTAATTGCCACTAGGGACTCATGAAATGCCATGGTGCATGCGACGTGGAGTTTTTCATTGTTGCTGAAATTTTTCGCAAGTTATTACAGAAAAACGTCGTGAATTTGACAATGATTGAAATAAGTCTTAGGAAAACGAAAACAGTAATAATTAACCTCAGTGTCGTATCGTCAATTGTATGGTCTTTTCTGGTCTTTTTTCTGGTCACTCTTAACTTGTAACATTCCCTAACTCGTCATCTCTTTATTATCGTAAAGCATTCACGTAAAACCGTACATTTTTTGTGTGATCTTTAAATTTAAATATAAATGGAGATCACAGCAACATCTCTTGAAATAAAATGCTTTAATTTTTCCCTGTTCTACTTAAGTTTATGTAGAACTCGACCCGCGCCACTGTAGGCCTTAGTTGATATTTGATTTCACCCAGTGCTTACGAATTTTTTCAAAGCTAGAATACGCTATCAGTCTTTCTTTCTATTTTTTTGCTAAATCTGAGTATTTGTCTTTTGGTCATGGGTATTATCTCAAAATAAGCTTGTGTGTTGCCTTGCATTTCTTATACTTTTATTTATAGGTTCAACCATTGAAATGCCTATTCGTCCACTTATGTTGGTGTTGTTCAAATCCTAATAGTATGTTTACTGATATTTATGTTAAACTATTTCGTTGTAAATTATATGATTTTTTCAGATTTGTGAGGTATGTCTTTTTTTACTTTTCTCCGGTGAAACAGGTCATTTATGCGTTAATGTATTTTCCCACGGGACAATTTCCACGGTAAGTTTGTTGTACAGGCTAATGTATTATTTTTGAGGTTATGTCATTCTGAATGTATTTGTTTTGACGTCGCAACACATTCTTTCAGAATGCTTCAGTGTTCTATAATTTTTTTTAAATTTTATTGCAGGTCAACAAACTTTTACTGTTCGTTCACTCTGTAAGCAACACTGTCAATACGAGTATTTATGGGCTTATTCCATTTATTCTTTTTCAACTGGTAGCTGTAGGTTAGAAATAGTTGTTCATGTATTTTTGTAACTGATGAATTGCATGATGAAATTATAGTGATATCCTGATTCGCTTCAAGAATGTAATCTCAGAAATGAAACTTATGCTCCTCCGCTATGATTTTGTATAGAAAATTTACATGGTCATCGTTTTATACGTCACGGTCTAGTTCGATGTGTTTCCGGCCTTGACATTTGACATTGAATTTTTAAACAAATACAAATGAAATGGCCTGTTGATTGAATATAACGTTGAGGATATTATCATTTCATTTTTCAGAACAGAGTAAAGTTAGATGTTCCGAACACGCGCGAGCGCGAAAGGGTTACCTTAATTTCGCATTGAATTTGACAACAAATGCAAATGAAATAGTCTATTGATTGAAAGTAACGTTAAGAATATTATTTCGTTTCTGAGAACACAGGAAAGTTTGATGTTCTGACGACGCGCGAGCGCGAATGAGTCAACTTGAGTCTTTCGACGGCGCGTGAGTCGTACAGGTTCATCGAAGAATTTCTGTAGTTTTCGGAAAACTTTTTTGGATGTGTTTATTGCACATTTGTAAAAAATATTTCGCTCTTTCGTTTGAGAGCAATTTGAAGTTAATAGGTACATTCTTTCTAAAGTTACGAGTGGGAAACTGAAGTGTTTTTAGTGCGCGCAGGTTTGCAAGGTTTATCTAAGAATTTTTGTAACTTTCAGAATACCTTGAGGGTGTTGCTTATACTATCTAGATAGAGAATGATTCCCTCTTTCGTTTGAGAGCAATTTGAAGTTAATAGGTACATTCTTTCTAAAGTTACGAGTGGGAAACTGAAGTGTTTTTAGTGCGCGCAGGTTTGCAAGGTTTACCTAAGAATTTTTGTAACTTTCAGAATACCTTGAGGGTGCTGCTTATACTATCTAGATAGAGAATGATTCGCTCTTTCGTTTGAGAGCAATTTGAATTTAATAAGTACATTCTTTCTAAAGTTACGAGTGGGAAACTGAAGTGTAAAGTCGCGCGAGGTGGACTCAAGAAATTCTCCAGAAATTCCTGTACTCTTCACAAACCGTTTCTTGAACCGTCTCGGCTGAGGCCTGCCGGTCACAAAAGTTGGATGCGTGTTTATGCTCATCAAATAGGCCTCAGGCTTAATGATGCCAACTCTTTACTTTATTCATTATTCAACGAGCTTTCGAGCGCTAAAAATGTGAGCGGTCTGACGTTGTAATGGGAAATAGATGAATATACAAATGAAACATTCGTGATCCTGAAGTCCGGCTATTTTTTGGAATAAATTTTACCCCTAATGTTTCAACGGAATAGGAGTTATGTGAGCGCCATCTAGTGTGATTGAACTTAGTGATGAAATTGTTTCTGTTCCGTATTACGTCGTTCTGTTGTTGCAGCTGAGAAACAGCTGTGGTGTTGCGATAGCTAGCAAGGATGGCTGAAGGGTAGGTAATGAAGTGGATCATTTCTATATTATTGATGAAATTTTGGTCGTTATGGTTGAAAATGGATTTTTGCCTAATGGCATCACATCTTTTACATCATTTTTGTATTAGTTAAGAGTGCTCCTTAATATAATATTACTTTCGTGTCAGTACTGCCATTAACTCGTCAACCCATTTTTAGTTCACTAAAATTGAGTCGTTACAGGAGTGTTACCGACATTTGACCTTGCCGTATTATAATTTACTTACAGACAGGATTTGGATACTCATGAATTTTTAGTGTTAATCATGATGTCTTGGATGGGAAAAAGTACACTTGTCTCAAAAACTTCCAACAAATTTAACTAGGCGTCAGTGTCATAGGATAACCACCTACCTAGTAACTGATCAATTGGAGGGCAAATATGCAGAGGGTCAATATGTATTTTAGGTCATCCACGGAAATAAAAAATTCTGTTACAATCACTAAAGGAGCCCATTTAAAAACGTTTTACACAAATGACATTCTGCTTGCTGATGCATTATTTTTGAGTTATTTAACTTCGAAATTTTTGTCTTCCATAGCAGCTGCATTACTTGGGGACTTTTAATGTATTATTTGCTAACTAACCCCACGGAGCCTGAACCCACTACTAGGATGTTTTAGTTAATAACACAGTAAAGGTTATCACCCAAAAATATTAGTGCGCCTGGAATAGTGAAGACTTGAATCGATATGAACTTGACATCAAGATGTCGGCCACCATACCGGGTGGCCACCATTTTGGAACTGATGGCCGCCATTTTGAGACAAAGTTTTCAGTAATCCAGCCTTGCTAATATGTTTCAGTTATAACCTTTGTGTTTTTAACTAAAACATCGTAGAAGTGGGCTCAGGCTCCATGGGGTTGGCAAAGAATAAATTACGCCATATATTGCAAAAGCAAGAACTTTTCCCCTGCTACCGCATTGTTGGAATGCCCTCTCCTTTGCGCAAAAGCCATTCCATTAACGCTGCTCCCATAACTTCATAGTTGAATAACTAAAAAATAACGCATCAGCAAGCAGAATGTAATTCATATAAAAATTTTTTTAAATAAGCTCCTTTAGTGATTCTTTGTAACAGAATTTTTAATTTCTGTGGATGATCTAAAATACATATTGACAATGCAGTGTCGTAACCCACAAATCAGAGGTCAAAAATGTAGAGTGGATTAAGTGATAATTTCATCTCATAGTGGTGTAGATGTCTTTCAGGCTATGTGGCCTAGCTCCTAGTTAGTTCAGTTCCTAGTTTGTAACTTGGCTAGGAAAAGCCTGTTTGGCAACCCTGCGATGACCACTACGCCTCTAACTTGAATGTCCTAAAATTCTGTGTTTTGTGGGTTAGGACACTCTGCATATTTAACCTCCAATTGTCAAGGGGTAATTTTGAATAGTTGATTATTTTAAATGTATTCCAGAAAGCTTAGAAGGAATTGGTTATTTTTAAATTACATTTGGTAGTAGACACTGTATTTCAGTAAAGGTCTACATGGAAATTAAAAAAAATACACATAAGACTTAACCAGAGCAATTATAGTTGTATTTACAATTTCAAAGAGTAAATGTTGAGGACTTGACCATAATTGATTTTCCACTTTTTGATCAACAAAGATTGTTGATGAGACCAAAATAAACAAGTTTTCTTCAATGCACTTTCCGGCGGAAATGAGTATTTTAAAAGTTATGGCGTTAAATGAGTTACCGGAACTCCATTGTGCATCACCCTATTACAAACGTAAAGAGGTTGGGTCGTGAGGGGTAGCCACAGTTCTTTTAGTTTTATAATTTTCACTAAAAGAACTGTTGCTACCCCTCACGACCCAACCTCTTTACGTTTGTAATAGGGGGTTTGCTCTTCGTCGGCTTGGTTGGCGCGCGGGAACGCCTGTTTACTTTCACGTCGGACCGCGCGGTATATTTTTCCCCGCCTCAAACACTGGAGTTACGGTAACTCATTTAATGCCATAACTTTTAAAATACTTATTTCCGCCGGAAAGTGCATTGAAGAAAACTTGTTTATTTTGGTCTCATCAACAATCTTTATTGATCAAAGAGTGGAAAATCGGTTATGGTCAAGTCCTCAATATTTACCTTTCAAAGATTCAGCTTAATAGGACTGGTGTGAGAAAGCATAGTTTATGAAAGTTGAATTGTATTAATGATTATAAAATTTATTTGAAGACTTTATAAAGGCTTAAAATGATTGGTTGCAGACTACTGTATGACTGTATTCAAGATTATCTTGTAATTAGCTAATAAGTTGCTTTGTGTAATATTGATTGCTCGTGAGTCAAGTTTTGTTAAAACAAAGTTACTTGAGTAAATAAAAAAATATCAATTTAGGCTAATCATGACAAGGTCAATATTGAGTTTAATGTTGTCAACGAATTTTATAATTTTGTAGGTATAGATAGGTAATATAGTCAATTTTAAAACGTTTTACATGAATGAACATTCTGCCCGGTGATGCATTATTTTTGAATTATTCAATTTTGAAGCTGGCTTGTGCGCGCCATGGAAGCGCGCGTGGCTAGCGTATTTTAATCTATAACGGAAGCTAACCCCCTATTACAAACGTAAAGAGGTTGGGTCGTTAGGGGTAGCCACAGTTCTTTTAGTGAAGAGTATAAATAAAGCTTCTAACCCACCCATTAGGGTGACAATCGCAATCTTGTTTACATCGGCACCAAGTTGGTGGCGCCCATGGCAGCAGCCATCTTTCAGTCGATGTAAACAAACGTCACTAGAAACCTTTATAATTTTCACTAAAAGAACTGTGGCTACCCCTCTCGACCCAACCTCTTTACGTTTGTAATAGAGGTTAGCTTCCGTTTCCATTGCAAAAACAATAACTGTTTTTGCGCAAATAAGGCCATTCAGGAGCGCCGTTCGTATAACTTCAAACTTAAATAACTCGGAAACTAAGCATTTCCAGGCACATTGTCATTCATGTAAAACGTCTTAAAATTGACTATATTACCTGTCTATACCTACGAAATTATGAAATTCATTGACATCATTAAACTCAAAATTGACCCATGACACCCCTCAGGGGGATACAACTATTGTATCTATGGGAATTAGCGCTCCCAGGGGAAAAATGTGAGGGCCCGAGCTGAGAGTTAGGTAGGCCTTCTTTTTGTTGAAATAAAATGTTTTTTGTTATGTTAAGGACCACTTTTTTTCGGTTCACTACTGTCCTGTTTTTCAGCACTTCTGACTTTCTTCTTTAACTTTGATCTTGTTTCATGAAGTTCTTTCCCATCTTACTGTTTTTATGCCCTTTCTGCATAGATTCCTCATTTTCTTAATCTCCATACTAAATGGTGCCTTCCTCCTTCCTCTCTTTGATACGCTCTATTTTTGCAGCGGTTAGGGAGGCTTAAACCAACTTATAATCTAATCTAATCTAATCTGACCCATGACAAAGTTTAGGATCTGTTTTATGCTACTAAACACTTTAATAAGGTAAAAGTTTTACTACAGGCAAAATGTGATGAGATTACTGCAGTGGTGCACCTCTCAAAACTGGTTCAAATATAAAAACTTGCACAGCACTGCTTTAAAAAATATTACTTTAAATTGGAAATGCCCCAAAAAATATATGGTTATGAGCATATAGGATGTGAAGATCCTTAAAAAAGATATGAGATCCCAAGGAGGAAATTAAGTTAGCCTTCTTTAGAATAGGACAGGTATCTGATGGTTTCTCATTTGAGGCCATTGCATTTTTTGTTTTTCTGCTTGAATTAGTTTTTCATGACACTTGTATAGCATTTAAATTTAAACAATTTAAACAATTTATTTACCACAGGTGATACAGAGGTAGAATGATTCTTAAGTCTAGTACAATGGTTAAATTTGAGTATAGCTACCTGTGGGCCCGAACAAGTTCAGCGACTTCTAGGGCATCCTACCATCACGTTATTCTAAGGTGTACAATAATGTTTAACCTAGTTTACTTAACCTAGTTTTGCATTAGACTGATCATTGAGATAATTTACTCGATATTTTATGCTGTATTTTACAATATAGGTTAAATTGGCTATATTTAACGGTATGTTCGATAAAACGATTCAAGAGCAGATAACCAGATTAAAACGATTACCCAAAGCAAGTTACATCATTAAATTATCATTAGTTACATGTAGGAGGCAAGATTTGACATAGTGATCTTACACGACTAGTATTCTGATAGGAAGTGAGACTCAAGATGTCTTTTGAATACTTTGTACGAATTACATTTACAGATCTCTGCAGGTATAGAGTTCCAAGTTTTGGTTCCAACGAAGAGGATAATGATGTATTTCATTCTTGCTGTTGCTAAGTGCAGGGTGTGGGAAGAATATGTCTTGTGCATAAGTTTGCTGTTTTTAATAATGCTTACTACTTAGTTTGGTAAATGTTCAGGAGAGGACCATAATCGATTTTCCACTTTTCGGTGCATAAACATCGCTAATTAGTTGTAAATGAATTATTTTTCTTCTATGCTCTTATCGTCATAAATAAGTATTTAACAAGTTATAGCAGTAAATTACTGACCGCAACTCTAGTGTTTGAAGTGGAAAGTAATTCATCAAACGTGTTGGATGGCAACTCTATACCATGGACTCTCCCTTCTAACATGCTTGAATGATCAAGCGCATTCCTGCCATCTAAGAAAAAAGTTAACATACCGCTATAACATGTTATTTTTAGGTGATAATTTCTATTGTGTTATTAACTAAAAGATCCTAGAAGTGGGTTCAGGCTCTGCAAGGTCAGCTAATAATATAGATTGGTCATATTTGCATTTAGGAGGCAAAAAAACTTGAATATGATCATACAAATACTAATTTGACTTTTTAGGCCACTTTTGAAAAAAGCATCAATATCTTATATTTCTTATTAAGTTTGTTTCCTAGTATGTTCGTTGAAGTAGCAGCTTTTTCCTCGTTCTAATGTTGGTCACTACCTAATGCCAGAGTAAGCCCAATGATGGGGGTTATGATAAAGGTAATATGAGTGGAAAAATGCTGATGTTTAAAAGTTAGACAAGTCTTTTGGAGAAATTTTAGGGTGTTAATAGCATTTAATATTATTTATTAAAGTGGCTAATATTGGTAAAAATTATTCATTTTTACTGGTGAACTACAATTTTTGATCTCCAGTGTAAAAAACTAACATTCTATTACTTTATCTATGTCGTTATTTTATTTATAATTTGTGTTAGCATGAATTTGGTTTGTATATGTTATTCTGTTGAGTTTTTCCTACAATTCAGAATAACTCGGTAGATAATCATTAGAGCACTCAAATTAAATTATTGTCAAGCTATACTAATTCCTGAACGGAAGGGATGTCATTGATCTGTAATTTAGCTATATTTACCTCTAGAAGAGGATGGCAATAAATTAGTTGCTTTTGTTTTATTGCTTTGAATAGTCAGCATGATTTTTAGAGTCAGGATTTTTCTTGCATTGAAGTGTGATAAATATGCATGGTCCCAATTACTAAAAGTGATTTATATAATGTAATGCATGTCTATAGTAGGAGGAAACAAGTTTTTAAGCACACTGGATAAAGCTAAATGTGAATCATAATGATAGTGCTAGTGCAGGGTATCTACAAATTTTGTGTTTATGAATGTTTCTTTAGTGATTGCCATTAGACTCGTCTGTTAAAATTTGTTGAGAAGTGTTGAATATTTTTATGCAGAAGTATGGGCATTACATATAGTCATTTATAACTATTTACCATCAACAAATTTTATCATGGTTACTGAATTAAATTTAGATTAGGAACACAACTGATGCATATCTTGTATAAATAGCCATTTGAAGCTGAATGGTTAACTTGTTTAATAACTGAAATTATGGTGTATCTCTTCTACATCATGGTTTTGCTTCTGTTTAAGTATGTAGGTAAATAGGAATTGCAGCATTTAGGTTTGTAAACTTAACTGTAATTGGTATCTATTTTGTGATTAATGATTCATTCTTACTGGAGGATCTGAATGTTATGGTTTATTTATTTGTACTTCTTTTATTTCTCTTTCAAGCAGCTTTGCTGGATCAGGAGCCCTAGCTTTATTTTATGGGTAAGAATGTATGCATTTCAAAAGGAATAAAGCATGAAATCAGAAGCCTGCTATGTGGCCCATTTTTGTGTTACTACTCAAGTCTCATCTTATCAACACCTGAGTGGGTGCCTGTATACTGTCATTTATCTTCTTGTATTAGTTGTCAGCCTTAGTTGTATTCTTTTAGCATAGAAAAGTAATTATTTCACAGATGTTGAGTCATAGGTTTGGTCAGGTTCTTCTTATTGCCAGTAGTGTTAAAGCTGGTCAATTTTTTCAAAAATTGAACTTTTTTAGCAATTCAGTACTTTTTATTAGCACAGTTAAACCTTGATCTAACGCACTAATAGGGAGGAGAGGGTGTCAATTAAAGCCGATAGTCCATTACAGTGAGGCATGTTTTTCGTGAGAGGGAGGGGGATACAAAGCACAAATCTTGCCATCAAAACATGAATCTTGCACTAATTTATCATGGGGTGGATGTGTCGGGACATTATCCAGCAGAAGAAGAGTCTTCACGCCATCAGGAGCAATGTGGAGAACCTTTTCTTGAAAATTACGGACCTCGAAATTGAAATGTTTGAATAACCTGGCTGAGAAAGTAGCACCATAAAAGCACAAATTCTTGGCATGAAAGTAATGAACTAGGAACTCTCTCAATTAGTCCTTCTTATACTGAGGCTTGGCAGCCCTTCACAACCACAGGCTTCAGGCCATGCATTCCAGTAGCATTTGACCCCAAAAATGCTGAGAATTTCTCCTTGCTTATTTTCTTCCTAGGCGTTTTTTCTTTGTTTCGAAATGCTTGCATATTCTTCGGCAATGACCTCTGCCATAAATTTTACACACGTGAGATACAGAATCACTACCTTCTAACTTCTTAATTAGTTCTAGTTCATCTCCAGTTCTCAGATTCACGTGCTTTCTTTTCTCTACAGATGCCATAGTAATAATGTAGAACACAGGGTACCAAACAAATAGTGCTACGCTGCAAAATATAATGAAAACTAAATAGATATAGCTTAACACAACCAGTTAAAACTAGGCTGTAAACAAAACAAACCTCTCGTGCTGCCAAGCAAACAAAATTTGGTGTCACAGATTTTGTCCGTTGCATCCAAAATCCGTTACAGCGGGGTCCGTTAGATCAAAGTTTAACTGTATGCTTAAAATATTTTCATCTAATTTTACTACTGGTTGTTCGTGTGAAATTATTTTATTGAAATGTCATCAGAATTGTTAAATTTATCCAACCATCATGTATTTCTTGTTATTTATAGATATACATTGCAGAGTATACTAATTTTTGTAAATGCTGTGTTTGTGTCTCAAAAAATAATTTAAATTTTTAATTTATATTCCAAATTTTATTTCCTCACTCAAAGCTGCAGAAGTTGTGGGTAATTTCTTCATGTAAAAGTGTTTCTCTTGTTGCTAAAAACTCTTATGGAGGCTGTACATGTTTATTCAAACAAAGCTGTGCCTATTTTCCTTTTTATGTTTCAGTAGTGAAGAAGTAAGTTGGTGGGGATGGCTGCAGACAGCAAAGGATAAGGTGGTGTCTCAGTCTTCCGAGGTGCTCGAGTTTGTTAAGAATGACATCGACGAGTTCAGAAAAGTTGTGTCCGAGGAGGCATCAACTGTTGTGTCGTCCACAGCTACTGCGCTCAAGACAAAACTCAAGGTGTGATTTATGTATGAACCTCTTTTCCTATTGAGAGCTGTGTTTTCTGTATTTTTTAATTTTTGTAATAACAAATTAGTGATTTTTTCAAAGTGCTGTTTATCTAAGAGTAGAGTAGTTCATCGTAAGTTGTATGCACATATGGTGCTGTGTATATACACATGCATGTAGTTGTTGCTAACTCATAATCTAGTCTTCTGTTACTGATGTAGTTGAATACAACTTTCAAGTTCACCACAAATAAGGTTTATCTGTATTACACAATTTATTGATTACATTTTAGCACACTTTGAGCATGAAATGAATATTTTAAAATTCCCCAGATTTAGCATGGTATTTAACAAAAAAAATCCCTTAATCTAAAATAATGACACGTGAGGAAACTCCTGTAGTCCAGAGTGCTCATCAAAAGTAATATTAATCTCAAGTGTTTGTGCTTGTGTCTTGTAGATAACTAAGGCAGTGTTATTATGTCTAGAGATTGTGCAATACGTGAGGAAAAATTAAAGCTACTGTTGATGAAAATTGATACAAGCTAAAGGTACTACTAGTGCGTGGAATAACTTGAGGTACCACACTTCTGAACAAATGCATCCGTTAATTTGGCAAAGAAATAAAACTCTAGGAAAAATGTCAGTGTTTCATGCAATGAAGTAGACCATACTTGGGAAATTATTCTAAGTATGATATGATTGAATTATTGTTTTCATATTATAAGAATTATTTAGTGGTTTCATATTAGGAGATAGTGTACCTTTAGCACCACAGCTTCCCTGTAATTTGAAATAATTTAGGTTATGTGCATATTGTCAGGGAGATTTTATTTCTTATTGCCATATTGAAGGAGACGTTCATACTGCATGGTTGCGTTACATGTCTGCATAATTTGAAGATCATATTAGCTCTTGCTGAAAGGGATAATTCGATGCCAAATAAAAGTTTCAATTTCGTATAACTACCACTGATTTTGGTATTACGTAGGGAATAGCTGGGTTTTAAGCTATTAAGTGAATCAGTGGGATTATTAATTTTAAGCAATGTGTAACTTATTGGATATTTTTGGTAGATCTCAAGTGCCAGAAATGATTTTCTGATGTTAAGAAAATACTGAAATGTAATTTTGTCTGCAATGATGCTACAATTAGAAGTAAAAGTTCTCAAAATGTTCATTTTATCTCAGCAGTGTCACTGTGTCTTGTATTTTATCACAGGCTTTTATGAGAGTATTTCATTCACTCTAGTTCAAACTTGAATTTTTAAACGTATTCTTTCTCATTTGTCTTATGCAAGCATTGCAAAAAGTGTGCGTGCTTCACAGCTAGTGATCAAACTAATTTGGAGTCACAAACTTCTGATTATGGTGCACAATTTGCAGTTCATCCTATGCTCTTTCAAAATTCCCATATAGAATATTTCATCCTCAACTGCTAGGATATTATACCAGGTGCTACTATAGTGTGAGGTCTACCGCTATACATCACCTACCCAGGTGCAGTTTGAGATGTTCTAGTTGAGCTTTTATTGCTAAATTAAATGTATGGCAATACGTAATATCCATTTGCAACCTAACCTATCCTCACGCTATAGTACTAGCTAGAGGTAGATATGATGCTATCGTGTGGTAGACCTCACACTGTAGCAACACCTCACCATTGATTGTAACTTGCAGCTTGATGAGGACGACAGCACTGCTGCCAACGTGAAGAAGAGCATGAGCGGCTTCTTGTCGCACGTGGCCGAGGTGTTCACGCCGCCTCCCAATGACGAGGATGAGGAGGCTTTTGTTATTGCCAACCAGCAGCCTGTGATGATCTCCAAGCTCGAGGTGCATCCTTCCTTCTAGTCAATGGTGTCTCTGGGCTGTGATGTATTGTTATCTTAGTGCTTTTGTGATGATATTCTTTACTGAACTATTTTTTTATTTTATCAATTCACGAATATACTGTGGTTTAGATTTTTTTTGCTGGTAATTTGTTGCGTGGTGATAGAAGAAAGTGAGTGAAACCTCGTTTTCATATATACGAGTGTCAAATATTTTCACATGTGAAACTTTTAAGTTTCATCTGGAAATTTGGGGTTAACATTTGTAGGAAAAATATAGGGGTCTATCATAGTAGCTGTTGACAACAACCCCTTATTTTCAGTCAGCAACAGAAAATACGGGGTTCTATGCTCACACAATGCAATGGTTATAAATTCGTGGCTATTGTTTTGTGTGTTAGGTCTACTACTGCTCATTGATGGCTGATGCTTAAATCTCCTTAGAGAGTTCGAAATACTGTTTCACTACTGGGAAATACTCCGTTACTCTCTGCTTTTTAGAATTTTAGTATCAGTATCCCATATATCTTGTAATTATATGCATGTACTTGACTAAGTTCAGAAGTAGTGAACCCCTCAGGTGGATACAACTATTGTATCTATGGGAATTAGCGCTCCCAGGGGAAAAATGTGAAGGCCCGAGCTAAGAGTTAGGTAGGCCTTTTTGTTGAAATAAAATGTTTTTTGTTCGGTTAAGGGCCACCTTTTTTTCGTTCACTACTGTCCTGTTTTTCAGCACCTTTGACTTTCTTCTTCAACTTTTATCTTATTTCATAAACTTCTTTCTCATCTTGCTGTTTCTATGCCCCTTCAGCATAGATTCCTCATTTTCTTATCTCCATACTATATGATACCTTCCTCCTTCCTCTCTTTGATACGCTTTATTTATGAAGCGGTTAGCGAGGCTTAAACTAACTTATAATCTAATCTAATCTCAGAAGTAGTGAAATGCAGACACATGGCATTTAAGTTGCATTTTATGATTTCAAATGTAGGTATTGTCTGCTTATATCAGAATTTACTCAGGACATTAATATTTTTATGATGGGGTTTAAGAAAGATATTTTTTGTCCATTGAGTCTACCTTCATTGAAATCTTTCAGAGCTGAAAAAAATTAGTAGTAGGAATAAGTATCATAGTGCAGAAATTCTGTGTCATATTGCCAGTATCATAATTATATTTTCTGCATTTAAATTAAAAGGCTAACTGAAAATTATATTGTATTTTGCAATAGGTCAAGAAAGTTTCTATGGGTTCCTTTTTATAAAACAGCTTCTGTGCCACAGAGTTAATTTTTTTCTCTGAATTTCAGGCTGCAGTTTACTCGCACATCCAGGAGCCCGACCTGTTTTTAGAAGACCCCAAGGATGAGGCAGATTACACGGCCTGGCTTGAGACCTTCGACATGGAGGCCAAGCAAGTCGAGATTGCTGACCTGCTCGTCTCATGCAAACCTCTGCACAAACAGTTCTCCAGCCTCGTGCCACAGCAGGTTGGGCCACTGTGTCTTTCTTATATACAAGACAAGGCTTTATATTTGTATGAGTTTTTGTGCTTTTTAGAGTTTCTACAGATTTGTGCATTAAATAACTTACTCTCTTTTATGATGCTTCTGTCCTCAACATAAAACATGGAAAATATTGAGATTGTTCTATGTTTTGTTAACGCTACCTTCTGTTGGTTCAGCAGTACATATTAGTTATTAGATGAACTCATACTTTGAGAGCTTTTGATTTTTCTTCCATGTCTGGTTTGTTCTATTCAGGAGCAGCTTCTTTGTGTTAACAATTGTACTACTTATGCATCATTTTTACCGAGTATTTTGTATCTTGTTTACTTGGTGGACCTTTTTTTCTGCCATGTTTTGAGTTTTTTCCCTTTCCTAGGTGATGCTTTAGCAAATGGTGATGCCAAAATGGCATCACTTAGGAATTTAAAGAGTCTTGAAAGAAGCATTGTATATGTTATGCCTGATACCTGCTTATTTTTAGCAAATGCCTACAGAAAATTTCTGTAATTTTGATTGAAAAAGTTCAGTGAAATAATAATTCTTAGCCCTTCATTTCTGATCCTCATGTACTGAATTCAATGCTAAATTTGATAGGACAAACACACAATTGGAGCTAGGCTCTGATATTTACTGTTGCTGTGCAATCTACATAGTTGGAGAGGTATTACAACGCCGTGCGTGCCAGACTACATTAGGAGGCAGGCAGGCCGCAACTGCCAGTTGACCCTTGGCCTCTATAGTGTGCTGATGTTTTTTTGTCTTGTGATAAAGACTGGAAAAGCGTTGTATGCCACGAATGAATGTTTGTAAGTTTTTTAGGTGCACTTGCTCTGAACTATTTGGAGGTTTTGGTTTTGAATATTACGTGTGGAAGAGAAGTAGAAGGCAAACCGAGCCAGTTTGTGGAGTATATACAAGTAGAGACATGGCTCTCTTTAAGTTGCGACCCGCGTGTTATTTGAACTTACTCTTGTATTGAGACTGCGGAAATACCGTCTTGCAGTACTGCTGACTGAGGCTCCAATAACATATGATTGCTATGACATCTCATTATTATCAACTCAACTGTCAACTTCATTTCTGAACTGATGAGTGTGAATTTGGTTGTGGGATATTGACCATGGTCTAGGGAGAATTTAGTGTGCTAATTTTTGTGAAGAGTGCCAAACTAGAAGGAGGGATGGGCAATGACAGTTCTCACGTTTCTTTGGCAGGTTACTTTGGTTGTAGCATCTGGTACAGCAGTAAGCAACTTGAGGTTTCTATTGATCTATAACTATGTTTATTGCTTTTCACTATTGTTCACGTTGGATGATGCATTGTGTCTTCTACTGGAATAATTTTTCTTTGCTTGAGTATTGATATAAAAGGTGAATTTGGAAAGGATTTGCTAGATTCATTAACGTTATTAGGTACCTAGGAGAGTTGTTGTAATCGTAATATACTGGAGGCGTAAGAAGCGTGATAATATTATCAAATGAGTATTTCAGGCCCACAATGACCTTTAAACCACCATCCCTCTCTACGATGAGTATTTCTAAAATTAATAAAAATAGGTCCACAATCACCTGCAAACCGCCATCCTTTTCTATGAGTATTTCGTAAATTAATAAAAACAGGTCCACAATGACCTTCAAACCACCATCCTTTTCTATGAGTATTTCGTAAATTAATAAAAACAGGTCCACAATGACCTTCAAACCTTGATGCCTTTCTACGCATATCACGTGTGGGGCAGGTGTCGCACTCGCTGTTCTGGCACCGCTACTTCTACCTGGTGCATCGCCTGGAGCAGCAGCAAGAGAAGCGGCAGCAGCTCACCAGCAGAGTGGCCAGCTCTGCTGCCGCTGCAGAGGAGGACTCCCTGCTCTGGGAGGACGGTGAGTGGCGTGCGTCACCTTCCTTAACCCCCTTTAATACCAGCTTTTTTATAACTCATGTTACCGTTATTATAACCACCACCATTAGACTTGCAAGTGGCTTACAATAGAATGGGGAAGGAGCTGCCATTCGGTAATGAACTTCAAAGAACGCACAAGGGGACAAATTTTACAAGGAATTAAATGTTAAATATATTAAAGCTGTTCATGGAAGAGGATTTTGAAATCCACTTTGATGGTAAAGGGTTAACTTATATTTTTTTAATAAGTCTATGTAGCCTAAGGTTTTGATTTATATGGTTTTATCAATGTCGTTGTTTCTTCTGTATTTTGCAGCCTGAAGGTGATGTTTGAATTGTCGCCTTTCATAGGCTGACAAATAGAATTTTTACAATTTAGTTTTCATTTCAGCATAAATAAGTGGTTATCTTTGTATTTTAAGCATGTAAAACTAGAACAACTTCATTAAATTAATGATGCACACTGGGTGAGATCACAGTGAATAGAGAGCTGGGTATGTTTCCAGTTCTTCGTTATGCCCTAAATAGTTGAAGGAGAGTGCCTTAGTTTATTTAAGGGGGTTTTGGTCTATGATGCATGCAAGACACAAAATGTATTTGGAGTTTTTGATAGCAATTTTAAATTCTATGAGAGAAAGGGGTTCACATATTAATGATCTTGTGCTTTTTTTTAGTTTGGTGTGGAAACCAGGTTGGCTGAGTTTGTCGGGTAGGTGATATTTTATGTGCGTGTAAAATGCACTTAGAAGCGAATAACTCTCATATAAAAAGAGTTATTTCTTCAAGCAGAAACTTCATATTAAAAAGGAATTTTTTGTTGATGGTAATGGTAAACTTTGAAGGAAAAAAATTGATAAAGATGTAGAATAAGGTAACTACAAACCTGCTTGTTCCATTCAAAGTTAAATGTGTTGTTGAAGTGGAAAGTTCCTACAACAGCTCGGTTTTGCCACTGGAAGTCTGATACAATTTCTTTGCTTGAGTGTTGTGCTTGCTGAATCAGGTTTTTTCAGCAAGCAGACACAGAATATTACGTGCTTTAGTATAGCGTGTAGATAATGGAATTAATACTGGGAATATTTAGGATTTTGTTAGTTAAAAAATGTAGTTAAGTATTAAAAATAACAGAAAACCTTTGGGGGTTATATGGCGATAGAAATTTACTTACATAAATCCCTAGTGGTTATGGAAAATGTTTTTTATTTCTTTTGTTGCTGTTAATGATAACTTCCTTGCGTTTGTATTTCTGAACCTGAAAACGGAGTTGTAGTAGAAGTAAACTGTAGTTTATTCTCACGCGTAAGTGCTTGTTGCAATTGAACTGCAAAAATGCCTTCACTTCAATATATTCTATCATGAATTGAGCACAGCTCATATTCAATTGCAGAGATGGCAGCCGTGCTAGTAAAATGTTTAGCCATGTAGATTTTCATTTAAGTGGTTATTTTGTTTTCATCTCTTGATATTTGATGCACTTATTTGTTGGTGGGTTTTGTAAATGGTTTGTTTTCAATAAAACAGTGTGATGCTTCTTCCATACTTGCTTGTGTGTGTTTCTTGTCTTCATGTGAAGCTCCAACCATTGACCAAGTTCCTCTTCCATGTACTCTCTTATGGCTGCGGCCTTGTTGTTCAACTGTACAGTGCTTGAATGCTGGGATCACAAACTTTAATCCTGGGTACAAAGGATCATATATGGACGGCTTGTACAAGAGTTGGACACACGCACTTCTTAGTATTAAGTAAAAACCCAAGGCATGGCAAGAATGGGGAATTTAACACTCTCTGACACATTAACACAAGAATAGGGACACTAGCACTCTGCTTTCACGATGTAGTAATATTCATTCGAGTGTCTTGACTTTAACTGTGCGGGAATTTTTGAAGACAGCTTTTAGCAATTGAAGGGTAGAGCGCAAAAGTGAATTATCTGAACTTTTCTTGCGCAACACCCGTCATTTCGACGGCGATATTTTTTAACAACTTTAATAGTGAATTTTTTTAATACTTAGTTCAGAAGATTGTATCTTTACGTTTGTTTGAAGATTGCGTTCGTTTTGCTGACGCAAAATTCCATTGAATGTGAGCACCAAACCGCTCTAGGTGCGGGTTTCAAAATTGGCATCTTGACTTTTGATGTGTTCTGCCCTTCAATTGTTGGTTGATATTATGGTGACTTTTACTTCATAAGCTAAGAGTTGTGCCTTAATACATTTGTTGTGGTGTGCTTCTGGCCATTTAGATGCGATTATTACTCATGAGGTGTAATACATTACACGATTATTTAAACATGAAAGACATATATGAGATCGTTAATCCACGTGTGATTTTGAAGCTTGATTTATCTGTTGTGAAAGTTTCAATTGTGTTAGTTGCCTGTGTTCCTTTTTTACTTATGAGTAACCAAGTAATAGAACTGAGTAGTTAATAAGTGGTAACGACGGAAAAAACAGTATTGCAATAAACAAGGCTCGTCTTTTCTGATACAGACTATGCATTCAAGATGATGGGAGAGAAAAATCCTATTCACCGCCAGTTTTGAGTATGTGCTTGTAGTAAAAGTGGACAGCTTTTATTATGTATGCTTTTTCGTTTAGTTAAGGAAAAAATTTTTTTCATACTCAGTTATGTACCTTACGCTCAGCGGCATCGTTCAGTGCTCTGTATTCTCAAATCAGTCGTAATTCTTTGGTTTAGTATTTGTTATGAGCTTAAAGTTTATAACCTAGGCATTTTGAGCAGCCATAAGATAGTTAATAACTTAACAGAGACAGGTGGACTCACTCGCCTGGGTTAAAAGAAACATTTTTCTTTAACTAATGCCTGTTTGAAAAGCAATGAGGGTCTAGTACATGTGCCAGTATCTCAACTTGCTAGCTTTAGTGCAACGTTTCTTGGTTCTACACAAGTCAGGTTTGTCTAGTGTTGGGGGTTTCAGAGAAGCTCAAAATGTTGCGCTCTTCTGTAGCTTTTATTTAAAATATGGTTGGCGTGTTCATCGTAGTGGAATCTTGTGTTCATTTTATTCTTGATTTTGTAATCGTTGAATTTCAATGTGTATTTATCTGTATCCTTCGTGTGCATATAACAATGTAGTTAGCTTAGTTCTATTCTAAAATTTTTGTGCTTGTTTCATTTTTTTTTGTGGAAGTCAACATGGGGCTTATTGTTACTCTTACTGGTGTCACTGTGATGCTTATGTCGTGTTAACGTGGTCCGTTTGAAAATTTGGAGTGTTTCATGTTTCTTGGGTCAGAGCTTTCTTATGCATCTTGTGTTTTCATTACACAAAACATGAAAGATATTAACCCATCGACCGCGAGACGTATACTGCATAGCGTTAACGAAATGCATTACTTCGTTCAGAGAAGAGCTGTTTGCTCTTATCTATTGCACAGCTGTTATTTTCGCCCCACAGACGATACAATCGGGGCTGACGTGGACATTCCAGAAGACGTACAGACACGACTGCTCCAGCAGTACGAGCAGGAGCTCATGACAGCCTCCATTACGACCACGGCCAACTCTGCGCCTGTAGACAGCAGTCCGAAAACCACCAGTGGTCCAGATGCTGATAAGACCACACCCTCGCAGACCGGTGCCAAGGTTCCTCACACCACACAACCCAAGTCATCCAATACTGAACAGTTATCGAAAAATGAGATAAGCACAGCGCCTGACGGAGAGATCGTAACGCCGACTCAACAGATGAGGCAGAACGCGGCTACTAAGAAGAACAATAAATCTAAATCTTCCAGCCAGAAAAAGAACGAGAGTTCTACATCATCTAGCAAGAGCTCGTCGCCGGCAAAGAGCTTGAGCAGTAAGTGTGGGACAATGCCCGATCCAGAAAAACCATATGGTCTATTTGGGAATGTATTCCCGGCAGAATCTATCGCTCACGAGCTATACTATTCGATTACGATGATGGACGCGAATGCAGACCTTACTACTAACTCTCCTCCTTTTTACATCACTAACAAGAGTGGTATAGTTGTGCTGGAGGACGACATAGATGTTGATCTGCATGAGATGCACCTTAAGAGACGTCAGTTGGGTGGGCTCGACAGGTCACCTCGCTCATCAGGTAACCTCGAGATTTTGAGCTCTCTTCCCCTAGCCTTCTTCTGTTCCCTCCTGCTGCTGCTGGCGGTGTTGCCGCTGCCTGCATGGCTTCCCTTCTCATAGCGTTGGTGGTGGCTCCTCTACCCTCCCAGCATGCTTTCAGTTGGTATACGTTTAGCGATGGCTCATGGTATGTAATTTCGTTGAGGACTTACTTTCACCGGGGAAGTATGCAAAAGCGTGGCTGCTGTTCTTCACAAGAGTGTCTTGCCAGATGTGCCATACTATATTTCTCTCTGTAGCGTTGTTCAACTCTCAGTTTAATTTTAGCTTTAGTTTGAGGGATACAACTATCATGTTGTATTCAGAAACACTAATTTGCATCGTTAATGCAAATTAGTGTTTCTGGTGAAGGAGGTAGAGTGTGATGTTCCGAACTAAAGGTTTGGTTTGCTTCCCTTTTGTTGAAAGATAATTGGTTTTTAGTTTGTTACGGGTCGGGCCATCTTTGGCGGTTCACTGCTGTCCTATTTTCAGTAATTAATACTTCTCTTTTCGAGGTTTGTTTTGTGCCATAAATTTCTTTCATTTTAGCAGTTTCTATGCGCAGAAAATGGAGACAACTTGTGTATAAATTTTCTGTTCCATTGATTCCAATCCATGCTAAAAGACGTCTTCCTCCCTTCCTCTCTTGGAGACGCTTTTGTGGATAGGGAGGCTTAGACTAACTTTTCACTTTAAAGGCATAGAATAGGCAGTAGGTTTAGGTTAATTACGATTGTCTATTCCAGGCTTTGAAGGCTGGTACCTCCAAGGGAGATGCTATTGAGTTACCTCAGCTCTAGATAGGCCTTTGGGACTTCCGATCTTTTGTGCCCTCTTTGATTTTTCAGTTTTCATTCTTTCTACGCTACATCTGTCTTTTCTTACTCTTCCTTTGTATCTTCCTGTTTCTGTGTCCAAGGTACCCTGTGTGGGAATACACCTTGTTCATAGATTTCATGTTCTTAGTCCACCACAAATGGTTTTTCTAGTTCCTCTGTAAAAACATCTTTGCAATGGAAACCGAGTATTAAATACTATTCTCACAAATACTAACTTGTGATCTAATCTTTACCTTCTAAAAATTCTTCAGCTGTAAACGATATAGTTCTCTAAAATGAGCATTCAACTTGCAACAATCAGAAGTGTGATTTCGTCGCTTTTTAGAATGTGTTTGTTTGCTCGCATGGCTGTCGGAAAGTTCATTAATGTGAATATAGACTTGTCAAGCAAGAGGTTTTCTATGTTCTTTTTGCTCGTAATTTTCGTAGGAACTTAAATTAGTCGGTTTAACCTTGTTAAAGTATTTTAGAAGTGGTTTTTCACATAAGGTTGTTCTTCAATTCGGTCATGAGTCACACACGTTCATATGCATAATTGATAAATTCAGTCAAATATGTACTTGAACTTGAATTCATAATTAGACTTCTGTTCACCTATATATAATCATCTTACCATTCCTATGGTTATAATATGCAGGTATCATTCCGTGGGAATTATCATTGATTAAACTTAGGAATAATAAACCCCTCAGGGGGATACAACTATTGTATCTATGGGAATTAGCGCTCCCAGGGGGACTATGTGAGGGCCCGAGCTAAAGGTTATGTAGGTTCTCTTTCTTATTTTTTTGTTACGGGCCATCTTTTTTCGGTTCACTGCTGTCCTGTTTTTTCAGCACCTACTGCTGCGTTTTTATTCTTCAACTTTGATCTTGTTTCATGAACTTCTTTCTCAACTTACTGTTTCTATGCCCTTTCTGCATAGATTTCGCCTTCCCTTAACTCCATGCTAAATGGTGCTTTCTTCCTTTCTCTCTTTGGATCTCATTTGTTGAGGATAGGGAGGCTTAAACTAACTAATAATCTAATCAAATCTAGGAATAATTAATAAGCAGTGTGTTTGATTTTAGAGCTAGATAAACTTCATCTTTTCAGACGTCTTACTACCCACTCATAAGACTCGAATCATTCAAGTGATTTTCCCGCATTTAAGTTTGGTAATATATTTGCACTTACCTTTTTTTAGTTGTTCAGTGCTGCTGTTGCAACTGCATAGAGGTGGTCAATTTGTACAGAAGGGTGTTGACTTCGTGTTCTTGTTCAGATCCTTGAGAATCTAGCTCGGTATTATTTAAATTCGTTCTCTTTGAGGCCTTCAAAGACATCCAACCTAATTTTAACTCGAAGAAAATAAGAGTTCTGTAATTCCCTCACAGCTTGCCACTGTGGTGCGTTAACTCGGTGTGTCCTGATAAGCGTCCCTAGAAGACATGACAGTTATTCAGTCTCTCTCAGCACTTCACTCTACCGTCGATATAAAAAGACTTAGCGTAGCTGCTGGTGGTCGATTTCAGGTTTCCTGCTAAATACCTCTCATATTTCTTGTTAAATGGCTCTCATATTTCTTGTTAAATGGCTCTCATATTTCTTGTTAAATGGCCCTCATGTCTCCTCTTAAATAGCCCTCAGATTTCCTGTTGAATAGACCTCATATTTCCTATTAAATGTGCCTCATACCTGTATTCAACTTCCCACTTTTAGCTGTGATCATTGAAAGAGCTAGATCGCTCTCTTTTCTGTTTATGTATTCTCCTTTTATAGTTTTAGTACTAAGTAATATCTGTTCATTGACGTTCTGCTTTCTGACTGACTCTTTCCTTGCTTGGTAGGAGCGAATAATATCTGTTTGATATTTTAAAACAGTCGCGATTCGCCATATATTATCAGTTTTTGTATTTCATTGAGTGTCTTCTGTCTAGCGTGTGACTAGGTCTAGGTCTAGGATTCGTATCTCACACGTCTTTCGGTTCCTTAATTAAAGATGGTCCTCTAGACAAAGTGCTTTACAGCTGTTCTAAAAATGTACGCAACGCATCAAAATGATATCCCTTCTGTATATAGAAATGATGAACTGGGGAACATTGTATACACCGATAAAACGCCTCTGTAGTGTTCTTCAGTGGTGAAACGTCATTTATAACAATACTCAACGCATTGCAACGCTTGGTCAGTCAATCATAGGAAACCATTCTCACTTTTAGAGCTTTGGGGAAAGCGGAGCTTGGATTTATTGGGTATCCATATCTGTATTCTAGTGGCTCTAATTAAGGTAAGTTTGATTGAGGCCTGAGGTATAATCTGCTAACTCAGTTCTTCAGTCATGTGTATTTTGTTTAGTGAGTTGCACAACTCTGTGAATTGCAGTTGTGTGATTAAATTATTTTGTTCTAGCTTTGTATCTATTCGCAACCGAGCTGTATATTGAGTCATTATTTTGATGCAAGAATGCCTGCTATTTAGTACCTAGAAGCTGTTCGGGGGCATGGAAAGTATAGTTAATGGATGCTTTGGAGCGTTGGAAGGGCTGCTTGCAACGGTTTATGGTGTTTATAAATAACAATTAGAAAATTTCAGGGGTAATAAATTTTTGTGCTTTGAGCTAGTCTTTGCATTTGGCTAACCTGCACTTGACCTTTAGTTCTTCGTTCAATCATGCTAAATAAGACGTCGTTTGTGCCCTTTTTAGGTGCTCTGTTTCATGAATAACTGACAATGCGTTTTAGAATTATGGGAGATTGCTAGGGCGCGTAGTGTAACCATTCCCTGCGAGCATATTTCACGTATTTCCAAATCCTGTGTGGTGCTCTGTTGAGATGTACATAAAAAATACTGGTAAAACAATTTGCAGCCTGAAGAATTCGTGCGTATCGTCTGAATAGGAATAAGTTGACCTTGAGTAAAATAGTGTTGGCACTCGATAAATGTCGTTAGCCATTTGAAATAGTTGTTCAACAGTATTTTTTTTGATAATAAAGGTGAGAGCAACGAAGACGAGTGGGAGAAGCTGGACGTGACAGACGAGAGCGACAGCGGCGTGGCGTCCGTAGAGGGCGCGCTCTCCCCCGCTACTGAAGCACCAACTCAGGAAAAGGCTAAAGTGAGCGTGCGGGTTGGTCTTGTGGTGTCAGATCCCTCATGGGAATACACTCTTGTATCCGTGGGTATCACCGCTACAAGGAGGGAAATGTAGCGGCCTAAGGCAGCGCTAGGTTGTCTCTCCTTTTGTTGAATTGTCGCTTCTCAATTTATAATATTTTACCCTTTTGTTTAATGTTTCCAAAAGGGATGAAACTTCTTGGCAATTCAATACTTGGTTGTACATCAGGATAAACTAATTATTTGACCAGAAATACCCGTAAAAATTTCATAAAATTCATATTGAATTTTTACATAAGGCTATAAATCCGCACATTGATTTCTGAGTTTTTCCTTGGTTGAATGATTCTGAGATTAACACGGAAACCATCGAGTGTATTCCAATTTTGAAGAAGTATCTAATGAAAACAATGATGGTCAATGGTCCTTACAGTGATTTTTCATCTTTTCAATACTCCTAGAGTCGATGACTTGACTCTCTCAGTAATGCCGAGAGTCAAAGACTTGAGACAACGAAATCCTCCAGCTAAGCAATAGAAGTTATCGTGCAGTTTCATAATCGGCTTAGTGAGCGTGTGGCCTAGTAATTTTGAAACTGATTCAGCTCATATTTGGCTCTTCCAAAGAATCTGTGTAAGGAAAGATATTTCAAGGCGTGTCATTCATTTGCTTACACCCCTACTCTGAAATGATTGAGCTAACGATGTTTCATTTTACTTTACCTACAGGGCGAAGATTGGGAGACGTGGGAGTGAGCATCTTAGCTTCCTGCTGTATGCGGGTCGTACCAAGTTTGTTGCTTTTGAATTTTTTAAAGTGAGTTGCTTTCATCAGTGCAATTACTTGCTTTATTTAGCTTTTTCTACTTTCAGTAAAATCAGTAAGATCAGTTGAAAAACCTAACATTTACAAAGTATCAGTTTATTTTTTTTCAATGTGCACAGTAAGTCGAAAAGAAACTCGTACAATTTGGTTAATTTTCAACGTACTAGATATTTACGACATAAAATACAAGATGCGATTTGATATGTTATTATTCATTAGTTCATTTTGGGAAGCCTTACGGTACCCTATAGTCACCACCGAGCTCTAAGCAAGACTTGAAACAAATGGGATACCAGTATTGGTCATTTGTTTTACTATTTCTTATTGTTGAAAAAATGTCATCTGCAATAGTCATTTTTGAAATATCGGTACTAATGCAAATTATACTGATTTTATCGTTCAAATCGTACTCGAGCAGTTCTAATTTAAAAATAATGATCCTCCTTTACAAATGCTGAAAACATCTTGGGCTACCGTGATTACACCAATTATCGCTAAAGCTCATTAGGGAAATATGAAGGAGACAATTTAAAGTATAAATTGATGTTCACTGATAGCTAAAAAGATATTCTAATCTTTCTTAACCCTTTAACGCCCACATTTTTATACTCATATTACCGTTATAACAACCACTATCACTAAACCGACACTGGCATTAGGTAGTTACTGTTATCTAGATGGGGAAGGAACTGCCACTCGGCAGTGAAGTTCAAAGGACACATTAGTGAACAAATTGAATAAAAAATACAATATGTTATTGTTATTTTTGAAAGAGGACTGTACAGTCCACTTGGGCGTTAAAGGGTTAATAATATATGCTTTACTGAGGAAATGTTTTTGGGTTTTAACATGACCCAACACACCCCGGTATCTTATGCTAATTTCCCTCGGTCTCGTATGTGAATTTTCCTCAGTCTCGAGCAAATTGGACTGCACTGGTCATGCGCATCTCTTGAGGGTGTATTGCTCGCTGTTTTTTAAAACTTCTTACGACAAGTTCGACAACTTTTACAAATGCTATCGCTACTCATCACTTTGTCCCCTCAGATGGCATAGAATAGGGACTAGGTTTACATTAGTTAGGATTGTCTATCCCATGCTCAGGGGACTGGGGCTCCTAGAGATCCTGATATAGTTAGGTTATCTCAGCTATAGATAGGCCTTCTTTGTTACAGGATCTTTTTTCCTTATTCATCAGAACTTGCTGTTTTTGTACTCAGGGTATTCTGTGTGGGGAAAATTCTTAGTGCATAGATTCCACGTTTTTGTTACTGTATACTATATAGTCTTTTCTCTTTCCTCTTTGAAAACACTTTTGCAATGGAAACGGAGCCCTAAGCTGACTATTATACTACTCATTTTATTCGTTTTTCAGTGCTAGGTAAGTTATATCGATAGATAAAGCTTTTCTTCTTTGCATTGACCGTGTGTTTTGTACTCTCAGCTAACGCGTCAGTGAATATATGGGTCGAATGTTGGTACTACGAATAGGTTTAAAAAATACAGGTGTGTCGTTCAAACGCTATTGCTTCACCAATGCTTATGGATCAATATTACGGTAAGTGCTTCTACGTCTCTCGATGAACAATAAATTGGATAGTTGTTTATTTAAAATATGTTACAAGGAAAACAGTAATAGTGAATTATTTTCCCATTCTTATAAAGCAGGGTGAGGCCTGGGAATGAGGTATTTTTGTAAAAATTGTATGAACACTTGCCTGAGACCAAAATAAGTGGGCAATATTGTTGGTGGCTTTGTAAGTCTTTTGCAGTTTCAATGGCGCCTTTAGACGCCTGGCTAAACTAACTATATTAAAGACATCTATGTACGAGAAAGATGAGGTACGACGATGTTGATTTGGAAGTTGCAGGGCCTTTAAAAGTAATTGATTGGTGAAATACAAAACCTGCTATGAAGATGAACTTACCCGTAAACAGTTGACAAATATCTCGCTGGTAGAGGTTAGGTCTCAAGTTTTTATTATTATTTAAGAAACGACTCCCTCATTTGTAAGTGATGTTTCCGGCAAATCCTTTATGCAAAAGTCTGTACCAAGACTTCCATAGACGTTGATTGAGAGATTTCCAGAGCGATATCAAGTAAGGGAAGTTTTATTACTTTTCAAGTTGACACCCCATTCCGTGTATTTTCTTTTTACGTATGAAATGCAAATATTTGGAATTTGGTTCAATGCAACACAAAGTTTAGAATCAAATATGTATACCTTCGTTTATGAATTTTGGATTAGGCAAATTAATTAGTATTAAAAGTTTCTGTATCAAGATGAGAAACGTAACAAGACCATTGTTGTACTGAACTTGTATTTTCATGTTAACATAAAACTCGAAACGAACTCTGTTTACTCCGTTCATCTCATAAGTAAGTTTACGTTTAGTTTTATTTTTTGCATTGAGTTTAGAGATTTGATGGTGTTCAAGATTCATAATTTAATTATAATTTTGAAATTTTCTGTTCTGTAATTTTATTTATAAAGCTTTTATTATTCAATTCGTGACCTGTAAATAACACCATACCTGTGGTTGAATGTTCAAAATTCCGTGAAACATCTTCAATTTTTATTCTAGTTTTCAGGCGTACGAAATATCAAATCATTGAATAACTCATTTCACTGGAATTGACAATTGAATAACACTTAGTTCGCATGCTGTTCATCGGGCACATCCTTGTGTTTTGTGTAGACATGTGTACCCAGTTTCCAGTCACATTTTCATAGAAATTGCTGCTAAGTCTCTCGGTTGTCTCGTTCTGTGGGGCATTGTTGAATTTATTTCAGTATACGGGTGTCGTAAATACGCCTCCGTTGTGCTGTTGCGGGGCCATTCTGAATGAGTATTTTATGCTCTCATTTCACTTCATTTTATTATGACTTAAATGGAAATTCGAGCATTCTGTGCATTGGAACCCTTAAAACTGGATAACTGAATTAGCATTCGAAGTATTTATCTGAAATATCCCTGTGAGAAAACAAGAAGAGAAAGTTCTTATACGTTCGGAGGTAATTCTGTTCACTATTCAGCTATGCAAGTGGCGCTAGCTCTGTTTTTTTTTCGCATTATCTACAATCAGTTTTACTCAAAAATTTATATATTAGAAAAAGGTTACTTATTCAGGCAATTGTGGACGTACCATGGAAGTATTCAGGGATATTCAGCGTCTATTGGGGCTGTTCTGGCGATCGTGTTTTGGAGCTGTTGTATTTTGGTAACTTTTCATTCGTCGGTTGGTAGAACGCATTTCCGAGTTGTCTTGGGGTGTATAATAATTATGTCTGGTCACTTGGCGTCGTCACTCAGGGACTTGGGAGTTTTGCTGATACGTTGATATTTATACAGTACATATCTAATTGTGACAATGTCATGGGTATTGACGAGTAGTATTTTGAGCCGTGTTTTGCCGCGCCAAAATGACCGTTTTTTATATTTTATTTTTAATTTCTATTCGTTTGAATAAGTTGTCAATTATTGGTCAAATGTGCAGGTAGTACCAATCCATTAACGTTGCTCTGTTGAGAATTGAGCATTTTTCCTTTCTCATTTATTTCTACCTTTGAATGGTTGGTTGTCTTAGATGCCATTCATGGTTGGTGGTTTTGTTAACGCTACTTAGCGTTGGAAAAGACTCGTGTTGGATATTTTATTAACTCTGAAATATAACTCTGTTCGAGGGTTTCCTCAATTGAAAATGTAGCTTTTCTTTCTAACGTAGTCAATTCCAGCCTATACCTATTTGAGTGTTCGCTTGTTCTTTGAGCATTGCGAGTGATGTTTCAATTTTTTGCTTGCACATCTCTCTTCGAATCTCATCGTTTTATTCTTCTATAAACCAACGTTATAATGAGGCTAAATTAACTGAAATTAATATGATGTAAATTTGGCATCAGTTACACTTTTCCCCAGTTACCTGTTACACAGCGATTGTTTGCTTAGTAATTGTGTTTTAAATCGAAATTTACATTTGCATTAAGAGGAACTTCTAAGGAGAGCCAGCCTTTGCTTCATATTTCGGTGCGAGAATTGTTTCACGAGTCGAGGCCCCTGTAGACCAGGCGCGTCTCAGTCCTTCTGTTTAGTGCACGAATTGTGCGTGGCGCTGCCTGCTTGTTACGGAGTTATTAAATAAATACTCCACTAATTATTTTTTAGGGCTAGAAATTTATGATACATTCGGTGGCTTCAATATTAAATTTGTGGTTCGTGAAGTTCAAGGATTTGTTACCATTTTTCATTAACGTATATTTCGAAACATTTTTTAATGTCGTAACTTCGAGTAAGCACAGTACATTGTATGGAATAGCACCTGTGGCGTAATAGTAGCATCGGTGCTGAATTTCTTAATACTTATTAAAATAATTCATTACCACAGATTAGATTTATCATCAACGTGTAACTTTAATAAGTTCTCTCTAAAGGAAGTATGTTCTAATTTGGCTAAAAGTCCGACCTAGAACATTTTGAGAAAGTCTTCATTTTACTTGGTTTAGATTAATTCCCTTTCATTTTTTTAAATTAAATTACGTTGTATTTCATGGTTCATTGGTTTTATGAAAAATAGCTGTACAGGATATTCCCTCTGCGCATTAATGTTGATTTTGTCTACACTCTTCGAGACTTTTATTGCTGTGAAGGATAACATTTCGTTTATTTCTCTTAGGCGAATTTCCTGACTTATGAAGTAGCTTATTCATATTCATGGGTACTTTTGATTTTTGAAATAGTTTACGTAGATAAACTTGTGATTCAACTTGACTGCGAGTCTTTAGCTTAATTTATATATTTAGCTTTCAGAACAGGAGTATAATTTCTTGCAAAAGATACCTGCTTTTACGAGGATTACTTTGTTGTTGTTTTTGTTACAGCCGCTTTCTCACGGAAAAAAGCTTTTCCATTTCATATTTATCGAAAGCTGTTCTTAAGTAGCTCTCTGCAGCAGCTAGCTAACATTTGCATTTAATAGATTTTTTTCCAGACATGTGTGGATTATTTGAGAAATAATGAAAGTTCATTAACGGATTGAAAATGCATTTGGTCATATTTACGAATTGTTTCATCTTACCTCCAGCTGAAAACATAGCTTAGTAATGGTTACCAGCGTACGTACCAACTCGAGCCAGGGACGCTAGCACACCACAACTAATATCCACAGCATATTTTGGGCGTCACCACCTTCGTCGTTATTACATATATCCTTTCCTGCGCGAACTTAAATCCTACATGTCACTTTTAAAAACCATTCAATCTTCAACTTATTTGAGTAATATTCTTCGTATACACTTTTGTGTAATAAGAATTATTCACAGTTCCACTTGCATTCTTAGCGAAAGCTATGCTAGTTCCTACCAGACATTTCGTAACATCAGGCACCATTTCAACATCGTTTTTTTTCTCATGTTTTATTATCATTGTTTCTCATCGATTTGTGGTTATGTCCTCTGAGCAAAACCCTCTACCCATTACTTTCTGGCAGCAACATGGAAAAGATAACAAAAGTGGAAAAATAATTTTACAAGTTAAGAAAAAATCAAAATAGCACGAAAATTATTTAGTCAGCACACTACACAAAAGCGAATAATCTAAATCCTCAAAATATCAGTCACAATCTATACAACACTATTACCTTAGGTAAATATATCTAGTTTTGAACAAGACTTCAAACAACTGAATCCACATCGAGTATGGTAACAAACGGTTTATTGAAATATATTCTGAACTGCAGAATACGACTATACATGGGAAATTATTTCGAGACTAGTGTTTAACGTTAGAGAGCAGATGAAGCTAGACTGGACAAGCAATTTAGTAAGCCTTGATTCAGTTACTTTTGACGTCTGTTAATTATAAATTATACAGCGTTTGTGTGTGGTTTCAAAAATATATTGCCAATGATGTAGGTTTTTCCACACTAATCAACTGCGCTTCACTTATATAAAGAAGACTAGTAATTTAATTTTTTCATCTCTGAAATTTAGGAATAATAATAAATAGCACTATAACGCGCAATTTTTTTGTGATTTATACAATCAATTCTATCTACTAATATTTAAAATAAAAAGTTAATTGGGAGTTTCTCTAATGCAATAAGTCTTTCCTATTTATTATCGTTTTTGTATCATTCGTCAAAGAATAGGCAGAAAGTTTTAAAGCGAAAAATGCACTGAAATGCTAGGCAACACCATATTACCTTCAATGTGTTATTAACTTACGATTTGTTTGAAAACAAAATCCGTTTCCCAGCGAGCGTGCCGGAAAATTGCACGTAAGCTCCATTCAAGTCGTGGGTCGCATTACAGCGGGATGTTGCCGTGCTTCTTGGGAGGATTCGAGAGCTTCTTGTTTGAGAGCTTGTCGAGGTCTTCGCAGATGCGACGGCGGGTAGTGCGCGGCTCGATGATGTCGTCAACAAAACCTGTCAGAACAAGGTTAATGTATTAGCGTTTTGAAAACAAATAAATCAGATCACGAGTTAGATTAGATTACATTATAACTTAGTTTAGGTCTCCCTAACCACAACCAACGTATTCCCAAGAGAAGAAAGAAAGCACCATTTGGTATGGAGTTAGAGAACACAGGTATTGTGAGTCTGTTTTGGCCTCCCTAACCAACTAAAGAAGGAAGAGGAGAAAGGTACCATTTTGCATGGAATGAAGGGGATTGGAAATTTATGCACACGGTGTGACTCAACGTCCTGTGCAGAGCTGCAGCCAGATTTAAACAAGTTTCTGAAACATGATGAAAAAGTAATATGTGTTAAAAAAAGGCAGTGAATTGTAAGAAAGTTGGTACCTAACAAAACCCTATTCTATTTCCACAAAAGGAAGACCTACATAACTTTCAGCTCAGGCCCTCAGACATCTTTCCTGCGAGCGCTAATTCCAATATAAACACTAGCTGTATTCTCTTGAAAGGGAGTGAATAAATTTACAGATTGAAAA
Organism: Morinoia aosen; assembly: GCA_030386875.1. Classification (NCBI taxonomy): domain Eukaryota; kingdom Metazoa; phylum Arthropoda; class Malacostraca; order Amphipoda; family Talitridae; genus Morinoia; species Morinoia aosen. The sequence goes on from CM059568.1 coordinate 55,250,630, forward strand.
GCAAAGACGTAAGTGTGAAAAAACTTTCATTTTCATACACGTTCGTTACATATTATACACGCTGAGGCGACCTACTACTGGTCACCGATGAGATTTTCATAATGCAGGTGGGTGGTCCACTGGTAGTCGAAGCTGAATTTGTAAATGTACTTGAAACATCAAATGAGAGCACGTTCCAAACAATATTTTGTTAATTTATTGTTGAAAGTAATTTTAATTTCAATTAAATGTTAAACTTACCCTAGTTAACGTCTTTAAACAAACTTAAAACACATGCATACGAAAAAAGTAAACTCGAGTTCTCAGGAGTAACAAATCTTTTTGTCCTGTTACTGCAGAGTGACCTTATTCTGTACCTACTAATAATGAAAAGATCAGCATTATTATTGTTTTCTAGAAATGATTATTAGTTCAAACATCATTTGGTGATCAAGCAACCAGACAAAAAAATATTACCGATATTACCAATATAATAATTAGATTATTAGTTTAAGCCTCCCTATCTGTCACAAAGGCGATCCAAAGAGAGAAAGGAGGAAGGCACCATGTAGTATGGAGTTAAGGGGATGCGGAATCTATTCAGAAAAAGCATAGAAACAGTTGAGAAAGAAGATTAAGAAACAAGATCAAAATCGAAGAAGACAGTAGTAGGTGCTGAAAAACAGGACAGCAGTGAACGGAATAAAGATCCTTAACATAACAAAAACCTTTTACTTCAACAAAAATAAGGCCTACATCTGAGCTCGGGTACTCACATTGTCCCCCTGGGACCGCTAATTCCCATAGATAAAATAGTTGTATCCCCCTGAGGGGATTACCAATATAAAACAGAAAAATAAACATAAAATAATAGAGTACAAGCAAAGAAATTTCTTCTTAGACTTATTAGGGCACTATTATTAAATTTGAAATTTTCAATTATACATCGAGACGCACCCTGTTCAAAGGAGAATATTAACTGTAACTTTGCACCGAAAAAGAAAGATAAAAAATAAGAAAAAGTGATCAACCACAAAATACTAAAACATCAATTTGGTCACACCCAGGAATAAAATTTGCTAGACCCCATTAAAAAGAAGAGTTTTACACGAATTAATTGTATAACTCGTCTACTGCAAGAAATAATTAATGCAACGAGGCAAGTGTTACAAAAACAATACATCCTTAAATGATGTTATCGTGATATATCATTGGCATAACATTGAGAAAAACCAGGGAATCCTTAGGGTAATGAATGACAGGTCCTCAAAGAACGTAAGGATATCTCTACCAATGCTGCTGGCCGTGTAGTAGCGAAAATGAAAACATAACATTGCATAACTCTTTCTAGGACGTAGTTTTCTGTGGCCGATTTTGGATCAAAAATTGTGCGTTGAATTGAAATAAAAGTATAGAACGAGAAGAATTGAATCCCAGTTTGAAAATTTAGTTAACGAAAGTAGTCCCATTAAAGTAAATTTGCACCTAAAGTACAAACTTGAGCAAAAATATCTATTTTTCGTGAAACAAAGGGCTGTATATTGGTTTCTCATTGGTTGCAAAGTCAGTGCTACATTATTATGTCAAGTATCAACAAATGAGAAGCATTTTTAAAGGAAAAAAAACTACCCGCATCTTTATATTATCAGTAATGTCAAGGAAAAGTCACTATTAGAAGAGGTCCATGTATGCTCACACACGAGACATGAAGGAAAAACGAGATTTTAGTATTTTCAAGACTGGGAAAACCTCATTCTTTAGGACATTTTGCGTTAGGTAAAATTAACTTCAAAAATCTTTCAAATGGCATGACAAAACCGTCAAATATCAGTATTTCATTCACCACATCACTGAGAAAACTTTATCTTGAAAAGAAACTAACTGGAAGTGTGAAAAATATAGAAACAACGAAAACCTACGTGCAAAAGTCGGTCGCGTAGTACACAGGCTTCCGTCACGAGAGACGGAGAAAGAGGAAATTAGATTAGATATTAGTTGAAGCCTACTTATCCGCAACAAAAACGATATATAGAGGGGAAAGTGGAAGGCACCATTTAGTATAGAGATAAAGGAAAGCAGAATCTATGCACATGTTTCTTTGCACACGGTGCATAGAAACACTAAGTTGAGAAACAAGTTCATGAAACAAGATATAAGTTGAAGAAGAAAGTAGTAGGTGCTGAAAAACAGGATAGCAGTGAACCGGAAAAAAGGATCGTCCTCAACATAACAAACAACAAAACAAAAGAAGGCTTACCTAACTCTCAGCTTGGGAACTCACATTTTCCTCCTGGGATTGCTAATCCCCATAGATAGAATAGTTGTATCCACTGAGAGGCATGAAGGAGGAAAAGAACGTTAAAGTGAACTTTGCTGAAAAATAAACCTTCAGCAGCTCTTCGGTGAAAGCATTGCCAATTTCCTTGCAAAGTTGCTAGAAATAGTACTGAGGAGAGGAAATTTATCATGGTCCACTGACGAGGACAGGGTCCACTCTTTAGTGTAGAGCTCAAAAATGCTAAGCACCACCCAAGTCATCAGTAGCTCACTCACCAGACACATCGGAGAGGTTGGCACACACATCTACCCAATAACGCATTCCCACAACAGATCTTACATGCGCAGGGCGGTTTGAGTGACGACAGGAAACTTCTTTGTGTTTTGGTGAAAAGTGAATCCATCAGGCTTTTCAGAGCATAAAGGTAGCAATACCACTCATAATCTATTCATTACAACTGTAAAACGAATGGGTGCTTAAATTTTCCACTACGCTTTGAACATTAGTTGTTTGCTTGCATTCTTAGTACTTCGATTCATCGCGCCTGCACGCTAGCGGTAGGTTGAGATTGTATATCCGACCAATAATTCGTACCGAAATGTAAAAAAAAAACCTTAACAATAAAATTAATATATCAATTGAATAGCAGACTCAAAAATTTTGTTCCCAAAACACTTGGTAAAAGAAATACAAACTTATTAGAATGAACAGATTTCATAGAAATCAATTTGAAAATTCATCAAAGATAACAGAATTTTGTGTTAGAAATCTACGAATGTAAACAAGATTTACCTCGGACAGCAGCAGGGAAGGGGTTGCTGAACTTATTGATGTATTCCTCCTCATACTTCTGCACGTCCTTCTGCCCACGGTAGAGGATGGACACGGCTCCTTTGGCACCCATCACTGCGATCTGCAAGTCACGTTTATTCAATAACCCTGGTTGCACATGGTAAGCAAGTCGTGAATGTTTATTATGAAGACGTTGAAATTCTTGCGTTGGCAACAAAAATTTGTTAAGAGCATGTAGGTAAAGTCAGCTGTTTTTTTAAACTTCAGATGGTAAACCCGGCCAATTTCAAGGTATCTGACAGTAGTATTGACACGTTTCTAGTTTAAATTAGATTAAATTAAGTCTCCCTAACCACTAAAAAAAGAGCGTTTCGAAGCGAAGGAGGAAGGCACCATTTAGTATAGAGATGCAGAAGGGGCATAGAAACAGAAAATTTAGAAAAAAGTTCATGAAACAAGATAAAAGTTGAAGAAGAAAGTAGTAGGTGCTGAAAAACAGGGCAGCAGTGAAACGAAAAAGTGGTTCTTAACAGAGCAAAAACATTTTATTTCAACAAAAAGGCCTACCTAACCCTCAGCTCGGGCCCTCACACATTCCTCCTGGGAGTGCTAATCGTGAATGTTTATTATGAAGACATTGAAATTTTGCCGTTGGGAACAGAAATTTGTTTAGAACATGTAGGTATAGACACCACTTTTATTTAACTTCAAGTAGTAAACCCGGCCATTTTGAAGGTATATGACAGTAGTATTGACACGCTTCTAGTTTCATCAACAGACTCAAGAGTAAAAATAACAAAAAAAAAACATGGGTGAACATGGAAGCAGGTCAACTAGCCCATAATGAAGGTAAATATATTCAAAATAGAATTTTAAACGTCAATGCTGAAAAACATAATGAATGCATAAACTGAATTTTTTAAATGATGACTAACAGAGAAAGCATTTGAAGATTAAATACTCAAAGTAACGTCCTCGCTTTGCTTACGAAGAAGTCACACCAAACGGAGTCAAATTTCTTTCAACAGATCTTAGAAGGTTTAGCTCATGTACTACTTTACCAATAAATGAATATCTGCAATAATATCTAGTAATCTTCAAACTACATATTTATAAGACGAATTGCTAATAAATTGCACAAAAATTATTTCAATAAACTTAATGGTGTAATCTCAAAGAGGTAGTTACCACGGTGAATATGTTCAATTTAAACCACTCTTGTGATGACGTGAAACAACATCGACGAATTAGTGAACAAGTGATTTATTACTTCAGAATGCTAACGAGTTTGAAAAAATAATTTTCATAAAATATTAACTGCACAACTGTTTCTTCAGATGGTAGCTGCCATTCAAACACTATTCATAGAGTGACCTTTCATGAAGTGAGAGATAACTTATCTGACAAAAACATAGAGAAATAACATTTCTGTGCATTTTACACCGTATGTTACAAATGAAGAACTCAACAGCTAAGCGTTTGAAAAATATAAAAGAAATTGATAAAAGCAAATACAGAATACTATGTTCGACTATCGCACCAATACTCAGCACAGATGGCAACCATAAACCGGAGAATTAACAGAATTTTTAGTAGACCACGGAATGAACACTAGCCTCAGCTGAAGGCCAAGCATAGTTCATGTCGCCCCTGAGGTGCTTGGAAGACATGACATCGTAAGCGCCTCCGTAGGCCTTGCGCGTGATGATCGTTATTTTGGGCACAGTGGCTTCAGCGTAGGCAAAGAGAAGCTTGGCTCCGTGCCTGATGATGCCACCGTACTCCTGAGCTGTGCCCGGGAGGAAGCCAGGCACGTCTACGAATGTGATGATCGGGATGTTGAAAGAGTCACAGAACCTCACAAAGCGAGCGGCCTTCACTGACGCGTTGATGTCAAGGCAACCTGATAAGCAGGATTTGGGTTAGATTAAAAAGTAGACTCATATTTCATTCATTAAAAGATAAAAAACATTTTGTTCATAATAACACATAATAAATATCTTATCTTCTTATATAGATATAAAATAACAATTAATTTATAATAATTTTTAATTAATTTTTAATAATTATGATTTATAATAATTATTTCATAATAATTTTTATTTTATTGATCACTTTGCATCAAGAAAAGCGATGGGTTGGAAAACAGAACCAGAACCGAATACATAAGAATTCGGTCTTTGCAAGAAAAGATGGTCAAAGAAAGAATGAGGCTGGAACCTACCTTGTTAAAAAAAATCAGATTCTACACTGATTCTAATAATTGACTCTTTAACTCTATTAAAAAATGCTCGCAACATTTTTAATAGATCAAGTAAGCAAAGTTCGTGTGTTGACAGTTTTTTGATGGGCGACTATTTACAAAATAAGGAGGAACAAAAGAAACTGATGTTGTTCAATAACTTGCAATTTTAAGTGCGTAGAATGTAAGACATGAAATTATTGCAAGCTCACAGTAACGCCGTCATGGGGTTTTTCATAATCAACCTTTGCTGAGAAAGGTGGGAATTTACATTATGAATCATTTATTTACATTATTAGAAGTCACACCAAACGGAGTCAAATTTCTTTCAACAGATCTTAGAAGGTTTAGCTCATGTACTACTTTACCAATAAATGAATATCTGCAATAATAAGAGCAACAGATATTCACCATAAGTGCCGACAAAAAAGTTAATATAATGCCATTTCATGATGGATCACTATTATAAAAGAAGCCGCGTCCGTCCGTCTGTGTGTAACACCCACTAGCCTGTGGTGTGAGATGAGCATATCTGTGATACAAGCTTCATCAACTCCACAAATTTCGGTGCCTTAACCCAGCAGATTGGGAGTCGGAATGAATATCACGTGCATTGGTAGGTTAGATTAGGTTGAATAGAATATCAGCAGTTGAGACTGAGGATAGTATTGGAAAGCCATAGAATGGCATGGGAAATCATGAAAAAGCCATGTTGAAGCTCAGTTGGTCCTATATCTAATCCTGTCATTTTTCTGACAGGCCGTGTTCACTCGTACAAAATAATAAGCCGGTTACTCTGATACATGACATGATATAGACTGAAGATGAGTGAGTATGCAAGTAACTGAGAAAGCATAACTCCAGCTGTGTACTTCGGTAGGGCTCACATCATGAAATCGAAGTGGTTTTTAAAAGAAAATATTGCATTCAAAAGCTGGCCGAACACGAGTTTCAAACTAATTATTACAATTAAAAAAAAATTAAAATAAAAAAATACTTCCATAATAATTTTTGAAATCTTGTCCTGGACATTACTTCGTAGAAATATTTCAAGGGCACTGATTTTGAAGTATATATACGGAATACGAGTAACCTGGAAAAATTTAATGCAAAAAAAGGCAATGTTACATTTTAGGAAGCTATACGCCATAAAACGTTTTCCATCTGACAAACACAATGATTCCCAAGTTTGTTACATTCAAAGAGCTTTTCTCACCAGCAGCAAATTTGGGCTGGTTGCCAACAATGCCAACTGAACGTCCGTTCATGCGGCCAAACCCAATGATGATGTTTTTGGCAAAGTTAGGCATGATTTCAAAGAACTGCCCCTCGTCTACGGTGCCGTGCACCACATCCAGCATGTTGTAAGCCGCGGCCGAGTCCAGTGGGATTACCGTGTCCAGGCCTGGCACCAGGCGGTCCCTGTAACATGACATGATTATTGGCATTAAATTACTATCATTTCACCATTATATTACTATCTTTATGTTACTATCATTATTGCTATGTTTACGCGCAGTGAAAATGGGCACAGAAAGAAACTTTCTTACTCAAATGCTTCACTTCAGTGCAACAGGCAACTTTATTCAAATTTAAGGGTTGAAATTCAATTTTCCAAATTTGAAACTTCCAATACCATTAGATTGAAAGTTAGTTAAAGCCTCCCCAACTACAACAAAGGTGTTAAAAAAAAAATTGAAGGTATCACTTAACATGGAGTTCAGGGAATGAAAAATTTACACACGAAGTGCATAGATGTGTTTACTCAAATTTATGTTAAAAAAATTCCATTTGTCATGCCAGATTCAGACGCTCGCTCTACAACCAGTATGATTTGAGTAACCTAGCTAGCAGTTCTTCCAACAATGTTTCATGCTTTTGCTCAAACCTGTGCATTCATTATGATAGAAAAGTCCTGTACCATAAATTTACCATTTTTAATAATTTCATGATGAAATGACCAAAAACGTGTAGAATTGAATCACGTGGATCCTGCAGGTTTTTGCAACTTCATCAATATATAATCTAAAAATAATTTCTTGAAAATGATAAATTAATTTATTTATCCTTGCTTAAGGCTTCAGTTATAGTCTCACCAGGGATCATCATTTTGCAGCTTCAGCAATATACAATCAAAAAATAATTCATTTAAAATAATAAATTCCTGCGCTTATCTTTGCTTAATGCTTCAGTCATAGTCTCACCAGGGCAGCTTCATCAATATATAATCTAAAAATAATTTGTTAAAAATAATAAATTCATTCATTTATCCCTGCTAAATGCTTCAGAGGTAGTCTTACCAGGGGTCATCATTTAGCTGCTTCATCAATACACAACCTAAAATCAGCGTTAAAAATAATAAATTCATTCGTTTCTCCATGCTCGATGCTTCAATGATAGTCTTACCAGCGCAGCTTTATCAATATTCAATCTAAAAATAATTTGTTTAAATTATTTTTGAAGCCGAGTCTGACTGATTTGAAAATGAGTGATTAATTTGAAAAAAAGAGTGCTTAATAATTTGTTTAAATTATTTTTACTCGTTTATCCTCGCTTGATGCTTTGGTGATGGTCTCACCAGGGGTCATCAGCCCGCCGGATGGGGGCAGGGTCCTGGTTGCTCTGAGGCAGGAAGCCCAGGAAGGACCGCAGGTTGAGCAAGGCGTCCACATCATTGGGGAAGGCATTGTGGGCAACGCCTGATATGGAGGTGTGGGTCCGAGCGCCACCCAACTCTTCCTGAAGTGCAAACATGAATAATTAACCAAATAATGACAAAATTGTTGGGTCTTGAACGATTAACGTTATCTCTATAACGGACAAATTGTTTTTGTCTTGAACGATTAACGTTATCTCTATAATGAACAAATTGTTTATGTCTTGAACGATTAACGTTATCTCTATAATGAACAAATTGTTTTTGTCTTGAACGATTAACGTTATCTCTATAACGGACAAATTGTTTTTGTCTTGAACGATTAACGTTATCTCTATAATGAACAAATTGTTTTTGTCTTGAACGATTAATGTTATCTCTATAACGGACAAATTGTTTTTGTCTTGAACGATTAACGTTATCTCTATAACGGACAAATTGTTTTTGTCTTGAATGATTAACGTTATCTCTATAATGAACAAATTGTTTTTGTCTTGAATGATAAACGTTATTTCTATAATTGTTTGAGTCTTGGACAAAGTATTACGGTAATTTCTCTTAAATTATCATAAATGAAACCCAGTAAATGAAAACTTTTCATCAAAGCATTCAGAAACTAAGAACTATGTGACTGGTTTCCTTATGTCCTTCAGCAAGGACGATGGTCGATTTAAGGTTAACAATCGAAGAAATAAACAGTTCAGGTGGTCAAGAGATTATAGTTAAGGTTGACGGTCAATTCAAAAAGAATCTATTACGTATCAGTGATGTTTTTCTATTGCCAATAACCTGAAGAGATGAACAAAAACATTCATAACTATCTTATGATATAGAATTGATGAAACTGTCAGCTAACTTTTCTTCTAAATTTGGATAGATGGAAAGAATAAACAAGCAGTGCCTTGTTAAGAAAGTAGGAGTCAGAAATGCGCGTAAAGCGTGATTGAGAACATCCATGGCAAGGATGGATAACCTATACTAGAATATGAGCCGCGTCCATCCCTCCGTCTGTCTGTCCGTGTGTCACTCTTCTAATCGATAGCTTTGATAGCAACAAACATAAAGCTTAAAAAATACAAGAAATCATTTCATTGCACTATTTTTCTGTGGCAATTCAATTGCCTGTTACTGGCATTATAGTATCTAGAACACAAAATCGGTTTATTTTTACAAATATAAATTTTCTTTGGACCTGTTTCTGTTGAAATTCATCATGAAGCTTTGATGTTTCTAATTGTTAATGTGAAAAAAAATGTTGTTAATTAGTTTGATCAGTAGCCTGGCAACCACTTACTAGAAGGCCAAAGGTTTTAGAAATTGAGTTGTTTTCAGAATTGTGATTTCCTTTGAAAAGCTTCAAAGAGATAATAGAGGAGATTTCAGAATCAAATTCCGGCAAAATAGGCCAACATGGACAGAAACGCGTCAAACCATTAGAGAGAAGCAGCAAGACTTTGACAGCAAGAAAGACGCCGAAGATCATCGAACGAGCAACGCGAAATGGCAAGACGAAGCAAATTTAGAACCTCTGGCTGGTACAATGCTGCTTGGTCATCATCAGAAACTGAATCAATACTCTTCAGGAAAACCAAATCACTCGGGAGTTTTTTCATAAGAATGTTATTTAGAAATGTTAACGTCCTCATTGTTACCTGTCAGAATTGGTCTTGAAGAAATCTATTGGTTATTTCCAAAATTGCCGTCAATATTTCCATAGACAGAGGCAATCAATTCTTGCTTTGAATTCACAGACAAATGTTGAGGAAGTTGAATAGTATCAGCAAATGGTCCATTTTCAACAGTTACCACTTTCCTTCTCTTAGAGAATCATTCAAGTTGAAATTAAACCAGTTTATTTTCCAACGGTTACATTGGTAATGGGCATCACACTAGTTACTCGTAATAATACTCATTCAACTTGCAGAGAAACGTTCACAAAGAGTGAATGAGTATGGGCTGAAGACTAAGAATGTTCTGACGTGTCATAAATTTCTTACCAGAGCCTCTAAAATACCCTGGTATCAGCTAAACTGCATAGGCAGCAAGAGAGGGAGCAGCTTGTTAATGAAGCGTGGGTAACTTGGATGTCAGATAACAAATCAACATTTATTCGTCTCTTTGATCCAAAGGCGAAGGTGCTTGTGTGCCAGTTCCTTAGAGATTGAACCAGTGCTCGATTCATCTTTAGTTATCGTCGTTTGTATAGGGGCAAATTTGAAGGTAAATCATATTCTGCATCAAAACTTACCAATAACAGTGAGCAAGCATAACTTATGGACTGAAGTAAATAAAAAACATGTATTACGTTTTCATTGGTGAAGGTTTTGACGTCAGGACCAGTGACAAAGATAACTCTTGAAATGAAATGAATAAAATACCTGAGTTACATCTTCATTGGTGACAGTTTTGACGACGTCAGGACCAGTGACAAAGAGATACGACGAGTCTTGCACCATGAAGGTGAAGTCGGTGAGTGCAGGAGAGTAAACGGCTCCACCAGCACAGGGCCCCATGATTACGCTGATCTGTGGTAAATGCAACACGTCATATATAACCTTACTGGTGAGGATCCTTGTTTCTTAGGATACCTAATTAAAATAATACAACTTCTCTGAAGAAAATGAGGATAAATAATCTACGTTTCATCATTCATAACCTATCCTTAGATGTATTTTCCTTTCAAAAACCTTCCTTCTCAAATGCTTCACTGCAGCGCAACAGACAACTTTTTTCAGATTGAAGACTTGAAATTGAATTTTTCATGTATCAGCTCACAAATTAAAACTTGGAATATTTCATGAACATAATTCAAGGAGAAATATATAGGCGATTCACATTAATTTTAAAAAAGAAAAGACGCAAATTGAGAACCACATAAGGGTTGGAAAAGAAGTGTCACATAAGGGTTGGAAAAGAAGAGTCACCTTAGGGTCGAAAAAGAAGAGTCACCTTAGAATAGAAAAAGAAGAGTCACCTAAGAGTAGGAAAAGAAGAGTCACCTTAGAGTAGGAAAAGAAGAGTCACCTTAGAGTAGAAAAAGAAGAGTCACCTTAGAGTAGAAAAAGAAGAGTCACCTTAGAGTAGAAAAAGAAGAGTCACCTTAGAGTAGAAAAAGAAGAGTCACCTTAGAGTAGAAAAAGAAGAGTCACCTTAGGGTTAAAAAAAATGCACCCTAAGGTTTCCAAAACTTAAGTAACCTAAAAGTTGAAAAGGAGAGCAGCCCTTCCTGAAGGTTAAAAAAAGAAGAGTAACTTCAGAAGGATTGAAAAAGAGCAACCAAGGAAGGGTTAAAAAAGAGCAATTTAGGAAGGGTTGAAAAAAATAACTTACGAGGGAATGGGGAAGAAAAGGGGAATCAATGAGAAAGAAGACAAACAAAAAAAAACTCAAATCAATCAGAGCTGCTGTCAATGAAGGCACTCAATTTAATAAAAAAGAGCATGCACAGTCAAGTGAACTTAGAAAAACAAATTTAAAAGCCCAATTAAACAATACTTTGTACCAAATGAATTTAATACATTCAGTTAGGGTATTCCAAGTATATTTAAGGTATTTTCAAAAAAATAAAATCTTCTAAGAACAGTAAAATCACAGAAGTGAGTGATTTTGTCTAACCTAACATTTTAGTTATCGGTCACAATATCCATTTAACAAATCAAAACCAAGTATAAAACAGAAGAACGTGGCGCAAGGTTGGATGCTGACCTGGGGCACAACACCGGAGCTCATGACGTTCCTCTGGAAAATGTCCGCATACCCAGCAAGTGACTCCACTCCCTCCTGGATACGTGCACCTCCTGAGTCATTGAGTCCCACCAGGGGAGCGCCTGCCAGCAGAGCCTCGTCCATCACCTGTTATAGGTAAGAGCATAAGTCATGTATATGTACTAGCTTGGGGCACAACATGATTATATACAAGGAAATGGTGATTTGATTTGAATTTTTGGCATGAGATGAATAGGTAAGAGCATGGGAATACATTTGTACCAGCTTGGGGCACAAGACGATTTTAAAAGGAAATTGTGATTTGTTAATCTCAATTTTTGGCATGAGATGAATAGGTAAGAGCATAAGTCAAGTATATGTACTAGCAATGAAGCTCAAGATGATTACACATGGAAATTGTGATTTGTTGATATCCATTTACAACCAAAAGTCAATTGTGGTTTTACTGCCTTAATTGATTCTACCAGTTTATGGTTTGAGTTGCACATCAGTAAACTTCACAAATTGACAAGAGCTTGGGGCACAAGTTAATAGCATAAGAATTATTCTAGATCAAAGTTTTTGTTTTATGCACAATTCATGAAAAAAATTGAACTGCTATTTGCATCAGAATAAGATTTCTAAAAATTCATTCTACTCGTTGACAAATTCCTCGTTTTATCGGGTGAAATAATTGGTTGTGTTTTGGTCATTTACGTAACAAGCACAAATGAATTGAAAATATTTCAAGGTATATTTCAGACATGGTAAAAAACAATATTTCAAGAACAGTTGTATTTTAGAAATGAATGATTTTGCATAACACTGAAGTAATAGGTTACAATATCCTCTCAACAGCCAATAGGTCACTGTACCTACCAGGTTATGTTACAAAAAAAGAAGATACAAACTTAATTACTTACTTAGACTATTCAAGTGCATTCTTTAAAATGTTCAGTACCTTGCAAATTTTCTTAGAATGTATGGAAGAGAGAGAACCACCGATGACAGTGAAGTCCTGACTGAAGAGGTACGTGAGACGTCCGTTGATGAGCCCCCAACCAGTGACAACGCTGTCTCCCGGGTGCTGCGGCAATATAAAATTCCATTACATACAAAATATTGCTCATTCTTGTGCTTCCCAGGTGGAGCTAAAGCACCAGAGACTCTGTGGTGCAGAATAAATCTTTCAACTGTGTTTGGTCTTTACTACTAATAATTAGCACTACAATGGAATAATTTTAACCACAGCTGGGCAATCTAACGATGCAAAGAAAATTCTTATCCTAATTTAAAAGTATATAATATATACTTTCATTATATTATAACATCCATTATCCAGGATTCATTACAAATAATGTATAAAACTGGTTCATAGATGTACAGTGTGCTCCTAAAATTTAGGCATAAATTAAAAATTAACTTTAAAAATGACTGTTGTCCGGTAGAACTAAAGTGTTTTACACAGGGTGAAAGTTATCTGAGAAAATCTACCATATTACAAAAACAGCACCGAAATATACCACATTTTTTAAAAATGATAAGGAATGTTTAAGGAAATAAAAATTACATGTGGAACCTCTTGCATGACTATTTTCAACATACATCAATGAAAACCTTTTTATAATTTTTTTAGATATACATTTATAAAATTAGCCAAATAACCCATTCATTGTCATCACTTTCTTCAATTCAAGATATGAATTGCAATTCATTTATTACAGCCTGTGCCTATGGCTAAAAAAATAAATCTGCACACTGCATACTTGTAAATACATATTTACAGAAATTTGCATAAATAATTTCTACCTCTTAATTAAGAATATTTATCATTTTAGCCCAATACTATAACCATCTCCTTAAATTTACTAATACTCTTTCAAAAATTCATATGCTTCAACACTCTCAATTTTTAATTGGATCAAAGTCATTATAATTAACTGACACTTTAAAACTAAGTAAGAGACACTTCCCAGTGAATAAGCAGCTAACTTCTCAATGCAACCCTGCTACAAATACAGAAATAGCTAATAAAGGTTTAATATTTACTTAGGCACACTGATTACCCATTAATTTCACTTTACCTTCAGAGACTCCATGCCAAAGTCTTTACACGTGTGTTCAGCATACATGTCATACTCGTGGAAAGAGTCTTTGTCACACAGCAATGTTAGTCTCTCCCTTGCAGTCAACTTGCCCTGCAATTAACAAAAGCACTTTAGAACATAGGAATCTGTTTTTGCTGAATTTCAGAAAATATAAAAGAAAAGTTAAAAGGAAAATAATGTCATTTTAGACAAAATAAATAAAAATTCTTTTAATTACAAATGAGTATAGAAAGGAATTTAGCCAGAGGAATAAAAACAAAAATGTTGGCTAAAATAAGAACAACTTAAGCAAATTTTCTTACAACTGTTTACATAGATTGGCCGGCAACAATAAATAGGATGCACTCCAGAACCAACATGAAACTAGTTACAAAAAAATAACTTGGGCATGGTAGCAGACATTATGTATTCAATATCTTGTGAAAACATGTAAAGTGATAAATACTAAAATACCATTTATTTCATTAAAGATATAAATTTGAGAGACATGATGACCTTAGCAAAAACTTGTCCAAACATAGAGCAATATATCAATCATTCTACCTTTTTAAGCTAGAACTAGAATTGATGCATCATCCATTTTGAAATGAGGTACCCACAAAGCCTTAACAACAATTAGATGCAAAACTTACCATTAAAAAATTAGAAAAATTTCAGTAAATCAAAAAATACCCATATTACCATAACAACTCTTAATTAATAGTAGTTACCTTTTTGTGCTGGATATCAATCCTATTTTGTCCACCACCAAGGAGAGCAGTTGCCTTTTTTCGCTCAATTTCTTCCCTGACTTTAAGAGTATGTGTTATGCTTGATGTATTATTAGATCCTATACTAATATGAAACAGGCTACTAGAACATGCTATGCTCTGTCGGAGCACAGCTCCAGAGCCCACTCGGTGTAGAGTTGTCAAGAAAGACATTCTCTATCTTGAATTAAAAAGCCAATGTGTCTGTAAAATAAATCAATAATGGCTAATATTGATGGCAAACTGGTAGAACCTTGACTAACACAGAGCAAGCAATGCAACCATTGTAAGGTTTATTCATTTTCAGCTAACAGTTTTCTCATAATTGTATATTACAAAGGTTAACTTGAACAACCTTAAAATGAGACAATTTTTTCACTATATCAAGTTACAAGCTACAAAAAAAAAATTCAAAGTTATTTACCAAATACAAATTTGAAAATATCCAAAACAAATGACTTAGACCATATCTATACACTTGAAAGACAAAAATATGTTTTAAAATGATTTCAAATTGTAACTGTCTGAACTGTAGCAAAGCCTGCAGTTTAAAAAAAAGGCTATGACAATTTTCAAAGTTGAAGTTAGATCAAGAATCCTACAAAAAATCATAACAAATGATGGCATAAAGAAGATAAAAGTTGGCAAGAAGAATATTTTTCAAGCATGCAGAGTGTCTAAAATTTGTCATGTAATTGAGGTATGTTCATTCCTAGGTACTTCTCATTAGAGATGGTAAGTGATGAATATAGTCAACAAATAGATAATAATTAAATCCTATTTCAATCTCAACAAAGCAGAAATTTCAAATTTGCTCTAACATAAATTTAGCAATGAGCTATAATAATGTTTACAAGAGTCTCAAATTAGTGATGTCCCGATACCATTTTTTGGCCGATACCGTTACGGATACCCATTTTTTGGCCGATTCCGATACTCCGGTACTTGAAAATACCAATACCGATACTTTAATACTTGGAAATACCGATACTTTGACCGATACTTTTACAGTTATATTAAAATAAGATCATTATAAGCCCTACATAGGTGTTTTAATAAAAAATTCTACTAATATATCTAATAATATAACAATATTGACAAAAAAGTTTTCAATTAGGAATGATAAAACTGCTTTTGCTATAATAACTATTTCGTTTGATTCGTTTCCCGCACAAATTTTTTCGATTGCGTCATCTTTCCGCTCTATTTTGAATGATACTGTTATCAGCATGCATGAACTAACAAGTATTCACTGTTTAGTAATCTTCATTTGCCAACTGAGGTTATTATCAGACTAAATTAATTAAAAATGATATTTTACTCCATTTACAGGTGTAAAATAGTAATTTAATGTAGCATTTAGTTTCAGAAATAGCAGCGTGAACGCAAGTAGCACACCTATGTACTAACATATACAGTGTGCAGAAGAAAACACGGCTCTTTTCGGTTTGGGGGCCTATCAAATTTTAATATTTTCTTTTTGCCAAAGTATGTATTTTGGTGTAAAAAACACAAAAATGATAACTATTTTGTGGAGAAATTATTTATTAAGCCTGAAATTTACTGATACCCATTAATATTTTAAGAAAATATTGCAGTTTCTCGGTACGTTTTTGCCACAAAAATTCACACAGATAAGTCAATCATTTGTCAGTGAGTGCCTCCCTGATGTTTTTTTTCCATTTTTAGACTAAGCTATGCACTCTCAATCATTTGAGTGTGTGCACCTGTTGCCGGGTCCACGAAGTTTTCACCACGATTAACAGTGAGGTGTTTAAAATTATACCCTTGATTAGGTTAGGTTAGTAACACTTGATGAATTATTTGTCCACAAAATGGTTATCACTTTTGTGTTTTTCACACCAAAATACATGATTTGGTAAAAGAAACCTTTAAAATTTGAAAGGCCCCACAACCGAAATGAGCCGCAAATGCGCAACCAACTATATAACTGTTCGTTAATTTTTCAAACATCTTAAAATAGAAGAAATATGCAAGATTCGTAATGTATGGCAAGTTACATGCTAAATCAAAATAGAATCATCAGCTACTTCTATATTAAATTTACAAAAACTTTGAAACGCACCTTCAACTTTATTTGGTTTGATTTTTGTTAGCCTGTCATATACATTAAGAAATGAAAATTGGGTCAAACTATACAGGATTTAGTTGTAAAAGTATAATAATTTTATGTTGCTACTGTGTTTTACAGAGTTTAACTATTCATGCTACATAGCTTTCACTCACTGACAATACGTGCCTCATCGGAAAGTAAAAGTAGTAAATTCAGTTAGCGGGCCTCATTAAACGCTGTAATTCAACAGTTAGCTAACTAATTTACTAGGTATGAATAGGCTCTTAATTTGATTATTAGTGTGCACGGCCCGCCAAAAATGCCGGGATTCAATACCTTTCTTGTACAAATTTTCCAGATGTGGATGACTAACAAATATATTCATCATAACAGTACCTATGATAAAAAATATTATTGTACTTGCGCACTGGTGAAACTTGTATCATAGATACGGTCATTATGGCTACATTTATGAGCGTGACAGAGAAATGAAAGAAGCGGACTCCAAAAAAATAAACGAAGGGTATTTTTAGGGAGTGGCAGGAGCATTGGAAATTCTATGGACAATGTCATCGTTAAGCTAGATGGCCCTGTGAAAAAATTCCGTCAACATTACTCAACCTTTCCTATCCTAACCTATCATAACCGAAGGTATCGTGATAAAATATCAAACATATCAATGCATGTAAGGCCATCTTTCAGTGTTACACTGAGATGTTTCGTATCCATGATACCGCACACTCAAGACATGCTATGTTTCTTAAGGGGGCCCTCCGCTTAAACCTGAATTTTGATCCGATTGGTCTGTAATTCAGCCAGTATATGTATTTTGGAAAGAGAAACATATTTGGCGGGAAAACTTTTTTTGATTTGGCCTTAGTTTTTTCGAAAAATTTGAAAAAAAGTTTTTTGAGTAATTTTTGTACATATTTCAAGAAGATAGAAGTCAAAAAGTTCTTAGGCTAGAACAAATTCAAAGACAGCTTTTGAATCCTCGTGATATTGCGAACAAACTGATTGACCTGGAATTTCTATTTGAAGCTTTATGTTTTCTCGATATGCGATATTTGATCCATACCTAGAATATACCTATTTTTTAGGCTTCGAACAAGCCTAAAAAAAATTAAATGTACAAATCGGAAAATCAAAGCCAATCAGTTTGTTAGAAATGTTCCATGGATTTTAAAACTGTCTTTGTTTTCTTCCTAGCATAAAAACTTTTTGACTTCTATCTTTTTGAATTTTGAAAAGAAGTAACTTTTCAGTATAAGCGAAAAACAAAATTTTTTGTTGAAGTGTAATATAATGGAAAATTTATGTAATTGAATGCTGTTTTCATTTTAATTTTGATAATCTCCATGTATAACATCATATTCACACTGTGAATTTTATTTTAGAAAAAAATTAAATGATAAAAAAATAATTTACTTATTTCATAAAATTATGAAATTTTTTGTTTTCAGTCTCATTCTTATGAAATTTGAGTATTAAATGTAACTTTTGAAAAGAAACACAATTTCTTCTATACATTTTTTTGATTCAGGCCTTAGTTTTTGAAAAAATTTGACATATTGGTTTTTAGTCCACTGGTATTGATATTTCAAAAGAATAGAACTCATTGAGTTTTTATGCTAGAACAAAAACAAAGACAGTTTTAGAATCCTTGAAACATATCTAACAAAAGTACATTCGCAAATTTGCCATTTATTTTTTTGTTTTCTTTTTATATGGGGTCAAAATGGGGTCAAAAATTTAAGATTTTGGTCCCCTTTCCCCCTCCCCCTTGGGGGGGATCTATTGTCCGTAGCGCCATAAAATTTTAGGACCGAATAGTCCACCGCCTAAGGGTCCTTTTCCAACAAAAACATGAAAAATGACCATCGGAGAGAAAAGATCCCTCGGAGGGCCCCCTTAAGAAGCGGGCACCAAACAAATATATAAGTAAATATATAAATGAACACTCAGCAGGTATTATTAGGTTAGATACTTTTACTTACACGATTCATGACCTTCATTTTCATGATAAAATACGTATTATTGGAAAGTATCGGCAAAGTATCGGCCGAATTTTGCCGATACTGATACCAGTAAAAATGACCGATACTGCCCGATACCAATACATCGGTACATCACTATTTTTAATATACATTTCTTCTAAACATTTTACAGAAATTATAGATACCATGACTTTATATGAGATAGCCATTCATATCTAAATTTGCCTTCACTAGAGAAATTGCAAGTAGCATTGGTTGGTTTACCTACATCCTGTGGTACATCGGGATAAGAATCCACAAAAATTATCCATTTAGTTCTCAAAACAAAGTTGCATATTTCCCAGAGTCAATTTATATTTTAGAGTCAATTTATATTTTATAGTCAACTGAATAGTATGATAAAGGAGGAAAAATTTTGACAAAAGGTGATGAAATTTTCGGTAAATGTGTAGCGTTTGGTAGTAATCGATTTTCCAGGTTTTGGTGCCTGAACATAGTTAATTAGGTTAAAATAAACAAGTTTTCTTCTATGCACTTTCCGTTGCAAGTGAGTATTTAATGAGTTATAGCGGTAGGTTTAGTATCGTCTTTGAAGACGAATGTGCTCAAATAAACAGCTATTTATCAATTTTTCAATTTTTGTTGCTTGAATCACAGTAATAACATCAAAATAAACTACTTTTCTTCTCTACACTTTTTGCAAAAAATGAGTATTTAACAAGTTAGAGCAGTACGAGGCCTGTCGAAAAAGTATCCGACCTTTGGCCAGAAAAAATACTTCAACAACCTGACGGGGTTGGGACCCTAATCCCCTTCAAAGTAGGCTCCTTGTGCTTCCACACACTTAGCCCACCGATCCTTCCACTGCCGGAAACACCTCTGGAAGTCTTCTTTTGGAATGGTGTTCAGCTCTGTCGTCGCGTTCCGCATTATCTCTTCTCTACTCTCAAAACGGGATCCTTTCAGTGGTGTCTTCAATTTTGGAAACAACCAGAAGTCGCAAGGAGCCAGGTCTGGAGAGTAGGGAGGTTGGCGAACGGTCGTAATTCCATGTTTGGCCAAGAAATTGCGGATCAAATGGGATGAATGTGCGGGCGCGTAGTCGTGATGCAAGTGCCAGTTGTTCGCAGTCCACATGTCTGGTCTTTTGCGCCGAACTGCATCACGAAGTCGCCGGAGAACATCCTGATAGTACTCCTTTGTCACTGTTTGTCCTTCCGGTGCGTATTCGTGATGCACAATTCCACGGACATCAAAGAAAACAGTCAGCATCACCTTGATTTTGCTTCGCACCTGCCGCGCTTTCTTCGGCCTTGGAGACTCGGGATGCTTCCATTGGGATGACTGTCTTTTTGTTTCTGGGTCGTACCCGTACACCCATGACTCATCTCCAGTTATCACGGTGTTCAGAAACCCAGGATCAGTGTTGGCGGTGTCCAGAAGGTCCTGTGCAACGTCATGACGGAGGTCTTTTTGTTCCGGCGACAACAACTTGGGCACGAATTTCGCAGCCACTCGGTTCATGTTCAAATCGTCACGCAAAATGGCATGTGCAGAATCTTTACTCACTCCAACCTCTTGGGCAATCTCCCGCACGGTCAAACGACGATCTGCCATCACCAAATTTCGCACCCTCTCAACAACAGCTGCACTCCGAGAAGTTTTGGGCCTGCCACAACGCTGCTCACTCTCCGCTGATGTGCGGCCATCTTTGAATCGGTTGAACCACTCCTTAATTTGTGTTACACCCATAGCATCTTCCTCAAACACCTGCTGAATCTTACGAATTGTTTCAATTTGAGAATCACCAAGCTTTTGACAAAATTTGATGCAGTGTCTTTGCTCAATTCGTTCACTCATCTTGCAAGAAAACTAAATCCGACAAACACTTAGAACAGCACCTTACTTGGCGACCACCAGCCAGTGACTGGCCCAAGTGAATGCGGTGAAAAAAGTCAAGCATGCGCATTAAGATTCCTCCTTCCACCGTGCACAGTGGCGCCGCCTTAGAATCACTACTTTGCGCGGGAAAAATTAAGGTCGGATACTTTTTCGACAGGCCTCGTAGATTTAGTTTCGTCTTTGATGACGAGCGCGTTGAAAGCGAGACTCCATTGCAGTGTTGCAATTCGGCGCGATCGGTGAATTACTTCCCTCTTCAAACACTCAAGTTGCCGTATCTAATTTACCGCTATAACTCGTAAAATACTTATTTGCGACAGAAAATGCATAGAAGAAAACTTGTTTATTTTGACATAATTAACGATGTTTAGGCACTGAGAAGTGGAAAATCGATTCCTATCCAACGCTACACATTTACTAAATTTTCATCCACAGAACACAAAAGACTCATACTTAAAGTGCAAAGTATTTTAAAGACATATTAGAGTTAGACTTAATAAAAAAATTAGTAAATCTGAAGGATATGTCAGTTGTTGATTTCCCACTTTTTGGTACCTGAACCTAATTAATTGAATCAAAATAAACAAGTTTTCTTTTATGCACTTTCCGTCTCAAATGAGAATTTTACGATTTATAGCAGTAAGTTTAGTTTCGTCCTTGATGACGAATGCGCTCGAATAAACAGCTACTTGTCAATTTTCGAATTTTTGTTGCTTGAATCATGGTAATAACATTGAAATGAACAACTTTTCTTCTATACACTTTTTTCGTCAAATGAGTATTTAACGAGGTATAGCGGTAGGTTTGGTTTCGTCTTTGATGACGATCGCGCTGGAAGCAAGTGCGCATTGCAGTGTTGCTGTCCGACGTGCTCCTTGAATAACTTGCCGCTTCAAACACTGAAGTTGCGGTAAGTCATTTACCACTATAACTAATAAAATGCTCATTTGAGATGGAAAGTGCATAGAAGAAAACTTGTTCATTTCGATCTAATTAACTATGTTAAGGCATCCAAATTTACAAAATCAATAACTGACATAGCCTTCAGATTTACCAAAAAATTTTAGTTGAACTATGAAACCAAGAAGATATTGGTAGATAGGCCACTGACATAGTGGACCAGTTAGAAGAGCCAAAATATTGTTCCTATAACATAAGTTTATTAACATTCAGCCTACACTTTATGAAGTGTGCTCTGAGTTTCACTTAGCTAAATAGCTTGAAACACAGTAAATGAGTCTAGTAAATGCTTCTGCAGGCTTCAACTACACATTCAAGTTTTCTAAGCCAAGACTAGGTATATCAGTAAGTACCTAACCTAGTTGTATCCAAACCACTTACTAAGAAGGAACAATTGCTGCTTTCTTCAGTGAAATTTGCACAGGTAATATAAAGTTCTTTATAAAAACAAAAAAAAACCATCTGCTTTGAGAAAATTGCGTCTAATTAACGTAGTACCAACAAATAATATTATATTTACCCGCAATAGAGCAATCTTTTCGAGATACCACGATAATTTAAACACCAAGGTATTCAGAGTATAATAGTTTTTAAACACAACCTGATACAAGATGAAACAAAACTTGCAGAAATTATAACGCATTAGCATCATGGCAGCCCGGCACCAGCTGTAACTAGTACTTGAACTTGAAATTGAGGGCCAACAGCGTCGGGGCATTTGTAACGGCCTACAATTCCCTCCACAATTTTCACACAAAGAGTTCAGCACCTGGTACCAGACTTGTCCACTAAACTACTCAGGATCTACCAATCCTTGTCACAAGCAGCCATTGGATGGCATCACTGGGATAGCCAGTATGGCAAAACACCATCCCCAGACATATTGGGTCATTACTGACCATTCTACCTGACTGGCTCATTCCAGTCACTGTCTCTTACTCCAGGCACGCACAAGAAACATTTTCATAGCCTCAATGATACTCACATTACACTCCTGATCCAATCCAGCAAGACAGCTCATACCGCAATCATCTTCAGCACATCTGGCATACCACTTATTCTCTCCATACTGCTCAAGCACCACATTCATAAAACTTTCTCTCTCTTGCTTATACTTACTACATTCCAGCACAAAATGCTAAATTGTTTCCTCCACTCCACTAATACACTGCCAACATAATCTGTTATTATTCTCATTCCACCTCCATGTACGTCTGTTCACACTCAATGACTTGCATCTCATAGCAAACAAGAGTTGACTTCCAAAACTACCATCATAGAACATCTCAAACTTAGGTGCTTCTTTTTTCATATACCAGTCAAGTGTAGGCTTGCGCATCATGCTAAGCCTCCACTTATTCAATCCATATTCTTTTGCTTGCCTCTCAATCTCTTTCTTCCACCTCTTGCAGTCCCACTCAGGCCCTACACCTCCAGGATTTATTAAACTTGAGTCATCCACAGGTCTTCCAATTTTAACATGAATAATCGTTTGCATACTGAGTTTCCTTGCATGCCCCCAACATACTTTCTCCCAATAGCTTACACTCAGATTCCATTCAAAGATTCGCCTTACTTACCTGCTATTCTGCATTCTTTCAATTCTCACCTTATAATTCAGCACAGCTTTCATCATTCTTTCTGAAAATAGGCTCCACCCAAGGTCACCTCTAATGGCTTTTATAGCTGTCCATTTCGGAGCACCCAATGCTACACGTCCTACCTTATTTTGTATCACATCCAGCTTTTCAAGATCACTTGAACTTGAACTTGAACTTGAGGGCCGACAGTGTCGGGGCCTTTGTAACGGCCTACAATTCCCTCCACAATTTTCACACAAAGAGTTCAGCGCCTGGTACCAGACTTGTCCACTAAACTACTCAGGATCTACGATCCTTGTCACAAGCCTCCATTGGAAGGCATCACCGGGACAGCCAGTGTGTCAAAACACCATCCCCTGGCACATTGGGTCATTACAGCCCATTCTACCAGACTGGCTCATTCCAGTCACTGTCTCTTACTCCAGGCACGCACAAGAAACACTTTCATAGCCTCAGTGATACTCGCATTACACTCCTGATCCAATCCAGCAAGACAGCTCATACCGCAATCATCTTCAGCACATCTGGCATTCCACTCATTCTCTCCATACTGCTCAGACACCACATTCATAAAACTCTCTCTCTCTTGCTCATACTTACTACATTCCAGCACAAAATGCTCAATTGTTTCCTCTACTCCACTATTACACTGCTGACATAATCTGTTATTATTCTCATTCCATCTCCATGTACGTCTGTTCACACTCAATGACTTACATCTCACAGCAAACAAGAGTTGACTTCCAAAACTACCACCATAGAACAGCTCAAACTTAGGTGCTTTCTTTTTCATATACCAGTTAAGTGTAGGCTTGCGCATCATGCTAAGCTTCCACTTATTCAATCCATACTCTTTTGTTCGTCTCTCAATCTCTTTCTTCCACCTCTTGCAGTCCCACTCAGGTCCTACACCTCCTACATTTATTAAACTCCAGTCATCCACAGGTCTCCCAATTCTAACATGAATAATCTTTTGCATACTGAGTTTCCTTGCATGCCCCCAACATACTTTCTCCCAATAGCTTACACTCAGATTCCATTCAAAGATTCGCCTTACCCACCTGCTATTCTGCATTCTTTCAATTCTCACCTTATAATTCAGCACAGCTTTCATCATTCTTTCTGAAAATAGGCTCCACCCTAGGTCACCTCTAATGGCTTCTGTAGCTGTCCATTTCGGAGCACCCAATGCTACACGTCCTACCTTATTTTGTATCACATCCAGCTTTTCAAGATCACTTCCATTCCACAGGGTGCGTACAGGCTCTGAGGTTCAAAATTCCACTACTTTTTCATGACTTTTTATGCCAACCAAATCACATTTTCACTACCTCTCTCTGCCCAAAATAATGTCACACAAAGTTAAATTGCAGCACAATAAATGTATTTCAGTCATAAACTTCACAGAACATTCATCATTACTTGCAGGTCTTGTTTTCATAAATGTGTAAATGATCATCACAACACCAAACAGTCATGCTGGACAGTTCAATAGCATCTGCTATGCATTTGCCAGTGCATTAAGTTTGTCATTAATTTCTGCATTCAGCCCCTTGAGTTGTTCTTGCTTGTCTTTGGCTGATTTCCTCAATGCATTTGACTTTGCCAGTAGGCGCAAATCATTCTTGTCCTCTGCCTTCCGTGCAAAGCTGTCAGCATCCTCCACCAGCGCTTGCAGACTCTCCTCCATCCTCTTCCGTTTTGTCTTCAGGTTCTCCACTTCATCCAGTTCTCTCTTCCTCTTCTCTCCCTTCTTCTGCTTCTCTGCCTCTTCCTTCTTTTGATCCAGGTAGTGTTGATAGCGCTGTCTGCCCTATTCCATTGTTGGCGATGTCGAACTCCGACTCGCACGCGGTGCAAACCGCCATTGTTTTCAGTTTGGGATGCGGTGCTATCCATTGTTGAAAGTCTTTGTCTCGCAACCACAAGTTGTTGAAAGAACAACTGCCTGGCATGACGATAATTCCTCAGCTCAGTCTCGGCACCGTAACTCTAGTCACACACAGACGGGATGGTCAAGACCGATGATAAAAACTCAGCTCGAAAATGTTCAACAGTGGCGACAGGTCAACAATGGTCCGAGCGAGCGCGTGTCTTCAGTCACACGGAGCGCGTTTGGTTTCACGTGACGCCTGAGAACCAATCAAAATCGCGGACACTAAAGACGTAGCTGTATCAACCAATCAGAGCCCAAGTAACACTCGAAGGTTACTGACAACGCCTCGCTCAACGTGGACCAAACGGAACGAAAATTTTCAACAGTAAAATTTTCTTTTCACGAAAATCCTAAAATTTCATGACTTTCAATGACCATTTTTAAAATTCCACTACTTTCGAGGCCTTGAATTTTATTTTCGAAATTCAACTACTTTCCATGCTTCTCCATGCCTGTACGCACCCTGATTCCAGGCAAGAGCACTCATACCATACATGACACTAGGTACAGCAACATACTTCCACATTCCTCTCACACATTCGTACTTGTTTGCTCTGTATCTGGCCACACTACCTAACCGTCCACTCCACTGCATTGCTTTAGCCACTTTCTCACCTTTAGTTCTAGTACATCCATCTTCACTTGAACTTGAACTTGAACTTGAAATTGAGGGCCGACAGCGTCGGGACCTTTGTAACGGCCTACAATTCCCTCCACAGTTATCACACAAAGAGTTCAGCGCCTGGTACCAGACTTGTCCACTAAACTACTCAGGATTTACCAATCCTCGTCACAAGCTGCCATTGGATGGCGTCACTGGGATAGCCAGTGCGTCAAAACACCATCCCCAGGCATATTGGGTCATTACTGACCATTCTACCTGACTGGCTCATTCCAGTCACTGTCTCTTACTCCAAGCACGCACAAGAAACAATTTCATAGCTTCGATGATACTCAAATTGCACTCCTGATCCAATCCAGCAAGACAGCTCATACCGCAATCATCTTCAGCACATCTGGCATTCCACTCATTCTCTCCATACTGCTCAGACACCACATTCATAAAACTCTCTCTCTCTTGCTCATACTTACTACATTCCAGCACTAAATGCTCAATTGTTTCCTCTACTCCACTATTACACTGCTGACATAATCTGTTATTATTCTCATTCCATCTCCATGTACGTCTGTTCACACTCAATGACTTACATCTCACAGCAAACAAGAGTTGACTTCCAAAACTACCATCATAGAACAGCTCAAACTTAGGTGCTTTCTTTTTCATATACCAGTTAAGTGTAGGCTTGCGCATCATGCTAAGCTTCCACTTATTCAATCCATACTCTTTTGTTCGTCTCTCAATCTCTTTCTTCCACCTCTTGCAGTCCCACTCAGGCCCTACACCTCCTACATTTATTAAACTCCAGTCATCCACAGGTCTCCCAATTCTAACATGAATAATCTTTTGCATACTGAGTTTCCTTGCATGCCCCCAACATACTTTCTCCCAATAGCTTACACTCAGATTCCATTCAAAGATTCGCCTTACCCACCTGCTATTCTGCATTCTTTCAATTCTCACCTTATAATTCAGCACAGCTTTCATCATTCTTTCTGAAAATAGGCTCCACCCTAGGTCACCTCTAATGGCTTCTGTAGCTGTCCATTTCGGAGCACCCAATGCTACACGTCCTACCTTATTTTGTATCACATCCAGCTTTTCAAGATCACTTCCATTCCAGGCAAGAGCACTCATACCATACATGACACTAGGTACAGCAACATACTTCCACATTCCTCTCACACATTCGTACTTGTTTGCTCTGTATCTGGCCACACTACCTAACCGTCCACTCCACTGCATTGCTTTAGCCACTTTCTCACCTTTAGTTCTAGTACATCCATCTTCACTCATCATACAACCTAGATATTTGTATTCTTTTGTTCTACCTATTCTGATTTCTCCAATATTCCACAGTCTGTCTCTATCAGTCTCATCACTATTTATAACCATGACCTTACTTTTATCGGCACCAAAGTTCATCTTGAAATCTGTACTATATCCATTCACAATGTCAAGCATCCTTTGTAGTTCATGACCACATTCACTAACCACAACCACATCATCAGCATACAACAAACAGCTCAGTCTCTCATTACCAACTTTCAGTCCTAAACCACTCCCTCTCAGTCGAACTGCTAATTCTTCTGTGTACAATCCAAACAACAGGGGGGACAGAGTACAGCCCTGTCTCACTCCTCTAACACTCCTCACTTGCCCTGTTTCCAAATTTCCTAACCTGTAGATAGCACTTGTGTTCTCATACAGACTCTGTACAATGTTCACTATTTTTCTGCTAAAACCAACTTTTCTCAAAATTTCAAACAGCCTAACCCGATCCACTCTGTCATACGCCTTTTCAATATCCAGGAATGCTAAATATACCTTCTTGTTATCCTTCTTCATTCGCTCAATTATTTCACTCACTACAAACAGATTATCCTCCCCCCGTCTATCTTGCCTAAAACCATTCTGTTCTTCTCCCAGGACTCCTAATTCCTCAACTAAATTTTTCATTCTCTCATTCAAAATACCACAAAAGATCTTACATACGGTGTCACCCAGTGCAATTGGTCTGTAATTTTTAAGTTCTTTCATACTCTTATGTCCACCCTTATGCAACAGAACTACATTACACTTGTTCCAGTCATCCGGTACTCTTTCACTCTTCCATATCTCATCAAATAAACATTTCAACATACTGACTACACTCTCTCCTCCACATTTATAGAACTCATATGGTATCTTATCAGGGCCACATGCCTTTCCATTTTTCACTTTCTTCAAAAAACTTACAATCTCTTCACAAGTGATTTCGTCTTCCATTTGCAGTTCATGTTCATCTATCAGAAAATTTATTGGTTCATCATCTGTAACCTGCTCATTAATTCCACCAATGTCCTCCCAGTATTCTTCAACTGCTTTCACCATTTGCATCCTATCTTGTACACTGCAACCATTGACTACTAATTCATCAACTTGAACTTCACTACCTCTATCATTACCTTGTATAAACCTATACCAATCTTTTATTCCATCTAGACCTTTCTTTCTTAGATTTTCAACTTGGTGTCTCTCTTCTTTAACCCTAGCCTCATTGATCATTCTCTTTACTTTCTTCTGCTGGTCCTTGTACTCATTCCATACACTCTGCCATTCATCCTCAGTAATTCTGCGCCTTTCATACATTTTCCTCATACTGCGTTGTTTTTTATTTAAAGTCTTCCTTCTCGTTCGTTCTTCCTTTATCTCACTCGTAAACCACCTAGCATTCCCTGTACTTTTCCTGCATTTCATTCTACCGATCTTTTGCTCTGCCACATCATACAAGGTTCTTGCAATCTCCTTATTTAGGTCATTTACATTTCCACACCTGTTCCAGTTACATCTACTCAATTCATTTCTAAATTCTTCCCAGTTTGCCATTTTAATACGCCAATTTTCTCTTACTCTGCTGGCCTTCTGCATCGGCTCCTTTCCACCCCAATTATATTCTAGTACAAGCATTTTATGGTCACTATCAATATCAAAATCATCTTCATCTACAAACATTTCTTTGACACACTCTCTTGCTCTACTATTCACTATCATATAGTCAATTGCAGTTTTACATTCCCTGCTTTGCCATGTATGCAAGCCATTTCCTATTGTTACATTTAGGTTCTCAAGTTCATTCTCATCACAGAAATCAATCAATTTTTGTCCATTTGCATTCACAGGCTCACCCAGTATACCAACATGGCCATTCATATCACCCATTAAAATCAGAGGGCATCTGCAATGCTCTTGCACAATTCTTGTTAATATTTCATACTTTTTTACATTCTCTTGATGAGCTAAAAAACCATCAGTTGTCATATAGCATACAACCACAATAACACATTCTCTGGCATGCATTCTTTCACACTTTATTACTAACAGATCTTCACTCTCAGGTTCATTTCCAACAGGAATTTCTTCTAATTTCCAATTTAGAGCATTTTTTACAATGAGACCAACTCCACCACCTCTTTTTTGCCAACTTACACGCCCTTTTCCAATCATGTAGTACTTACTCTCCTTACACTTTAAACTGACTCTATCACGCATTTGGGTCTCTACTACACCAACACAATCCAAATCTCCATTCTCAAATTCTGCTACAAGGTCATTTAACTTTCCTGCATTCCATCCACGCACATTTATACATCCAAACCTTACAACACTATTGGACAATTCACAACATTTTTCATTTTTGCTCTGACAGCTTTCCATTCATCCAGTTCCACCTTCCATTACAATATGAGTACACCCAATCCACTGGATGTATCTCCTGGAGAGTTTCATCTCACCTTCTTGAGTAAGGTGGACTCCATCTCCACGAAAACACCCACTCTGGATCAGGTTATCCATATCAAGGAAGCTGGAACCCATTTCACGCTTTCTCATACTCTCAGCTTTCATACTCATGATCCTTTTATGCACTTCCCTATTCACCTCCTTTCGCACCCTTTCATACTCCTCACCACATGCAGGCCTTCTCAGCAGACTGGTCACAGCCACTCTTACATTCTTCTTTCGCGCCCTTTCAACAACATTCATAATTGCATTCACCGTACGCTCTCTCCCACATTCAAGCAATCCATTGCCACCTCCTTGCAGTACAACCATCCCTTCATCCATTCCATCTATCACTTCCTCAGCATGCCTACAA
Source organism: Morinoia aosen (assembly GCA_030386875.1). NCBI lineage: Eukaryota > Metazoa > Arthropoda > Malacostraca > Amphipoda > Talitridae > Morinoia > Morinoia aosen. The sequence continues at coordinate 55,280,363 of CM059568.1, forward strand.
ATCTCATTCACTCCCTTTCCTCTCATGCTCGTACATCCACTACGGTCAGTCATACTCACAAACCTATCCACATTCTTCACCATGCTGTCACCACATATTCTAATCGTAGGTCTCACTCTCCCTTTCATACTACTCTTTCGTTCAACTCTTCCACTCACATCACTCTTTCCATCCATCTTCCTTACATTCACTTCCACTACAGGCGCCTGCACCTCATGTGGCATATCAACAGGTTGCTCCTTCACTCTCTTCCCATTCGTACTTCTTTCATCATGCTCATTCATCCTTCTACTCTCATCTGGCACATTTGCACCACCATTCACTTCATTTATTGCATTCACACTCCTTGCACCATCATCCACTTCATTTGCACTCCTTGCACCATCATCCACTTCATTTGCACTCCTTGCACCATCATCCACTTCATTTGTACTCCTTGCACCACCACCATTTACCTCTTCATTCACTGCATTTGCACCATTCTCATTCTTTCCTTCATTCAACTTCCTTTCATCCTTCAAATCAGCCTCTAAAGCAACCATCAGAATTGTCAATCTCTCAACCTCCTCTTCCAACTTCTTTCTCTCGTCATTCAAACATTTCCAGCACGTAAACACAAGATCATTCAACTTCCTCCGACTCATCTCTCTCAAACCTTTGCATGCATCTATATCTACCCACTCTTTACAAGTCATGCACTCAATCTCCTCATCCATTCCACTTGCACCTCCCTTCCTACGACCAGTCCTATTTCTTGCCATCCTCAGACACAGACTTCTATCTCAGTACAAATTTCACAGGCAGAAGGAGTCTTCACTCACCAAATCTACTGAAAATCAAGTTATCAAAAAAAAAAAGAAACAAAAACGTTTCCTACTACTCACAGTCACTCTCTACAATGTCAAACACTATACTCTTTATATGCAAAGAAAGCTTAACTACCAGTCAAAACACCTCAGTCAAAAATTGCAAGTCACCACACCAAAGTCCAATGCTCAGTCTCAACTCTCACGCAACAAAAAAACTACTCTCACGAGCACTCCATACAAAGTCACACACTTTACTCACGTGAATATACAAACTATACCAGTTTTTAGCAACTTCACTTTAATTCACCACAATATTCGTCGGAGGACCCAGAAACACGTGCACACCGCTCGGAACAGAAGTCGGAACAGAAGTCGGAACAGAAGAACTGCCGATATGAACAACATAAACCTCACTCACTCATCAATCCTCGGCACCAGACGCCGGCCGACTGAGTACTCCGTCCGCAAAGACTGACATCGGAGACAGGTAGTGAAGGTCGCAATGAAAGAATTTCTTGTTTAACAGACGACGTGTATAAAAAATACTAGCCTATGTACTTGTTTTATCACAACTTTCATGAAAGGTTAACACTGACAGGAATTCAAATGGGACTAGAATTAAATAAGTGAATAAATTTTAAATGGGTAGAAATCTGGGATGTTGTTATATCTTTAGTTACGCATCGTCTTTAATTACAATTTCGATAGTAAATTTAATCTAAAAAAATATAAATACGATCTCAGTAGAAAAAACCCTTTTAAATACTTCAATTCTAGTTCACAAAAAAATGTGTTATATCATGCATGCACATGAAGCAAAGTGAAAGCCTTAATCAAAATTCAGAAACCCACATTCTTTAAAACTCTGAATAATGCATTATTTACAATGCCATAACATGAAATTTATTTTATCTATGACGTGCGTAGTTCTTCTTTAAAGAATAGTGCTGATATATTATGAGTTTCGAATAATAACCTATGTTAACAAAACCTCGTCTGTTTCTTCAAGTTAATTTTGTCATTTACTTCCATGATGTGTTTGAACATACTCATCTGTCAAAACTACGATGATGTTACATAATATACAATTTCAAGAAATTATAAGAATAGGTTTACCATTTAGCTCGACATCTGAAGATAGTATTTCGTTCGTACGTTGCATAGTCAATAGATTTAAACTTTACCCGAGTTAAATGAATGAATAAAAGCTAAAAAATGCCCAGTACATTATTTTCTGAAGTTTATTTAAAGTCGTTAGCCGATAGTTAAAAAAAGAATCTGTTAAGTACCCTGCATGATAATCCACCTAGAGATTTCTTTTATTGTCGATAGCATCACGCAGTGCCCGCATGGCTCCACAGTGATTGATATTTCCCTACTCTTTGCTTGATCTTTTTCGCCCCGATGCCTCCTTTGCTTTATTTGAGGGCAAACCAACGCTCTTTAACGAATCAATTTAAAGCACTCACATTGTCAACTGTGAATAATCAGAAAATCTCGTTTCGACCCTTAGGTTGCAAAATTAAAGAAAAAATGAACGGCGAACAAACTGTTTTCAAGGACGCAAATGAAGACTAGTAAAACTGAACTATTATTTTAAAAGGCTCGAAACCATAAAAGTAGAGAAACTTTTTACATTTATGACATGAATAAAGATCAAATTTCGGAATGTACCTTCGCCTATATGTGTAATATATTCATTCTTAAATGAGCATTACATAAATAGTACGTGTGAAACGACGGAAGAAATGCACGAATGGGAATTTTTTTCACTTGAAATTTCAGAGCAGCATTTATCATCAAATCGAGGATTTCATGAAAGTGTTCACTTAACAAATGAGATCAGTCACGTTGAAGTATAACTCAAGATGGATCGTACTGACGCACATTTTCACGAGCACTCGTGTAATGCGCACAGCCTGACATAACGAGTAATAGAAATTAAGTACACATTTAAAATAAAGAAAAGAAAAAATAAAATGAAGCAACGAAAAATTTAGTATAATGTTTGCTACACGTTATGTTGGACTCGTTATCCACGACACATCCGAGAAAGGAAGGGAGACTAAACTAGACCCCCCATCGAACTCTCTCAAAAAGCAATGCCAAATATGATGTCAGGATACAATTTTTTCAGGGAACACAAACGAGGACAAGCAATTGAAGTGCGGGGTTATGGATGACGAACAAGCATGGAGAACGTAATATCGTAGTAAGTTGATTGCTAATCCTCCCATGCCATCCACTTAAGATAAATAACACAAGCCCTTGCCAATTTTAATAAGATTGGGTGAAAACGTAAAATCAACAATAAAACATTTTACATCAGATTTTGAACACCGTACTCGTAAAAAATGCCCTCAAAGAGACAGGAGGTATTTCAATGAGATCAAGAGCGAGAGAATGAATGAGACACCTCAAGCGTTGGTAGACACTCTATCCTACAAAACGCGTTTCCTCAGTGAATAGAGTAAGATACTAGAGAAAGAGACATAAAGCCAAACCTGAATATCGCGCTCAACTCACAACTGCCTCAAGCTACCAGTGCTGCAAATTTTGATGAGAGGAAAGGCTTACGTCCAAAGCCCACAAGCACTCCAAGGTGCACTGACGAGGCCGGCCCCCTCAGCCTAACCTTCCTACAACAAATTAAAAAATTCTAACTCGTCCCCCAACATCAGCTCAGGAATGCTACAATTTTCTTCCAGTGTCAAGCCCCCCGAGAACTACTCAAGTGCTTACAGATTCTGGCGCTGTTAAGAAATTGAAATTTTAGTACACTATTTTGTACTAGTTTCCAAAATATACTGTGAAGCTAGTTTAGCGGCACTACAATTTCATCCTTCTGGGACGAAGCCGGGTTGTTGATTTGAGTTTGAGCCGAGTTTGGCACGCATTTGATAGAGGCACTACCGACCTTTCTGTATTTGTCAACGTTTATCAGAAAAAAGCGCGGTAAACCAGGCTTTGTGACCATAAAACGTGAAAAAATCTGAGACCCACAGACAATCTTCATTCAGATTATTCTTTGGGACACATTCTCGTAATCTTTCCGGATGTACTCTCTACTTCTTCAACATTCTTTTTCTATCCTAACTTTGACAGAATATAAAAAAGGGCTTTTTCTTAAATCGAAACTTCCTTACCAACACAGCTCAATATAGCCTAAATCAGGAATAATAGAGAATAATTACAAACAAATGCTAAACTTTAAACAATTTATTCAAGAACTACTACACATACATTCTCCTCTCGCATGCTGGTGCATTTGTCTCTACACTAAAATATTTACTCCTCAGCAGTAACAAAGAAACATCTAGAGAAAAAGAGAGTGAGGAAATGTAAAGCGTAAAATACTAATGCTCAAACGTGAAGTTCCTTAATAACGTATGTACACGCAAAAATGATACAACACGTAAAATATTATAAGAAGCACCAGCGGACTACTATGGTTCATGATGACCTACCAAAAATTAGCGAGCAAACCTCACTTACAATGCAAGGGAGGAATATCCTCTTTGCTAACGCCCGTCCACTTTACTTGCAGCTCTATACAACGCACGCGCAGGTAACAATGACGCTTATGCATTATTGCAGCTGCAATGAGCTGGTTACTTACTTTGTAGTAAGTAACCACTAAAACAGAATTTAGAGTACGCTTCCACAACGATATTTAAGTTTAAAATCGAGTAGTTAGCTGCAGCGTGAAGCAATTGTTAGAGAGTGGAAACACTCAAAAGCGTACTTCTTACCAAGAATGGCTGTGACTTCTATCTCGGAAGATACTGTGTTCAGTGAATGTCTTGCTTCCCCCAACATCAAAGTTCCTGAGAACTAACTTCAAACCTCAAACCCCAGGATTCGACCGAGAGGAAATACATCAAAGGTACATTGTCACCCGCGAGTTACGGGATACATACAAACGCTTCAAAAATGAACGCTTTCCCCTGGTCGCAAGAGGGTTACAGAGATACAAGAAGGTACTCTGTCTCAAATTATCTACACGCATGGAAGATGTTTATGAATAGAAGCACCCAATTACCGATTAAAAAATCAGTTCCACCTTCTATAATATCCTGCAACCGACGCGCAAGTCTAAAAAATCAGACGATTGCAAATTATATTTCTCCCAGAAAAATATACAATGAAAATAATGCAGAACAATACAACTAAATTTATGCATTAGTAAAAGCAGTCAATAATTTCCAAGCAATGAAGATATAAATATTAAAAGAAAAATAAATAAATAAATGACTTAAGGTCAAAGATAACTGCCAGCTAACAACAACTATTCTTAAGCAGACAATTCAAGCGACAGCTCCAAACTTGTTTCCCTACTCCTACACATAAATGTTGCTTAGAGCAGGCAACATGAAAGAGAGCTGCTGTAGCGCCTATCTAACTACTAACTTACCAGAACACAAACACACAGGAGCGTCACAGACGCACGCGCCAGGGTCACTGGCGCAAAATGTACAACAAGGAGTTGAAATGGGCATCTCCAGCTCGCTTTAAATTTATTGAAGATTGCACACGAGAAATAATCCATAAGGAAGCTACAATCAAAACATACAGACCTTAAAATAATGCAAACATTCAGTACATACAGATATTACAACACTTTGAAAATCTGACACGAATTGGCTACGCTTGAATGCAAAAGGAATTCTCAGAAACAAATTCTCTAAATAACTGTAGAAAATCAAATTAAATAAGTTCGCAGAACGTGCATAATGATTTGAGTGGTATTGAGGGCTCCGTTAGTAGCTGTCTGATAATATCATGGACCCACCCAGAGGGTGTTTTTATACCTAAAAGTAATTCACATTTTGCTGATACTACGGACTCAAGTATAGATACAAATTGGTAAATTGCACTAAAAATGAACAGGCATTGACGCTAGAAAGAAATGTTCAGAGCTGAGCATACGCTTCAGAAAAATTGTACCATTTAGATACCAGCATTTAAAAAAATAATTTTCGAATGCCACTTAAAGATCAACTTAGGCGGCATTAAGAAATTAATAAAGGCAGTATTTAAAATTTAATTTACGCAATACTTAGAAAATTAACATAGGTAGCTCTTTAACATATCAATAGCATTTGAAAAATAATTCAAACAGCATATAAAAGTAAGTCAATTTTAGTGAAACACAAACTAATTCGGGCAGTATTATACTTAGATCTTAACTCCGTTATCCACAAAAAGGCGATCCCAAAGAAGTAAAAATTAAATTAGATGGTAGTTCAAGCCTCCCTAACCGCAACATAGGCGTTCCAAAGAGAGGAAAGAGGAAGGCACCATTTAATACGGACAAGCTTTACAAGTGACATCCTATTAAGAGACCAAGAGGCTCCACAGAACGTAAGCGAACTACTAATGGCAGATCAATACATGACAGGAAAACAACTTCAAAATGCCTCATCAAAAGAGAAATATGAAATTGGAACATTTTCCTGAACCATTTTCTGTCGGAGTATGGAATTAACTTGCCCTCTACCTAAGCACATTAAACATGGTCAATAAATTCCATTATTAAATGATGGTAAAAAATATCCCAAGCAAATTTTTTCGCAGATCAGGAGGCGGCCAGCTTGTTATTAGAAGTTTGCGCAGAGAGACGAGTTTTTGCTTTGGCTCTCACAGTAGTTTGTGCCACAGTAAACGAACACAATTGAGCTGTGCCAGCATTTACCCTTCAACGTTGCAGGGTTTTCCCCTCAGCTTAACAACCAAGAATGAGAATTTCATGCCTGTTGGTACAGTGAGAGCAGTGGAATACCATATACAAAGTACTCAAATGCAACTCATCAGCTATAAATAATAGTGTTACTACCAAATATTAATCGTTAATAATAAAAGCACAAAAATATCCGAGTCAAGCAACGTTAGTCAATAAAAATGCTGCCAAAGTCCTACAATAAACTGGCTCATGAGCAGGCAAGCAACAAATGCTGCAATAACTTATCTTAAATCATGCGATTTCTAGCTACCTGTAACGCACTTTCAAAATATTGTAAGACCTGACAGTTTCGCACCCCAATAGCAAGTTCTGGCGACAACAGTCGTCATTATTACCTGGCTGAATTAAACTCATAATTTTTGCACCGGTAGATCTACGGCTTGTCCTTCCATGATTATAACTCAGCGCAATGATTTCAACTCGAGCAATTCAAGTCCATCAAAATAATGTTAATTACTAAGAAAGGCATGCACGTGCATGCAGAACCAGCTAAAATTAGATTAGATTATAAGTTAGTTTAAGCCTCCCTAACCGCTGCAAAAAAAAAGCGTATCGAAGAGAGGAAGGAGGAAGGCACCATTTAGTATGGAGATAAGAAAATGAGGAATCTATGCAGAAAGGGCATAGAAACAGTAAGATGGGAAAGAAGTTCATGAAATATGATAACAGTTGAAGAAGAAAGTCAAAGGTGCTGAAAAACAGGACAGTAGTGAACCGAAAAAAGGTGGTCCTTAACATAACAAAAAACATTTTATTTCAACAAAAAAAAAAGGCCTACCTAACTCTAAGCTCGGGCCCTCACATTTTTTCCCTGGGAGCGCTAATTTCCATGTATACAATAGTTGTATCCCCCTGAGGGGGCAGAACCAGCTAAAGAACCAGCTAAAGAAGCAGCAATTTCGCCAAATTGAAACCAGCATATATTACAAGATTGTGACGCTCTAGAGAAGTAGAAATGTTTGATAAAATTTTGTTTCGTCACTTCTAATAGAAAGGCAAATTTTTTAAAATACAACCCAAGATCAACAAAAAATAAAGTAATAAAAGTAATTCTAAACAAATTGGCAAAAATGTTTACATCATAGCATAAAAAACAATGGGCACAATATACAGCCCATTGATTCCCATACCTGAACAAAGAAGTGAGTAAATTATCTTCCAATTACCAATTAAAAAAACGGTGTTCGTCATTCAAGAGATTCACAACAACGACTTTAGGTTTTAAACATATATACCTTCCATTTTCAAGTCTGATTATTAAAATTTTCCTTTGACGTAGCAAGCAAAGGAACTAGGACTAGGGGAAGAACAAGGAAATCATTGAAAGGCAAAGCAACACCAGGAACAATAAATTCTATAACACTAATTCATGTTCAGCTCACTGATGAAATAATAGAAACGATTGGCAAGACTTGTGAAAGTGTGATACGAGGCTTTAGAAATGTATTAGGTAATATTTACAGGAGCATGAGACGCTGGGCAAAATTGGAAGCAGTGTGTAACTATGTATCTATAAAGGAAGTACAGCTGGCAGATTCTCTGTGCGATACAAGAAGAAAAGACAACAAAACAAGTATTTTTTTCCCAACAAAATCAAAAGAGAACTATCAAATTTTCTTCCCAATTTTGAACTTTACACAAACTGATAAATTGATAGGCAAACGTACTCAACAAGCACTAGAGCAGAGGAAACAGATAAGAAAAACCTAGAAGTCCTGCCGTGAGCTCGCCTCAGTTGGAATTAAAAAACACTAACACCAAAGCATCAAGAACAGTATTTAAAATCACTAACATATATACAACAATAAGCTTCAAATTCCCCTAATAAAGGAGGAAACATTTTCCATTAGCCTTTTCACCGTTATTCATAGGTATCTCGGGAATTTTAAGCGAGCTTTTTTGTTTAAATTTCGCAATCCTAAGCATAAAATTTACAAATGAAAATCAGACACAAATCGTTCTTAGTTGGGTTTGCCTCCACAGGTAAACGTCATTCACCAAGACTGCTCAAAAGAAAGCGTTCAGTAGCAGTGACATAAAAACTAACTCCCTGACTGTTACTCCCATAAGAGACGACAATAGCAGCAACATAAGAACTAAAACGTTGGCTGCAACACCCAGACGAGACGACACTACTAGAAGATGGCTCAGTAGCGCCTCCTCTTGCGGTCAGGGGCCGGCAGGTCTCGCGAGCCAGCGGGCCAACGCGCGCCTCTGTGGCGGTCGTAGCTGTCCATGCTCCAGTCCATGTCTCCTCCCTTACCGTGGCGGCCCTGCCGTGAAAAATTGCACCATCTCGTACACGATAGCTCAAGTCAAATTTTGCAGTTATACCCCTACCAGCAGTAAAATTGTGTCTGTCAGCAGGAAATAATAGCTGTCAGGGTAAAATCACGTCTTTCGGGGTAAAATCATGTCAGTCAGGAATAAAATTACGTCAGTCAGGCGTTATTTTGCATCGGTCAGGAGTGAAATTAAGTCAGTTATGGGTAAAATTATGTCTGCCATGAGAGAAATTGTACTAATCGGGAGAAAATATATTACCTGAAAGTGAATATTAATGCTGGAAGTAGATTAGATAAAGTAAAAATACACTGAAAATTACTTCCAAATGTTACACTCGCTCAAGAACTTCTGAGAACTCCAGAGGAAAACTCTGGAAGAAACTAGAGTAAAAGCTAAATGATCAATCATTTTTCTACAGAACAACCACTCAAGGATACAGATAATCATATATGTAGCAATATATTTTTACTCATAAAACATTGCATATCTCTTGCTAAATGCTTGGACATAAAAACTAAATGATATAACTGTGAGCAATATCTAATGCGTAATTTTTTAGGCAAACGACGCCTAACGTTGGTTAACACTTATTTCAACAGAACTTGACTGTTATTACGAGAGAAAAAAAGTTGTGTGTTCCGTGAAAAAACTCACACCATACTGTAAATTATTCTCGGTCACAACGGACGAACACTACAAAGGAAGGACATAAATCAATACTTAAGCAAATTTAACTAAACAAAGTGCCAGAACAGCATATAAATCTGTTTTACAGAAAGAAAAATACATGCATAATAAGCTCAGACAGAAAAAAAAATATTAGTGAACCTACACACGAAATTTAGCAGCAATAAATGAGCAATTTATTTGAAATAGTGAGAGATAAACAAAAAACGTGAGAGCTGGAGGGCTCCCTAATTTCTTCAGCACAGAACAGTTTCTCGCACTTCCCAACTGATGAATCAGTGCCGCAACCTATGACCACTGCTCAACATTACTGTAGCCATTATTTATTCATAACAAGATTATATAAAAAATTGGCTAGTATCGTTTGGAGCATATCAACAGTAAAAGTACATCAGCATTAGTAACCCAATAGCACAAACTCATCAGTATCATTCCAATAAACTACTTGGTTGCAGATGCTAATTCCCAACACTGAGAAGTCCAAAGCAACAGAGCGAGCGAAGCAAGATCTTACGATAGCGATGTCAGCAGAAGCCACAGCAGCGGTGTCGCCGTACTTCTTGAGCCAGTCCCGGTACTGGTACCACCACTCCTCCCACTTGAGGTAGTCGTCCAGAGTGATGTGGCGGTCACCGAAGTACCCAGACTGCTTGTAGTACCTGCGTGCAACATGGCGTAACTGACACATTCAATGATAACTGCCACGCGCGGGGATGACACCACTTGTAGAACATATGTTCGAGATTCTGAGTAATTATTATTTTGTAATGTACGTACTCATGGAGCACTGCTGGATTTTGAAATCGAAATTATATTATTTACCAGCAGTTTACATGTGTTGGATTTTAAATAAAATCATGTTATTCACAAGCAATTTACAAGTGTTGAATTTTAAAAACGAAATCATGTTGTTCACAAGCAATTTACAAGTGTTGAATTTTAAAAACGAAATCATGTTATTCACAAGCAATTCACAAGTGTTGGGTTTTAAAAACTGAACATTATAATTGTAATATATGAATGTAACAGAACTAATACATGACTGATTAACGGGTGCTTCAACAAAACTAATTTCACACACAACCGCAACACTCAAAAAGCCTGAACCTCCCAATTTCAGCGAGCATACGAGAAGCTGCTACGCAACGCAACGCAAAACCGACCTGTATCTGACGCCAACATCCTCCCAGTTGGGGGGCAGGTCTCGCGGGAGGTCTCTGTGTGGGTCCCAGGAGCGGATGTCGCCGTAGCGGCGCTGGTACTCCGCGTACTCGGTCTGGTGCTCGGCCAGCCAGCGCTCGTGGCCCGGGTGCATCGGAGACGGTGACCTGATGCGCGAAGACGTTTTGTTTTCACGTAGTGCAATATGATTACCAGGTAGTAACTATGGCTCCAGTTTATGCGAAAACGTTTTTGTATTCACGTAACGTGAAATGATTATGAGGTATAAGACGTTAACTACGGCTTCAATTGAAGCAAGCAAGCCATAATGGGTGGTGTGATATGAATACCAGGTACAAGAAGTTTACTACGGCTACAGTTTACGCAAGTAAACCGTAATGGCAAATGTACTTTATTGAAATTCCATTGAAGGTTTTTGTAAGTTATTACGTTATTTCTGTGAGAAAGCCCAACCTTGTTTTAAAGAGATGCTTGACCTGTGTGCATGGATAGGTGGTGATAGCATCCTCAGGAAAATGGCCTTATTTGTTTTTGGAAAGACTAAATTTTCTTGAAATCACTGATAAGATAGCGGAACATCTAATAAAAGAAACTTCACCCGAGATTATCACCGCCTCCTGAAATTTTAAACCTACCTGCTTAGGAAGATAGAAAAGAATTACTGAACAGCTAAGACAAAATATATATTGAACATAATGAATAACTGGTACAAAAAACATACCAAATAACTAGTAAAAAAACATGCTGAATACCTATAATAAGAAAATCACGTTCGATTCAACTTCCCTTAAACTAATTTCTAATATGAAGACGTGATCGAACAAGAGTTTTAGATGTACCACTTTGAACTTAGTAGCATCAAAAACTCTATTTATGAATCAAGTTCAATTTTCCTCCATTTTACTTGTCAGTCTAAATAGAAAATTTAAGAAAAGTGAACGTCGATTTTTTGTAGCCTACTCTTCAACAATTAACTTTTGAAGACCACACCGAAAATTTCTTGTAAAGATTAGGACTTAAACTATCGAACAGCCCTACCTTGAGGTTTAGTGACAGTAGCCACATGTTGTTTTGCAGCAACGTGACGCAGTAGTTATATAATTATAGAGAATTTACCTGAAGTTCATCTTGCTATCATCCTTGGAAGAAAATATTACGCTGTTAGGGAATTCTGTCACAGCCATACTCAGCCTCTCTTCATAAAATTAAGCACTCGCTTGTTTTTGAGCGTTCAAACTGAAGAAACTACTTGAGTTTAAATATTTTCAGAACATGAAATCACGTGGAGTAGCTTAACTTAAGCTACAACCTAAATATTCACAGAAGTTATTGATAGAATACCTAAATTTGTTGCCTAGTACGGGAAAAATGTACTTTAACACAGTTGGGACTCACATGCAACAAAGCCATAGTTAAATAAACAAAAAATATTCAACTAAGCCACGTACATGCTGAGCAGCATTGCCAATTGAAGACAAAAAACTAAGACCGATACTACGATTGTACTTAGAGACTCAGTGGTATTCCCCATTAAACACAGAAAACCCTGACCAGTTCTACAATAGTACATGGACACAACTCAATAACGAACCTGCTACCGAGCCCAGCCTCGAGATAGACCTTCTTGTCCTGACCGCCCTCTCTCACTATCTTCATCCTGACGCCATCGTACTCCTGCCGCTGGGAACTCAACTGAGCCAGCTTCCCAAAGCGCTCAGACAGCGTCATTTTCCGAGGCAGCTCTTCCTCTTCTTCAGAAGACGAGGACTCGCTCTCGTTTAAAGGAGATGGGGGATTAGCTACAGCACCTGCAGACGGTGGGAAACTGCCCACATGCGCAACATCTTTCTTAGAATTCGGAACGTGGTGGTGATGGTGGTGGGGGATAGGACGTGCTCCTGAAGAAGGAAGAGGAGCTACGCTGGACGGCGAAGATAACGGAGAGGACACAGCAGGGGCGGCGCCGTTGGTAGGCCGTGCGGGCACCTCGCCAGACGCGTCCGCAGCGCCGAAATAACTCGCAGACGACATCGCCCCGTCAAGGCCAGGCTCCTGTGGACCATAGTGAGGCTTCTTCCGAGGGTGGGCACCTTCGTCTTCCTTGACCCTCAACTTTGCCTTGCTCCTGTGGTTGAGCTTGGAGTGGCCCGGTGCGCTATTCAATATCTTAGTCTTTGTAGTTACAACGTTGCTGACGGTTTTAGTAACCACTTTCTTGGTGGTTTCCTGCAAAGCGGCCCCGGGTTTCTTGATACCATCAGGTCCCGCAGCTGAGGGAACTGGACGACCAGGAGGCAGTTTTTTACCAGGATCCCTCACAGGAGGCCGCGGCCTGGGAGGACTTAGAGAGCTCGAATACGATCTCGAGCGCGATCGCCTACGTTTACCATAAGACCGCCTTCTGGATCGGCTCCTGCTAGACGATGAGCTGGAATATGAGGAACTGCCGCTGCTGGACCGGGAATACGATGAGCGGGAATAGTAGGACCGAGAACGGGAATATGATCCACTGGAAGCGCTGCTCGATGAGCCAGAAGAATAACTGCCCGAATAAGACCGACGGCGACGTCTGCGGTTCTTACGACTGCGAGAGGACCTAACAAAATGAGAATTAAAGTAAGTTTAAGCTTTGCTAACCGCATAAGGTGCTCCCAAGAAAGGGAAGGAGGGAAATACTATTTTATATTGAATTAAGAAAAAAGTGTTTCGAAAATTACGACACTCATTTTAATTTGCACGGTCTTACCCTACCAAATATGATGCACTTCAAACAAGTAAACGTGTATGAGTAAATTAGCGTTTGTTGAATCACTCATTGTTCAAACATTTCCAATATTCTGCACAAATTTTCCAGTATAATTCATGGGGATTTATTCAATATAAAAAAATCAAAATTTCCCAAAAAATATCAAGTCCAGTAAAATTAATTTAAACTAAACGGGTAGATGAGGGGATTCCAATACTCTGCATAAATTTCAAGTACCATTCACAGAGGTTCCATTCAACGCCAAAATTATAAACTTTTCCTTGAAATATTCAAGTCCAGCAGTAGAATTAAATTTAGATAGAAGAAAAGAACAGGAGAGTTAACAGAGTTCTAATAAATTTTAGGGAGAAAAAAAGGTCAATAAGCAAAAAGTGCCCCGCCAGTTCACCTAGGAAACATTCAAATTCCGCAGCAAAATTAATTTAAGATATAAGATTATGGGAGTTAGCGAAGTCCTGACCTGCCATCCTTGTGAGGACTGGCACCCCCCGGCTCGTCAGGTCGCCGCGGGTCTCGGGGCGGCCGGGGTGCCGTGCGGGGGTCGCGGGGACGGTCAGGGGACTGGCGGGGGTCGTGAGGCTTCGCTCGGGGATCCCGAGGCCTATATTAAAAAAATGTTCCTCTTAACACGTTGATGGCGATGGGTTAAACTGCCGAGGTCTATATTAAAAAAAAAAGGTTCATCTTAACATGTTGGCAGGTGAAGTTTATTACTCAATTCAAATTTAAAGTTAATTGTAGTAAGGAATGGTGAAAATAACAAACTTTGACTGGATAGTGCCTTCATTTAATTTTAATTAGGTATTGTTAGAAATTGAGTTCATGACTACTGGTTGGTCAGCTGCATAATGAAAACTCTCTCAGTGACCAAATATGGCTCACGTCGCAGTCAAAGTGTTAACACTTGACTGCGATGGGTTAAACTGAAGTTCAATATTCAACTCAAATTTAAAGTCAAAAGTTGCTTGCAATTTTAAAATAATAAACATTAACATTGTATACCATTAATTTTAAAACATTGTTAAAATTCTTCTAACGACCCATCGATGAGTCGATCCATCTTGAGCAACTCAAGATCCATCGATCCATCGATGGGTCGTATGGTAAGAAACGTGTTGAAATGTAATACAGCGCAGATTTGTTTCATCACGAATATAACCCTAAAACGCACAGCAGCCTCTACGGCTATACCACCCAGTTTATAACGTCTTCACCGGGGCATTTATGATTTGAGTTGCTACGTGAACACCTCCACTAGGCAGCTAACATCATAGATGCTTTGATGAGAAGGTTTAGAGAGAGAGATGTGGTTTTAGTGTCTTTGAAGTTTGAGCTTTTTTTCATTTGAAACCCAAGGCAATTGATTCGCTTCAAATTAAATTAATTGCTTGGACATTGTGTCCCTAACTAGGAATGCCAAATGTCCCATGAATAACGTGAACATAGCAACTGCACCCTAAGATTTGGTGAAAAAGTTTAAATAAGAACACGAGAAACTCTGAAAGTAATTCCAGGTTCGAAAATTAATTACAACTCAACAACGCTACAATAAAATTACTGCAATTTTAGAAGGCTTTACTTAACACCCCATCAACGGGAAGATAAAAAAAAGAGGAAACTTAATTACTAATCAGATCATTCAGCTAATTTCTGAAGCAGCTTGTCGGAACTCACTGCCTCTTTAAAGAAAACACGTTATGTTCTTAAAAACCAAGATATAAAATTGATGTAAAGGATCACGCACCTGACAATACAATAAGTCAAACCAAATAACGTTAACGTTAGACTTCCATTCTAAGTTAAATCTGCTCAAGAAACCCATAAAACTATGAAACACAAGTCTCAAATTTCACACAACTGGCCATTTTCAGCATAATGGTCCACACAGCTAACACAGATGGAAAAGGGCAATTTGAAGCCTACTCACATGTGTCATAGACTGAAAATAATTCTCATCCCACAACTTGAGTAATGAACTAAAAATGGTAGGATTCAACACAAAACTTGGGTAATGAACTGAAAACGGTGGTTGAGCCCATAACCTAGGCTATGGACTAAACACAATGGGAATTAAGTCCAAATCCTGTGACATGAACTGAAAAGGGTAAGATTTAGGCCCACAAACCTGTACCGTGGTCTAAAAACTGTAAAATTTAAGACTTCAACGCAGATTGTAGACATAAAATGGAGTAATTCAAGCCCACGACCCTGAATCGAGGATTTAAAATGGTGATATTAAGCCCACGACCAGAGTCATGGACTAAAAATGGAGGAATTCAAGCCCACGACCCTCAGTCAAGGGCCAAAAACGATGATTATAACCTCACAACCCGACTCACGGACTAAAAACAGTTCTAGTAATCCCACAACCAGAGTCAGGGACTAAAAACAGTTTCAGTTCTCCCAAAACCCTGTCATCAATTGAGAACCTAGGATTAAAAACTTAGACCCACAAACCTGGGACTGGTCCTCCTTGGGTCCCTGGGCTGGGCTCTGGGGTCGCGAGGCGGGGGCCGGTCGCGGCCTCTGCTGTCAGCACGCTTGGAAGGCGCACCAGGAGGGGGGGACCGGGCGGGCGGTTCGGGCTCGTAGCCCAGCTCGTCGCGGTACAGCTCCTTGAAGCCTGAGTGCGCCCAGCGGTCCCCTCTGCACCACAGTGGGCATGGTTAATTAACTGCCAGTTCTATGTAATATGTGGAAAATCTTTATTATACCACTCTGCCTGTTCTAATGAGAGATAACGTTTTATTGCTCTAGCCTATGATATTTTTATCTTATAGTCAACATTACCCGTTCTAATGTGAGATAAATCTTTATTATGCTAGCCAATAACATTTTCGGAGGACGGTATAAAAAAGGCAGCAACTACCAACTCGTGGCCTGTGATTACACATGTGTGTCGAGAGTCTGAGATATCAAGTGAACTGAACTACTTATGAGATGCACATAAAACAAGAGCTTCCAGTTCTGATATGAGAAAAGTCTTTATTATGCATGCCAATGATTCTCTCAAGTAAACTACTTGTGTGATGTATACTAAACAAGAGCTTCCAGTTCTGATATGAGAAAAGTCTTTATTATGCATGCTAATGATTCTCTCAAGTAAACTACTTGTGTGATGCATACTAAACAAGAGCTTCCAGTTCTGATATGAGAACAGTCTTTATTATGCATGCCAATGATTCTCTCAAGTAAACTACTTGTGTGATGTATACTAAACAAGAGCTTCCAGTTCTGATATGAGAGAAGTCTTTATAATGCATGCCATTGACTATCTTGAGTAAACTACTTGTGAAATGTATATAGTTGCAATCATTGTCCACGAGTAGGTAGGTAGTTGCTGCAAGTGCAAGTCTATATCGTCCTGTAACAATCACTTTAAAAATCAGAGCAGTTATGTCTGAACACAGCTTACCGAGGATCTTACTAGGAAGTTATGACTCAATTTCTGTACAACTCTGAACCTACAAAGATCATAGAATAAACAGGTGATAGTTTTTGTGTAGAGAAGAGGGATAGACAATGCTAAGGAAATGCACTTGAAATTCTACATTAAAGTTCAAAAAAAGTAAAAAAATGAATAAAATTAGAAAAAGGAAATTTGCATTGATTTTTGAAGTTCAGCAATTTCCTGGACACCTTGAGTTACACAGTTTTTCATCTAAAATAATAATAGATGGATGAAATCCAGCAATCATTCCTTCCTTGAGTAGATGTTCCAAGTTCAGTTATTCTCATAAACAACGGGCCTAGTCCAGAAATTATTCCGAATAACAAATCTTAAATGAATGGTGAAAATGGAATTATGAAAAGAAATGAAAGAAAAGTAGGTATAAATGAAATTATTTCTTATTACGACTAAATTGATGTAAGTTCATCAATTATTCCTGAATAGGTTGTTGAAGCCTAGGAATATTCACTAACTGTAGCAATAAAATACGGCTAAGGCTGTAGGTTTTCAACAACGATAGCAGTGAAATACAGTCAAAACTGCAGAAATTCAACAAATGTAACATTAAAACACTGCCACGACCGCAGATATTCAACTACAGTGGCAGTAAAAGACTGCAGATATTCAACAAGCGTAGCATCAAAACCCTGTGCAGACTGCAGGCAGCGCACCTTTTGGAGTACTGGTCCTCGGCATCGAGGAGTTTCTTGGTCCAGAAAGTGTCTTTGGTGCGGGTGGAGGCCTCACGCCGGGCCTTCACAACCACCTGCTCCATGAGCGGCGGGATGGCGGCCCCTGAAACACACATACGCTTCTATCAAGTATCAAGGAGCTAAGAACTCTTTTATCAAGCATCAAGGAGCACAGAACTCTTTATCAAGTACCAAGGGGCCCAGAACTCTTTTATCAAGTACCAAGGGGCCCAGAACTCTTATCAAGTACCAAGGGGCCCAGAACTCTTATCAAGTACCAAGGGACCCAGAACTCTTTTATCAAGTACCAAGGGGCTTAGAACTCTTTCTTCAAGCATCAAGAAGGACAGAACCATTTCTTCAATTATCAAGGAGAACAGACCTCTTATTAAGTATCAAAGAACACAAAACTCATTTTTCCAAGTATGAAAAGCACAGAATTTTTTATCAAGTATCAAGGAGCGCAGAACACTTTTTTTCTTAGTTTTGAAGAGCACAGCACACTTTTTCCAGCATCAAGGAGAGCAGGGCTCCTATTCAATCATGAAGAAGCAAAAGATGCTTCCTGCTGTATCAATAAGCACATCATGGTTTTTCATTATTTTCAGATACTAAAAAAGCAAGACGCTTTGTGTAAGCATCAAGAAGCGTACATACGAAATCGCTTTGTCAATGTTACGTAACAAAAAAAGGAATCAGAACAATGAGAAAAATCATGTCCTAAAACCGAGACACTTTTGAGTGTCAAGTTTTCCCAAAACCGACATGCAAAAGCGTGTCAACAATATACATTATCAGTCTATGTATTATGACACACTTTTGTGCGTCATTGGCGTATACAACACACTTAAGTGTGTCAACCATGACACACTTAATGTAGACAATTATATTTCATATAAATCTCTCACTTTCTCAAACTGGTCACCGAATACACTAATATACAGACAAAGTTTAAGAATTAGATGAGAAATTAGTGAAGATAATAGGGTTTTTGGGGAGAATTGGACTACATCCACAAAATCTAAACAGTTCGGTTTTCCACAAAAAATTTTGAGCCCTCTGAAACGTGAATACGTGATTTAACTCTTCCAACCACTCTAATATGTGGTCCAAGTAAATAATCTAATGTGTATCAAAACATTTCGAATATCTGTTTGAGACACACAGGTGTGTCAAAAAAATTTCCTCAGTGAAAGACAATAAAAGGTAGAATGATGCCGTGAAGCAGAAAATGATGTGGACGGAGAGCAGACAATGATGTGTTTTTGTGCAAAATCCGCGATGAGGCTAACGACATATTAATAACTGTTATAATTTGTGAGCAATACATAACTAAAAAGAAATATTAACGTCTGGTACCACAGAATAGGTAATGAAAATGAAGATGAAAGCCCCATAACGGCTTCTATAAAGGTTTGGACTTGCAAATAATAAAGGAGTGAAGTTCGTAAGTAACTGAAGTAAATAAAAACTCTAAAAAACCAAATACCAAGCTTTATTTATAAATTAATGACCTATAGAAGCATTCACATGATCGCACCACGTTCAAAGCAAAATTGGCACCGAATGCCTCTGAAAATATCTTCTTACACTGAACACCACTATGAGCACCGTTTCAACTCGAGATAAATACCCAACACACAGAGCACCCGAGATAGACACAGAACGGAACCCGGTCGCAACAAATAAAACATCAAGGCCAAATCCTGGTGCCTCACCCTGATCATTGCGCCTAGGCTTAGGCGGGGCATAATCATCCATGCGCATCCTCATGGACGCGACGGGCATGCGGTTGGTGTCGGACAGGCGCGGCTGGGACGGGCCGGGGCGCCGGCCCATGGTCCCTGGAGACTGCATGGGACGCCGTCCTGAGGCTGAAGACGGCGCTTGGATGGGACGCCGCGCATCTTTGCCAGGAGGTGAGCGACGGCGTGCGTCGTCGGGAGTGGCCTGCGACACCGAACCATGCAACCTCAGCAGAGCACGACTTGCTGTAGTGACCTTAATCGTATTTTGGTATGGGATTATTCACACTAGCGGTAAATTTTAGAGATCACGTGAAATTTGTAACTTATTTTTATTGAAATTTGGGTAACCTCAGCGGGGCATGACTTCTTGTGGTTGTGGTGAGCTTGGGCGTGTTATGGCATGGAATTGTTCACATTAGTGGGATCATGTGACAGTTTTTTATAAATCATATTTATGGAAATTTGGTAAGATTAATTTAATCAAAAACTGCCAAAATGAGTTGAGGGTTATTTGAATTTCCAATGTAACTTTTCCCAAGTAGACCTAGAAATTCCAAGCGTGTCTTCAAACTTTCACAACTCAATCAGCCAGTTCCATCATACAAATCTCTTTTCACAAAGCAGGCATTCAGACCAAATGGGTATTGCATCACACTTTGCTTGCACTCATCACATACTGAACTCAGCACCTATGCCAGTGCAAGCCTCGTAGTGAAAATAGCACGGATCTGGAATGCGCATTCAAAAATACTAGACCGACCTGTAGCCCTGGCTTAAAATGTTCAAAAATAGTCGGAGCGGTACAGCTTACAGGATATGTTTTTCTTAGTAGACTTACGCTCCAGCTGTATGGGTATGACCACATTAATTGCTAACAAATTAGGCGCTGGAGTATAAATCAAAAAGGCATATTTTTTTTAAAAGATCTAATTCTAATTGGGGTCATGTTTCCTGCCCTAAACTTGGCCAACTATTCATTACAGGCGCAAACATGCACACTCTCTTCCGCCATCAAGTTTTCCATGGCAGTGATATTAGATTTCATATATATAAACAATTCAACATTTTGCACATAAAATTCCCCAATAGAGGTTTATGAAACAAAACTTAGGATTTTAAACCTACACAATAACTTGAGTGTTTAATAAAATTATAGAAAAATTGCAACACATTGCACACGTAACGTTGCAATACCTATACCGATGCCTATTTTTATCTAACAAAATGCAAATAATTTCAAAATTCTCAGAACATTCCATTATACAAGTAATCAACAAACTAAACTTCACTCAATATTTCAATTGACAGCAAACAATCTCAGCAAAGTTAGAGAACTTGTGAGATATAACTTAATTGCTTAAAACTCTCCTCTCAACACAATCGCACAGTGAGTGCAAGGCATTCAGTAAGTTATCCAAGAACAAATTCTGGAGAAGAAACCCAGAGAAACAAGCTTTCTTATGAATCCCAACAAAGTTAGAGAACTTGTGAGAAATAACTTAATTGGTTGAAACTCTCCTCTCAACACAATCGTACAATGAGTGCAAGGCATACAGTCATCTATCCACGAACATATTCTGGAGAAGAACCCCAGAGAAATAAACTTTCTTATGCAGCTACCAGCAGCAAGCAATACCACCTGTGGAAGTACAGGATGTTTAGTCCGGTACGTGCAGGAGTCTTCCTTTCCTAGAGGTGCTAGTTGTTCTCCCTAGAGGCACTAGCTCCTCTCTCCCAGAAGTTCTAGTTGCTCTCCTAGAGGCGATACTCACCCTTTGTTGGGTCCTCGAGCTCACATTCAATGAGCCACAAACGGCGCACACGCAAACGACTACGCCGCATACTCAGCGCACGACGCCCGACACACGGATATTCGCACGACGAAAGCATCATTGTTGTCGTTTCTTTAGTTTCACGTCCAAGGAGTCCAAGTAACTCATTTCACACAACTATTACGTTCATCGTTTTGCAACCGCGGCAGCGCAGTATTACAACTGGACCAAAAACGGGCCTTTTTTCTTTTCACTGATGAAACATTGTTTTTTGTCTTTCTAAGCATCGAGGTTTTCAAGTATAAATGAGCTCATAACACTTTCAAATGAAAGCAACGTATTTGTTTCCATTTGTGACACGTTTTGGAGCTGCGTAATAGTTCACTTGTAAGAACAACATTTATTCCGTTCGGCACTTACAAAGCACGTAATTCGTATTAATTTTTTGCTAGAACCTTGAAATCTTCAGATCGCGGGACGAGCATCACACTGGAATGAACTTCGTCGATTCAAGAAATACGAACGTTTTGATTTCACTTGAAGTTGCTCTGCTTCCGTCCCGGCAAAGTAGATTTATTTCACTTGATATTTTCTTTCCTTCAGCGTAACATTACATGTAAAATTTATTCAGTGTATCATTCCCGAGCACATCTCCGGCAATGAATGCTACAATCATTCAAAAGAATGGGAAGGTTACAAGATTTATAATCGTCAAACGGCGTTGACGATTCCGTCTTGATAACACAAAAAACACCCCGAGAAAATCGTATGAGCAAATAAGCAAAGGAATCCTTTAAATTCACTTGAGTTTCAATAACATAATACTACATCTTCGTCTTGAAAGAAGAAGAGTAAGGAACTCATAAAAGAAAACGTAATATTTTTGAACTCACTTGCTGCACTGCCCGCAGATGTTACGCTTCAAGTTCGAGAAGCAAAGCCCGTGTTCGGACACGGACACAAAACAACAATACACTTCGGAGTGCGAGGACGACGATCTCGCGTAGGTTTTCTTCAAAACACGGAGAACGGCAGAAACAAGTTCGGTCATTTTCCACATTCACAAGAATTTAAACACGAAAAATTTGTCGGATGTAGCAACGGTTCGCTAAATAAAGGCATGTAGATTTCAAAGCTCTATAAAATAATGTGCAAATGCACAAGCAAATGTGCGATTGAACTGAAAACTTGGCCAATTACGATAGGAACATGCTACAAAATATCTTTTAAATAAAAATTTCACAATGGAATGAATAAGGAAATGATTGAAAATCTACATGGATTTCATGGGAACCGAATATAAAAAAACTTGTTCCACCAAAAGTTTGGACTAGCTGGCACATCACTTTCTCAATAAGAAGAACAGCCAAGTTGAGCGAACACGAATAATAACAACCTTCTTTTATGACACAAGTAGCAAATGTCGTGTCCGAACGAGAGTTGCACCAAAAACCACTCTCTAATAGAAGCTACAACGACAAAGAGTACACGAACTTTGAAAACAGCGATATTTTAAACATAAAAGGGAGGTCCTTATACTTCGCCAGGACAGAGTACACCTACTTCCAAAACAGCAAGAGCGCTACTATAAACATAAAAGGGCGGTCCTTTTACGTGAGGACAGAAGCAAGCCTCACCCTGGGGGGAGGCCTCCTCCTACTGGGTGAGGCGGACACACGGCGGTGGGAGGCCGGCGGCGGCGGGTGAGGCGGACGCGAATAAGACGACGGCGATGTGACGCGTTGCTGTCGGCCGCCGAGCGGCGGGGACCTCGGTCGCCCGTGTACTGGTGAGCGCACCATGGCCGGCACGCTTCCGACCCTCTACACACTCTGTAACGTAAGATAGCGTGGGAATTAATAAGAGGCATGCTTCTGACACTCTACACACTCTGTTATGCGGGATCATGTACGAGTTAATGAGAGGCATGCTTCCGACACTCTACACACTCTGTAATACGGGATGATCTACTCTCTACACACTCTGTAACGTACGATAATGTACTCTCTAAACACTCTGCAATGCGGGAAAATGTAAGCTTGAGTAAGAGGCATTCTCCCGACCCTCTACACACTCTGCAATGTACGATAATATAGGAATTAATAAGAAGAATGCGTCTGACCCTCTACACACTCTGAATTGTAAGATAATATAGCCTTTAGTTAGCGGTATTCTCCCGACCCTCTACACACTCTAAAATGCGGGACAATGTATGAATTAAAAGGCATTCTACATAACCTTCAAGTTTCGAGAAATGAGCATTTTGATTAACTTTTTTATTTCACAATACTTGACTGACGTTGCAATGGACGACTTTTAGTGGAGGGCATTCAATAAAACGGTCAGGTGTTTGAGAAAATGAGCCTCTTAGTGAGGGGTATTTGATTTAACATTCGATTTCTCAGTATTTGGTTCACCCTACAATGTTAAACGATACGACCTTTGGTGAGGCAATTTCCTAGAACATTCAGGTACTCGAATTCCGTCGTACCACACCAGTAACGGATATGCGAAAACGCCAGTTATATTTGTTGCAACTGGTGTATACAAATTTGACCGACATTTAACCTCCGCAATTTTTTACATCACGATATGAATAGTTTGTGATTGCAGCAGTTTTATTAACTGAGCGATTTCTACTACGGGGTTAAATTTATCACAGAAAAAAGCTCATGTAATGCCTGTGGTGCGAGATAAGTACAGGTAAATAACAGGGCATTGGCTATATGTTGGCATTTATATTCCAGGGGGTGCGAGGATCGAATGAAATTTCTTTTGAAGTGAGGGACGAAAAAAATATAGAAAACCCCTGCTCTAAACCATGTTTGTACAACAGACGCTGCCTGACGGGAACACGCTCGTACAGGTCGATTGGTTGGGAGGAGCTTAGGGAGGCGCACGCGCGGCGACCTGTTGGGTCATGTAGCGCAAATGGAGGCACTCAATGCGCCAGGTCTCTTTAGAGCACACAGACCAGTCACACTTTCACTCGTCAATCAAGGGGGAGAAAAATCAAGAAAACTGATGTAATGAATATCATAAGAAGTAACAATTTAATGAGCTAAATTCAAGAATTTGGAACGATAAGAATTTTCCACGCCCTCTGCGAGGCAGAAGCGTGATGGGTGCACGCACCGTCATCTTCTATAAATAGCGGCGCACACCATCTGATGTTCACTTGCAGTCCAGCAGTTGAGAAGATTGGACTATACCGGTGCGACAGCGAGACCTCACTCTCAGCCGACGAAAGAAATAACGGGCTAATAGGTAACCTTGCATTTTTCCATTGCTCCCATCGACTGCATTGCGTCTCAATGTGCATATCAAGTTTTCTTTTAAAATAATGATGACGTTACCAACAGCTTTACTTTAACAGCAGTGAAAATAATTATATTACGTTTGATAAACGTTCTAGAAGAAGAAAGCATTGGGTACAGAAAAAGTGGGACAGCAGTGAACCAAAAAAATTGTCAGTAAACAAAAAAAAAAAAATTATTTTATTCGAACTAAACCAGGCCTACCATACCTTTAGCTCGAAACCTCATGTCTTCCCCCTGGGAACGCTAAGTCCCTTAGATACAATAGTAGTATCCCCTTGAGGGGCGACCTTTCAATGAGAAACAACTCTATAATCAAACAGTACCTCATGAATATAAAGCCCTTTCTTAGATGTTTCGTGGCTATCTAAAAAACATCACTTGGACTGTTGTTGTCATTAAAAATTACGTGGTGACTAAAACGTCAATAATTGCAGCTCGGAACAGAATTCGGAACTACTAAAACACCGCCATTGCAAACGAATTAAGTATCGATTTTATTACTATCCTGAATCCCAAAAATCTACGGCAAAGTGGGGCGAAGAGCAATTACTTCCGCCACTTACAATTTAATAACACTCTATGCATCGAAATTCCAACAATCGAAAAATTGGTAGGAATCTGGATGCGTTTATGAGAAAATAATAACGTAAAGGGCACCTAGCCTAGATCTTCATGACGATTACGCCACTAGAGAGACAGCGATGCAGATGATGGCAATAAACAAGAAACATCCCGTTACGTGATGCAATCCGACATATTGATTCTCGATCTCAAGAAGAACTTGTGTGTGAGTACAGGTCGCTAACTTTGTCCTAATGAGTTGTCATTCATTAACAGGTGAAGGAGATACTCAACAAGAAAAACCGTAACAGTTAACATCGTAAGAAGCAAACCACTCAACATCATTAAATACTCAGCATCAGAACTCTTCAGCACTACATCACTTCTTTATCGATTTGAGAAGAGTGACCTTCAACAGACGTCTCAAACTCAAGCCAAACACAATGGGAGGAAAGAGAAAGCAGTACTACGATGGAAGCATCTACCAAATTCAAACAAGGACGACTACCAAGAACGGAATATCGTCGGGAGAGCTGTGGGCGGTGATGAAGGCAGTCAACATCAGGTATAGCCACTGGTACCAGTGCCCCAACGGACACTACTACGCAGTGGGCGAATGCGGTAACCCCGTCCAGACAGGCACTTGTTATGAGTGTAAGGCAGACATCGGGGGAGATGGGATTCCTTTGCCAGATAATAAAAGGCTTACGAGAAAATTTTCTTTTAAAGTATAATTGCTGAAGGCCTTTGGCAAAGAAGCTGGCAGTCAATCGCAAGTTTGTTCAATAACAGTACCCATTTACTTGTGTGAATCACCCTCTGCCCTTTCATCTACTAGATTTTAATTTCAAGTTCCATGCCTTTGCACAAATTATTGCACCTTCTCAGAGTAGCATGGTAAAACAGTGTATGTGAGTTTTAGAATAAGTTTGAAGTACTTTAAATGATTGTAAGCCATAATAAACACACTGGTTCTAACCGTATATAGATCCATGTAAAAGTTTAAATGTGAGTTAATTACTTATGTTAGCAATACAGGTAATAGTAATTTTATCCATTTAAGAACGAGATTATATATAACAATAAGCACAAAGTATTTTAGCAAATAAGGCATGTTATTTTTGGGATGCATTACTACAATTATCAATTAAAATTTCCTAACTTCACAGAAAAAACAAGTAATGAGTTTGATTTTAACCTTGGCAGACACATAAATGATCCACTTTGAAAAAGTTACCACAACTCTAAAAAAGAGCTTCATTACCATACCTGACATTTCATTACTTCAGTTCATTTACTACCAAGCCCAATAGCAATTATTTCTCTGAATACCGACAAGTCAGACCATCAGTGACCCCCATGTAGGTGAATGTCTAAAAAATTTTTCTTATGAAGCTGGCTAGAAACTTTGTATGACTTTTGGAAGCAATAACTAAACACAGTGATGGGTATGGTTGTGCAAGAAAGATAAATTGACTTAGCAAAGAATGCACTATGTTTTGACTGAGGAAGTTGAGAGTAATTCAATAGTGTCTCAAGATGGAAGATAGAGTGCAACAATTTTGGGAGAGTGCTTCCAAAACTGTTTGAACTACATTGAAAGAATGCAAGCTATTAAAATAAAAACTGCTGGTAGACAACTGGAAACACAGCAACAACTATAAAACAACTATATCACTACATCACTGCAAACTAAATCCTTTCTAAAATAATTACAAACATCCATATCTTTCTATTAGAGAAAGATCAACATTCTTTGGTACCTAAAAATGAGATATATAACATATTATTGGGAACCAACAATTTTTTCCCATTAAAATAATAGTAATACAGGCACCAAAAGATTCCTAACTTCTCTCAGGAAAGTATCCACTGTATGAGAATACTGCAGCTTGGGATGTAATGAATGAGCAGGCCTGCCAACTATCTAGACTTTTATTGGCTTCTAAGTTATTGCTCACGAAAGATTAACATATTAATAACACTTTAATTTTTTACCTGAGAGGCAATATTACAACTAAGCATTACCAAAGTGTGTACACACTAAATTTCAACTAGAATTCAATGATAAAACAGAAATGTTCTTCAATGTTTCTTCAAATAAGTATCATGACTAATAACTGCCATCCCAATTACGCTAAATTCTCCCCAAAAGGAGTTAGATCATAAGTTTTTCCAGGTAATTCATTTACTAGGCAATACCCTTCCACTCAGAAAATTGACTAAGCAGAAAATGGCCATCCATTAACTAGGAACACCCTGTATTTCAGCTAATCAAAATTAAAAATTGGCAAACAAATGACAATTTTTGCCATGTACCAATGCCAATTCCTGCCAAAGAGCACAAATGCCAACTAACCAATAAATTACTAGTTACAAAATTTAGTTTCAACAGGAGCAATGAGGTTTTAGTTCTATTTCATTTCAGATACAATGCTATATGCATACTTGAACAAATTCCAATTATGTATTTGACATATCAGGAGCAGATGGATAAAAAGTAAATAAAGATTCCCAAAAACAATATCAGCTCATATTCCTAATAGCATGCTTGCATGCTAGAGGCAGTTTTCAAATTTGGACACACTACCTTAATGAATTATAAAATCAATAGAAGGGATTTATGCAGATAGATGTTAGTTATAGGTTCCCTAACCCTATCGTTTTTGACATTGAGTTGCCATTGTAAGACGAACATATATGTGAGCGAAAACTATTTCAACACATGATATTCTAAGCGATAGAGTCCAATGGCTTATCAATATTATCAATCTCCGGCTTTGATTTTAAGCACGACCATAAAAGAAGTTTACCTCTTCATAGGTTCCCTAACCATGATATAGTCAATCCAAAGAAAGGAAGGCTCCATTTAGTGTGAATTGAACACAGAATCTATGTAGAAGATGCATAGAAACAGTAAGAAGTGAAAGACATTCATGAAACATGAATAAAGGTTATGAAGAAAGCAGTAGATGCTGAGAAACAAGACAGCAGTAAACCAAAAAAAGATTGTCCATAACAAAATGAAATTATTTTCTATTTTAACAAAAGGAAAGCTTACTGATTGATAATATTGATTGTAAATTAGTTTTAACATCCCTTTACCACAAAAAAGATGTCTACAGAGAGGAAGGATGAAGGCATCATTTAGTGTGGAGTTAAGGAAACGTGGAATCTATGCACAAAGGGCGTTTTCCTCAAGTGCACATAGAAACAGTAAGATAAGAAAGAAGATTATGAAACTAGATGAAAGTTGAAAAAGAAAGTCAAAGATGCTGAAAACAGGAAAGCAGCAAACCAAAATGAGATTGTCTTTAAGGGGACGGTTCGGGGTAAAAAAAAAGTCTGTAAGTTCTCGGTGGATTTTTCTGAGATATCTACCGTCGATGTAAATTATTATTAATAACTTTTTTGATTTGTGCAAATTTTTTGTAACCATACGTGAATAAGATTTTTCTTAAAAAAACATGAAAAAACATGTGTTGCGGAAAATCCTACTCCTCCTACAATTTTCAACTCACAGAACTCAGAAAATATTCTCTACATAGCAAATTGTCTTGTCTAGAGATCCGGTGCAAAAGTTTTTAGATTATTTGATTTTTTGAATTTTGAGAACTTCTTTCCCCAAAAATGACCTCTTTTTCCACTTTTTTGAATAATTTGCTTCTAATTTTCGCGGTGAATTTAAATTTAAAAAAACTTTTGCACCGGATCTATTTTCCTTTTCAATCGCTATTGATTGGTATGCTCGCCATCTCTGTACCTTCAAAACGGTGGAAGAAGTAGGTTTTCAAAAATCAAGAAGGTGAGTATTCAGAAAAGCCATTTTTCAAAAAAAAATTTTTTCGTTCCGTACTAATTTTTTAATTGAGTCTTATCAGTGATTCTGTACCTTCTTATGTACCTTCAAAATAGTGGGTAAGGATCCATACCAGAAGTCAATAAATATAAGCTTCAAAACATGGTTAATTTTTCAATAATTTTTTATTTTCAATGCTGACTAAATTTTTTTCAAAAACCTGTATTGCTTTGTAGCTCTTTTTAGGCCCTTTCGATTGATATAATTGCCATTCCTGTAGCTTCAAAACTCCAGAAGGCGTTTATGTTTACATAGCCAGCTAATTAGCTGATGACTCAGCAGCCGGACTCAAAACAAACACTCAATTGCACCATCATAATTTATAACTGAGTAATACTATGTTTCGTTTGAGTACGAAAGCATTTCAAGTTAGGCCATGAATGAACTCTCTTGCTATTCCAGTAGAGAAACACTCAATACTGGCTCGTAATGGGGGGGGAAGAGGGAGGTCACCCATCCATTGGCGCACCCCAAGGTCACACTAGTGCGCGTCTTTTACCCCGTCCAGAAGACCAACCAATTGACATACTTGAAAGACAATTATATCGTTGGATGCGCAAGAAAAATCTCTATAAGATGAGCTTATAAACTGAAAAATGACCATAATCTGAAAATAGACCCGAACCGTGCCTTAACCCCTTTCCCAACAATTTTCTTGTTAAAAATGTTTCTTCATCAGACTAATTTTTTTATTTTGGTTCTATATAGTATTTTTGGGGCTGGTTATGAAAACAGTTTGTAATTATTTTTTCTTCCCATTTTTGTGGTTAACTTTTTATTTTGAAAATACCTTTGTTGGTCAACGCATCCCCCTTCTCCTCCTCACTTGTCAAGAAATAGTCATTGTCTGATGAACTGGCAGAGTTATCAGAACTATTCAAGCTTCTGAGGAAAGTTTCATATTCACTATGTTCCGTTGAACTAGTTATTTGAGGTGTAACACTGTAAAATGCTACAAAAAATGAATGCAAATGTGGACTTTAACAACACCCATCCAACAAAAATGGCTGTTGGAGCAAGTCTAGTAACAATATCCTTGAAATCCCATAGCTCTACCCTATCGCCTCTGCCAGGCGTACGATTTGACGTCTGTTGTAGAAACAGTGTAAAATTATTATGGTTAATATTGAGTTTAGGTGATATGGGGAAATGAAGCATTGTATTTCAAATAATCAGTAAAAGAGCCCATTTAAAAACAATTTAAAGGAATGACATTTTTGGCGCTGATGCTTAGTTTTAGAGTTATAGCGGTAAATTAGTTACTACAACTCTAGTGTTTAAAGCGCGAGCGTGAGTATGGCAGTTGACAACACTGTAATGGATCCTCCATTCGGGAGCAAGCGCGCCAAGCAGAATTTAATTAATATCGGAAGCTAACCCCCTATTATGAACGTAAAGAGGTTGGGTCGTGTGGGGTAGCTACAGTCCTTCTAGTGAAATTTAAAAATAAAGGTTTCTAGTGACTGCCATTGGAGATGATGTAAATGGACATCACTAGAAACCTTTTTTTTTAGTTTTCACTAGAAGAACTGTGGCTACCTCTCCTGACCCAACCTCTTTACGTTTGTAATAGGGGGTTAGCTTCCATTATTAATTAAATTCTGCATAGCGCGGTCGCTTCCTTGGCACGCAAAAGTTCAACTTCAAAGTTGAATAATTCAAAAATAAGGCATCAGCTCCAAAAATGTCATTCCTATAAAACGTTTTTAAATGGGATCCTTTACTGACTGTTTGAAATTGAATGCTTCATTTCTCCACATTACCTAAACTCAATATTGACCAATTTTACTCATGGTCACTACATGCACAATAAATTAATGATAAAAAATATTATTTACATCAAATTTATTTATAAGTCATTAACAGCCTTGCCTCAAACAACTGGAGCATAGTATACTTTTATTTTTCACAACATATATTTGATATCAAACACGCTTTATGATTGTAATGGAACTATCATTTATGAGTTATTATAGTTAATTAGTTAATTTAAGAGTCTTTAGCCACTACCAAGGAAATCTTCAGAGAGCAAAGAGAAAGAATCATTATATAAGGAGTGCTAAAAATGAGGAATCTATACAAAGATGTGTTCTTCTTACACAGAATACCTTGCACATAGAAAACAAGTTACGTACGCATTTGATGTAAATGCAAAACTAGGTTAAGTGAACTAGGTTAAACTTTTGTACACCCTAGAATAGCGTGATGGTAGGATGCCCTAGAAGTCGCTGAACTTATTCGGGCCCACAGGTAGCTATACTCAAATTTGACCATTGTAACTACTAGACTTAAGTAAAATTTTACCTCTGTATCACCTGTGGTAAATAAATTGTTTAAATTGTTTAAAGTTAAAAAACAAAACGAATCAAAAAACAAGTAAAACACATATATAGAAAAAATTAATATAGAATAAAGCTAAGTGAGAACAATAGATTAAAATCAAGAAAGTCCATTTATGACTGCGAACGCAACTTTCCATCCTTTATAATAGGTAAACTTGACTACCTATAGTACCTCTGGCCTATCTTATATTCCCTGAGGGGTGTCAGCCCATTAACAGTTTTCCAAAGCGCAATACTCATAATATTTAATATGCATTCACTATCACCATACAAATTTGCTCGTAAATTTTTCACGCATAAAAGCTTTTAGTAACAAAACGAAGCAGAAAGTTAGCATAGTGATCAGTAATTATCATTATCCAACAGGTCACAAAGACTAACAAGCAACATCACTTTTATCAGTATTATGACACTCACCTTAACAAACCTTAATGAAAACAGGATTGATAGTCTTCTATATCACCAGTAGTTGTGTTATTGAACTATAATTATATGCTTTTCTATATAATACGGTCACACAAAGTCAAGAATCAATACATCAACAACGGTACACATTCGGGTAGTATAATTTTCTGTTGATCAGAAAACGATTGAAAAAAAAGGACAAATTTAAGCCAATCTATATAAAAATTTATTTTTGACTCAAATATACTTCTACAGCAGCTCTAAAATGCAAATACGTAATAAATACACTTAACCTAGGCGCTCTTTTACGAAAATGGCAGTTTGAATTTAAAGAATTCAAAATATAGTCTTTCCTCAGAATATTGTGGGCGGAGACGTTCTTCTTACAAAAATTTATTTTTGCTCTCAACTGGGCGTTTTTGAGATTGAGTTGCCATTGTGAGACGAACATATATGTGAGCGCAAACTATTTCAACACATGATATTTTAAGCGATAGAGTCAAATGGCTTATCAATATTATCGATCTCCGACTTTGATTTTGAAAACCAATGATGGTGCTTTTGTACCATCTATATTGGAAATATACCGTTTTTCTTTTTTTTTCTTTTCTACGATATTTACGGGAAATTGCAATTTTAGTCATGCACACAGCGAGCACTTAAATTTTCCAGGAACTTTTTGATTGAGTGGCTTCAGCAATATCAAAAATAGTAAGAAACTTAGCCTATAAAATTTACCAAGGTACATACAAAAATTTATTTTTGCTCTCAGCTGGGCGTTTTTGACATTGAGTTGCCATTGTAAGACGAACGTATATGTGAGCGCAAACTATTTCAACACATGATATTCTAAGCGATAGAGTCCAATGGCTTATCAATATTATCAATCTCCGGCTTTGATTTTAAGCACGACCATAAAAGAAGTTTACCTCTTCAATGGTGCTCGCAATAGCCATGTGCTAGAGGTTCTGCTGCCGTGCGGCAGAGACCCGGGTTCGAAACTCGGCGCTGGCGGTGGCAATTTTCTCTGTTGGGTATAGGAGAAAAATTCCAAGCACAATACCCCACTCTACCCAGGTGTCTGAAATGGGTACCAGTCTTGACCGGCGGAAAACGTCATGGCGTCCTGGCGTTAGTTATAAGGCATTTGAAAATCCAATGTACAAGGTGATATGTATCAGGCTTGATTGGAAATAAAGCATCCGTAGATGCTTTCATTAAAAAAAAAATTCTGAGTGGCCTTCAAACTTCTATCTAGGAAGACGAAGAATGTTTAAAAGACAGGTCTAAAACAGCGTATACGTTAAAATAATTCTTTAGAGCCATGAGTTGGGTAAAATTACCTAGTAGCTATATCGAAGTAGATTATTACAGCCCATGCATAACTGTTAGCTTATACATGTGTTTTATTTTATTGATGTAGGCCTACTGGTGATGGGCGACGTCTCCCAAAACGCTTACTTTCAGCAGAATTAGAGAGATATACTTGAGTTCAATATTTGTGTTGTCATCCTGGTACTTTTACTCATTAGACATGGGCCCAACCTAGCAAAAAAAGAAACCAACCTAATATAAACGGCCGCGGTTCGTAAATGATATTAGAAATAGCGTCATTTCAGACCCGAAATTCTTCCATGCTAAAATTTTCAACTCATATTACCGTTATTACAGCTGCATCGGCATTAGGCTGTCACCAAAATTGAAATAAGGAAAGATCCGCCACTTGACACTAAACTTCTAAGAACACACTAAAGCAGCGTTCACACGATCAATATGTACAGACAGTATTTTTATTGAACAGCATCGAGTTTGCACGATCAATAATGTTCTGTCAATAATTCCATCAGTAGTTGCTCGGACTCCCTTGGAAGTGATTGGTGTTGAGCTGAAATTAGGGACAAAATTTTTTTTGCACTGCGCTAGTTGTTTTGCTTCAGAAAAAGAGACGAAATAGGAAGAAATGGACGAATGAGCGGATTTTGAAACGCAATATGTACACTATTTTGAATCGCAATATGCCACCCATACACGCTTAAAATTTTTGATGTCAAATTATATGACATGAATTTGATCGTGTATGGCCTAATTTGACGACCTGAAAGGTTTGATGCAAAAATCTGACGAAATCTGTTTTCTGTTTGTATTTTTTGCTTGAACTACAAATAATTTGTGCAGGTGTTGTACCTAGCAATATTTTGCGCAAATTAGTTTGTAATTAGAGATCGTCTGAGGAGCACGTGCGCGGGTCATCGTGATGGCTCCAACGAAACAAGAGAAGAAATTCTTTCTTACGGTGATAAGATGTTTATTAAAGTTTACCACCGCTTTGGAATATTAAAAACAACTATGAGACTCTTCTACAGAAATATGTGATTATTATCCGGAAGCAAGGAATGAGGACCTGAAGAAGAAAATAAACTCGCTACGAACGTTTTCGAAAAGAATTGAAAAAAATGAACGACGCAAAGTTCGATGAGAATTTGCTAAAAAGTTTAAGCATGTAGGAAGAACGTCAAACATTCAAATAATTTGCCATAAAAATATTTGAGCGTTTATGGGAAGGGAAAGGGGTCTCTATGCGCAGGATTCTCTGAGCACACAAACAGTAAGTTCAGGAGGAATGTTATGGAATAACATAGAAATTGAAGAAGAAAGTTAGAAGTGTTGAAAAACAGCATAGCAGTTACCCAAAAATGATGCTCCGTAACTTAAAAATAAACAAAAAAGGTCTATCTTACCTCAAGCTTGAGATCACGCATAATTCCCACTGGGAGCATTAATTCCCATAGATCCAATAGTCATATCCCTCTGAAAGTTTTGAGTTACACAAAAAAACCTTTGCATGATACCTAAAATTTTGGATAATCGAACCAGCGCGAAACTACAAACAACTTTCCACACAGCATTAATTGCGAAGCCCGAGAAAAAATTTTGAACGACACCACGCAATCACGACCTGTAAAACAGTGCAGTTCATTTTTCCAGCCTCCAAGTAAGATTAATAGATTCAGTACTAAAACGTGGGGCACAAGATGAAAAAAGAACAAATTTTATTTACATTTAATGAAAAAATTACAACCATGGTTTCGAAGCATAAACTACATGTGTTTACAGTATCATATAAAAATAGTTCATAATAAATTCGCCAGATAAAAGATTAATCTCACACGTAATGGACGGAATAGGTTTACTCCAAATGGAAGTGGAACAAGCGAATTTCATTGCACTAAATATTGCAACCTCAGTATATTATTCAAAACTCGTGCCTGTCCATGAGAGCGCAACGGCTACCATCTCTACAAAGGGCAATTAACACTATGACTGCGGCTGGTAACACAGAATTTTAATATTTTACTCAAATATTACATAAATTGTAGTAAGCAATGTTGAATAATGCGCACATTAACTGAATTCTGTCTTCATTTGGTTTTGATCAACTATTCAAGAAAATCGAGTGTGACCATTGGTCAGTCAGCAGCATTATGATAACTCCATCTATGTACACCAGTAACTTTCGTCGCAGTCAAAGTGTAAAGAAGCAAATTAAAATTTTCATACGCCAGGTAGAGAATTGCAATCAACGTATCATTGACAGCGTTTTTTTCGTTGATAGCATTTCTTCATTGTTAAAATGACGTTTACAATATACTGGTATATAAAATGAAGTGATGTTTACAGTAAAGCAATGATGAAGCAAGTACGAGTCAAGCACATCAGACCTAACCTAACTCTCGACTCGAAGAGGTTAAATATATTGGAGTGAGAAACAAAGTTGCGAGCAAGGAGAAATCTCCTAGGACGAAAAATGGAATGGATCTTTTCGGTTGAACACGTTTTGACTCGCGTCCTAAATGCTAAGGTTTGCTAAAAACACTTCTGCGACATGTTGAACCTCAAAGCTATGTTACATGACGGTTCATTTGAGACTGTCACTAAAGTATCCGATTTTTGGGAATTACGAAATGGATGATTCATAAGCAGCACGGCAACACTTAAAGATATCAAGTAGTTCATTACAGACCATTGATAACGAGGCTTCAGATACTGGAAAAGAAAGTAAGAGAATGGGAGAGTGAGAATGCATAAAAATTGCCTTAGAAATTAGAAGTTCAATACCAAAAAATTGTGTTCAGGCTGTTAAAGCACAAGAAATGTCGAACAGGCAATGAAAATGACTTAACTTTGTGAATTTCGAGCACTTGATTTGACTGAAATGGAGAAAACTACGGAAAACTGGCTTGCCAAGCCTCATTTTACAAATACCATGACGAAAATGTGAGGAAAATGCTTATACTTTGGTAAAAAAAAAATTATCGTGAAGGGATGGGAAAATGACCGTTGTGACGGGATGGAAAATGATAAAAAATAATTCTACGAAGCAAATAGCAATAATGAAGCAAACAAAATGAGGAAATAAAACATTAATACGATATTCTATCTTACCATAAAATTAAGCCTACAGACTAATGACATATCCAAAGACGTTGAGTCTTTGGTTGTCTACTTAAGATACTGCAGGGGTTAATATAGTAGGTAATTGACAGAAATAGTTCAATTACCTTGAAAAGTTAAACATTGCACAGCCCTCGTCATTTGAAATAATTCACAACGCGAAAAGCTGAAGGAACACGGATGACAAAGAACGCTTGAGCGCAATCAAGAAACAACGCTTAGTCTAAAATTGTGGAACTATACTATAACTATAGGACGGACGAAAGGCACTTACGTTTTAAAATTGAATAGGACTCCCAACTTAACTCCTGCAACACGGTCTCGTAAAGCAGGTACATGATACGAACATTAGCTGTAAAAAAAGATAATCATGAAATTTCTTTTAAACCCTTCCGAACTTGCCTCCAGCAACACATATCCGTATAGCCGGCCTCAACGCTGCACAGTACGAGTAACAGCAGCAAAAAGAGAGAGTCGGATTGCTCTGAAGCCTTGCAGGTGAGTGTGGTGTTTTATACCTAAACTTTGTTTTTTACGAGTATATCATAGCAGGCCAAGCAAAGTGGATAGAAATACTTAGAAATTTAGCATGGTGTTTCAAAATGGATACAGTAAATTGTCGCGTATTGTAAACAAAGGCTACACAGGCAAGGCATGTAAGAAAGATATCGAGCCTAACGTACACTTAGAACAAATTTTCATTAATGAAAATCAGTTACCGGAAGTAGGAGTAATTATGAATACTATCAGACCTTCGGATAATATCCTCAATACTGTGAACATATAACGGCTAGCAATACTTTCGGTGTTAAAGCACCTCAAAGTTTTCAGGCAAACGACGGGGGCCAGATTTTACAGCAATTTACATCCTAAAAGCAGTGCAGCCAGTAGCGCAAGTTCAGTCAACTTCGTAATCTATGTTTTAAATTGTAATTTTTGGGCCTTTTTTATAACTAAAATTTGAGCTCAAATTTGACTTTGAAAATTCCAAAATTTGGAGCTTGTAGCCACAAGAATGAAATAAAATATTGAACTAAATGTTATTTTAAGCTTCCCTAACCGCAACAAAAATGTTCTAAAGAGAGGAAAGAAAAACAGACCTTAAAAGCAGTTTAGTATGCAGAACTTGCGCTGCTGGCAGTAACACTAGGACGATGCATATTGTCTGAAGATCTTTCCCCACAAGTAAAAGCAACTGAGCCAAGCAGACAGCAACTTCATTTGAACTTGGTGAAGACCAGCCAACGACTGAAATGATATTTTCTCTGAACAAGCACCAGGACTGGCCAAACCTATATAAACAAATTTCAACGATGAGAGGCAGTTGGGTCTTCATAGATGTTTCTAGGCATGGTTTGAACATTCAACCTCAAAAAAGAATTATGTAAGCCAAAGAGAATTTACATTTACACCATGCATGAAAAAACGGGCGAGATCAGGACTAAATAATCTATTTAGACCAATAACAAATTTTTCCATGATGTAACAATGAATCTACAGGTTGCCCAGAATTTACTTCAAGGATAAATACAACCCAAAATTTGAAATCATTACCCACATTAATTCCATTCAAACAAGGAATATATCCGATGATTTCATATCAGTCAATACAAGGCAATACCTTCTCTATATATGTTTTGATATAATACTAAGGGCTGTATATTAACACTTGTCCGAACATACTGAACATAAGCTATGCTGGAGACGAACAATTTAGGCAGGAAATTTGAGATTCAAACAAGCAACTTAACAGCTATTGTGCGGGCTTGGCTATGTTCATTAACAAGCAACTTCTTGGCTCATTATTTGTAAATGTTTGAGCTCACTGGGGACATTATGGGCAAATGGTGGTCACCGCACAAGCTACTGCCACAAATTTTTTGTTCGACAGGCCTTTTCCTGATCAAATTTGGCCAATTAAAAATGAAATTCGATTTATCATAAAAACCACTGAACATCTGGCTGCCTTGCAAGGTTGTCAGATGCTCAGTAGTCTTAAGAGGCCAAGGTTTACTCAGAAAAAAGTAAAGACCAGTACAATTAATCTTAATTACATAATTTTGGGCTCCCATAACGACAAAATTATATGATTTTGGTCCAAAGAAGCCAAATTCAACAATTTGGAACAGGAAAACCTGCCAAATTGGATAATTTTAGCTAGAAATAAAACCAAACCGGACACTTTTGGCAGGAAGCAAAACCAAATTGGAAAATTGTCAGGAAATAAAACCAAAGTGCACAATTTTTGCTGAAAAAATACCAAATTAAAAAATTATGATCAAGAAACAAACCATATCGATCAATTTAACCTTGATATGTTAACCAAGCTAGCAACTCAAGACTAGGCCCTAAAAATGCCAGAAAGGGATGCGCCACGCCACCAGCACCAAAACGGCACAAGTGAAGATGCCCATGCCAGCCCCACGCAGACTTGAGGCTCCCAGCTGCACAGGCATTCAACAACACGTGAGTGTGAGCAGCAACTGTCTCCGAGTTGAAACACAATGCAACTGATGGTGCATTCAACTGGAGTGGAAAATATGGTGTTTCATCAGTCTATTTAAAATTTATAAACTTTTTTAAATTCATAATCAAGTACACAACAAGAGTGATTCGTTTCAGTGTAGCTCTAGGAGAGTTCAGTATACAAACAGAAATGTGTGAGCATGTTAATGAGATGAAAAGGTGCAAGGAAAGCCTCCAACTCAGGACCCACATCCTCCTCTCGGGAGTGCTAATTTTCACAAATGCAGTGGTTATCTCCTCCTGAGTAGGCCGAAAACTACAATATATTTAAAACTGTAGCCTGACATTCATATTGCATCCCTATAGCCACTTAACCAATGGGGTGACACTGATGACTAGCTGCAACAGAGGTGCTCAAACAAAGACTATTCAAGCCAATTATGTGATTTCCCTTCATTTGAGATGACTCTCAAATTTCACAGGTACTGCTAAGTGTACATTGGAATGTATTAAAATGTGTTTCCCCTGGGAATGCAGTCTACTTTCCTCAAATTACTATACAATGGCACTCAAGTCAGGATTGCTCTGATATTTGAATTAAATACAAAAGAGCCTTAATGTATAAATTTGGGTGTGAATTTTTATGTTTCTCCATTATCAGTTAATACCCTCATAGCTAAACCGTAATTTTGAAAATATAATATTCTGTTCTCATAAGAATGTAAATTAGTATCATGAATTTTTGTGGAAAAGAGGTAAGAAACTGAAAAAAGTTTTTCTCCTTGAATGGTTACCGTAATGAAGAAGTTACAGCGGTCGCCTTTGCAGCACTCAGCACATCGCCAGTCTTTCCATCTGATGTAGTCGCAGTAGGGCAAGTTGCCATTGATGGTAGCGTCACAGTCTGCTCTGGTGGCGCATTTCTTGCTGATGAAGTACTGCATCGGGGCACCAATCTCCCAGTATGGTGTACCTGGAAATTATGACTCGTTAGTCTTCAGTGGCACAAATTGACAATTCCTTTGTATTCTGAGGCACAAATTATTAATTTTATTATCCTCAGTGGCAAAAATTTACAATGATTTCTTAGTTTTCTATGGTAGAAATTTATAAATCCTTAGTCTTCTCTAGCACAAACCTACAATTCCTAAATTTTCCGTTGTACCTATCACAATGACAAAATAAAATATCTAACTTGTACACAAAAGTTTAAAATATCATCCAGTACTTATAATAATGGTAAAAAAAATTACTCAGGTGTCTAGAGCATACAGATCAGGAATAATCAGGAACAGGTTTAACTATTTGGTAAAGCATTACTTGACTGCATCTGTTCATAATGAATACAACCCAAAACTGAAATTCTTTCAAATGAAAAATTCATGTACTTAGTGAGATCCAATGGGACAAAAATGGTCAACACCTCCAAAGATATTACCTTAATCCCATAAATTTTGTCCTAAAATTCCATGTAACATGACCAGCATAATTTAGTAGCTAGCTAGCAAGTGCATTGAAATACAGTAGCCAAACTGAACACTGGAGCACTAAAAAGGCCAAATAAAGTTGGTTTATTAAACAGTCAACACAGAGTGATGTATGATAGAGAAAAAAACTGCTCTGATTGCATTATACACTTGCAAGACAACATCTGTTGAGATATTTTGCTAGTCAAAGTAGAATGTATATACATCATTTTCTTTTCTTAATCTATATCTCATTTTTAATACCAAACCAGAAATATTTCAAGTATCACTTGCCTAATTTAAACTATTATAATTTTGGCTAACTAGTTCTGATCTTTAGTAACTTTTTCCTGAGTTTAATGCTACTTAAATTAAACTTCATTTGAAATGAAAATATGTCAAATACAATTCAATATACATTTATCTATCACAACAATGAAAAAAGAAAACAAAAACTTGTACTCACTGCTCCATTTAATTTCAGAGAGACAATAATTTTGCTCAAAGTCACATGGCTCCACAGTCTCCGTGCATTTACCCCTGTTGCTGTCTTGCTCGTTACACACGTAGCACTCATGAGCAACACAACCTGTGTTGAAATTGAAACATAGAGATGAAATAAAACAAACATGACTGACTGACTTTCCAACATTTTTATAAAGCATACCTTAAGATAGTTAATGGTAAAAAAGATCAAGTCATCTATTAAGAAGATAAACATTGTTTAGGAAACATATATTTTTACATAGGACTGGTACCTATTTTCTATGATTTAAATGGTCAATATGTATTTTATGTCATCCACCAAAATTAAAAATTCCGTAACAAAGAATCACTAAAAGAACCCATTTAAGAACATTTTACATAAATGACATTCTGCTCGCAGATGCGTTATTTTCGAATTATTCAACTTCCAAGTTGGCTTTTGCGTGCCATAGGAAGCAAGCATACCAAGCAGAATTTAATTATTAACGGAAGCTAACCCCCTATTACAAACGTAAAGAGGTTGGGTAGTAAGGGGGAGCCACAGTTCTTCTAGTGAAAAGTATGAATAAAGGTTTCCAGTGACGTCCATTTATGCCAATTCCAATGGTGCCACCCGGTACCCAAGATGGCGGCAGCCATCTTGGAGTCAATGTAAACGGATGTCACTAGTAACCTTTATTTATAATTTTCACTAGATGAACTATGGCTACCCCTCACGACCCAACCTCTTTACGTTCGTAATAGGGGCTTAGCTTCCGTTTTTAATTAAATTCTGCTTGGTATGCTCGCTTCCTTTGGCGCGCCAAAGCCAACTTCG
This sequence comes from Morinoia aosen, assembly GCA_030386875.1. Taxonomy (NCBI): domain Eukaryota; kingdom Metazoa; phylum Arthropoda; class Malacostraca; order Amphipoda; family Talitridae; genus Morinoia; species Morinoia aosen. The sequence continues at coordinate 55,321,674 of CM059568.1, forward strand.
AAGTTGAATAATTAAAAATAACGCATCTGCGAGCAGAATGTCATTCTTGAAAAATGTTCTTAAATGGGTTCTTTTAGTGATTCTTTGTTACGGAATTTTTAATTTTGGTGGATGACATAAAATACATATTGACCATTTAAACAAATAATATTCCAAACCTAATTTTCTATTCTGTCAAAAATATGTACCATTAGAGTAAAGAAAAATTTACTTAATTATAAATTAGAAAAATTAACTCAATATATCTTCAAAATACTTTACACTATTAGGAAGTGACTTACCTATAAACATCCACAGTAGTATAGGAGCTAAGTGCCAAGGACAATGCATTTTTTAAAGCTGAGCATAAATTCTTGACAGAATTATTAACTAGTTGCTTATAAAGTAGTAGTAAATAAAATCTGAAAACAAAAGAAATAACTTATACAAAAACAAAATCCATTCACACATAACATTTGAGTTAGATAAGACATTTGAATTTAAAAAAACATTATGCTGTTAAGAAACAATTGAATTAAATGGACAGAGAAATATGAATCGGTAGAAATATTTTCTTGTATATGCACTAAAATACAGTTAACAAAATTTGCCTTGCAAATCAATAAACAAAATGAAAGTCCAATTACAAATGTTCATGTTCCTCATGGAAATTAAAACTTAGAAAACAACCATTGTGTAACATCATAATACTTTGATTCAGCAATTATTATAAATAATATTCAAAGTCCTTATATTGGGTGACGCAATAACGCATTACTTGCATTTTCACACTTTGTGGATATTATTTAATGATAAATAGTTTATATTCTGCTGGGATCTTCCCTAACTAGCCTATCATGATTTTCATAGGAAAGATAAAAGCAGTATTCGTCTCAGGTCCTAAAATTCTCATCTTATGAGCACTTTTTCATTCATTTAAGACAACAAATAATTTGAATCGTAATTCAATGCTTAAAATCTGACAATAACAAACTTTGCTTTGGTACATTGAAACTTCCGGAGCACAGTCATTCCTCAACTATTCAAACAGGGTGGAGTCACGGAACGGAATGCCTTGAAACAGTCATCATTTAAAATATCATCCCATTAACAAAGACATTAACTTAGTCGTAGTAACTCAGAAAATAATTTTAACAATGAAATATAGAGAAAAAAACATAAAAATACTTTAGGTATAGGTGAAAATCGTTGATAATGATCCTCACTACAGTAATAACACCAATGAATGCTTCATTAAAAAACTTATACCCAATACAAAATATTTTTAGGTTCCTGATTTTAGTATTTTTAAGATCAAAATCTAGGTAAGCCTGCAAGATGAGGTAATTTCTGCATGTATTCTTGCTGTTTGATTGTACTGTTATGTGGCTGCATGAAAAAATTATTTTCTATTATCTACAACCAGAAAAAAATTTCCCAGGCATGAACATTGAAGAGTATACCAAAGTAAATGATTTTTAAACAATGAAAAAATATTTTCTATCAAGAAATTTATCATTGTCTTGCTTGTATTTTCTTTGTACCTATTTACCTATTGTTTTTGTGAGTTTTTCGCTATTTTTATAAATAATTGGACCTGAAAGCTTCCCTTTTTAGCTAACTGCAGCCACAAAATTATATAAAATTTAGGCATTGAGTCTTGCGACTGACAGGATTGTTGAAGACTACCTGTACACTCTCTCTTCAAAAATTTCATCGCTAAATTCGCATACATGTTAGTCTGACAATACGATACCTCCCATGATCCGTTATTGAAAGTTATAGGCCTATGTATATAAGGTTTTTTTATTGTGTATTTCATGTGCTAATTTTTTTCCTATACATTTTCATTTTTGGTAAAGGTCCACGAGAACTTTTGTTCGACGTTTGGGAATAAGCTATCTATAAGACTATCTATAACTTTTAAACTAACTTAAATTCCAGTTTGTGAGGAAGAGTAAATTTTAATTTTTTAGCAAAAAACTAGCATTTTTCACACCACATCATAAAAAAGTATTTATTTTATTGTGACCTAAGTTTTCCAACTTCAGAAGCAAGCGAGATTCGAACTCCTGGAAAAATTTATTTGCATAGAATATAATTTCACGTTTTAACGCAAAGCATGAACACTTCCAAAAAGTTCAAACAACCCCATCAGAAATTATAGTATGTTCGGAAGCAGAAACAAAATGTTTCATCGTAAAATTATTATTTTCATTTTCCTTGCATCGGTAAATAAGGGCTCAAAGTACAACCATGATCTATTCCACGATTATCAACTAAATACTAACCCTAACTTGAAGCCGCAACTACGTATTTTTTACGAAATGGAAGGGCAAACAATAATGGTGAGTAGGAACTTAGAACGTTTATTAGGAAAATATTGTAGAAATACAATCACGCCAGAAAATGTGTTCGGTTTCTTTGAAGAGCATTGTCCGACAAAACTTGCCCTAGCTTATCATAGTAATTGTATCCGCTACGCTAACACTTGAGAATCGAACAGACGACATTCAGAGCTTCAGAGACAAATAGGTATAACATACACGTACGACCGTTTGCGTCCACCATCACCATTACCGACAAATTAGTTCTTTTTGTATAAAAAAACATATGCAATTGTCCGTTATAAAATCTTAAACAGCTCATACTAATTGATTCAACATGAATTCGAACTTACGCACTCATACACGCACAATTATTTTCGAGTAAAAGTGAGTCGTGAACAAACCATATTAAATTATCAGTTAGTGTATGTCTTACTAACAACAACAAAGGTGTTCCTAGTGAGGAAAGAGGAAGGCACAATGCCCAAGACGTTCTCTCACACCCCGCTTTAGATATAACGAAATTGAAAAAAAGTACTTGTAAATAAATAAAAGTTAAAGAAGAAAGTAATTTGTACCGAGAAAGGATAGCAATGGACCAAAAACAGACTCGTAACAAAACAAAAACCTACCTAATCTTCAGTTCAAGACTTGACATTTTTTCCCGGAGCTCTCATTCCAGTCAACAACAAGTATTCCACTCTTTTTATCCCACGAAAAAATTAAAAGACTCTGAACGCAAGTACAAACACTTGGTGAAGCAATGATTCAAATGCGCGGTTGCGCTCCTTGAACTGATACCCGCATTTTGCTGTGGCCATGGGACTGAAAAGACAGACTGATGCCAGCCAGCTCGAAGCTGCTGGAATAAAAACTAAATGAACGTAAAAATACCACAGCAGTACTACAGCAGAAACAGAGAATTCATAAATCAAAGTATTTTAATAACACGACGAGTCGAAGGGATTCAGTTGCCTGGAGCTCTTTCAAGAAACAGGAGAATGGAGATGCATTGCAAAACGAAATGTGTGCTCTCTGGAGCATGAAAAGCGAAAAGAAAATATTAGCCATTGATGCAAAAATTAAATCTTTCTTACGAAGTTTCAGACATGTGAAAATTATTAATGGCATTTAGAGTTGCATGTACTTCAGATGACAATAGCGATTTGATGTACCTCACTTTGCTAGAAAGAACAAATGGTGCCACACTTGGACGACGTATTTTATTGGTCAACAAAACACATCTTCTTCCATTGCATAATTTTCGGTACAAATTTGGTTCAATTTATTTTTTTTGAAAGAGAGAATGAGCACCTATCCTGGCAAAAACTTCATCTTAAAGAGACAAAAGTGCTAGGTCGAAAGCCATTCAAAGTTTTTACGGATATCTTAGGAATCATCAAAGGAATACTTATTACATATGCATTTATATATATAGATATTTTTGAGCGATTCATACTAAACCCACAAACTCTTCAAACGCTCACACAGGATGCTAGAGGCTAAGGATACTCTATTTTTTGAGCCAAAACACAGGTTCTTTGGTTTGACACTCGTTGCAAAATTTTACTTCATGCAGAGCACAATACATAAATCTAGCGATACTTAATGGAAAATGAACAATTATTATCCAAGACAAAAGTAGGAAGAGAAAAAAAGGAAAAGAATAATAAAGGAAGAAAAAAGAATGAAAAAATGAGGAGAGAATGAGAAAGAAGGAAAGTCAGGAAAGCGACGGGAAGGAACATATAGAGAAAAAAGGAAAAAGAAAGAAGGGAAGGGAATTAATTTCAATTAATACTTGACCGAAAAAGTCCACTTAGTGTAAAGATCCATTTTTGATTGCACAAATTTCAAAGGAAGCATTCTTTTGTCTTATTCGTAATGCGTTTTAAATTTTAGTACTCAAAAAATAAAATAATTCCAGCTAATTCGAGAGAAATAAAGTATATCCCAAAGTAACTCTGTCAATAACATGGAATCTTATCTATTCATCTAAAACGGTATGACATCCCATTGAGCACTTCGTATTTGTTAAACATCATCTTATTTTTTTTAAGCGACTGCGAAAGGTTTTCAAGTCGCTCTTATTTGCTCTAACTTACTGCACAAGAAGTCATAAATTCATTTTCTTTGTAATTCATTATGGAACGCTCAAGGAGCACATGTAAAATATACTTGCGTGGAAATGAGAGTACTTATGAGATACCTGAGCCTTGCGATTCATTCGCATCATCAGTGGAAATGTAAGAAGCATCAGCCGACGAATAATTCCAGTTACAATAATTTCAAATTACTTATTTTACCAGTATTGTCGTTGCGTCATTGATGAAAAAAATTACCTCCACGAATACTTTCCTCTGAATACGAAGAGCAAATATGTTACCGCTACATGTAAGGAAAACTACGCTGTAGGATTGGCTATTATTTTTGAACAGTTTCTCAAGCCTCGATGTTTCTCTGCCAGTGTTTTGCCATTCTACTAAACCATCTGAGGGGAGATTTGATTGAACTAAGCCTCCGAGTTCGGGGAACCAAGCCTTATAACAAACGTTTACATTCAGTTTCAGCCAGAAGTCAGATGGCTTGATTCTATGGAAAATATTTTCGATGCCAACTCGACAGTCGAACTGCTGCAGCGAATAATTCCAAAAACAATTTAAAAAGTTGATACAAAATAACACATGTGTGTCACACCATGAAAGTATTTATACTCCGCGGGTACGTGATCCCCTTAAAGTTTGGTTTCCTTTCAACATAAAATTTCCCGAGGCGTAGTGGTGTAGTTTTCCCTTCTGGCTTTAATTTCATACCAATAATTAAAGAAACTTTGACTGATGTCATTCAGTGGCTCAGTCTGTTATGTGAATTATGTGATTACGAAAGTGAATTAGCTGAAGGCCCAAAGCCCAATAACTGAGTACTAAGCACTTTCCAATTCTTGGCCCAGATGTGAGCGCACATCAGTCGAAGGCCCAAAGCCCAATAACTGAGTACTAAGCACTTTCCAATTCTTGGCCCAGATGTGAGCGCACATCAGTCGAAGGCCCAAAGCCCAATAACTGAGTACTAAGCACTTTCCAATTCTTGGCCCAGATGTGAGCGCACATCAGTCGAAGGCCCAAAGCCCAATAACTGAGTACTAAGCACTTTCCAATTCTTGGCTCAGAACTGAACGCACATCAGTCGAAGTTCCAAAGCCCAATCACATAGTCCTAAGGACTTTCTGGTTCTTGGCCCAGAAGTGAACGCACATCAATCGAAGACCCAAAGCCCAATCACTGAGTCATAAGAACTTGATGATTTTTGGCCCAGAAGTGGACACTCGCTTGGTGAATATGATAAAGCAAAATTTTACTTTCCGAATGATACTCAAGTTTGTATCTTGTTGGTCGGATGTTGATGAAGTTGACCTAATATCATAAATATACATCAGAAAAAAGTACGATTTTAACAGACAAAACAATTTTGTTATCAAAAGTTACGCTACCACATATCACAAAAAAGAAAATACCTTATTGAAGATGTTTAATTTTGAAAAAAACACCTCGCATGTACATAGGTCTCCATGTCGTCATCTGCCTTTTCAAAGTTACTAGAGTCATCACTTTTAAAGAGAATAAATTATTAGCCTGGGATGCCAGACTGGCTTTTTTTCTGGCTGCAGTTCTCAAATTCGAGTTTATAAAAAAAAGTTTTAACGATAAAGAGAAATTTAGAAATTTAGGTGAAATATTTTCAAATTTTGTTTGAGAAAATCCGAACTGGAGGGCCTTGGCCATAAAAAAGTCCGGTGTTACAACCCTGGTCTGTGACATCGTCCTGTCTCATACAAGTGCATCTGCTACATCGGGTGAATGCACTACGAAAATATTTGGCATCTCTTGCTTCGCAAGCTGGCACCGTGAGCACATGAGCAACATTCAAACTAATAACTTGAAGTTATATCTGACACTAAAGAGCAGGTGCCAGTCCTGCCTCCAAGTTAGTGCAAGTCGTTTCCTGCAAATCAAATAAGAAAACAGTGGGCTGTTTCATACGGGACATTCACGGAATTAAATTGACTGTCGTAAACCACCAGCGTCTAACAAAGTATGCCTTGGTAAAATTACACTTAGATATGTTGGCAAAAAATTGCCATTACTTCTCTCGACGATGCTTTCTAATGATTTTTTGACATCTTCACAACATCATCACTAAGATTACATCAAATACAAAGTAGCATATCTATTTACATCAACGTTGTAGGAAGATCGACGTCATTTAAAAAATTTAAAATGCGCATCAGGCGAAAAATAAAGCTGAAAACCATGTCAAAAAGCTTTAAAGAAATTAAATGCTCGATTTAACATAATTAAAATACAGAATATTATTAAAGTATGTTGCTGACAAAGATTTTTGTCGCTTAATACACACAAAATTTGATTTCAAACATGTACGAGTATCATACATCGACAGCGGGAGAATCATCTAATTTTCGATGTTGACATTGAATAGTGCACATAATAGTCTTAAAAATTTGAGCCAGATGTTCAAAACATGAAATGAATAAACTAAAACTAGTTTATACCTCACGACACGCAAAACTAAGAAACATTTCAAACGGTCGAAATTCGCACCAGAAATTCACTTCGCCAGCGCTTCACAAGCAGAAAAGACGAGTGAAACTGGAAATCCGCTGACAAATACAAAGAAAAAAACCAAAGCTAATGCATTACTGATAAGAATTAAAAATTGCAAAGCGAAGTGTGTAATAACATTTGATAAGTTCTCAGAACTTAAGAAAACACAATACCCATTTAGAATACTACAAGCATGAGACTACCACTCCACTTCACTACGAGCACCCCTAAAGTTAGAGTCTATAAGACTCCCTCAACAGAAATTGAAATGTAATTTTTTAACCCCCTATACTGTATCTAGCCTACACAGTGTGCGTAACGCTAATTTAATTCAGGAAATTAGAAATCGAAAAGCAATGATAGTCGCACCGTTGTGCACCATCAATTAGGAATGTTATACGTTAAAAAAGCGAAAAATACCCCTCAAACAAGGCGGTTAAGTTTGGAAAACACCAGTTCAGTTCTCTTCTGCATAAGCACTAGCAAATCATCACAGATTAGTTTTACCACTGAGACGAAGTAAAAAAGTCAACAAATATCAGCCTTGGAGTTTTTAAATGCAAAAGTCCATATCTCAAAATATACCTTAGGTTGAGTACTCCAATATTCAGGTGAACAGCTAAAGAGTTGCGAAAAAATATGAACTACGGAAGATATCATTTGGCACAGAAGCGTAGTACGAAGAAGCAAAGACTAACGCGTTTATAATTATGAAAGAACGGAGAGAAGTGATTCATGTTCGTATTCTCGAGAGATACGGCAGTATAAGAGGAAGAGACAACACACAACCTTAGACACCGAATATACAAGAATAGAGTATTCTATACAACCAACTGCAGATGCTGCTTTCTCATCTCAGCTGCACCTCAATAACACGTATAGAAATGTACACAAACAAACCTTAACTTTTTACAATATCAGGAGACATATACTTTCTGTCATGCTTACTGAAGACAGGAAGGACACGAACACCATAAATTCATTGCAATTGATAAAAAATACCACAAAATTGGGAACAAGCGGTTGGAAATTTAAACATTTTTCTTCCAAAATTTGCATCTAATGTTCAAGAGTTCAAGACACACTAATTTCTAATTTTTGTTTTGATTTCAAGACGAGCTTGAGATACAATCAATTAACGGCACGTGGCACCCAATATAACATTTTAATTTACATCGAATGTCGAAGAGCATTGCCAACGTTGTTAACAAATCTCTGAAGCCCAGCCTATGTTCATATGAATTGAATTCTCCTAGTAAACAATAACAGAGAAAAATTGATTAATTATTAAGAGAATTGATTAATTGGCATCAACATCGAAAACTAATGCATAAAGGTACGGATTTGGCATTCCAACTGAGCAGAGATCATTGAGTGATGATTTTCCAGCCCACAACCTACTTTCTGAGCGATGTGTGTGTGTACAAAAGAGAAGCTCCGCCAGCCATCAAAAGGCTCACAATCGGCACTATCTGTCAGAAGCTGCCGTTAAAGTGAAATGTGACTCTCAGAAAACATTACACCTGAAAATTTAAAAGGCCTGAGAGCTACCCGAAACATCTTTGCTGTGGGTGCATGTCTAAAAACATCCCCAATATTTGAAAAATGAATATTATTAAATAACTGATTTCATGGATTAGTTTCTCAACGAGGAGTTATTAGCTCATTGCGCTGATAACGCTTTGGCCGAGAACACTCCAAGTAAAACGTAATTTCAAGCCAAAAATAAATAAAGCCACTCAGATTTTCAAAACATTTAAATTGTAAGAGATAACAAGGCAGAGCAACAAGCACGCGTATATAAATTTTTAAAACACAGAATATTCTTTTAATAAACAAACATTCACAGCAATTATTTTTGCGATTTTCAATATTCATTTCAAAGTACAAGTGACGTTCCACAGATAAAAGGCAATGCCTTGAGAGAGTTTGGATGCCACTCGAAGTGAAGACAAAATTCGAGAGCAGACACCATCTCACAATCTTCTCCCAAAAGTCTTTGAAAAAAGCCTATTGAGCCCAAATGTACACAAGATTAAGCATAAACCTTCTTACAACTGGCACGGAGGTCGACGTCGAGTGAGATCCACCTGTAGCAGCAGAAGCAGCGGGGCATTTCAAAGTGGCATCCACATCAAATCTCACGGGACCCCGAACATCGGAGCAGATTATCGAGCCAACTTCACAAAACAGTCTCTAATTCTGCCACTTCACGAACACGGTGTCTGAAAAAAGTGAGCCCTTAGTAGCATTATATTAATTTTGCATACCTCCTGAAATGTAGCAAATGAAGTTGCATTGTTAAGTTATCCTAAAAGTAATGACTAGCCTTGAATATGTTGCTGTACATTCTGCTTCCCAATGTGAAAGTAAATATGTTACTAACCAACGAAAACTGCATACATTGAATTTTTCTGCCACTAGAACATCATCACCTTGAACATATGTGTACAAATGACATAAACGTGGAATGTATATTCATGATGTTCTCGTTGAGGGGACGCTGAACCCTGGTGTGCTATACAAAGGAACGAGACTAAAAACTCTTGAATGTATAGTTAATCTACTTTGAATAAATTCCCGTCTGCAATATACCAGCAAAACGGCGTGCGATTCAAAAGTGGAAGTCTTTGAATTTAAATGAAAACTACCCCTAGTTAGCAGCAAGAACGGGACGAGTGTTTAGGGGCGTGACTCATGTTAAGATTAGTTACCAAAATTGCCGGATTATTTTTATTTGCTGTGCATTACCCTCAATACGTTGGCTGCGGCTGGTTAAACTCAGTTCAATATTCAACTCATATCTGAAGTCAATTGTAGTGAGCAATTTTAGGAGTAGCAAACATTAACTGGTTCATGGCTTTACTTAGCTTTGATTATGTATGTATTAAAGTTCAGTTTGTGACTACTGGTCGGTCAGCAGCATTATGGAAATTCCCTCTTAGTACACCGGCAACTCGCACCGCGACCAACGAGTTAATTTTTTTCGGTGAAAATTTTACTGTAAAGGTAACTCTACAAGGCTCAATTAGTAATAAACTGTTATCTATCATTTTAATTCATTCTCTTTTATGCCTAATTAATCAAAATTTAACCGTGCGGGTTAAAAATGCAGGGCGTGCGGGTTCCAGAGAAATGGCTTAACACAGCGTTGTGAAGTAACGTGACTCACTCTTTCTTAAGGGAAAAATCTGAGAAATTGCGTTAGTGTTTTATGCTAAGGCAATGAATTATATCATAGGGACAGGTTCTAAGCGCTGTCATTCAGAAAAGTAAATTTAATCAAGAAGTGTTTTTTCAATCAGATAACATGTATTCTAGGCGATAAATATTTCTTTTTCATATTATCAATAAAGTAATGAACATAATGAAACTCGGCAGTATTAGCCTTCAAAATCTTATTATCTTAATTTAAAGGCAAAATCGTATAGAAACGACATGTGATGCTGAAGACCATGATGAGAGTTTGAAAAGTGGACCATCCAAAAATCACTGGAAGTTCATATAATTTTACCGGCACTGACTGTACTGTGGCTTATTTTTAGCTCCAGTAAAGTCATGGAAAAATATTCTACTGCATAATAATTAGGAAAAGGCAAGAGAAAGCGTCCCATTGCAGAAAAATGCAAAAAATTTACGAAAAAAGGAAGGATGAGGCAGAAAGACATGAGAGAGCTCTATTGCAGGATTAATCAGAAAAGATAGAAGAAAGAGTTCTAAAACAGGATAAGGCAGAAAATACAGAAAAAAGGGTTCTGTGGAACGCAGGATAAGGTAGAATAGACAAGTGAAATTGCTCTAGTGCAGAATAAAGGTGGAAAGATAAAAAATGCTATAACGCAGGATAAAGCAGGAAAGACAAAAGAAAGTGCTATAACGCAGGATAAAGCAGGAAAGACAAAAGCAAGTGCTATAACGCAGGATAAAGCAGGAAAGACAAAAGAAAGTGCTATAACGCAGGATAAAGCAGGAAAGACAAAAGAAAGTGTTATAACGCAGGATAAAGCAGGAAAGACAAAAGAAAGTGCTATAACGCAGGATAAAGCAGGAAAGACAAAAGAAAGTGCTATAACGCAGGATAAAGAAGGAAAGACAAAAGAAAGTGCTATAACGCAGGATAAAGCAGGAAAGACAAAAGAAAGTGCTATAACGCAGGATAAAGCAGGAAAGACAAAAGAAAGTGCTATAACGCAGGATAAAGCAGGAAAGGCAAAAGAAAGTGCTATAACGCAGGATAAAGCAGGAAAGACAAAAGAAAGTGCTATAACGCAGGATAAAGCAGGAAAGACAAAAGAAAGTGCTCTAACGCAGGATAAGAACGGCGACAAGTAAAGCTCGCGGCCCCTCGCTCGTTAGTCCACTAAACTTGCTCGATTAGGGGCAAAGTTTGCTGTCGCTGCCAAGATAGGCAGATGAGTCTAAAAGATTGCGAAGAGATCTCGTAAATGTTTAGTTTGTATCCGTTTGCTATAAGATGTCTCACTAACATTACGTTTTTGTACACGAACTAACGCCTTATTCAGTTGAAAAGAGAAAAAACAAGTGCACTTGTTTGTGCGGGTAAATCTGTGGTTTATTATTGCAATTGTTGCGGCGAAACCATAATCTATACTATAATAAGAGCCGCGTCCGTCCGTTTGTCCGGAGCCAGCCTGCAGTGTGTGATGAGCGTATCTGTGATACAAGCTTCTTCAACTCCAGCGTATTAATCCATCAGATTCGAGTAGGGATGAATATCACGTGAATTCTTAGGAAATAGGAACGTGTGTCATGTGATTTGTCGAACATTATTATACATTTTTGACGAGCCGTGTGCACTCGCCCTTATCAACTCCCGAGAGATTGAATATTTTTATTTCTTACGGCTTTTTTTTAATTCCGCCTTCTTTATTATTTCAAATAAAGGGAGCGGACTAGTGAGTCTAAAATGTACCGTTAAAAACTACCTGAAAAAGTGTTATTAATGTTCACATTCAATTAGAGTATCAACAGGGTTGCATTTCTTGTGAAGATAACTTTAGATATGTGTGTGACTTGACAGCGAATTCCAAGTAATTGAGAATAACTTTAGGCATACGTGTGACTGACCAGTGAATGCTAAATAACTGAAAATATTTTTAGAGACGTGTGTGATTTAACAGCAATTACTAAACAATTTATTGCAGAACTCATCCGACGTTCAATACGCTGCAATCAAAACCAAATTAATTATTTATCAAGAAATTCTGCATTCGTCCCAAAGTCATCACTTTATCACCCAGCAGCCACTCGTATCAAAGCAGATTTTCGAGTAATCTCAGTTTAATTAACGGATTTTGTAAATGGTGAGCATCGTGAAAAGTAATGACCTATGTGTAATTGACAGCAGGATCAACGCTTTACAATGATAAATACTACTGCCTGAATAATACTCGAAAACAGTACTAGTTGATGATTAATACTCATAACAGTCAAATCACCTACTATTGACAGCAGGATCAATGCTGTGTAATGATTGGCTGAATGCTGCTCACCTCATGGCCAGGAGAGGGCCTCTGATTGGTTCATTGCTTCTAATGATATCTTGCGTCATGTCACGTGTTCTCAAAAGAGGTTCCCCGCAATCATCGTCAAAAAAATCGCTGTGCCTGCACAAAAAACCAAATTCTGAAGTGAGAGCAAACCAATGGTAAAAATAAAATTCTCTTTTTAAATAGACACTCACTTATCAGTAGAAATGTCCTGGTTTCTGTCAAAGACACTGGTTTTTACTCGGGTACAGCTACATACAGTATGTTGCACGTTCAAGAGGGCTTTCCATGAAACAAATTTGGTGCGCCATGTTTTCTAAAATATCTGTAAAAGACAGTACATGCATAGTTATTAATGGAATTGTAAGTTCCGCAGCAGATTCCTGAGAAAACACAGGTTATCATTTTGGTTACTGCCAAAAACCGCTCATTCAGCACGAATGATTTCCTGATAAAGCATTTTCTTTCCACTGCTGTGCAGGATTGCATGAATCATACATGCGTTACCGTAACATAGATTATATGATAAAATAACTAGTAGGGCTTTAGGAGTGAGAAAACTTTGTAATGTCGGGACACTGCTAAGTTCCATTTAAAGCCCGTAAGCGTTTTGGAAAATAGTAGGGAAAGGTTTTTGTCTGAAGACTATTTGAATTGCCCAGGACTCGTGTTTTTGCTGGGAAAATGTTCGAGTACCGAAATTAAATAAAATACAATCTGTACAAATAGTCAAACTTAAAATTTCATCAAACACTATCTTGTGGGGAAAATATTAGAATTTCAATCAAGTTGTGCAATTTATAGAAGTGGTCCTGGTCGCAGGAGACAACTGGTGCTCCTGTGAAACACCAGTTCCCTAAAATGATATACAGTTACCCACTGACGAGTTAGACACGGATATTGTGCACTTCTTCTTCTTCTTCTCAATCTTCTGGACACTGAACTTCAAGGTTCACAAATCTGACGTTAATTCCTGGATGCGATTAAATTTCCATAACACGTTGAAATGCAACCAACACAAATATTAAAGAACAGCAATCACTTGTACCCAAGACTGGTGAATCATAGTGAGCGCAAGTGTAATAATATGACGTATAAAAGTGGGTGTAAACTAGCAGCTGCCGTATGTCCCACAAAAACCCAAACAGAGTATTTATTTTCCCGTATCAGTAATACCCATAATTATTTCCTGTAACAGATGTAATCAGTAATACCGCACAATTTTGCCTGATATTAAATGCTTATGGTATTTTGCTGATGCTATTGCTGATACGGGAAAATAAATACTCGGTTCGGGTTTTTGTGGGACATACTGTATATGATCACGACAGTGGCAGTACGCTCACAATAGTGATAGTATGCTCACACAGACGTCAACGAGCTCACATTACAATAGGCTCACTCTAGCAGAAGTAAGATCAGGTACCACTGTACTACTTACACTCCTGCTTGGATACGTAAATATTTATTTTTTACTAATTATCTAAGAAGATATAAAACTCTTTTTTGAATTCAATACAACCTGAATACTGCATAGTTGTTAATAATAATCACAATTGAGATGCTTGTATGAATTTATTTCGCCTATTGAACCTAATTACGATAAAAAAAGCTCAGTTAAAGCTAACGCCGCTGATGATTGTGCGCGAGGGTAGAAAAAAAGTGCTACATTATTTTTAATGAGAACAAAAACTACTCCAGTACAATTCTAAAAGTGTCGTGAGGTATGAAACAGAGTACCAGGATTGAAAATGAAGTGCAGTAACGCACCCCCACAAATGCCGATCATTGAAAATCAATTCTTGGTTTTCGTTCTCTGGAGTGACAGTGCTGATTGTTACCACCCTCTGCGTCACTGGAACGGAAGTTCGACGCAGTTTCAGTTCAGGGCAAATATCAAAATGAAACATCCCTCCGAAAAAAACGACTCTAACATATCGCAGATGTATGTATTGACTGCCGGTAAAGCAGAATACATGGTTTCCAGTGTGCGCTCAGTTCACCAAATGTACAGATTGACCTCCTGCCAATTAAAGTACAAAGGATGCAGCGCACTCTCTGTTTACCAAGTGAATAGATAAAACACTGTCAACTTGAGAGAACTAATCCAGCAAATGTAAAAATTAAAATTTTTTCATGCTGAAACACTTACATGATATGGAGTGTGCTCTCTCTTTATAAAACAAATAAATTATGTACCTATTAAATAAAGTATATGGGATGCCGTTTACTTCCAATTTAAGAAAGGCATGGATTAAATTACTGATAAATAAAGCACCGGTACTGCAGTGCACTTCCAGTTTAAGAATTACACAGATTAAATACCTGTCAAATAAAGTACCGGGTATGCAGTGCACTTCCAGTTTAAGAATTACACAGATTAAATACCTGTCAAATAAAGTACCGGGTATGCAGTGCACTTCCAGTTTAAGAATTACACAGATTAAATACCTGTCAAATAAAGTACCGGGTATGCAGTGCACTTCCAGTTTAAGAATTACACAGATTAAATACCTTTCAAATGAACTGCAGGGAGGCAGCGTACTCAACTCAATGATGATCAGATCTAACCACACAAAAAAGGCACTCACTCAGCGACGGACCCTCTTGACAGCATGGCCACCACTTGTCTCTTTCTCCTGTAGGCGTCTGCCGAGTAGTCTTGGCACACGTGCACCACGTCCGAGTCTTCTATAGACTCCTGCCGCTGCAGCTCGAACCTGGAGATGCATCGCTACTTTGAAATAAGCTGTGATTTGTTGAACCGAGTAAAACGATTGAACTGAATCGATTTTCTGAACCGAGTTGTTCAAGTATTTTGTAGTTTAGGTCGCGTTAAGAAAGGAGATTTCAATATAGAGGTTTTGAAATTAAGATCGCTTGAAAAAGGTGACTTTATTATAAAGGCTTCAAAAATTAGATCACTTGAAAAAATTGTACTGCTATACAAAGTTTAGAAGTTTTAGGATACGTGAAAGATGGTGACCTCGTTAATGAATAAAAAATTAATTAGTTGAAGCGTAAATTTGAACATCAAGATCTGAGGCTGTTTCTTAATGTTCATTTAGAAATCTCGTTTAAAGAAGCTTCCAAGATTACTTCAATCATAACATGAAAGAGCTTGACTTTAATTAACTTTAATTTAATCACTTTATAATAATACCGAAATCTTTGAGTAAGTTAAACTTGAGAACTTAAATCCGTAGACTTTTTAGGTTTCTCATCATGCCAGAAGAGGTGGTTAGAAAAGTGTTATGGTGCGGCATTAAACTCCACAGCATATCTACAATACATGAATAAAAACTTAATTTACTCACTGAATATTGTATTACTAAAAGTTATTTTGCGGAAGGGCGAGACATTATGGCTTGCATTTATGAGTGTAAAATATTGTTGTCACTATTATAAGATAGCCATTTTTTAGAATTACTGCTATATGTGAGAAAAATAAGCGCAGCAATGACATTTTTATCCAAAACTAATTTTTGCCGTAAAGTTTGCATGAAAAATTAGAAACATTTACCAATATTTTATTTTGGAAAATTTCCCAGTTAAATTACTTGTAGCCTTTGTTTAGGTACTTAACGTGTGAGTGCTCTAAGAAGTTGTGAACTGCATACCCACCTTTCGACGCTTTCAAGTGGACGCTTAGAAAGTAGGTAGTTGGAGCTACATCTAGGTTAATTTGTTCATGAAAATTGACAGTGCGAAATTAATTGAATTAAAAAAAAACCTAATCATCCCTTTTGTTCTTAGGAAAGGTTAAAAGTTTCGTTGGATAAAGATCAAGCTAAATGAGTGAAAGTGATCTTTGAAATTATGATCAGACAATTACCCTATCTCTGGATACCAGCTCTGTTAAGGGTTATATTAACCCCTAGAAAAAATGTTCATGAATATATTTGCGCATATGATATTTATTTCGAAGATATGTGTGACAAGGACTTGTTTCACGGTTAAACTGCCAAAAATATTACTTTTACAATGTACGTAACTATAAATTTATCATTCAGTCATCGAGTAAGTTGAATGTGAGTACTAAAATCCGTAGACTTTTTCATTTTGCACCTCTGGGGAGAAGAAGACCTAGTCAAAAAAGAATAAAATTAATATATAAACTGAATATATCAAATTTTCCAAAAAAAATTCCCCTCATACGCTATTTATTTCCTTCCGTATAACATAGGAAAAAATATTCTGCAGGAATACAGAGCTCTTTTCCAGCACTCCTCACATTAAAACAAGCCACACATGCACAAACTGATGAATCCTGATGTTATCTAACACCAAGCAGCCCTAAGCCAACGGTGCACAATATCTTCAATGGAATAACTCGGCAAGTTGCGGGCATTAGGGGATATCTTGGGCCCTAACAGGCCAGTAATGACCTCACCGCCGCTCTTTATGGACGATGCCGTGAGAGACCATTTGCGTCTCAAGGTCCACTATCCTGAGCTTGGCCATGTCGAGCTCGTGTTTGACCCGCCAGAGGTCCGTGTCGCACAGCGGGTCATCGCAGCGGCCGCCGTTGTACTGCTCCTGCGCCTCACGCACCACTTCCCGCATCGTGATCGACTTGCCCATGCTCTGTAATGTGCGGGTACGCTGCTGACTTTGCGCGTCATAGATAGTTGTTATATAGCTGAGTGATAAGCAAGTAGACTTCACTCATTACGCGACCGATGATAATTGTTGTAGCCAAGTGATAAGCAAGTAGACTTCTGATTTTACACAACACATGAGAGTTGTTATAGCTAAGTGTTAATTGTTATAGCTGTGTTAATTGTTATAGATAAGTATTAATTTTTATAGCTGAGTGATAAGAAAGTAGACTTTGGTCTCTACACGACCGATGATAGTTGTTATAGTTGGGTGATAAGTATTAGTGATTAGTACACTTCTGTCTTTACACGACTAATAGTAATTGTCATAGCTAAATCATAAGCAAGTAGACTTATGTCTTTACACAGTCTATGACTATTTTTATAGCTAATTGATAAGCAAGTAGACTTATAAACCGTCTTCGCATGACTGATAATAATATTTCACGTAAATTTTCAAGTGTTTGACTTCTGAAATATCATTGCACACACGATTTAAAATCGTTCTTATATCGAAATGTTAAACAGATGGACTTCAAACTTGTCTATATACTCCTGATAATAATTATTCTACCTAAATATTAAACTCGTAGACTTTGAAACCGTCTTTACTTGACTGACAAAAATTCATGTCCCCAATTATTAAAATCAATATGTGTTGAAGGACAGTAAAATTGAAGTTAAATAGCGTGTTCGGTGAGATGGAAAAGTATTTTAGCTAGCTGAAGCACATAAAAAAAAGTTGACTACAGAACATAGATGTAAATATAGCAAGCACGATATAAAGTTCTTGTTTCGGTCACAGCTATGCACAGAAGAGTGACATGTTGTTCTGCAATATTTGTTTCGATAAAAATTTATTGACCCAAGCGAAGAATTTTAAGGCCAAAGTATAGAATGTAAACTTAAATTACGCTCAAAAGCCCAAATCTGAGATAAATGTGGATGTCCACAAACTTTTTCAAAATCCAGGAAGAAGAGGTACTGAAACATTAGAAGTAATTTCCGCAGACTTTTTTTCACCATGAAGCGTGAGTTTAATTGAAAAATTTTTGAATGATAAACAGAGGGTCTAAATTTTTTCGCGCCAGCTCACAGAAATCTTAATTTTTGACTGAATATTTTAGGAAGAATTTGCCACTTAAACTTTAATAGTTTGCGACGTACGTTCCAGCAAAGCACCCGTTTCATCAGCTAAATTGTTGTCAGGCTTCTTTACTCGAAAATAACAATTATTTTAGTAAAATTTTACATTGAATCGAGTAAAGTCAACAATTTGTACACAACATAAAACAGTCTATGCTATAATAAAACGTTATGTTAGTGACAACATATTAGTTTTTTGTGAAAATTCCATTTCTCATGAATATCTATCATCTTAATTTCTCCTTATTTTAAATTACTGGCTGCCTTCAATTTAACTTGACTGAGAATACTGATTCTAACCATACTAGTTTTTGTCTCATTAGGTTCTAAAAATATCATGTATTTTAATGCAGAAGTCATATTCATCTGCCAATAAGGGAAGTCGTTATGGGCAACCAAGGCAGTGTTTGTTTAGGTAATATCCCCTGCGTTATTTGATACCTCTTTCACAATGTTAATACTTTATAGAACTATTGTCAAGGGTCAACTGAGACGGTCGTTTACTCTTTGTCTAAATGCATAGGCTCTGCTTGATGCAGTCGCGACACGACGATACCCAGTCTAACTCTTTCGCCGGAGCATGCGTGTTTTTCGCCGCTAAGGCGATTTAATTACTGGGTAGGCGAAAACATAAACATACATGCAGGCGACGAAAAAGTTAGGCTGGGTAGTTGAAATCAAACTTGCCCTGTATATAGAAATGGTGGACTGAGGAATATCGAATAAACCGATGAAGCGCATCTGTAGCGGTGGTGAAACGTCGTATACAATAACAATAACTCTGCTTGATGCTCAAAAGAGAAGGGGTTGAAACGGTCGCAGTCAAACTTTTCAGATTGAGCAACGGAGGTAAAAATCTTGTCGTATGCCGATTACGCGAAAGTAAAAAATGGCTTGAATGATTCTACTCAGAGAGCTCTATACGTATATTTTTTGAGCAAACACTCGTTTGTGGACGTACTATATATTTCTATATCCACGTTTGTTGTATATTGCTACTAAATTGTTATTTTGAGAGAACTTCAAACTATAACTTCACAATTTTCTTTAGTGAGGCTCCGCATCAGTATCTCGGTTGCGCCAGAACAAATTCTTCCCATTGAAAACATGCTTCGTGACCATGTCCAGCGAAGATTTCTAACGACCCGATTTAAAATTTAAGAGAAATGAAAAAAAGATTTTGAATTATGGTTAGTCCTCATAGAACTTTTGGCGTTCTTCTCCAATGCAACGTTCGTGTCTATCCCACAAAGCATTAAATTATTCCACATTGGCAAGAAATAAAATAAGTTCAATTGTACGTTAAACGTCAGTCAAAACTTGAAAACTTACTCTTGAAAACTTACTTGCATCTAATTTACTTGCAGTTTCCGGTATAAGAGTCTGAAAGCTTAAAATTGGAAGACTGACCAAAGTAAGTGTTTAGTCTGCAGCCCCTATTAATCTAAGGATTAAATGACATCTTATAAATCCTCTAAAATAAAATGACAAAATTTTTCATCCCTTTCTACTACGTTCTTGTATATAAATTAGGCTGAGTCTACTCGATTTGTTGAAAAACAATATCAACTCTATTGATTCTCACACTCGTCAGTAAAATCAAAACTTACTTCCTTTTCCTGTCATGTCTGAAGTCCGTAATTTTTTGAATCGAACAGGTTTTAGTATAATTTTAGAGCAGATAATCTCGATTCGGGACAGATTGGAATAATAATTACATGAAGCTAAAATAATTTGATACAAGGAAATGAGAAGACATATACTTGAACCAACACGACATTCGGAGTAGATAATCTGCACTCGAGAGTAATCTAACAACATCAAGCATAAAATGATAGAATAAGCTCACCATACTGAGGAGATTGCAGCAACCCCCCGTCATGTCTCTCTTGACAAGGTGCTTCCTGATGTGTTTGAAGTACATGTGCTCGAGCGCGAGCAAGATGCCTCCCAACACGACCCCGAAGCCGAGCATGACAAAGGTGGACATAAACTGCTCCAATGCCAGAGGCTCGCTGGAGGAGTTCTTCGGCTGGTCAGGCTTGCAGGCACCCGTGAACCAAAATCGCGAGAGACGCTCCAGTTCACCTGCAAAGTATGGGTTTATTCGTTCGTTTTCCTTTACCGATTTATTTATAGGAGATAACCTGGCACGTCAGTACACTACAGAAGGGAGGTCATACACCTACCTGGCTATAGGCATCTCTTTTGTGGTGTTGCTAATGTTTGAAATACAACCTAGCACGTCAGAACACTTTATGGAAGGGATATCATCTACCCTACAGGCTCATAGGTATTTTTGTCGTGGTGTTGCTTTGCTGTTTTAATGATGAAATATAATCTGGCAAGTCAGTAAGCTTCGGATGGAAGGTCATGTACCTGAACATAGGTATCTCTATCGGGGTGTTGCTTTGCTGTTTTATTGGTGAAGTATAACCTGGCATATCCGTATGCTTTGGAAGGGAGGTCAAATACCTTACCGGCACATAGGCATGGTGTTGCTTTGCTGTTCTGTTGGTGAAATACGTATAACATGGCATATCAGTAAAAGAGAGAGTCCATTTACTTGACATGAATGTAGGGATAACTAGTACTGTGTGGCTTCGCTGTTTCACTGATGAAAGATAACTTGGTAAATCAATATATTACGGAAGAGTGTGCGACTAGCTCAAGTGCGGGAAACGAAAACTTTTCTGGTGTTGTTTTACTATCGTGTTGATAAAATATAATTGAACACATTAAAAAGTTGCAAAATCTTCCAACCTCTCCTTCCTTATTCATTACGTTATCAGGGAAAAATTGTTGATGAGGATATAAATAACCTGACCAAAAGTTTTTAGAGTTCAAGCAAAAGAGAATTTTTTTAGTTAAACAATGAGCGAATTTCAAACTGTGAGCATAATAATTGATAGCTGAAGAGTGGATTGACATTTTGTTACGATGAGATGAAAAAGGCAATTGGTTCATACAAGATTACTTCTTTTTGTACCAGAAGGATAGGCAAAGCAGAATAAATTTCCTCGAGAGACCAACAGTATGAAGTACTATATGTACTGAGATTTAGGACATAGGTATAGTGGATATATTGCGTTTATGAACACAAGAAGAAAGCATATTTTCCTCTTACTTACCCGACTCGTACAATATTGATATCACTACTTTACTCGCAGTGAAGTACGTGCACAAATGACAGGAATCAGAAAATATCACTGCAAAGTTGGTTGGATGCTTCTGAGCTGTAGGTGGGTGTTGTGAAGCTAGGAAGCTTGACAAGACGCTAAATTGTAAAAGAATATGTTACGAAGACCTTCGAAAGCTAAGGAAGCCACAAAACGAAGCACGTGCAGCCACAACAACAAGCGACAAACTTTGCAGCAATTTCCTTCTATTGCAATGCTGCGTCAAGCGATATTATGTAAATTGGCCTCAGGTTATCAGCTTTCACATGGGAAGGAAACTTCTTGATAGAGAATATTGGCCAAAAATGGGAGCATTTTTTTATGAAATGGGAAGATGATCATAAAGAATATTACTAAAGACAAGAGTTTAGTATTGAAAACCTTGCATCAAGTTTAGAAAATTCGCAGCACAAGAATTTTGTAAATTGTATGGAAGATACAATGCATGACTAATTTACGTAGGATGCATAATTCTGTTAATGAAACTAGGTGGCTAAGACATTGATGAACAAATCTATGTAGAATTTTATGAATAATACTAAATGTTAACATTTATTACCCGTTTAACATAGTAAATTTATTCAAATCAAATGATTTATGGACATAAGATAGTATATTTCCACATTTTTTGTTCGTCGGTACTTGTTTTTAATCATTTCATTGCTGAAGAGAACACAAAATTCTATCAACTACAGAAAAAAATTTCGTCAGGATTAAATCCCCTTATGAGTTGGAGCTCCCCATTCACCTGTTGTAAATTTCACTCAAATTTCATATTCTGCAGTGCGCCACCATCCGTAACGACATCTCTCGCAGTGCTCTGATATGAAGCTATGGAACTTTCCTAGATCTGAGGCTCGATTGAAATAATTCACGTCGTTGTAGACAAATAGCTGGCATCAGGATTTTGCGCGTCGATTTGGCAACGCTGTGCTGTTTTTTACAAAAATCCTTAAAGAAATAAATTTCTTTCAAATAAAATTTGAGCTCTGAGCAGCTGGGCTAGGTCAGATGCCAAGTACACAAATTCTATTCTAAATAAACTCAAACTTGAAGATGATATCTGACAGAACAATAAATTTCTAGCGCGGCCAAGTCGACTAACGAACTTCCGCTTCTGGCTATTCCGCCATTCCGCTATTACGACGCAAATGTCCACAAAACCGGCTCTGCTGCCGCACAAAGGACGTCGCCCCTGAGCGAGAGAACAGAGGAGCTTGTTTTTCGTAAACTGCTCTCGTGTTGCTGTGCTGTGACGATTAAATCCCCTACAATCTCTTGCAACGCTGCGTCAAGCGATCTCAGGATTAGATTATCAGCTTTCACGTAGAAAGGAAGCTTCTTTAGAAGGAAAAGGGGCTACAAATGGGATCTTTTTTATAAAATTGAAGGATGGTCATAAAGAATATCACTAAAGGCAAAATCTCAGTATTGAAAATCTCGCTTGAAGCATAGAAAATAATCTACATCTGTACTCAATAAAAATATCTACAATAATACATAATTATCTATAACTATATTTCCGTAATTATCCATAATTATATATCTATAATTATAAGTAATAATCTTACAGTCAAATAATATCTCAAATTATCCTCTATTAGTTTACAGGCATACTTCACTCGATCACGAAGGAAACCGCCTTTTGTCCAGTAAAAAATAGTTCAATTTAGGGAAAGTATGAGGCAAACAGGCTAGGCCAACATGAGATTCATCATACAGGCTTCGACAAACCATGACTAATTTAGAATTTCTGATCGATGTAATCTTCTAGTAGTGCGGGCTTTTTTTAAACATTTTTGATTAGCGGGCCTAGTAATATGGATTTACAGTGCAATCGTTCGTGTGTGCTAGAATAAGTTTATACCGAAACGACGGCAATAAAGGAGGCGCTTACGCTTTCGAGGCCCGAGCCAAGGACATCCTGTGCTTATGCACAGGATGTCCTTGGCTCGGGCCTCGAAAGCGTAAGCGCCTCCTTTATTGCCGTCGTTTCGGTCTATGAAAGTCGGACGGAATGGGAACCACTACGACCCTCTATGGGGCAGTGACTACACCTGGCAGCTCTACGTAAGCAACTCAGAGGAAGATTAGGCACAAAATTGAAAAATAACACGTCTGAAATGACAGACTCGGAACGATTTCATGCAAAATGTCCCAGAATGATTCCAGGTTTGACAGCCGACAGAAAAATGGTGGAATGACATCGTCCCATTTGGGCTCCTCCAATCACGCGAAGTGGTCCAGAAACATTCGAAGGGCAAAATTCAGCACCATTCACCTGAAGTGCCAAAGTTTTCCAGTCATCGGCCGTTCAATTTTTTACCCTAGCGAGGAGAGCCTCGGGCTCCCAATACGTAAACCGTCAGTCGTCTAATTGAAAAAATCCCTCCAGTAAACCAATTTTTCTGCTGTTTCAATAGTTACTGGTGCCGCAACACCGTTGTGGTTGTGAGGGTCGTTCAAATTAGTTTCAACAATAGCCATGTCTTTGAACTGCATTGTTGTCTAAGCAAGCATGACTTCTTTTTCGAGCCTTTAGAGCAAAGGACCAGTAAAAAGCGCATTCACTAATTACCGACAAAATTACGGGCAGAGTTAGTAGATGATAGTTTTTTCGTTCAAAATTTGATCTAAATCCTTATGATGGTATAAAAACAGCAGGATAGTCAAGAAGCCTCCTTCACAGCTTAGAGAACATAAAATCATGACTCGGAAAACATGATGGGACATTTTGACAGCATGTAATTACACGATAAATGGCTCGGGGTAATATTTTTGCGCAGAGAGTATGAAACACCTTGTAGAATTACTCGGTCGTCATCATATGAAAATTCGGACGCTGTCATTAGCCTCTCATAGGATTACAAAAAAAGATACAGTTCCCTCTCACAGGAGAAAATTAAACGAATGACAAGTAAGCAATATAAACGACGCCAGGGCAAAAAAAACAATGTGAAACTTGCGATCATTTTGAAGTATTTGGAGCGACCTCACCGCCCTGCCCTCTCTGTATTCGAGAACTAGCTTTTTGAACACATTGAAGTATTTAGAGCAAACTCACGGCTCTCTCTCCGTGTTTGAGTTCTAGGTTGTTGAACACTTGGAGGTGCTTAGAACAAGTACCTTAGTATTTGAGTGATAGGTTTTTGAACACTTTGAAATATTCGGAGTGTACTCTGTATTTAAGTATCTGCATGGTTGTTGAATACCTGTGGGTACTTGGAGCGTACTCACCGCTGAAGTACTAGGAGCGTACTCACCGCTCTCTCTGTACTTGAGTATCTGGTTGTTGAACACATTGGAGCGTACTCACCGCTCTCTCTGTACTTGAGTATTTGGTTGTTGAACATCTTGAGGTACTTGGAGTTTCTGGGGAAGGCGACCCCGTAGCCCGTGAGGGCGTACCAGGACCCCACGGTGAGCAGCTTGCACTCGTCGTCCTGCCCCGTCAGGTACTCCAGCACCGTCGCGTCGTAGATGAACGCGTCCAGCTGACTGTCGCAACAAATTTAAATTATTTTTTTGAAACTCGCTGTTTTTTGGAGCATCAGCAACAGTAGTGGTCACTATGTCCTCTCTACTAGACCAGACTAGATCACCCGTGATCCAAATGCAAGTCAATTGAAGCTGTACGCGTTAAAATTTTCTCTACCAGAGCTTTGTAATTTTAGAGAAAATTTAAGGAATCTGCCAAGAAAATCAAGGGTATAATCAAGGGTCTATTAGCCTCCTGAAATGCATCGGAAAATAAAAAAAGGATAAGTCTGACAGCCTCCTGAGACGTATCGGAAAATAAAAAAAGGGAAAAGTCTGATAGCCTTCTCAAATGTATTTGAAATTTTAGAATTTTTTGTACGGACGGTAAATTAAAAAAAATCAATGTAGGAAATCAAGGAAAGAATCTAGAAGCACCCTGAAATGTATTCGCAATTCTTGAATTTTTTGGCCGGGCAGAAAAGTCAAGGAATCTATCAGGGAAATCAAGAAGTCAGCTTTATAGATTCCAGGAATGTATTTGAACTTTAGGAGCCTAATAAAAAAACTGGAAAACCAAGAAAGTTATCAAGGAAATCATGGAAATAATCGGTGAGCACCATAAAAAGTATAAGATACATTAATTTTTTTTTGTGCACGCGAAAAAAATCAAGAAATCCATCAAGGAAATTATAGAAAAAATTTATTAGTACCCTGAAATGCATTTGTAAATTTTGGAAATTTTGGGTATCGAAAACATAAAGGAATGTACAACGGAATTAAAGAGAAAATTTATTAGCTACCTAGAATGTATTTGAAGTTTTAGAATGTTTTTTGGCAGGATGCTACCCTGATGTGCCACGGCGATTCCTTTAATTAAGACAATAGACCTGATGTAACGGTCGGCGCTGAGGTCGGATGTACGTCAATATGCCTGCTATTCAAAAGGACAGGATTAAATTCCGTGATACTTTTTAATTTTGTAGTCGGTTGTATAGTACGTAAAAATATTACACGTAATTCGAAAAGACTGGGCTTAAAATTAACAAAATTTTTGAAAACGCATTTTTGACTCGAAACATGGGTTTCACGTACAAAAATGAAACATCCCCACATATTTTTTTCACTTTCTTATAAGATGAAGAAGCGAAAGATAATCTAACATTTAGTGTTAGCTTAATGGTTTGTGTTATGTACGCGGTTCTTAGTGAGAGGTTTTATCTATATATATTTACAAGTGTATTTGATCAGCACCTAGCGGACACCGAGAAACACTTTACTGGCGCAATTTTTTGGTTGTGCAAGTTTATTATTGAAAGACTGCTTTCTGAAGTAGCAAAGACTACGATAAGGCCGTAATGTAGTTCACAATTTTCTTGCCATTAAATTGTTTCAGAGGCGTTCAGCACCTCAATTCTCGAGCAAAATGTTACAATTTATACTAAAAACTAATTACGTTCAAAATCTCCATGAGCCTATGCAACTTTTTTTCAGTTTGTTTTACCCCTAACAAGCTTAAATGCATTTTAGAAACCTGAGAAATAATATAAAAATGCTTGTGATGGACTCTCCAACTTAAAATCTACAAAATAAGTAGGCGTATTTTTACATACGAATAGATCAGACTCCAGCTTGAAATTTGCAAAATAAGATGGGGTATTTTTTTAAGTACGAATAGCATGGACGCCAACTTTAAATTTGCAATATAAGTTGGGTATTTTTATGTACTCATAACTTGGACTTCAACTTGAAATTTACAAAATAAGTAGGGGTATTTTATACACGAACTGCTCGAATGCTATTCCAATTTTTGTGGAATTGTCGTTAAATTCGGCAGCGGCGATGAGAACCGGAGCGCCGCAACGGACCGCTCAGCGCCAGCAATTTCGCCTCGTTCATTAAGAAAATTTGTTCTTTACGGTGTCTTGTTGGCCAACGCTCGCCATGTAACGAGGGCCCATGAAGCCTTTTTTCTTCACCAGGTTCATCCTGAAAATTTGCCCTCTCCAGGCTCATTTCTTGAAGCACGTATAAAGAGTAGATTCCATTCCCGGAGAAGAGCACTTCTAGTTTTTGTACCCAAGAAGACGTTGCAGGGCTTCTCATTTTCAAGTCAAACACTTTCAGTATTTAGCTTGGTTTTTGAATTTTTATGACTCCTTGCAGATCTCCCATTTCGGGTCATTTCTTATGAATTAATCGCGAGAACGTAACAAATTTTCCATTCGCGCCTGCGATATCTGTCTATTTTAACGCGTTGACTACGTCTGCACAGTTGTTACGGTTGATTTGGTTAGGTTGCAAACGGCAGAATTGAAAATCCGTTTTTACTGTTGGATAAAATATTTATCCTTTCAATAATGCGTGAAAAATATATTAACACGATAATATGTCAACTTTAGCGCTATGGTCTATTTTAAATAATGGTAATGAAATAATTGAAATGCTATGAATTGATCCCGATACGTAAATATGGAATTCACCTTGCAGTACACGTATGGGCCAATACGTAGTCAACGTGAGGCGCACTCACCCTTTTTTGACAGCCTTGACGCCCTCGAGCGCGTTGGTTTGGTTGAACTGGCGCATGTAGGCGTGCATCTCAGGGAAGGCGCTCTTCAGCACCACGTCCGTGTGCCCGTGCAGCATCGTGCCGAACTTGAACCGCGGCTTCACCGACGTCGGGTTTTGCAACTGCACCGGAGTTTTGGCAAATGAATTATTAACGCTCTCATCGCGATCGGTTAAATTGAAGTTCAATGTTCAACTTAAATATAAAATTCGTACTGAACGTGAACCGCAGCTTCAACCACGTCGGGTTTTTGCAACTGCACCAGAGTGTTGCCAATCAAGTCACTTTGACCGCAATTGGTCAAACCGAAGTTCAGTATTCAACTCAAATTCAAATTCAAAAGTTGTTTGAAATTTTTAAGTACAAAAGATTAACAGGGTACATTAAATACCATTAATTTAAAAGCGTGTTAAAAAATTTTCAGGAAAATTTTCTGCAGGAAACACTTAAGCACGACCCACCGATGGGTCGTATCGCAGTCAACGTGTTAATACCTTGACCGTAATTGGTTAAAAATAGAAGTTCAGTGCTCAACTCAAATTTAGAGTAAATTGTAGTAAGGAATTTTGAAAATAGCAAACATTATTAACTAGATGGTGCCTCTAAAGTGAAAAAATGCATAATTTTTTTGACTTGTTTCAAGAATGCTGAGTTCTTTCTTCTGAGACGATTACCCTCTGTGAGAAAAATATAAAATTCAGATACAGTAACATACAGTGACCTATGCAAATGGAGCAGTGTTTATTTGATGAAAAATGTAAAAAGCTTAAATCGTACACATAATGCCTCAGGCTGTGTGAGGCAGCGCATCGTCACGCCGCAGGATAACCTCTTTATGATTGGCTAAAGCCGAACGTTTGGTAGCTTCAGTTGTATGAAGCGTTAGTATGACCGTGTGGCATGCTTGTGCTAGGTCGTGTAGACGCATATTCCATTTAAGAACCAATTAAACTCTGTGTAACGGCTTGATGCCTTTAGCTCAACATTAAATATGATCATATGAATGAAAATGTTAATGAAAATCAACTCATTTGTTTTTGTGCAAATCAATTTTCAAACGCAAGCAAATGTTTTTCATTGCGGTTAAGTCTTTGATATGAAGTTCTAGCATAAATTCCTAATGTCTCAAGATTGCCACTATCACAAAATATCATCTTCATGTCCCATTTTTTGCACAATTTCAATTTCATAAGGCCCGGTTCTCTAGAAAATTGCTGGAAAGAAATGAAAGAGTTATATTAATTCCCTGAATAATTTAATAAAAAGTACTGAATCATATTGCATGATTGGTATCTACCCGAACTCTACAACATATGAACATGAAGCACATTCATTCAGAAGACAGTTGCGTTATTTTCGAATAGAATGAAGTGATGTAAAAAGATACAAGACATCCCTAATTCATTGGTAACAGTCTGATGAACCTTTGGTGTGAGTCAAGTTCTTTTCGGCCATAACAGCGATGACTGCATTTGAAGCTCAAGAGATACAAACGCAAGCGCTGATAATTTTTTCCCTTCGGGCGATTTTTTAAGATTAAACGTAGAACATTGTGATTTTTTTAAAAATCATCATGAAAATTGTATAACATCGGTTAAATTATTTTGTGCATAGTTATTGAGAATAAATGAGGGCATAAAAAAATCTTTTTTCTGATCAACCCCTTAATGCTGCAATTTACTTACCGAAATGCCCTCAAGCACCGATTTGCGACAAAGAAATAATTTTCAATGATAAAGTTTTCATATAAAATACGGGACGGCATCACTGCTAAGTAAATGGAAGCAAGAATTGCAGTTAATCTCAGTCAAACCTGATACACTTATTAGTTTTTTAAATGCGTATTAACTAACGCCAGGACACAGTGACGATTACGCCTGTTGAGCCTGTATCCATTTTCGACGCCTGCTTTGAAGTGGAGAAATATGGCTGAGTTCTCTCGTTTCCAACAGAATTAGCGACGGAATTTTCCCAACGTTTGTCAAGCTGGCATAGCAAGGAATCAAGCCGGCGACATTTCCTGAGAAAGACGCTCGCGCTCGGCCAAAAATTTATGTAGAGCCAAATTAACCGTAAGATACGATACCTAGCAATATCACGGTCTACTCAAGGGCACGAAATGGGAAAAACTAAAGAGAAGCAAATCGTGAAAAGAGAAATCGGATGCAAAACAGATAGAAACCGAGACGAAGCAAATTTCGAGGAAAGGAATTGGAAGTGGGAAAGACAAAAAAAAGCGGAAGAAACACAAACCGCAGAGAGGAAAAATTATAAGTGAGAAAGACAGAAGCAAAAACAAAAGGTGAGCAAACCATGAGAAGAGAAATCAAACGCGAAAAAGACAAACCAAAACAAAAAGTGAGAAAATCATGAGAAGAGAAATCAAAAGTACGAAAGACAGAAACAAGAACAAAAGATGAGCAAATCTTGAGAAGAAAAATCAAAAGTGAGACAGTCAGAAACAACAAGAAACGGGACTCAAACCACACTTGAATGAACATGACTCTATGGACAAGATCACTGTACGCAGCCTCAGGGGATCGTGCGAGCTCACCCGCTTGTCGTCGAGGCCGGACATGTCGTGGAACTCCTCGCGGGTGATCATGAATGCCGCCAAGTTGGCCGTGTAAATGGCAAGAAAAATGAGAGCGAACATCGCCCAAACATTGCCCATAAACCTGCAACAAACGAGATAAAGTTTCCATAAAATTGTCTGCCCAAAAATAGCAGGACGGTCGCTATTCAATGCCGGCGGTAGCGGGAGCCTCCGCTCCGCAAAGTGCCATTAGTTCGGAACAACTTTGTGGGCTCCGGCGTTATTTTTGCGTGAGAGGTTAACAAAGATCCTTCAGCAAGTTTTGAGGGGATGGTCGTTCGAAATAGTTTCAAAACAAGCCACGTATGTTAGTACTCGTTCCATCTATTCAATGCGATAATGTGGACTGGAATCTTGAATGGAGTGATCCCGTGTGACGTGGCAGTGAAAATTCCTTGGCCAGCAATGATTGCATGTAAAAGCTGAAATATTTCTGTGATTGAAACACTTGCGAGAGTCATGTGAGCGCCTGAGAAGTCAATTCGCACATCTGTGAATAGTCTGGTAAATATTAAACCTGGTATATATTTTGGTAAGAAACCTGGTAAATATTATGTTTTTGCTCATCGGTATTTACAGTTGCGAGTTCGGCCGTACATTATTAACGGTAATGGGCCACGTAAAATATTTATTTTGATGAAAGTAATATAATTTTCTCAGAATCACGGAGTTATATAACGCTGTTGAAAAGTATACTTATCGAAGGTAAGCTAAGGATTCATTTCATCGACATGACTTTCACTTAACGTATCGTAAATATAGATTTTATTTTACCACGTGTTAGCTGTAACATTAGAAAAGGTTCAAATACGAACAATAAACTTTAGCTGAACATTGGGAGTTGATGAGTTAACTCGCATCGAAAGTGTCTGCAATACTGCAATACGCACTGCCCAATTTCTAACTCGAACACTTAAAGAGAACAAGGCGATATTTTTGTACCAGAAGCAAATTTCTTTGTTTTGGCCCATCCCCAGCACTACTTAAACCTTAATGTCGCATAAAATACTGCGAATGCTAAGTTATAATAGCTCCAGCAATAAACATCGCAACTTGATTATTCGTGCTGACAATTTTCAAATGCACACATAGTGTTTACCTTCGATCCGATGAACGTCCGAGTTGTTTTGTTGCTGAAATGTTTAGAAAAAAGGTTTCAAGTTCCCAACGGATCGTACGCAATTTCACTTTCAACGTTCTTTTACACAATGAAAATAATGCCACGTAAGAGGCTTTTTGGTCACTGAATAACTTCCCGAGAACTGTATTCGTTTGGAGCAAGTCTTTATTATGCAAATTGCCAAAATTTGAGTCTCTTGTAAATAAGAGGATTCTGGAACACTAGGAGCTTCATAACCTTTATATTCTAACATTCATTTTATCTTTGAAAAAATTTTGCAGGGTTTTTCACGAAGGCCATGGATGTCCCTCACGATGTAGCGGACGACTTCCCCGTATGACCGCTGCTGAATTGAGTAATACTCGTATTTGTAGTGAAATTGCAGCGAGAAGAAACGCTTTATGGTCGAAATGTAATGAATCGGTGTTGCTACAGCGTGAAGTCCACCACACTATAGCATGACACCTTCCTCTAGCTAGTACTGTAGCGTGAGGTCTACCACACTATAGCGTGAGATCTACCTCTAGCTAGTCCTATAGCGTGAGGTTAGGTTAGAATACTGCTGGATATTAATTATTTCCATACATTTAATTTAGCGATAAACACTTGATTTGCACATCTCAAACGGCCACTGGATAGGCGATATATGGCGGCAGACCTCGCGCCATGGTGGCACCAATATCTCCTACCTTCCTGGTGGCACCGTTGAGGGGTTTTTCAAGTTTTACTTGTCGTTCAATAATCTCACAAATTAAGATTTGACTATAAAATGCAGAAGAATTTGAATAGTTTGACTAGAGTGCTTAATTAAGTTCAGTTTTGGTTAAGGCAAGACAGTGTCAAGTTGTATCATGGCGTGTTGAATTTTTTATGGAGCATGACTTCGAACATGTTTGGGTAGACTAAATAAACTTGAGTATTAATGTAAGGTGGCGACATTTCTCAGCATTTCCAACTTCCTTGCACCTTTAACGTCCTTCGAATTTGTTGCTGACTTAATTAAAAAATTAGAAAACGCTTCCAAGAAAGCTGCAGTATTTATGAGATAATTGAACGAACATATAGGAGTGCACATCAGCGAATAGGCGCTTTTGATTGGCATGTCATGGAGAGTTTTGAACCTTTCATTAACAACTCAGAATCTATTAACCTTTAATTAAAAGGAACCCTCTTGCCAGTGAATGAGAAATCACGCTTCACTTTTATCTCGTTTCAGGTGTGATTTGTTTGATGCGGAAAATTGCTTTGGAATTAAATTTCTGAGTGTTAATGAAACAGTTCATTACGCTAGGCAACTCAAAACTAGTCACTGACATCAGATATGCGAGCAGTCAACTCCGCTCAGCCTCACACATCAAATGTATTGGCCTGATAACGGAAATGAAATGAAAGTAGCGGGAAATACAACTGGCGAGGCATTTTTCTCATAAACAAGAGATGAAAGATACGCAATAATTGAGTTCCAGACCCAGGAAAAAATAACTGTCAAAGGTTTTAATATTCCTCACTAGTTAACACGAGCATTGAAAATAGGAAATGTTGAGTTCGTTTCGTCTTTTGTGCTACCTGACCATAACTAAAAATTAATTAAGAATATAAAAGACCACGATCTGTGCTGTTTTTTCTCTAAAAATATATGGACACATGCTAAACATTCAAAACGTATTTTGTTAAGTAATGGTCAAGATAAATGTATCGCTTCTTTCTTTGTTGAACTTTCACGCGTGATGTCCATACGAGTGATTGATGTACGCAATGAAGTAACGAACAGACCAAAGAAGACAAAAACAAAAAATGACTACAAAAGACTGACTTTCACAAGTTACGTTCATACGAGTGATTGTTGCACGGAATGAACTATCAAAAATACCAATGAAATGCAGGAGCACTCTCAAATTCCAGCGTGAAATTTAAAATCCATGCGAAGCATCCGGAATTTTTGAAAAACAGAAAGGCAGAATCAGGAATTTTAAATTTTCGCCCAAAACCGAAGAACTGATTTGCTGCTTTACGACACAACATTTCCATAACACGGGAGCGCATTTTCTAATTTTAGTGGACGCAAAATTATCCGACTGTCGCCGACTTCAATCAAGCATCCCATTATGAGCGAGCTGGAGAGGGAACTCCATGGTGTGCCTGAAACATGGTCGAACGATTGGCTTTGTTTCTCACGAAAGAATCAAATATTCCTTCTTCTTAAAAATGTGATCGTCAAATATTCCTTCTTCTTGAAAATGTGATCGTCAAATATTCCTTCTTCTTAAAAATGCGATTGTTACGATGATAAAGAATCTCGTAACCCCGCAGAGTTGACAGACGCTACATCATCATTATGGTTAAATTTTATTTAAAAAACATATTTGATCATTTTTGCTAGAAAATGGGCTAATTCTACAGTCCAAGGCTGAAAGCCCGGTACATTTCAAATTAGCCCCAATAATATCAACATCATTCAATATTTCGAAATAATTTCAATTATTTTATTCAAAAAGATTGATTGCTAAAAGTTGGTGGATTTTCGGACACGTGGCCCTAACAGCCCATGCTAAACAAAATAACGTTAACTTAGTAAACGTTATCGCAACTCTTGCAGAACTTACGTAAAAAAAACTTATACAGCCAAAAAGGGTTGCTGTGTCGCTGAGCGATATTATGTTATTATTATTATATGTTAGTTTAAGCCTCCCTAACCGCTTCAAACAAAAAGCATATCGAAGAGAAGAAAGAGAAGGCACCCTTTAGTATGGAGGTAAGGGAATGAGGAATCTGTTCAGAAGGGGCATGGAAACAGTAAGTGGAAAAAGAAGTTCATGAAACAAGATCAAAGTAAAAGAAGAAAGCAGCAGGTGCTTAAAGACAGGGCAGCTGTGAACCGAAAAAAGGTGGTCCTTGACATAACAAAAACCATTTTATTTCAACACAGAAAAGGCCCAACTAATTCTTAGCTCGGGTCCTCACACAATTTCCCCCTGGGAGCGCTAATTCCCATAGATACAATAGTTGTGTCCCCCTGAGGAGTGTGTCGTTGAACGAAATATCATCTGAAAACTGGTCTTGACTTGAAATGTGTTACATCGTTAACGATCATTAAATGAAAATATGCGGTACCTTTCTAGGAGTGAGAAACTGAAACCTGGAAACGTTCAAAGGTGTAATTAATTGATGCCTTTTTCTGTCAGTCCATCTGCTGTACGGCCAGCATTCCAAGGTCTCTGAGTCGAATTCCTCTTTTCACAATCGCTAGAGCGAACAGCTAACTGAAAAGTTAGTTATTTTATTCGTAAAAATTATTCCCATCCCATCGCAATTCCTTGAAAATCATTCCTATTCGTATTACAATTTCATATTGATTTCATAGCACAAAATTAGCAGGAAAAAAACACGTGATGCTTGTTTTCTTAATTCAAATGATTCAGCATCTTTTATATATTTCAAGAGCTGAAAATTTGTTTCTCAATTTTCATTATGTCAGAACCATGCATCAACATACAAATCCCATTGTTCTAATTAACAATTTTGTGTGTAAGTTCAATAATTATGTCATTTATAAGGCTTCGCATCGTATTTCGATGGTATGTCACGAAGTCCGTGTGTTATCGCAAAGGAACATCGCAGTGCAAGTTACAACCGTCGTGAGATAATATCAATTTGATTTAGTGATCTCACACAAGCCCACCGATGACCGATCAAAGTCAATAAATTTAGTATTTAATTTATTAATTTAAGACTTTGAGTCTAGCACTGTTAAACCGCAGTTCCCTGTCGAAAAGTGTTCAGGAGAAATAAAAGTTCCTAACCGGGTTGAACATCCGTTTTAAATTTTGCAACCTTAATTTCACGAGTGTTCTAAACCACGCTTAATTTACTATTTTCATCAGCCAGAGTCTCCGAAGATTAACAGTAACGCTAGGGTATATTCCAATTCTATTTTTAGTTTTTTATCATAAATTCATGACCTCGTGAATAAAATTGCAAGACTTCACGTCAAGCCATTGCAAACTTCATATCTTATGGCAATAATTTCTACGAACCTTGAACTTACATTCATGGAACTCATAAAATACAAGAACTTAACCTAAGGCGCAACTCACGTCGTTGTAGCTGTGAAGACGGCAGCGTAAGTTCTCTTGTGGACACGGCTGCACTACGCGCTGTTTTTTCTGGCCAAAATCCTCACGTTTGAGCATTTGTGTGACAAAATTGAGGATTTTACCCTCAAATCTACACGTAACGCTGCTAAATTAACAGAATCACTAACGCTGAGGGCTGTACCGCTACTATGACGTGAGCTGTTCAAAAATCTTACCCCGCACCAGGACCGAGGCCTTAACCAGCTGCGCAACCCTTGGGACAGTCGACGTTTCAAAAATCTTACCCAAAGTGATACTGCGGAGGCCTCACCTCGCTGTGCAGCCCTTAGGACAGTCCAGGTTTTAAAAATCTTACTCAAAGCGGAACCGCGTGTGCTTTACCTTGCTGTTTAGCCCTTGGGATAGTTGAGGTTTTAAAAATCTTACCCACAGGGAGACTGCAGAAGCCTCACCTCGCTGTGAGGCCCTTGGGACAGTCGACGTTTTAAAAATCTTTCTCCAAAGTAGGATCAACTTATATTGGGACAGTCAACAATTTAAAAAT
Organism: Morinoia aosen; assembly: GCA_030386875.1. NCBI lineage: Eukaryota > Metazoa > Arthropoda > Malacostraca > Amphipoda > Talitridae > Morinoia > Morinoia aosen. Next base: position 55,357,441 of record CM059568.1, read on the forward strand.
CTTACCCAAAGTGGGACTGCTGCGGCCTCACCTCGCCGTGAAGCCCTTGGGACAGTCGACGTTGACGGCGGCCTGGAAGAGGATGGCCCACACGAGCCACAGGGTCCGGAACAGCGAGAATGGATGGTCCCTCGGCGGCTGCATCTAAATTTGAAAAGATCACAGGATTGGGTTTCTTTTCTAGAGGATGTTGACGAATGAAACTTGGCGGTCTCGTTTTTTTTCTAGATGAAGTTATCAAATAAAACTCAAAGTTGATGTAAGCTACAAACTTGGGTTTCTTTCCTAGAGGATGTTAGCAAATGAAACTTGGCCTTCTCGGGTTTCTTTTTTAAGTGAAGTTAGCGAATGAAACTCCAAGTTAATGTAAGCTACAAACTTGGGTTCTTGTCTAGAGTTATTTAGCTTCGAGGTAATGTAAGCTAAAAACTTGGGTTCCTGTCTAGAGTTAGTTAGCTTCGAGGTAATGTAAGCTACAAACTTGGGTTCCTGTCTAGAGTTAGTCAGCTTCAAGGTAAAGTAAGCTACAAACTTGGGTTCCTGTCTAGAGTTAGTTAGCTTCGAGGTAATGTACGCTACAAACTTGGGTTCCTGTCTAGAGTTAGTTAGCTTCGAGGTAATGTAAGCTACAAACTTGGGTTCCTGTCTAGAGTTAGTTAGCTTCGAGGTAATGTAAGCTACAAACTTGGGTTCCTGTCTAGAGTTAGTTAGCTTCGAGGTAATGTACGCTACAAAATTGGGTTCCTGTCTAGAGTTAGTTAGCTTCGAGGTAATGTACGCTACAAACTTGGGTTCCTGTCTAGAGTTAGTTAGCTTCAAGGTAATGTAAGCTACAAACTTGGGTTCCTGTCTAGAGTTAGTTAGCTTCGAGGTAATGGAAGCTACAAACTTGGGTTCCTGTCTAGAGTTAGTTAGCTTCGAGGTAATGTAAGCTACAAACTTGGGTTCCTGTCTAGAGTTAGTTAGCTTCGATGTAATGTAAACTACAAACTTGGGTTCCTGTCTAGAGTTAGTTAGCTTCGAGGTAATGTACGCTACAAACTTGGGTTCCTGTCTAGAGTTAGTTAGCTTCGAGGTAATGTACGCTACAAACTTGGGTTCCTTTCTAGAGTTAGTTAGCTTCGAGGTAATGTAAGCTACAAACTTGGGTTCCTGTCTAGAGTTAGTTAGCTTCGAGGTAATGTACGCTATAAACTTGGGTTCCTGTCTAGAGTTAGTCAGCTTCGAGGTAATGTACGCTACAAACTTGGGTTCCTGTCTAGAGTTAGTTAGCTTCGAGGTAATGTAAGCTACAAACTTGGGTTCCTGTCTAGAGTTAGTTAGCTTCGAGGTAATGTACGCTACAAACTTGGGTTCCTGTCTAGAGTTAGTTAGCTTCGAGGTAATGTACGCTACAAACTTGGGTTCCTGTCTAGAGTTAGTTAGCTTCGAGGTAATGTACGCTACAAACTTGGGTTCCTGTCTAGAGTTAGTTAGCTTCGAGGTAATGTACGCTACAAACTTGGGTTCCTTTCTAGAGTTAGTTAGCTTCGAGGTAATGTACGCTACAAACTTGGGTTCCTGTCTAGAGTTAGTTAGCTTCGAGGTAATGTACGCTACAAACTTGGGTTCCTGTCTAGAGTTAGTTAGCTTCGAGGTAATGTACGCTCCAAACTTGGGTTCTTGTCTAGAGTTAGTTAGCTTCGAGGTAATGTACGCTACAAACTTGGGTTCCTTTCTAGAGTTAGTTAGCTTCGAGGTAATGTAAGCTACAAACTTGGGTTCCTGTCTAGAGTTAGTTAGCTTCGAGGTAATGTACGCTACAAACTTGGGTTCCTGTCTAGAGTTAGTTAGCTTCGAGGTAATGTACGCTACAAACTTGGGTTCCCGTCTAGAGTTAGTTAGCTTCGAGGTAATGTAAGCTACAAACTTGGGTTCCTGTCTAGAGTTAGTTAGCTTCGAGGTAATGTACGCTACAAACTTGGGTTCCTGTCTAGAGTTAGTTAGCTTCGAGGTAATGTACGCTATAAACTTGGGTTCCTGTCTAGAGTTAGTTAGCTTCGAGGTAATGTAAGCTACAAACTTGGGTTCCTGTCTAGAGTTAGTTAGCTTCGAGGTAATGTACGCTACAAACTTGGGTTCCTGTCTAGAGTTAGTTAGCTTCGAGGTAATGTACGCTACAAACTTGGGTTCCTGTCTAGAGTTAGTTAGCTTCGAGGTAATGTACGCTACAAACTTGGGTTCCTTTCTAGAGTTAGTTAGCTTCGAGGTAATGTACGCTACAAACTTGGGTTCCTGTCTAGAGTTAGTTAGCTTCGAGGTAATGTACGCTACAAACTTGGGTTCCTGTCTAGAGTTAGTTAGCTTCGAGGTAATGTACGCTATAAACTTGGGTTCCTGTCTAGAGTTAGTTAGCTTCGAGGTAATGTAAGCTACAAACTTGGGTTCCTGTCTAGAGCTAGTTAGCTTCGAGGTAATGTAAGCTACAAACTTGGGTTCCCGTCTAGAGTTAGTTAGCTTCGAGGTAATGTAAGCTACAAACTTGGGTTCCTGTCTAGAGTTAGTTAGCTTCGAGGTAATGTACGCTACAAACTTGGGTTCCTGTCTAGAGTTAGTTAGCTTCGAGGTAATGTACGCTATAAACTTGGGTTCCTGTCTAGAGTTAGTTAGCTTCGAGGTAATGTAAGCTACAAACTTGGGTTCCTGTCTAGAGTTAGTTAGCTTCGAGGTAATGTACGCTACAAACTTGGGTTCCTGTCTAGAGTTAGTTAGCTTCGAGGTAATGTACGCTACAAACTTGGGTTCCTGTCTAGAGTTAGTTAGCTTCGAGGTAATGTACGCTACAAACTTGGGTTCCTTTCTAGAGTTAGTTAGCTTCGAGGTAATGTACGCTACAAACTTGGGTTCCTGTCTAGAGTTAGTTAGCTTCGAGGTAATGTACGCTACAAACTTGGGTTCCTGTCTAGAGTTAGTTAGCTTCGAGGTAATGTACGCTACAAACATGGGTTCCTGTCTAGAGTTAGTTAGCTTCGAGGTAATGTAAGCTACAAACTTGGGTTTCCTTTCTAGAGGAAATTAGCCCATGAAAATCCCATGTGACATAAGACTGGAATGCCACTTATTGTGACGCCACTTATTGTGACACCACTTATTGTGACGCCACTTATTGTGACGCCACTTATTGTGACGCCACTTATTGTGACGCCACTCATTGTGACGCCACTCATTGTGACGCCACTCATTGTGATACCCACATATTAGGGGAGACGAAGCATCACCTTCACACTTGCAATGCTGAACAAAACAGATCTCCTCTCGCACCGCTGGATTCTTAACGTTCCCACTGTTGCACTAAAAACTGAGTTTCAGAAAGAGGGGATCTCATTTTAAATAAAAATTATCGTGTTCTGCTCCTCTAAGTATTTTAGTTCATAGACTCAACCCAGCACTAAACGATCACTCCACATTTGCGCCATCCAAATACTGAGGTAGATTTTATTTTAAATTTTCACGGTGTTTAAGTTCTTTCTGGCAAGGTCTTAAAATTTTTATAACTTGTAATTTAAAATTTGGCTAATTCTCAAAATTTTTTCTTCGTTTTCTAGGTACATAAAATGAGTGACGATAACACTCGAAAGCTTTACTTGAGTCAAAAATTTTATGAGAAAAAGTTTTTTGCCGGCTGTTGTGATGTGCTGACCTTCCATTCCTCTTACGTTTATTCTTTCATTGATTACGCAGCTATTTTTGATCAGGTATTTGATTCATAAATTATTCTTCTCAATGATGAATTACAATCGAAACTCGAGCCTCAAATTTCCAACTGAGGCCACTGGGAGAGACTGATGGCCGAAACCTGGCCAAAAGGCTTCAAGATTTTGACTAAAATCCTTAGTTTTATTGACGAATGTTCAAACGTGAGGCTTAGGCTAATATTAAACTCTCAAAAACGCGTGTTAATGCTTATTTAGTTGCCCCACCCCGTACTCAAAGCTTATGTATGCTACAAACTGTTTTTTTTCTAGAGAAAGTTAGCAGTATTTATACTCGTACAAATGCCTCACAACACCACGTATGAAAAAAATTTAAAAATTCACATATTTTTACTCATACAAATGCCCCACAACACCCTTATAAAAAAATTTAAAAATTCACATATTTATACTCGTACAAATGCCTCACAATACCCCGTAATAGAAAAGAATACAATAAAAACAAACAATTTCACTCATTTATACTGGAAAAAATGCCCCAGAACACGCCATGCGGTACAGAGAAGCAACTTTAGCGAGCGTTACCTTCATGTTGTATCCTGACGGGCTGAGCCACTCGAACAAGAAGATGGCCACGGCTGCCACTTGGATCGCCACGAAGGCCACCAACATCCACGAGGCCAAATCGAAAGGTTCTGTGAGGGACGGGCAAAGTTTATATTGCAGTGTACGAACATTGGTGCGGATCAGAACATCCTCTCCAGACGCCTTCCGAGATAATTGAAAGCACCGAAAATGCTCCCTCGTCACGACTGAAGACTATTAAGGGAAACTTATCTCGTAAATAAAGGATCAGCAGACATCTGGTGTGACTCCAGGGTGTCTCTATGATTAGGTCTGCGAGAGGTTTCAGAAATAAGTCAAGATTTTCGAGGCCCAAGTTGAACTATAAAATCGGATGTCTGCTGAGCGGGTTAATCGAAGGGCTTCAGCAATCTCGTAACGCTACGAGAAGGCCTGATCAAGTCACCAGCTTACAGGGACGAGGGCTCTGCGCTGAAATGACTTAAGCGATACATCCTGTTGGAACATGAACTTGGTAAACTCCAGGTCTTTTTCCAGTCTTATCTTGCATGAATCATGTGATAAATATCAGAGAAAAATAGAAGTAAGGTGTGTAAAATCGAATATTTTAGTTTTTCGTTTGAATGTTGCAGCTTAATAGTTATTATGCTAATGAGTAGATGCCAGTCACTCTCTCTCAGGAAAATGTCATTTTTATGTTCTTAGGTCGAAGGTTAAGGGTTACTTTTCACATTTGATTTGAAATTTGAGTACGCGTGAAAAAAATTATTTCTAGAGTACAGTCAAACAATATCACGTCTTCCGTAAATTTTTCACATATGAAAGGGAAAAGATCTAAAGAAAGATTTGGAGATTAATTATGGCGAATGAATTGAAGTTGAAACATTTCAACTATAGCACAAGAACAAGGAAAGCAAAGATGAGTGTAAACTTTAGGCTGCACTTATTGTCGAAGTTAGGAAATTAGACGTAGTCAATTCCAGTTAATAATAAACTTGGTTAAAATCATGAAAAACTATCCGAGGAAGATGCAGAGTTGTATCCCAATAACGAAGAGGAAATGTTGCGGGATCTCACCAAGGAACACAGTTTAAACACACAGATTAAAACCAAGATAAACCATGGAAATATGATCTAGAGTTGTATTCCCATAACGAACCGGAAATATTATGGGATTTCCCCAAGAAACACAGTTTAAAAGCATGAAAAACCCTCCAAAAAAGATGCACAGTTGTGTTTCCATAACGAAGAGGAAATGTTGCGGGATCTCACGAAGAAACACAATTTAAAAACATGATAAACCATCAAAATAAGGCGCACAGTTGTGTTCCCACAACGAAGAGGAAATGTAGCGGGACCTCACCAAGGAAGGCGGTGGGGGAGATGATGCCCGTGCGCTTGGACACGACCATCGCGATGCCGGTGTCCAGGAACGGCACCGTGAACTCCATCACCTGCTCTCGCTGCGAGTTGATCTTGATCGAAGTTATCACCATGTCCGCCTTGCCCGCCAAAATAGCGCCTGGTAACCCTGTCCACTTTCCGTTCTGTGAACAACCATTATTATTTTTAGCTCTACCTTACAATCGCATTTGCCATCAGAATGGTTTTCTAGCCTGAAGAGGACTGCAAGTTCGAGCTCATTTAGTGGATGAGTTTCCCCTGCAACCTCTTCTACCCGCTACTTCAGTTTTCTACTATCGCCGGAGGAGCTGTTGATTAGAATGCAACGTGATACCAGATATGGGAAATGTTCTACGGGACAAATTTGTCAGCATATACGGTAATATTGTATTTTTTAAAACTTTTCACCCTGCTAGAAGCCAACACCCTCATAAAACATACCTCTAAATTCATTCTGGTACAGATGGTTGAAAACTACTAGCCATCCCGTATCTGATTTGAAATTATACAGTCAAATTTTCACTCAGTGCAGTGTTTTATCAATTTTCATCATAGCAAATTGCTAGATTAACTCCTTCATTCGCTAATTATTAGAACAATTTTGCTGGTTTTTGACATGGTAAAACCATTCTATTGAAAGGAACTCAAGCTGAAATTCGCAAGCTTCTAGATTTCCTATATCTCGCGATGAATCCAAAAAGGCGATTTTCGTACAGATTTTCTCCACGAGCTACACAAAATAAGACGGGATAAAACTATGTAGTACATGTTGAAGCGTCCAAAAGAAAAGAAGCTAGAGGAATAAACAATGCACCGCTCAGTTTTTCCAAAGCTTTTTGAGGCGCGCGTTTTTATTGAGATTGTCATCTGCAGTGAGGTCTTCTCAAACCTTTATTGGTTTTCCTTAGAGCTTTGAGACGACGCGCCCAGTTGAGGCGGAATATTTACATGCTATTGTAATAATAAAGCCCCTGTGTTGTAAGAATGCACGTGCGAGCGGTATTGAGGGAGTTTGCAGCACCCAAACCCCTGTGCGCTCATATTGTCGTACAACTAATAAAATAGCGTTGCTTTATGTGACGAAAATGTTCACCAACGAATGAGGAGGCGTAGAATATTGAAACACTCAAACAATTTGCTGGGTCGTGTTGAAGAAATACATTGAAATCTCATTTTAACTTCCCCTACGAGTTAAAAGGCGTAAAATATTGTAACATTCACGCATTTCGTTGGCCTGTGTAGCAATAACGCATTGGAATTTCGTTAGAACTATTCCAACAAGTGAGTACTCTTAAATCAGTTTGAGTTTGATTTGAGTTTCAATTTGAGTTTGATTTTGAATTCGAGTACGTGTTCGAGTTTAAGATATTGCAATACTCGTAACATTCGTTGCCACGTGCTATGTGTAACGACAACACACTCTCTTTAAGCTATACGAATTCACTAAAAAGCGAGCCGCGTGGGCGGTCACAACATGCACGCCTGACTGGCGGGAGCGTGACAAGCGCGCTCGTACGGAACGAGCTGTTCAGACTACGGGAGACGACGCGCTAGAGTGTAGTTTACGGTGTAGCCTCAGAATAAAAATGGGCCTTTGGAAATGCATTGGATATTTTGAGATACGTCTACACGCGCAAGTTAGTGTCTGGAACCTCTGAGTTGAAATGAAAGCTCACGGTAATATATGTCAAATTTTGAAAGAAAATGTTGGATGAAATGCTTAATTATTTTAAAATTATCCTATCATCAATTTTGTTGCGGAAATCACATGAAGGATGACACAGTGGAAGTATAACGTTTTTGATCGGCAGCATTTTTAGTTGTTCAATTTTTCGAACTTAGTTATTAGTTTTGTTTACAAAGTGTCGTTGGAAGGTAATCACTCTACAGCCCCGAGAGCTCCTTTCTTAGGAGTCCTGCTATTTTTAACCAAATTTGCCACGCTTTTTCGCTGTCGAGGGTCTCAAAGAAGCAATGGAACATGTAGTGTTTCACTCGTTTGAAAGATAAACTCAGATATTTACCTAAAAATTTTCCAGCACACATCTACAAAACGAATAAATTATGATACGCATGAATAACAAACCCCCTGCACTTAATTCCCAAACAAAACACATAACGCAAACATGAACGCGTGCGGAAATTCTTCCAGAAAAGTGACCTACTGTGCCCTGCCTAAATAGAGAGTGGCGCCCAATTAACAAGCAAGGTCTCTCTTGTCTCAACTCACGATAACGTACCTAAAACTTTTCCATCTCACATCTAGAAAACATGCAAATTATGCTACGTAACTGAATTTAAACAAACTCCCCACACTAAATTCCCAAACAGAGCACATCACATGAACAAGAAAGAACGCGTGCCGAAATTCTCCAAGAAAAGCGAGCCACTGTGCTCAGCCTCAATAGAGAGTGGCGCACAACGAGCAAGTTCTCCCTCGTCTCAACTCACGACAATGGCGCCCCAGATGCCGTCCTCAACCCTCGAAAAATCGTACGAAAATCCGAGGTCGTGCGAGAACTTGACGAGCAGGTCGATGCAGAACCCTGAGCAGCAGCGGTAGTAGCTCGAGTTGCGCATCGCCTCCGACACGTTCACTCTGGCGTGGGATGGTGAAGGCTTTGTAGATCAGTGTGTGAGCACCCAATGCATGTAGAGGTTTTTTAGACCAATGTGTGGGTACAGGATGCATGTAAAACAGGCTGCTTAAGCTTACTGGGAAAATTATGAGACAAAACTGGAGGACAAGTGAATATTGAAATCTTTCAGGATCAATGCACCCAATACATGTAAATGAGGCATCATGAGCCTACTGGTGAAATTATGAGACAAAAGTGAAGGACTGAATATTGAAGGCTTTTTAAATCAATAAGTGAGCACCGCCTACATGGCTTAAGCTGACTGGTAAATTATGAGACAAAACTGAAGGAGAAGTGCATGCAAATCTCGCTATTTGAGCTTACCGATAAAATTATGATCCAAAAGCCAAAGAATTTTTTTCTCTGTGGTACCGGAATTTAGGTGTTCGTTAACCTGTAAAATTATGAAGCGAAGAGATGAGGAAAAGAACGTTTTTCTGTAATGCTGGGTATTCTCGGGCCAGTAAAATTATGAAACTGAAACTTGAGGATTTTTTTTCTGTGGTACAGAATTAGAGTATTTACGGCCAGTAAAATTATAAAACAAAAGGTTAAGAATTTTTTTCTGTGTCTGGAATTCGGCTTTTCGCTGTTTATTAGGATTATGAGCCAAAACCAATTAGAAAACTCGTATTTTTGGGAATTCGTTTTGAAAATTCCAATTTAGATTCTGAACTGTAATTGTGCATAGGAATGGAAAGGTGAATCTTCGCATGGGAGCCTCGTGAGTGAAAGACGATTGAAATAAAAGTAATATCATAGCGAGGAAAACTAATTGCAAGTAGAGTAAATAGACCGAGCCTGAGCTAATTACCATAACCGGTTAAATCTTCAACACATTTCCTACATCCGTTATGCACACACACTACAGGCTATCTTTTAACGCAGGCATCAGCTATATTTTTAGAGCAATACCCACATTAATGCCAGGCTCAGCAGACTCGTCAGAGAGTTAGTACCCATAAATTGAAGATGTTTATTTCCTTACAGTTTGTATGCACGTTCTATGGTTAACTCTGATAATTCTGTTTATCAAAAAATGAACTATTTTACGCTTGTACTAAAGTCATTTTACAGCATTCAAATTTAGTAAATTTCTTTCTTTAACGTTCCGTGAATTCAAATTTTGTTACATATGCGCTGATACATAGTATTAATCAACTCACGCACCAGCTTTATATACGATAATAACCTAAACTATACTTTTCCAGTCTTGGTCTTAAATATATGTCGAAAATCTGAAAATTTAAATGATTTTATCAACAACTGATCTTCATAGAATAAATTTTTAATGCAGGCTTAACGGTTGCTCAACATCGGTTTCTTAACTTACATTTGATCCTTTAAACGCACAAAGGTTCCATGAAGTTTTAGGTTTTATACATACATACACACATACAAACATATAAACAAGTTACAACACGAGCAGGTTGGAAGAACTTGCCTATATTTCTATACCGTATATACTGTATATTTTCTTTGGTAAAATCTCCCAATCAAAATGAAATCACGCGGAAGACTTCGCAGGCGCACGAATTTTTGCAGGCTTAGGTGAAAGTGTGACAAAATAATTCATAAATTCAAAGGTAATGTTGTAATCCATAATGACTGTAAACTTGAAAAGTTACTGAAATTTATTTGTAAATTAAATACTGTTCTTCCCATTGAACAAATGACTCAAATTGTCCCCGTTTTCGCTTTGAAACACAAGTGATTAGAATGTGTAAGGCGAACCAAATAATTTACAATCCCATGATGTCTCCAATAATTTGCAGTGCTACTCGCCCATGACCTCATAGGATGTAGTATGGGGACTCAATTTCAATATCAGTCAATCCAACACAGCACTCACTTTTGAACTTAATGCACATCAAGCCCCGACGTCCGAAAAACACTCATCTGTGGACCTTGTTGCACATCAACATTTCCCGTCCACTAAACGTTTTCTTACTCGAGTTGCATGCCAGTAAACCATCACCCGACTCTCAAGGCTTCAGTAGCAGTCCAAAACAGCACTCGCTCCTTAACTGTGGTGCGCAGTAACCTGTCATACTGAAGAATTTTTCACCTGAGTAACACACCAATTCACACTCCCACCACCATGGCTTCGATGGCAATCTGGCATAACACCCACGTCTAAACCCTGGTTAACGTAATAATTCCATGCCTTCTAGAAGTTTTTTTACATAAACTGCATTCAATCCAATTCGCACTCGTTCTACCATCGTGGTTTCCTGGACAAGACCCATGTCTAAATCTTGGTTCAGGTTACCATTTCAGGTTCACTAGAGGTTTCTTTACATGAATGCACGCACTCACCCGAACATTAATCATGGCTTTTTATCCTGAACAAGACTTGCACTCAAATCTTGGTTGAGGGAACCATTCCAGGTTCACTAGAGGTTTCTTTACAAGAATGCACACCAGCACGACGCACTCACCCGACCATCATGGCTTCAGTTGCTATGCGGCACAGCACGCCCTTGTCAGCCGGACACTTTCCCGTCACGGGGTTTGTTGGAGCCATGTTGATGAAGGCTGGCTCTTCCATGAACACGACCTGTAAAAAAAAGGTTTTTCATTGTACAATGCACGACATTGCTAAATCTATGCCTTGATGCTTCACTGAATTGTTTCGCGACTCTACTGGTCCATTAAAATAATTGCGCCTTTGGATGCGTAAATGAGTTTATTTTGTTTCAGAATTAGGTATTTGCTGATTGATTATAAATTATTTTCATCCTCCCTTACCACAATAGAGATGTTCAAAGAGGGGAAGGATGAAGGCACCATTTAGTATTGAGTTAAGGGAACACAAGGTAAGTCCCTGCACAGAATCCCATGCGCACAGAGACAGTAAGTTGAGAAAACATGATAAAAGTTGAAGAAGAAAGTCTGAGGTGCTGAAAGACAGGACAGCAAGGAACCAAAAAATATGGTCCTTATCAAAACAAAAAACCTTTTAGTTCAACAAAGAGAATGCCTACCTAACCCTCATCTAGGGACCTCACATTTTCCCCTGAGAGTATTGGATATTTATGGAATTTCATTCCCTTATGGGATTTTACGATGTTGTACATCCCCTAAATTAAAAAAAGTATTTCATTTTGAGCAAATTTTCATCGGATGCTTTAGCGCAGCCCAACGAGCACACGTATATGAAACGATACTAGTAAGGTTTAATCGGAAAGTTTGACCATTAAAGTGATTTATGAAGCTTAGATCAACCGTTGAAACCCCACCAATCATGAAGTGCGTTAACATTGGAAGATTACCATTTATGAAAGTTAGATTAGCAGGGTAAAGTTAAGGATTTAAAATAAAATATTCAGATCAATACTCATAATCGAAGTAAAAAGCTGAGTTAAGTACAAGGAACATATCAACGTCCAGCCCCAAATGACATTTTTTTATTTTTATTAAATTAGTTATTTTACAACTTCTCGGCCCAACAGAGGCGATCTCAAGAGAGTGAAAAGGGACAATTTAGTATAGACTAAAAAAGCGGGAATCTTCGCTCAAAGCAAAGTGTGTTCCTTCTCGTGATACTCTGAGCATAGAATTATTATTATTATTATTATATAAGAAAGTTTTAGCCTCCCTTAACCACGACAAACATGTTCCAAGAGAGGAAAGAGGAAGGCACCATTTAGTATGGAGTTGAGGGAACGCGGAATCTATGCACAAAGTGCACAGAAACAGTAAGCTAGGAAAGAAGTTCATGAAACAAGAAAAAAGTTGAAGAAGAAAGTAGTAGGTGCTGAAAATCAGGACAGCAGTGAACCGAAAAAAGATGGTCCGTAACAAAACAAAAACCTATTTTATTACAACAAAAAGGAAGCCACCTACCCTTTAGCTCGGGCCCTCACATGGTTCCCCTAGGAGCGCTAATTCCCATAGATACAATAGTTGTATCCCCTTGAGGGGTCTGAGCATAGAAACGATAAGTTCGAAAGGAAAAGAAACAAAAGAAAAAAGGAGAAATAAAGTGAAGAAGGCATGGAACCTGAAAGTAACAATGAACGTACGACACAGAAGTCTCGTAGGTCTATCTGTAGCTGAGATGACCCAACAGTATCGTCCTTATGCGGTGCCAGTCTCTCTGCATGACAGACCAACCTATCCTTATTGCACATCCCATCCTCTTTAAAAAGACGTTGCTTTTCTCACGGTGAAACTGTAACTCTCACCATGAGACTGTTTTCAGCGTATGTTAGGTTAAGCTCTCATGAGATTTCCACTAAGAGAATGTGTAAATTTTCCTAAATTTCCGAAAACATTATTCAACGCATTATGCTACGAAGGCGGGACGGTAATTGTGCTATGCAGGCCGGAGCAAAGTCTTCAAATGGAAGGACAACAGCTTAGAGATGAGATGAATAACGCGAACACAGTCTCGACACTTTGACCGTGATGGGGTTAACTGAAGCTCAATGTTCAACTCAAATTTAAAGTCAATTGTAGTGAGCAATTTTGAAAATAACAAACATTGACTGGATCATGACCTCATTTGGTTTGATTAAATATTTAGAAAAATTAAGTTTACGACCACTGGTCAGTCAGCATGCAGAATTATGAAAATCCCTAAAATCCCTATCGTGCACACACACGTTGGCAGCACACATCGATCGCGACCAACGTCTATCTGTTCTATCTGTTCTATTATCATCTAACTTTTGTATTTCTAGACGCTGATGCTAGAGCACCATACCGATGATCATACGTGGTTCATCAGTTCTTGGCTAGATGGTAAACAGCATAAGCTATTACTACTTAACGCCTTACATTTTCCTCTCATCGCCCGGTAAAGCCTAGCGAAACTTTGTCAATAACATCAAAGACGCGTCCGATTTTTTTTTGTTACAAGAGAAAGCGTAGAACTTCAAAAATTTTCATAAAATTAAGCAGCAAAGTGTAAAATACAAAAGTTGTAGTCGGTTTAAGTGCATAAAAATCGCATTTATTGTTCCTTTAAAGAAAAAGTTTTCCCAGATTCCTAACCCAGCAAGAAAAAGGAAGAAAATTTCTATTTCCTGTTTTAATCTAACTTTTTTCTTAACTTTGCCGTATGGCGCGTCGATAGTTTCCCAATAAAAGTTCTTTTTTCTCAGCGAATACGCTAGTTTTCTAATGCAAGTCTTTCCACAGCTCGTCATCGAATGGCGCACAGAAGAGAAGCCGAAACGCTGCTGATTCAGACAGGATTTTTTCCGAATCTACTGTTTGAGTTCAGCCGAGTGGAGAATTTAAACTTGAAATTCTTATAAAAAATAAAAGTTCGAGCAGCAATAGAAAACTTCTTAATCGCAGGAGAGCGCCTTGAAAAAAGCAGCTATTGAGTGAGATCTGACGATCCAGGCTGCTGAGGCTTTAAACAAAACGACAAGACTGGCAATGGTGTGACACCATAGATATGGTCTCCTAATACGTAATGTTGAAATGTCTGCCTGAGAGTAGTCGGTAGAGGGCAAAAAGATATGAAAGAAAAGCTGAAGCATTATTTACCAATAAAAATCCACGTAATCTCTAACTTTACAAGCGCCATAAATAGAAATTGCGCTTCGAGAAAACATTAGATTTTGTGCCTTCTCTGAACTGAAACCAATGTTCGACGTTGAATAATGTCTGCATAAAATAATACCTATCACTATAAAAAAACATTCTGCATGAGAAGAGTGCGCTGCTCTCACAACAGTAAACGCTTAGCAATATATCTCATGTCGATAAACTTGCACCATTAAAATTCATATATCCCTTGAAAGCAAGTTTCGCAAACACATTTGAAGTACGTGATGCACGCCGCCTCTCGCTACTTCAGATAAAAGCCCAGGTGCCCACTCCTGGCTGTGCTCAACGGGAGGGCACCAGAGCGGTAAACACTTCAAAACATTCAATTTTATTTCATAACTCCAGGCACCAGCTGGAGGTGTTAGCCCTGACGCTCTCGTGACCCACGGAGGAGAATCATAGAGAGGGCTAACGAAGAGGCGATTCCTTGGTAAAAAGTTGTCTCCGGGTAGTGTATCGCGAACGTTGGGCATATTTGTAAGCAGTTTAAATTTAAAGTGAGTGCTTATTTGTAAGCAGTTTAAATTTAAAGTGAGTGCTTATTTGTAAGCAGTTTAAATTTAAAGTGAGTGCTTATTTGTAAGCAGTTTAAATTTAAAGTGAGTGCTTATTTGTAAGCGGTTTAAATTTAAAGTGAGTGCTTATTTGTAAGCTCACTAGCCACATAAGCTCTCATAGTGAGAGCTTGTTTGTAAAGAGTTTAATTTGAATCAGTTTCATGCGTAAAAAATATCTAGAATACTCCACGCTGAAGTTTCGCTGAAACATCACAGATAGTATGCAAAATTTACGGATAATGTCAACGTCACCAATTTCCGAAATTTCTGTTACAAATTCCGAATGCCGCCTGATGCAAATTAACTCCTGGACAAAAGCACCGTTGAAATAAATATAAAAATTTTACATCAAGATCGGACGAGGATTTGAATACTTTGCATAAATTCTGATGAGGAAATGGGTGCCCGCTGCGCTGTTTGAGTCAAACGCTGGCCTAATGACGTCTCTTTACCATTCGCAGGACACTGGGCGTATTCCGCTCGAACATCTCATGTAATTCATGGCTCTGCATTGGCGGCCAGCGCAAACAGGCCTTCGGTTGTGGACTGGCGTCGGTGGTATAAAGTCAAAATGTAAAGGTGAAATATACAAATTTAGAAGTTTGTCCTCGTACGCATAAGAGCATTTTTTTGCCGTTCGGAGCTCCAAATGAAAATGATGAATTGTAGTTATGTTGATACAAATGCTCACTCAAGGTTTCATGTTAGATGACATTTTAACAAAAATTTTTAAAACTAAAAGGATTCAAAGCAGAGCATTTCTTACATCGCCATACAGAGTACTTACTGAAGCGAGTTACTCCAGATTTCTACATTGAATAACAACTATAATTTATAGACACTGAAGTATTTTCCACTCCTCGATTTATTAAAATAATTCCTTTTTGGAGAACATTGGCATTTCGGACATTGGCTGCCACTTTGAACAGAAACGTCCAAACTTCATAAATCAATCATAGAAATTGGAATATAATTGCTGCAACATTCAACCAAAGGAGTATAAACTTGTCCAGAAATTAGTTTCGTGCGCTGATTCTTGCATTTACACGTGACGTCATTCTCTACTTATTTAAGGAAATTACCTTGAACCAAAAAGTAGTATAATTCCCTGTGGCTAATTCTTACGCTCACTTAACTTATGCTAACGACGTTCTTTTTGTAGTATCTCAATATAGGCCTTTCAGGCATGATGTCCTTATCACACTTGGTTTGGGATATCGCGGCACCGGCGGAAGCGTCTTAACCGCAAGACGGAGCCGACGGAAGCGCTGGTTGCGGATTGCCCTATGTCTATATCGTACTTGGGTTCAAATGGGTCGGAAGCGCCCTGACCGCACGCGCCGGAAACCGTGCCTTGGGAGCGCATCGCATTGGTATGCACCGGAAGAGCATTGTTTAACTTCCGAGCGCTATAGCTTATAAGCAGTGTCGGTGTTTGAATGATTCAGTACAAGAATAGGAACCTAGCTAAGAGTTTCCTTTTCATACTCCTGAAGTTAACGCTTCAGTTACGGTAGTTACAGCTACCGATTCTGTAGTTTGCAGCTACAATTACTTATCCTAATATCGTGATGAAAAACCACGATATAACACTTTTCGAGACGTATTCTATTAATTTTTGACTGGGTAGTTCCGTTTCGGTATTATTTCTAGTCGTTGAAAGCTCATGAAATGCCCCAAAGCATGTAGTAATACTGAACCACTTCATCTTAATGTATTAGCCTGCGGAGACGGCAGCTCTGAGGATCCGACAACCAAAACCACGCCTCAGGAAGAAGCATCCGTCTTACATGCCCTGATGATCCCCTGAATTAATAAAGCGATAAATTAGAAGCAACTATATGAATGATTTAGCTATTTCTCTTTGTTCCTGAAGCAACATTCTGAAGATGTGCGCTTCTCCCATATAGTAAAGACGTGTGTAAAATGAAGGCACTTTCGACTGAATTGTCTCAGCAACTGAAAAAATTGAAATTTCTCGGAAGGGGAGAGGGACGCAGAGAAATGCTGAACAAGCAAGCCGTTCCCAATACCAAATTGTGTCACAGTCTAAATGAGCGACTATCGCACAATCACTGTTTGATATCATGCGGACATAGGCTTTGCTTGCAGAACTATAAGTTTTATTGGATTTTCCAAGCGCTTATTTCTCAAACGATAACCATTCTTGCAGTAAATAGCTGTTAAATTCACATATTTACTGTTGCTTATGTCCAGATTGGTTTCGGTAAATTGGTAGATTTTGTTGATCTACTGAGCTAGAACTCGGTAAGTGCAAGTACCGTACCCCTAGCCAGTACCGTGCACCGTGCAAGTTTTATTGCACCATGTCAGTACCACATCACCATTCTAACACCACTGCACCATGACAACGCCACTGCATCTAGCCAGTACCGTGCACCGTGCCAGCACCACAGCACCATGCCATTGTCACTGCATCATGTCAGTACCACTGCACCATTCTAACACTACTGCACCATGACAACGCCACTGCATCTAGCCAGTACCGTGCACCGTGCCAGCACCATAGCACCATACTGTACCATACCAGAGCTGAACACCAAGTAACGGCATTTATCACTGATTTATCTGTGGGTCACAACCCTGCCGGTATTTGGAACACAGAGTTTGGATTCTGTACATAAGCGCGGAACGCGTCAAGTCCTGACATGCTTTGCTTTTGTTATTGCAGCGATAGCAGTTGAAGTAAATGAGTAAATGTTGAAGAAAATTATTCTGAGGGATAAAACTGGCTCATGTTTGTGGTATATTGGTGATTTTCAAGTCTATAACCAATATTTTAAGAAATGATTTGCGTGTTCAAGACGAGAAAATTGTATCGCTGCTATAATATCCAAGCAGTTTTGACTTTAGGAAGCAGCTTCTAGTTTATGCTTCAGGAATCATCTAAATTGTCTTTCCCGCGGGCAGAAATGATTTGAATTTCAGGATCTGCTCTCATCAAGACCCACGCTTGCACACATGGGTATATACACCCAAAAGTGTGCTGTTGCTCCAAGAATACGTGACTCGAGCGAGTAGCTTTGGCTTTAGGGGCGTGCTTGTTTGCTCTTCGTGCCTCTACAACCTGGATTTGCTCACCTACAAGCCTCCTTGCAGCAGCTTGTTCATTAATTAATGCTCACAGTCATGAAAAACAGACTACGAGTCTCTTCTCAGCTCGTACTGGATGGAAAGATTCTGAAAAAATGCGTGTTTGCTAAACTGATGCTTCGTTCGAACATTGAACAGTTTATTTTTAGTAAGGAATGTATCGTTTATTTTTTCATTGCAAGCGCAACTGTGCTGGTAAGGATATTAGGGCTTTATCCGAAAAAAAAAATCATTGAACCTATGCCAATTAACGAGAGAAATCTCATCGCTTGAATATAAGCCATCCACAATGCATGGAAGACATGGACACATATCCACAAACATGACGTTATTGAAATTACCATGAAGTTCTTCTTTAACGATACACAAATAATGGCTGAGAATACTAATATTCATTAGCTTTAATAAGTCGTTTTCAGAAAGAGGTCTCGTACTTCAATGAGCAACGAAGCAGTAAAAACCCCCAGCAAATTCTACCAAACTTAAAATGGTGGATTTATTTGAACGGGTTATTCGTTTGTTTGAATCGCAAATTTATGAACTTTAAAACAGAGTAAATTTAAAGGAAATTAATCATATTTGTTCGGAAAACGTTCCAGAGTTCAGCTCTATCATTCGTTCAAAAAGTACAAATCATTTTGTCTTGAATAAACGATAAAAAAAAACTGAGAGTGACCGTCATCAAATGGTGGGGATCAGGTGCATCTACATATATTTGTTCGAGTGGGCCTTGCGCAACGCTTTCTAAAACCACTAACTATGTAAAATTTTTCACGACGACGAAGTTTATTTCGGTTTAACATGCAATGTTTCTGCGCTCCGCCATTCTTATGACTGATACCGTAAACTAAGAATAAGTTTAGGTCAAGCCTTACGTGCCCTATTATCATTCGTGTAGAGTCTACCAGAAGAATAGCCACATCTTGCGATCTTGCTTCTTTGTGTTGTGAATAGAATAGATTCATGCTGAAAATGAGCATTTTTTATTGTTTTCATAAGTGGTAAGATTTAGCTTTCGTACGTTCTTCATATGTATTCAAATGTATGTCTTTTTTTATTTCAGATCAGTCAGTCAATAATTTGAAACTATATATGTATCGTTCTCGTACACATTAGTATGAGTCGGCGCTGCCGCACACGCTTGTTCGTGTACTGTATACTGGCGTGTGTTGCTCTGGCACTGGGAACGAATGAACCAAATTCCTTGACGCGTGTTTCTCTAGTTCCTTGCCATGCGCCAAAGTATCAAATTATTGAACAATAATCGTGAAGGTAAAATTAGCCAAACGGAGCCTTCATGCAAAGTGAATAGAGGCTCGGAAATTTTTGCATTTTCTGTGACACAGTTGGAGATGTCAATTGGAATACCCATGAGCGTCTCGTGCTGTTGTGTGAAGCGAGTCACATTCGTCTAACGTCTGCGTTAGTTAAACCATACTGAGTCCATAGCCGTCCGTCTCTTGATCATCCTAGTACGCGTCGCTGAGCCTAACCAAGTGACCGGTAACTTCTGCAGAGACCTAGAATTTTCTTTTAAACTCCAATGGGGAAGAAGATCTAACAATTTAAATTCCGTCCTCTGTGCAGGGAACCAACTTCCCGAAAATCGACCCAAGAAACTCGACATCTTTAAATGAAGCCAATTACTGACAAAACTTCTGGCCTTTGCAGCCTCGGGTGCTTGGTTGTACTGGCAGTCGGCCTTTGGCGACATAAAATTTTCTGATTTTTAAATAAAACACAACGAAGGACCCCACAAAATTCCTACTTCTGACGAATTCTTTGCAACTTTATTGGAAACCCTTCGGGCTTACATCGAAATAACTTTTCTGGGAGTCTGCGATTTTTTCGTTGCTTAAATCGCATGCAAAGCTTTTGTTAGTCCCTCTGGAGTAACCCTAAGAGATCTGGGCCCGCAGTTACATTTTTTCATGCATTATTCTGAGACGCGTGTGAGCCGCTGGCAAATCGTAGCAGAGGCCGGTTATGAGAACGCCACAGATGCGGTGCGGAAAGAGACAAGCGAATAATCGGAATCTTTGCTTGTATATTGCGTGAGCACGGCTATTTGATACAGTATTTGCATGTTTTGAACCGCCTAAAACATGAAGAAATAGATAAAGGGATAATACATTCCTACAAAGTACGTGCTGATTTCGATGGGGTTGGCTTTTATTAGGTGAATTTCCTATTTTACTGAACCATCTAAAACATGAAGAAATTGATAACGGGACATTACATTCGTAAAATATACGAGCTGATCTCCAAAGAGTCGATAATTTTAGATGGATTTTATACTTTGAAAAAGTATGACATTATATTTATCACATCCATGTTCGTTTAACAACCATGGATCTTTACGTAAAGGCATTTGAATAAAACAATGTTGAATTTTATATCAACATTATTGAAAATTAACTGTTCCTTGATGTATAATATCGTTGGATGGCTCAATGTGCTCGAGTCCAGTCTCCTTCGGCCGAATCGGCAAGGTGGAAAAATCGCGCTGTGCCAAAGGCGTTTAAGAGAGAGATTTTGATCAACGTCATCAATGTTGCATTTTCCAACTTGGCATTGGTCTCCAAACGACAGCAACGGCCAAACACGTCGAATATCAACTGGGAATTGATAAATTCATTGATAATAAGCGTAATAACTGTCATCATGTTGGCTTTCATGACCCTGTAATGTAAAAATGGTCGCGTCTTCCTCCCAAAAAGTTTTATGCACTCATTCTAGTTTCGTTTTCTACAAGATCTTGATGGACAAAATATAAAGTTATCGGTCTTCCACAGGGAGAAGTTGTGAGTCTTTCTCCCCTAAAAGAATAACGTAGTTATTTTTACCCCGTTTTTCCGCGAGACTAGCTGGCAAAATAGGAAGGAAATGTCTTTTTACCCGTAGAGAATGATGCAATTATTCTTACAATGTTTTTTCCTTGATCTTAACGAAACAAACGGAAAGTTAGGAGTTTTTCTCTTGACTCCGCTCTTACCTCACCAACAAGTCCGAGAGCAGCGAGAACAGGTTCGCTAATGGTTGTATTTTAATGGTATTAATTTAATATAATTCTTTTACTTACTTGTTCATGCAAATTCCTCAGCATTTTTTACTGGATATTTCATCTACACATCCTTACATCTTACAAATTCTTATCATGTATTCCTCTTTCCTTTACGTCAGACATTCGCAAAGGAGTAATTGAGTGTAGAAAAACATGAGACTACACATCATCATAAGAAACCATTAGGCAATGGGTGTGTAATTATTAAATGATTGAGATTTTTGACCCTTAAACAGAATAAAAACTAACGTGTTTCATCTTAAAAATAAAACTAAAGGGCCGTTTACTCTAGAGTAAATTTCGGCCGTGAGGCGCGGCACGTGTGTACGAAGCAACTGAGAGGAAATTCTTCACACAATAAAATAAATTGCTATAAAAAAATATTTTTGAAGCTATAGTGGACGTATTAGTCTGGTACGTATCTACTCAACTTAGCGTGACGTCATTAACACAGTCAATGGACTCTATTTTGTGTATATATTCTTTCCTTATTTATACTTAGTGCTGCTAATTTACGTATTTGCGATACTGGTTTAAGAGAAGAAGGGACCAGCTAAGAAATCCCAAGAGCAAGTCAACAACTTCACAAACATCGGAGCGCCATTAAAAATGATAAGGAAGCAAGTAAATAAGAGCTTCTCCTGAATCTAAGAATTATAATGAATCTCAAAAATTTGTAATACACCACCATCAATTAAACTAATGTGCTCACCACATAGTCGTTTGCAGTGCCTCTGCACAACGCGCGCTTCTCTCCATGCTGCATAATTGCAATACAGAGCTACGTGACATACTTATCTAATTTCTAGACACTCTCAAAAACTTGGTCACAAGCTCCACTACCTCTACTCAGAGGTATAACGCGTGCCGGCCTTCTCGGGTATAGTTATTGATTTGAGTTTGTTCATGAGGTACGGAGCAGGAAATTCAGAGTCGCATCTCGAAAACACCGAGTTTTCCCGCCGCAAAAATAGTTCCATAATCCTTCGTTTCTGAAACAAGACGAACTCCACGACTTTTACTAAACTCAAAAAAAGTCAGAATATATTTTTTGGCGAGATTCCTCAGACCAGAACGACCTCTTTGAGAGTTTGGCCTTCTATCAAAGACATGGGATTCCAGAATCTAAAATGACAATTGAAAGACATCTCGAGGCTGAAAGTTAAGCTCCGTCTCATGCTCCGAAGTCAAGCGAAGCAATTTCCAAAATTCCAAGATTATCTCGGACAGCGCAGCAGATGAAAGGCAATAGTGTGGGGGGCTCATAGGTTTTCATTTCCAAAAGTCGGATCTCTTTTTGGAGATAAGGTAATAATGATGCGGCGCTTTGGTTAGAACTTCTCGTTCTTTAGCCCATTGAATTTTATTGGGCGAAGATAGCTTCTTATGAAGCTTTTAGATCACGATGTCCAAATTCACAATGCTGTCTTATGCGATTTTCTTCAGTGACTTCTATGTTTCTTCTACGTTGAAAAATTGTGTGGATCATATTTTAGGTCTTTTTCGTTATTGGAAGATTTTATGGGATATAATGCATGGTTATCTCAACATAAAATAATTATATTGACAGTAATTTTAAAGCACCTTTTATATTCGAAAATTGTATTGGCAAAAAAATTTGGTTTTCATTACATCAACAAATTTAATTAGAAATAATGCATGGTCTTCTTCACACAAACTAGTAATATGGACACTAATTTCAAGTCTTATTCTACACCGGAAATTTGCATAGACAACAATGTACGGTCTTCTTTACATTGAAAAATTACATTGGCAATCATTTATAGTTTTTTCTGCAGGAAAAAAATGTATGTTCAACAATTTACAGTAATGCTCTACATGAAAAAATGACATTTACAACAATATCCAGTCGTGTTGTACATAAAAATTGCATTTTAATATACTTATAGTTCTGTACTGCGTTAAAAAATTTCTTTGGGGTTTCACCTTTGGTCTTTTTACTACAGAGAAAGAATTGACTTCTCAATAACTCACAAGTTTGTTCTGCTTTAGAAAATGACTTCGGCGTTAATTTTGATCTTTTAATTCCTGGAAGAAAGCAATTATAGAGCCGAAGCAGCCAATTTTGGAACTCAATTTTGCCGCGACCACCTCCAGCGGCAGGGCACACAACTGCCTTCGTTTTGCCCGTGCTGCTCTATTTTCAAGCCACGCTCAGATCTAAATAAATGGTCGAAACAAAAGCGCAACTCCTCCTAATAATTTCGCTCCCCGCACAAGATTTAGAGACACTAGCATCCAGCTCATGCTCGCTTTCTGCTGCTTCTCGCACAGAAATAACTTTTCGACGAATTCTGAGGGCTTTTCAAAGAAAAATTTCGTTACTTATGATGAATTGGTTATATCTCACGCAGCACTTTGAGAGTTTCGTGAAAAGATTTGGAAGAACAGGATACTAATGATAGCTATTTTATTATAAAAATTTAGCGCCTACTTCTTCAGATGTTAAATTGTTAAATGTTTTCAAACATTCACCCTATATAAGAAGAACATATTTTTCATCTTCAAATGTATCGATACATTCTTCCTCATGAAATACGATACGGAGAATTGTTGAAACATAACTCTCTTGTTGGAAATAGCACCTGGAGTTGATTTTATATTTGAATTCGCTTTCGTTCATACATTTGAAACGTACTAAGAATTTTGTCTCTAGGTGGTGTCAGTACCGAACTATAAAAAATACCGACCATGTGACGGTTTTTTATGTTACTGTTTTTGCTAAAAAAATGTACACATATAGTAAAAAATTGTTCGCGCTAGACATCGAAAAAAAAAATTATATTACAAGTGCCTACACCACGAGAATATGTTGGATATGAATCCGACATCAGTGAAACAGCTGCTCACATCCGCTGAAACGAGGGTACTGGTTGGTGCTTGTGCAGGCTTGAATATTGATGGCTGCCAGTGCCCAGTCTTAAGTGGCCCATAGACGCTCGATTTAATTGTCAATATCATTGCCTCAATATCTTGATGAATATTTTTTTGCCCACTAATTCAATTATTTGACGGTTGTCAATCAAGCCCACAGACGATCAATTAAATTGCCAATATTCATTATTGCCAATTATATCGACAATGAAATTGATCGTCCATGGGTCGCTTAACTCTTTGGTGGGGCATTTTGATTTTAGGCGTTCTAAGTATGACTTCTGCAAAGGGTAGCTTGTTGAATGCAACGGCGAAAGAGTAAGACGTGGTGTGAGTCTGGCTGTTACTCTTCCTTTTTTCAACCTGTATTTACATGCATTATCAAACCTAGATTACGCAACAAAGAGATTGCATTTTTCCATGTCTTTCTCTCAATCATTTGTTTCGACTATCAACATGGGTATGACGACACTCATGCTGATAATATACCAACCAAGGATTTTATGTCAAGACATTTTGAAAACATGTGTTTTTGTATCATCTTTATTGGAAATAAATTGTTTTCTTATCTTTTTTCTTCGCTTTTCCTACTCTGGAGTCTGCACGAGATTAGTGCCTGACGGTATGGGTAGCGACCCCAAAATGTGCCACTCTGCTCGGTCCTGCTACCATATTCTATTGTATATCTTAGAGCAAAAGCAACATCTTTGAGGGAATAAAATTTGATTCAAGACCATTTGGTTTGACTTTGATTCGAGCCCACAACAACCCGACGGGTCAGCTTCACACTCCACAACACGACGGGTCAGCTTCACACTCCACAACACGACGGGTCAGCTTCACACTCCACAACACGACGGGTCAGCTTCACACTCCACAACACGACGGGTCAGCTTCACACTCCACAACACGACGGGTCAGCTTCACACTCCACAACACGACGGGTCAGCTTCACACTCCACAACACGACGGGTCAGCTTCACACTCCACAACACGACGGGTCAGCTTCACACTCCACAACCCGACGGGTCAGCTTCACACTCCACAACACGACAGCTTCACATTCCACAACACGACGGGTCAGCTTCACACTCCACAACACGACGGGTCAGCTTCACACTCCACAACACGACGGGTCAGGATCCCAATCTAACTTTTCGCCGCCTGCATGCATGTTTTTCGCCGCCTGCATGCATGTTTTTCGCCGCCTAAGCAAGTTAATCGCTTAAATCGCTAAGGTTGCGAAAAAAATGGCTGCAGGCGGTGAAAAAGTTAGACTTGGTGCCGGTTCAGGACCTCACCTTGAGGTGGAACTTCTCAGGGATGCCGTTGGGGGGCACATGGGAGTAGCCTGGCCACACGATGTCCTTCACCTCCAGACCTTGCGACTTCCACGAGTACCACACTCCGATCTGGCGGGCGAAACGTGGCAAAGTAAGCCAGTGTTCGTGCGAGCCATCGAAAAATGGAATTATAATATTAGTGTCTATGCTAATTCAAATGGAATTCAAGTTTTGCACAACTAATAAATCGAAAGCAAAGTTATTTCCCGCTATGGCAAGCACTACATAAAAAAAAACATTGTTCGTGCAAGTCATTGAAAGACAGAATTATAGTACAAGTGCTTAAACCAATCGAAATGGAATTCAAGTCTCTTGCAACAAAAAAAATGAAAGCAAAGTTATTTCACGATTAAGTAAGCAAAACGTTAAAAAATAAGCCATTGTTCGTGCAAGCCATCGAAAGACAGAATTATAGTGTAGGTGCCAACGCTAGTTGGAATGATCAAGTCTCGCACAAAAAAGCAAAGTAATTTCCCGATCTGGTTTGCAAAGCAGGGAAAAATGAACCATTGTGAACGTAAGCCATTGAAAGTGGATTATAATATGTGTGCTTATACCGATTGAAATGGCAGTGAAGTTTGATGCGAATCATAGACTAAAATAAAAATTGTTTTCTGAAATCTGAATGACAACGTCATGGGTTTCGTGAATGATTTCATGATTGATATTTGCCAAAAAATGTTTCGTGAACCAGCCCAATCATCAGTTCTAGTACCCATACCAAACTTTTAACGTAAAAAGTAAAAAATTATACAATAAAATCAGCGAAATCTGATGCGTGGAAAAAGAATACTAAAATTTATTCATGTTTGCCCCCTCATCCATTACATAAAGAAGACATGAATCCGAAATCGAGATTAGATTCGCTGTCGTAACAACAGAGCTGTTCAAAAACTTTCAAATCAATGAAAAATTATAAACAGAAACTGCTATTCACTAGTTTCTTTGAAATGAAAGCTCGTAATTTTCTAATATAAAATCTCGAATTGTGTTATATTGAGCAAGCCGAAGGTCCGCAGCCAGAGCTGCAATACTGCTCTTATTTTTACAAAGCGTGCATAATAGTCATCGAAGAATAGAATAGTAATCGTGTATAAAAAGCTCCAAATAACTTCACGGATATTTGTAAAATCTCACGGTACTGGCAGAATTATATGTTCGCCTCCGAGTGACAGCATGTTGATTCCAAGCCTCGCATTCGAGAAAATTTCTCCCGCTTCGTTTAATCAACTTTTGACATTAGGCACGACGCCAGATCATCAGCCACACCGTTTTTTCCCACGAGAGCATGTGTTTATCAACTACAGAGCGGTCCCTGAGACCCCCATTGTTCTTGTGAGGCACAAAAGGCAAATAATTCGTGATTGCTTCAATGAAAGCGCGCTTAATTAATTCAACAATGGCGACGTTTCTAGAGCATTGTGGTCCCACACGCCACCCACTCGCTCCTGCTCCTCCCGCACCCTAATGCAGTCTCCGCAACGCTTTTTCTCACGGCATATTTGTTAATGTTAACATTTGTTAATGTTAATATTTGATTAGTTCGTTGAAATAGAACTCTTCACAGTGCTGTTATGAAGGAATTCTTCCAGTAATTAATTTTTATTTTCTCCGAGGCTACGCTGGTAACAAATACATTTCACAGTGATGTTAAGGAGTTGTTTCTTTAATTAATTTTAATTCTCTCCGAGGCTATGTTAGCACCAAATACATTTCACAGTGATGTTAAGGAGTTGTTTCAGTAATTAATTTTAATTCTCTCCGAGGCTACGCTGGTACCAAATACATTTCACAGTGATGTTAAGGAGTTGTTTCAGTAATTAATTTTAATTCTCTCCGAGGCTACGCTGGTACCAAATACATTTCACAGTGATGTTAAGGAGTTGTTTCAGTAATTAATTTTAATGCTCTCTGAGGCTACGCTAGCACCAAATACATTTCACAGTGATGTTAAGGAGTTGTTCCATTAATTAATTTTAATTCTCTCTGAGGCTACGCTGGTACCAAATACATTTCACACTGATGTTAAGGAGTTGTTTCAGTAATTAATTTTAATTCTCTCCGAGGCTACGCTGGTACCAAATACATTTCACAGTGATGTTAAGGAGTTGTTTCAGTAATTAAGTTTAATTCTCTCCGGGGCTACGCTAGCACCAAATACATTTCACAGTGATGTTAAGGAGTTGTTCCAGTTATCAATTTTTATTTTCTCTGTGGCTACACTGGGATCAAATCTACAGTTTCAAGCTGGGAGGAGACGGTGATGTGTAGAGTACAGCGAGGCTTGGATCGAACTTGGCTCCTGCGTTTGGAACTAGGGTTGTCAAGTTTGCCTTTTTTAGGGCCAAAAAACTTTAATCTTAAGCTTCTTTCTTACTGCGTTTGAAACTAGGGAAGCCGAGTTGGCTTTTTTCTGACGAAAAAACTTAAATGTAAAGATTTTTTACGATAGGTTCACGACTAAGATGTCAAGTTGACTTTTTTTCGAGGAAAGAAGCCTTAATTTAAGATTTTTCATATTTAATTTGAAAATGAAGATGCCAGATTGGCTTAATTCTTGCAAAAAAACTTTTATGTAATAATTTTTTCTTATTAAAATTCAACACAGAAATTATCCAGTATCTTGCTGTTCTGCTGAGAAGTCTTCATGGGCAAATTATATTTTGGAAAGACTCAAACTTGCAAGTTTTGGCGAGAAAG
The DNA here is from genome assembly GCA_030386875.1 of Morinoia aosen. Classification (NCBI taxonomy): domain Eukaryota; kingdom Metazoa; phylum Arthropoda; class Malacostraca; order Amphipoda; family Talitridae; genus Morinoia; species Morinoia aosen. Next base: position 55,385,002 of record CM059568.1, read on the forward strand.
ACCAGTTCGGGTACTCGCATTGAAGGCCTCAATAGAGAAATCGAGAAATTTTGCGGCCATCTTTATAATTAAGCTCACAACAGACTCGTGTAACTGATGTTTCACTCTGTGGGTGAACAACAATACCTTTCAAAGAGCAGAAAACAATGCAAACCTTAGCACTATACCAGGCGAGAGACGTTTGGAAAGAGCACTGAAGAGCATCAAATCCCTTCAGATTGAGAAAAATATCTTCAGAACATCGCGTTGAGGCAACGGCAACAATTGGAAGACATTCATGACACGCGTATTCCTAAAAGCAGAACATCCTCATGTGACATTAGCCGCATACAGAGAGCGTTGACATGGTAACGCTATCCTTATCCTCTACTACAGAGGCCCTTATTCCAGTCTGAATGAAATGAACTTACAAAGAGCAGGTCCAAAAGACGATAAATTCAAATCAATTCAGTCAGTTTTATGAGCCTCAAGAATGATTCAGCCGGACGATGTTGTTGGTCTGGGATGTAAAGCGGTTGAGAAAGACAACGGCATGCTTAGCCTTAGCATTTAGAACACAGAAATTAATTGTGTGAGAAGGCACACGGAATGAACGATGAGCAGAGAGCTCATTTGACCGAGAGAGAGAAAGAGAGAGAGAGACACCAACAGAAGACGACAAACTCATTTAAGATAAATAAGCGCATGCTAGTTTAATTTGTATTTCCGTAGTTTTATTCTTTCTTTACACAACTTAAACAAGTATGTATGAAGCAAAAGTTTATTTTTATTACCTCATAGAGTTATTCTTTTTACTTATTTAAAACTTAGTACCTATTTTTATTTGGTGTTCGAGACTTTCAGACTCGCACTGCGTATTTAAGATACGCTTTTAAAGGTTTCAAAATTTTTATTTCGATGATGCAACTGTAAGATGAAGTGAGAGTAGCTTGAATGAAGTAAACGTGAAGACTTTGCTTTAAATTCTTTTATTCAAATTCAGTAATTAGCCACAGACATTAAGAGCAAATTGATGGCGTTAGAGCGAACCTGAAAAGTGCATGCACAGAGCAAATGCTTAAATTTTGAGCTCGAAATGTTGCATGTTAGATGAACTCGTCAAAATTAACGTTTCAACGTAGCAAGTTCACTGCAGCTCGTTGGATGCAATACACAGCACGCTTCTCGCAGCACGCAACATGCAGCATGCAGCACGCAGCCCGCAACACGCAGCATGCCGTTCACTGCCACACACAAGACTCATTTCGCCGGTCAATTTGAACTCCTTTTCGGAAAAGATGCGCGGAATGTTGCTTTATTGGCAGCCCTCGCAATCCGGTGTACACAAGCGGTAGAGCGATGTGGTGCCGGGGATTACATGCTATTGCAACATGGGGCTCACTCTTCACTAATCTAGTAACCCATACTACTTTCGTCTTGTAAGCTTGCTTGCTTGTTTGTCATTGCCCACGCTTAGCTTTCATTAAAAAGTTAAGGCAGAATTCCGCACTCTTCTGGTGGTGATAACATACGGGGAAATTTAAGATTCTCATCCTCTGTAGTGTGGGTATGATTAGTAATAAGTATTCAATTAAGAAGAAATTCCCAAATATTAAATGTGACATAAACTTGACCCAATGGTCATAAGTAACATAATTTGAACGTGTTCGTCCATTGGATCGATTTCTACATTGAATCCCTACAGTGAATCCCTACATTGAATCCCTACGTTGAATCCCTACATTGAATCCCTACATTGAATCCCTACATTGAATCCCTACATTGAATCCCTACATTGAATCCCTACATTGAATCCCTACATTGAATCCCTACATTGAATCCCTACATTGAATCCCTACATTGAATCCCTACATTGAATCCCTACATTGAATCCCTACATTGAATCCCTACATTGAATCCCTACATTGAATCCCTACATTGAATCCCTACATTGAATCCTATTGAATAATGTGAGGATATGCAAATGAACGAAAGAAAACTGGTTCTGTCTATTTTTTATTTTTGAACCAGCGACCACATTCATTATTTTATGGTACATCATCGTCGTGAGTACATGGAGAATTTGCAGAAAATAAGCTGAGGCCGCTACTTTTTCAGGGCATCAGTTAATCCAATAATCATTTGAGAAAAGTTCACCTCATTTTTGTGTACTTTGTTATCGAAACATGATCGCTGATCCGATGGAGCCATTAGTATTACTCCCAATACATTAACCTCTTCCATTCGGGGGCATAACTCAACTGGCTGCAGTGATTTAGCTTTCAAGCTAAGCCACATTTCAAAAGCCGCTCAAAAGCTCGTTTGGCAGCGCGCATGCAAGGCCAGGTAGTTAATTTCGCCAGGTAAAATACCCGCTGTAACTTGGAGCGGACCAATCAACTCCGGGGGATTGATACAAAAATCTGGCAAAGCAAACACAGATCTGCTTCAGGTCCGCTTAAATATTCTCCCTATCGACTAGCGGAGATAAAAGTAGAGATTGCGCGCAACGTCGAGCGCTCTGCTGTTCAGCAGACGCAGGGAGTAGCAGACGCAGGGGGTAAATGTTCCCGAGTTTTATAAAATGTTCATTACTGAAGCGGAAGATTTGTTTACGAAGAGAGATGAAACTGCGAGAGATTTCAATGATCGCAAGCATCTGAGCTGCTTGATGGATTTGCTTGATGCAAAAAGACTCCTCCCCGCGCCTCTGCTCTTCTTATATTAGTGCAAATAATTGATAATTTAGGATTGATTTCGAATTGGCGCTCCAGTTTTGAATGAATTCAACAGATCTTAATGTTGTGAAGGTTTCATGCTGGTTAAAGATATCAGAGCGATACGGTTCATAGTGAATTCATTCGCTAAGATGGAAGAAAATGCGCCATGCTAGTGCAATGATTATGAGACATGCGGTTGAAGAAGGATGACCGGTTGAGACTACATCTGGCCGACCAAGAAAAACTCGGTCAAGATTACAGTTGGATGACCGTGGAAAATCAAGTATAGGCTATATTAGGCCGACCAAGAAAGATTAGAGAAGTCTATATCTGGCGAACCAAGAAAGACTCAGTCAAGGCTGCATTTGGCCGACCAAGGAAGACTCAATCAAGGCTGGGTCTGGCCAACCAAGAAAGTCTCAGTCAAGGCTACATCTGGCCGACCAAGAAAGACTGAGTCAAGGCTACATCTGGCCGACCAAGAAAGACTCAGTCAAGGCTACATCTCGCCGACCAAGAAAGACTCAGTCAAGGCAGCATCTAGCCGACCAAGAAAGACTCAGTCAAGGCTGCATCTGACCGACCAAGAAAGGCTCAGTCAAGGCTACATCTGGCCGACCAAGAAAGACTCAGTCATTACACTTGCCCTAGAAAGGCCAGGCCGAAGCTTCGTGTCTTCGAAAGCCTCATTCTTGCGGCCTAGGCCGCCTGCTGAGACAGACACAAGTGCGCTTGTTTTCCAGGTTGCGTCCAATTGAGAAGATCCTATCGCCCGGCCAGGACCACCTATATATTTCTACGGACATTCAATACTCGGAACAATTGCGACCGTCACATTGCCTGTTATTTCTTAGGTCACAGTCGGAATTTTCGCAGAACAATAATTCTGCTGACCGTCGGTGGAATAGCGACTGATAGAGTAGGACGACATGTAGAGACTTTCTTTCTACCGTTAAATTCTAATTAAAAAACTATTTGGAAAATATATTGAGGTAAGGACTTCGAGTCAGTCATTATTTGGAACAGGAATTTATTAAAAGTTAATTCAAATAGGAAGAGTTTTTTGTAAGCAATTCATTTTTAGAGAGTATGTGTTTTCATTGACGTATTCAAAAACTTTTGAAGCCATCTAATGCGTAGCTCTCTTTTTTTCCGTAGCAAGATATTACAAGGCTATTAATAAACAGAGTGGACAGGAGGACCCTTAGTTTTAGCAACGATGCTTTAGAACGTCAAAATTGGTGTCTTGCCGGGAAGACCTCAGTAGAGCTTGAGAGTGAGATAACTATGACAAAGTTCATTTATTCAGAAGTGTTCAGTGTATTTTTCCATGAATGTAACTATAAAACTACTTATTCACACTCACCGAGGTGAGTGTCATCTCGATTTAAAAAGTCGTTTCCACTACTTTCATGCACCCGAAAAGAGTAGTATCTCAAAAAGCTTCCCCGCAGGTTGTGAAAAACGAAGTATGGAGGCAGAACTAAGTTTCAGTTTACTGTACCCTCACTCCACGAGAAGATGAGCAGGAGTTGAAAAGTTTAGGCTTCTCTGTGGAAATTAGGATATGAAAATTGGTTAAATTTTATCTTCTGAAGGTAGTGGTAGTCCGAGAACCTTAATCCCGCATAGATTGTAGCGAAGAGGTCAAAGTGTCCTTGCATATGGTAGCGAATCCTGAAAAGCTTTTTCTTACTTGAATGAAGACGCAATTACGTATTTAAGGTCTTATTCAAGTTTTGCAAGAAACTGTTTATTTTTTATTACTAGGTTTCATCGGTTATTCTTATTATATTGGCAGTGATGAGTAAGTGTAAAGATTCGATAAAATTGCACTTCATAAAATGAAGGAAGTTCGAGTGCAAATGGGTCACGTTATGGAGAGGGAGCAAAAATGTAGGGAGGTAAATTTCTTTAAATTGTTGAGATTTTCATAACCTAAATATCAATTAATTGCCAATCTAAAATACATATTTTTCAAGAGTCTTACTCTGATGATGAATCGTTGATAAAATTTTCATGTTTATTTAAGCAAAAAAGTAACGAGAAACAAAGAATCAAAACATCTTATGAGCAAGAATAGGGCACAACTTTCATTTAATTGGAAGTTAGAGGCTAGAGTAAAAACGAATTTAATAAGAAGAGGACAAAATATTTTAGTGCAGAGCATATACGGACATTTGAATAGATTCAAGGGGAATAAAATTTTATTAAAGTGTGCGATATAATCCGAGGGTTCATTAACGTATATAATAATGGACGACATTTTAAGACGTTCTTAAATGTTCTGGATCATTGAAAAAGTGAAATAGTTACACGCCAAGAGCGTTTCTCCAAATATATCCCAAGTGTCTTCGGATAAAAATACGAAGAATGTTTCAGCTAAAATTATCAGGGATTATATGCAAGACACATGCAAGCAAAGCATCGACGATGATAACCAAGCAATGAGACCAAAAAGCACGCTAATGGGTGGCCGAACAAGTTGATCAGTTTTATGAGCACTCATTTATAAACCGACAGAAATATAACTAAATCGGCAATTGTAATGACATTGAAGTGAGGAGTGGAAGTCTTACCTCCTCCCAGGCAAGGGCTTTCAGCACTCGTTTATAGATCGATAGAATTATAAATAGACGAATAGATGGATAATTTTAGAGATATTGAGGAGAGGAAGCCTTACCTCTTCCCAAGCAAGGGCTTTGGACAGGTCCGGCCTGAGGTTCATGATGCGGAGCTCCACTGCCTTGCGGGTGCCGTCTGCGTTGAAGCGCAGGTACGGCACTTTGGGGTTGTCGTCGCTCATGTCTATGCTCACGTTCTTCAGGAACCTGGTCAAATGAACGTGAAACTCGTCAGCCTCAGCGGGATACCAGTGTTGAACACTCACTCACTCGCACAAGCACGGGAAGATGTGATGCTGATATGCTGATGTACTCGCACAAGTACGGGAAGATGTGATGCTGATATGCTGATGTGCTCGCACAAGCACGGCAAGATGTGATGCTGATATGCTGATGTACTCGCACAAGCACGGGAAGATGTGATGCTGATATGCTGATGTACTCGCACAAGTACGGGAAGATGTGATGCTGATATGCTGATGTACTCGCACAAGCACGGGAAGATGTGATGCTGATATGCTGATGTACTCGCACAAGTACGAGAAGATGTGATGCTGATATGCTGATGTACTCGCACAAGCACGGGAAGATGTGATGCCGATATGCTGATGTACACGCACAAGCACGGGAAGATGTGATGCTGATGCACACGCACAAGCACGGGAAGATGTGATGCTGATATGCTGATGTACTCGCACAAGCACGGCAAGATGTGATGCTGATATGCTGATGTACTCGCACAAGCACGGGAAGATGTGATGCTGATATGCTGATGCACACGCACAAGCACGGGAAGATGTGATGCTGATATGCTGATGCACACGCACAAGTACGGGAAGATGTGATGCTGATATGCTGATGCACACGCACAAGCACGGGAAGATGTGATGCTGATATGCTGATGCACACGCACAAGCACGGGAAGATGTGATGCTGATATGCTGATGCACACGCACAAGCACGGCAAGATGTGATGCTGATATGCTGATGTACTCGCACAAGCACGGGAAGATGTGATGCTGATATGCTGATGCACACGCACAAGCGCGGGAAGATGTGATGCTGATATGCTGATGCACACGCACAAGTACGGGAAGATGTGATGCTGATATGCTGATGCACACGCACAAGCACGGGAAGATGTGATGCTGATATGCTGATGTACACGCACAAGCACGGGAAGATGTGATGCTGATATGCTGATGCACACGCACAAGCACGGGAAGATGTGATGCTGATATGCTGATGCACACGCACAAGCACGGGAAGATGTGATGCTGATATGCTGATGTACACGCACAAGCACGGGAAGATGTGATGCTGATATGCTGATGTACACGCACAAGCACGGGAAGATGTGATGCTGATATGCTGATGCACACGCACAAGCACGGGAAGATGTGATGCTGATATGCTGATGTACACGCACAAGCACGGGAAGATGTGATGCTGATATGCTGATGTACTCGCACAAGCACGGGAAGATGTGATGCTGATATGCTGATGCACACGCACAAGCACGGGAAGATGTGATGCTGATATGCTGATGTACACGCACAAGTACGGGAAGATGTGATGCTGATATGCTGATGTACTCGCACAAGCACGGGAAGATGTGATGCTGATATGCTGATGCACACGCACAAGCACGGGAAGATGTGATGCTGATATGCTGATGCACACGCACAAGCACGGGAAGATGTGATGCTGATATGCTGATGTACTCGCACAAGCACGGGAAGATGTGATGCTGATATGCTGATGTACTCGCACAAGCACGGGAAGATGTGATGCTGATATGCTGATGCACACGCACAAGCACGGGAAGATGTGATGCTGATATGCTGATGTACTCGCACAAGCACGGGAAGATGTGATGCTGATATGCTGATGCACACGCACAAGCACGGGAAGATGTGATGCTGATATGCTGATGTACACGCACAAGCACGGGAAGATGTGATGCTGATATGCTGATGTACACGCACAAGCACGGGAAGATGTGATGCTGATATGCTGATGTACTCGCACAAGCACGGGAAGATATGATGCTGATATGCTGATGTACACGCACAAGCACGGGAAGATGTGATGCTGATATGCTGATGCCCACGCACAAGCACGGGAAGATGTGATGCTGATATGCTGATGTACTCGCACAAGCACGGGAAGATGTGATGCTGATATGCTGATGTACACGCACAAGCACGGGAAGATGTGATGCTGATATGCTGATGCACACGCACAAGCACGGGAAGATGTGATGCTGATATGCTGATGTACTCGCACAAGCACGGGAAGATGTGATGCTGATATGCTGATGTACACGCACAAGCACGGGAAGATGTGATGCTGATATGCTGATGTGCTCGCACAAGCACGGGAAGATGTGATGCTGATATGCTGATGTACTCGCACAAGCACGGGAAGATGTGATGCTGATATGCTGATGTACTCGCACAAGCACGGGAAGATGTGATGCTGATATGCTGATGTACTCGCACAAGCACGGGAAGAATGCAATGCGATTCCCTGTTAAGTTCATGACCTTTTTAAATGCACAAAAGATTAAGGCGATTCCCTTATGGATTTTATAGTCCTTGTCACGGTAGAAAATTAACTACTAAACGAAAGGGCACTGAAAAACATTAGAAACTTAACAATAAATCACATTTTGAATTAAATATTTTTTTTGTTTAGGAAAGGTCGTTTTCATTAGAATTTCAACAGTGATAATCAGACAATTATTCAACCCATTGTTCATATATATGCATGAACAGAGGGAAAAATCAAAATAAGTAGACAAAAATAATACCATTCAACTGTGATTGTACTTAAATTTTGTTCAATTTCACTTAAAATCTTGTGCATTAAATGGATCATGAAATTAAATAGAGAAATTTTTAAAACAGGTACAAATTAAATTTCAATATAATGGATAAAAGCCTGAATTTTGATAAAATACGCAATGTTAGTTTTAGTAACAGCATCACCACGGAAATCAGTTAAATATTTTATAGCAGTTGCTGTAAAATAAAATGAAAGAGAGTAGAGAATGAATGAATGCCGTAGAAAGAAGCCTATAATGAAAGGAAATAACAAATGGAAGTGTCGGAGTCTCCTTTGCAACGTCACATTTATTCTAAGAATGAGACGTTACAGTATAAATTATGGACGTCTCAAATTACACAAATTCAGCCATAAATTCCTCAAAATATATAAATTCAGCAATGTATTTTTCCTCAACCATAAATTTCTCAAAATAAATTAATTTACCCATTATTTTATGAATAATGAGCATTAATTATTACAAAAATTGGAATGAAATATCGTTAAAAAAAACAACTTACGTTAATTGCTTCCCGCACAAAATATGCGACATCGAACACAAATACATACGTACCTTAGCTCTTAAGCTGGTCGCGCATTGGAAAAAGTATACTCAGTACAGCGGAAAATATCTTTGCTCAGTTCATTGCAGTGTCATGGCAATACAATACGGGGACATTATTTCTACTCAGCGCAACTGGTAACAGGATCTAAAAGAACGTAAGAAAAATGAGAGATGAAGACGCTGGAAAAAAATATTCTCGGAAAAACGCTTTCATGTACTTCGGGAAGGGAAAAAAAACTCTATTTTGTGCAGGAAAGATCTTAGGATAACGATGCCATAGAAGTGTCAGTAGAGATGACGCCAGGGCTGCAGGGCGTGCAAAAACAATTGAACGGTGAAAAGAAATGCGCCAAGTCCAGTCGTTCAATCGAACTCATGTTCGACATAAAAGTTTCAGTGTTTGCGCCCGGTGCTCTCTGAGGCGGTCGGCAGCATCTATACGGCAAAAATGCGCTCATAAGGCGACCATTTTGTTCAACGAAGTCTCGAAGAACATTTGCCGTTCGGTCGGGCAAAAAACGTAGAAAATGAGTCCATGCCTTGGAGTCAAACCTCAGCTTTGGTTGAGATGCTTTAATCAAATTTGGGGACTTTAATCCCGAGTGCGACGTCTAACTATGATTTCCATCTTTAAAGAAATTTTCAGTATTTATTATTCACTCCATTTTACAATCGTATGTACATTTAAAATGGGTTCTAAGTTTTTTAGAAGATCAGTGAAAGCTATTTAAGCAGAAAGGTTTCCCCATAACCTCTCCCACTTTTCTTCTCATATTTATACAGTCACCAGAGAAGCTGCTTAACTTATTGAATGCTTCGCGTCATCATCGGGTATTGAACCAACGACATTATCTCATAGAAAGTAACGTTTTACCCATTCCGCCACGGAGATGACGGAATCGAATAAGTATTAAAAAACATCTTGAATAAGAGTAGAGGTGTCGTTAGGTTATCTGAATTACATCTTTAATGGTTAGCTCATGCGGTCTTTCAAAACAAACTACCTGAAACAGACTAATAATGAAACAAGACAAAATCAGAAAGAGCACAATCTGTACTCTTTCTTCGTAAGTAGACTTTACATTGAATAAATCACAGAATATTCGCGCTCCTTTTGACACCTAAATTCGAAGATTAGATTAACATTTAGAGAGAACTCAACAATGCCTCATGCTCTGATATTGAAACTCAGTTCTTCACTGTAATTCTTGAATTTTTATCTCAGCTGCGTGTGAATGACTGGGAAAAGTTCTTTTAAAATGCAGTTTTTGATACAATACGTCATGCATGAATTACTAAATGCGTACCTTTTTCTATCCCAATTAATTTGAATTTCTTCCACTTCTTGCTAGAAGTTGGGGTTGGCTCGTACTTTTTCACTTCACTGCAAAATATGTCGTTGGGAAAAGTTTTTTGTTCTTTTCACTACCTTTGCATATGAAAATTTCCGAATATGTGCGTAAAATGATTCCGCAATAAAAAGTCAATAAGCACAGTTAGGTTTTCCCCGAATTTTTCCCTAAAATTTTCGTTATGCACTTCTGAGGTTTCAAGACGTCCTATTTTAATTGCGTTAAAATAAGCACCAGTGACTAGAATTGCGTACTTCGCTACCTACTCAAAAAAGGTCCCTTTTCAATTGCATTATAACTCGAATACCTATAAATAAAATTTGTCTACTATCAGTTGTCCAAAAACTGATCCACTACAAATATATTTTATTCACTTTCAAATAACGCCCGTAACACAGCTGCGGTATGTCAGCCGCGTGGACCCTGTCTGTGTTAACCTATGCATTGCAAAATCCCACGACTGGCCTGTTTTTCAAGTCAGTCTTTTAAAATTGGATCATTTCCTATCTCAAATTCAGTCCCGAAGAGAATTGAAAGTTTTTATAAGGTTGAATTTTACTTAAAACAAAATCCAGATAGAAAATTGTGCCAGAAAAGGCCAATATAGGCGCAGGGAGCACGAATCTCCAGCTCCCAATTACCGAGGGAAGGAAGGAAGGAAGAAAGAAACAAAGGAAGAAAATAGTGATGTTTGGCGGTACAGAAAGTTTTTGTACGGCAGAGCTGCAGTTAAATGAGAGCCAAATAGAGAATTTTCGACAGGAAAAGGCCCATATATGTACAGAGAAACTGAATCCTCAGCTTCCAATTACTGAGGAAAGGAAGGAAGTAGCGATGTGGGCGGCGATAGAGTAGTGGTATGGGCGGCGATAGAAAGGGTGGCACAACACTGCATGATGTAGGACACAACACTGAGCCAGTGATGGAGTGCCGGCAGAGCGGAGCAGCACTCGGCGTCACGGCGGTGTGAGCGACGAGTGTGCTGGCGCGGGCGTGCTTCTAGCACTACGGTCATGAATGATGCGTGAGCTGATTTTTATGATTTTTAGCACACGTGATCTGATTTTTATTTACTACCTAAAGGTGAATCTGCTATGAGGTACTGTGGTTCTCTTCGTCCTGAGGATGAATCCGCAATAAAGTACTGTTTTTATCAAAGCATGTTTAATATTTGAAAGATGCAGGGTTTTTGGCACGATCAACATTACAGGCTTGTAAACAAAAGCTGGCCGTTAACAGCAAGGATACCACAACAACAAAAAATGGTGAAACCACTTTGATGTAAAAAACAAGCTCACACAGGAAGACAAATAACAAAAAATGAACGAAGCAACACACTTAATCGCAACTGATATGCGCAAGTTTCATCGCAAGTGGAACTAAGCTGACGCCGTCAACAGACTACGGAAATAATTTCTTAATTTTTGAACTTATATGGCGGGGCTGCCGGTGCTGTGCTGTGAGACCTATTTCCAGTGCATGCCGTGACTGTTATTTCCTGCGTGATTAATATTTCACAGACACTTATCAGGTGTTGCAATTTCCAGTTAGTGCCCCAGCACCGAACAGAAACCATGTACTAGAATTAGGCTTTACGGCATCAACTGTGCAGAAATATCCAGAAATTAATATTATTGTTCAAGTCCCCATTAGTGATTATGTGTGGCAAAGTTACAGCTTTTTTGTTTTTATCCCACGGACGTCCTATTTTAAGCTGATCATTAGTGAAGGAATGCAGCATGCTAAATTGTTAGCCTATAGGGGGCGCTTGAAAAAATGAAACAAATTATTAAGAAATATTACTCTAAAATTTTACCTGACATAAGTTTTCAGTTGCTTGAGCACAAGTTTCGATACTCGAAACAGTGTATCCTTCCGCCAAGAGCCATTCTGTCGAAATCGGGCAGTTTCCCTCCTCTGAAATTTGTTTCGTCTCACTGAAATTCCCCGGGATGTCGTGAAAAAACGAGACATCTTGAATAATATAAATCTCTCTGAGGCTCCAGTGGCACTCAACATGTTAAAAATGTTGAACCATCTAAGGATTTACGAACCAGTATTTGAGTGTCTCATTGGCATGAAAATGTGATGCCACAGCGATGAGCGTAGCTGTGAAAGAAAAACAATAGTTCATATTGCGTTCTCTATTTTTGTTTGATTCGATTAGAACTTAGTTTAAGCCTCCTTAACTGCAAAAAGGCGCTCCAAAGAGAGAAAGGAAGAAGGCACAATTTAGTATGGAATAGAGGGAAAGTGGAATATATGCACAAGGCGCGTAAAATTGAGGTATATAGAAACAGAGAGTTTAGAAAGCAGTTCATAAAAGAAAATAAAAGTTGAAGAAGAAGGTGGTAGTGCTGAAAAACAGGATAGCAGTGGACCAAAAAATGATCGTCCTTAACTAAACAAACAACCTATTCTATTTCAATTAAAATATGGCCTACCTAACTTTTAGCTTGACCCCTCACATAGTCCTGCTGGGAGGGATAATTCCCATAGATACGATAATTGTATCCTCCTGAAGGGTTTTATATAAGTTGTAATACATCAGGACTGATCGGAAAATGACTAAGAGTATTCAATATTGGAGACCACTTTTATTGAAGGTAAAAGTAGTTCATCTGCCCACGAAATGAGTAAAAAAAAGAAAAGAACTCGAAGGTATCTTCACCTCACGTTTTATTGACTTGCAGAGAATGGCTTTTTGATCCATAAATTTGAGTCGTACCACAAAAATGAGTTTTATGGCCGCCAAGGAACCATTATTTACACCGGAATGGAGATCATTCATCGCAAAAATTGTTCGGTGGTGCTGGCCGGTGACAGCAGAGAACACGCTTGTGCTCAGGTTTGCTCTCAAGACTTAATAAAATGATGAAATTATGCCTTCATGTTGCACACACTAACCACATAAATGCGGGTACTGGCCCATATTCTGTAATTTAACTGAAAGTTCCTAACAAAATCTGTCTAAAAATTCAAGGCCATGACTTCATGAATATTATAATCTTTTCATTAACACTGATATTTCCTCAAAGTGATGCTCGGTGTTGACTTTGACTAAATACGACTTATTGAACACGCAAGTTACCAACTTCTCATCTGCACTCTTACTTTGATTTCATAAGACGAGCAGACCATTAACAACACCGTACAACGCCTGACACTCAAAGCCGCAGCACTTCCGAAGTCGAATAGCTTACCCGCAAAACGTGCAGCTACCGATCGTTCTTAAGAAAACTGGCGAGGAATAAAATAGATAACACGAAAAATTTCATCAACTGATGAGCACACGAATAAATTAAAGCGTTTTTAATTTCTCCGCTCATGACTGGGGTCAATGCAACTCAATTGCGTGTCATTTTCATGTAGCAAACTACGCTTTTTTAATTTCTCCGCTCATGACTGGGGCCGATACAACTCAATTGCGTTTCCTTATGATGTAACAAACTACGCGTATTTAATTTCTCCGGCAACTCAATTGCGTTTCATTTTTAAATAAGAAGCTACGCCAAAAATTATGAGCGCTGCCCGCAATCAGGGCTCGGAGCCAAAGAGAGCAGTTCGCCCTTAAAATATCCGAGCTGCTAACCACTCTCGTGCGTATAAAGCTCATGAATTTATACTCTCAATTTCTCCACTCCATAGAGCCCTGGAGGCGGCCATTATTTTGTTATTGTAGCGGTAAAGCTGGGGATTTTGAACCGTGCCCTCACGACTTACACGCTGTTTCATCGTTGCGCTAAGGATGCGCGCTTATTTCTCTCGCATTGCATTTGACATGAATAATTTACATCAGTTGAGCGGCTCGGTCCAACGACGTTGCCTAGAGACGCAGCTTATACAAGCACTGTTATACTTGTTAATAGAGCTTAAATAAACGATATCTCATGTCTATGTTGCTAGCTCAAATATTATTTTGTCAGGCACTGTGATTTTCGGGAAGAAATGATAGCTGGGTAATGGTGCTTGAAGCAATGGATCATTTTTCACAGCGTTCTCTAGATGGAAGGATATGAAAACTGCCGCAGCTGCTCTATAAATATAACCCAGCTGGGATATATTTTTTGCCAACATTGCGTGTTTGAACAATAATTTATCATGCCATTTTTCTGACAATACATTCTCATATTCTGTCAAATATGTATTTTGCCATTGCATCATGAGTTTAGTTTTTGCCAACGATTCACCTACGAAATTCAAAGAGATTATTGCATTGGTATGTATTGTTATACGTCTCGTAATAACATAATTAGGGTAATAAAATGAGTTTTTTATTCTTACCAACGAATTCTTCTCAGTTAATACGACGACATCATTGTATCTGAACGCTTCGTTATATATTTTGCAAAGACAGATTTTGCATTATAGCATGAAATTTTTAATGTTACGAACGAATTTTTCTTAGTTAATTCAAGAACAATATTGCGTTTGTTTTTTCTAGTGCGACTGTAACATTCAAATCATCATCATTTTTATGAAGCAAGAGATAGAAGATAAGACGACTGTAATATTCAATTCATCATCATTTTCATGAAGCAAGAGATAGAAGATAATACGACTGTAATATTTAATTCATCATCATTTTTATGAAGCAAGAGATAGAAGAAAAGCGAGATAAAACCAACAATGCGTACGAGGGAGCTCACTGCTTGAAGCAACAATTGACGTAGCGCCTGTCCTGCCCTCAGACCTGGCATCTGAGCAGCATTTTATGCCCCGTAATACCTGCCCTGCCATCACACAGCCGACCTTTGTTACCTATTTTATGGCGCGCGAGAGTTTATCTCTCGAATAACAAGGATAACAGAGTTTCTCTCAGAATAGATTACGGCAATTCCGGGCATACGCACGTTCAAATTTTGATGCAGTGATATTCACACAACGCATGTGCCTCAGTTGCAAAAACTTTGTGGATCTGTTCTGCAATAAATTTACAATTGCATTCAGGCGAGTGTGGGGGCCAACCGTTAGGTTAACGAAAATTCTGGAACTCAAGCCTGGGTCCTTCTACTGTTGTCGCAAAGAGGACTAATGTGAGCCACGCACCCAGAGGCTGTTCCTTTAGGTCAGAAAGTCGCCGGAGTTCTGGTGACTCGTTCAGCTGGAATTGGATAACATGCTGTCTTCATAGATCTACGAGCGTATTAACGTTGTCAGATCTCCATTGCAGATTTTCAGTCCACGTTGTTGTTTCTATGTTCCAGTTTCTGAATAATTTTTTCCGCTGTCCTTTCGGACGCTTGGAAAGTTAAATTTCCTTGTTTATTTGCCTGCTGCCACCCTCCCCAGCTCCACACACAACACCAGTTCCTGCAGCCAAACACCCCACAACACCAGTTCCTGCTGTCGCACACCACACAACACCACACATCCCGGCTCGCAAGTCACGGGGGCAGTAGTATGGAACCTCAAAACTTCGAAGTTAGCAGAGCGGCGCTTGGAATTTTTATGCAGGTAAAAATATGCGGCGGTGTGAACTTTAATGCTTGGGGGTAGTCAGCCATGCAAGTCTTGCCTAAGAAGGGAAAGCTTGTTCGCCAACTTTTGAACGAGTTAGACAGAATTGACGCCTTTTGTTTTGGACCCTTGCATCCACTTCCATTCCGTTCAAAACAAGTTGGTTTACGGTGTGGATCGATGAAGCATACGCTTAGCTGAAGCGAGCAGTCCAACTCGTGAACTATTTTAAGCGAGTCACGAGCTTGAAGAAAAGCGTCTCAAAGACCGAAGCAGATCCAGATCTCATTTTTATTACAAACTCGGTATTGGGATGTCTGTACAAACTCGGCATTGGTATGGCATTAGAAACTGGGTATTGGGATGTCTGTACAAACTCGGCATTGGGATGGCATTAGAAACTGGGTATTGAATGTCATAACAAACTCGGCATTGGGATGTCTGTACAGGCTCGGTATTGGGATGCCACGCAGTGCGGAAGTTTTTAACATCAAAGGTAGGTACCGGCACAATCGAATGATTTGTTACTTGCATTAATAAAACGTTTGATAACGCGTGCAAGAAAACGTGAATGCGTTTGATTAAAAAGAAAGACGTGACAACCAAGCTAAAAATCTAAATGCTTAAAATGACTCATTTTTTCAATTAAAGTTGAAACAAATTAATCACAAGCAAGGCTTTCCCGTGTTTGGGATAAAAGTTTACGCTGAACAAATATTTTACTGAGCGTAGAAATGTCAAATCGATGCCATTGCGCCTGCAATGTGAACACCTGAGTTCTACTTCAGATGTACGAGGAATTAAAATAAAAAGTGAATGCTGTCGCCCGCAAACTTGTTGATTGAGTCAACAGTCACCCAAAGTGCGAAGCGAACGAGGGCGAGGTAAGTGAGAACTCTCTTGACAATGAAGTTTGGAAGGAAGATGAAAAAAATTGAAAAAAACTAGGAAGGTGTGAAAACCGTAAGAAGTAAAGCGGGCTGCGAAAATTAGCAGCCCCGAAGGCCTATCTATAGCTAAATTAACCTAACAGTATCCTCGAATTTCTATTCTTGATTATTCCAATCAAGGCATCTTCAGACATGCACATTTGCAATTACTCAAATGAATATTGAATTCATCCTGATAAATTTAAAAACTCATGTTTTATTGCCAAATATTTAAAGTGAACAGAGTTACCCTGAAGTTAACTTAACTGAGTACATGCTGTGATTGAGCAATGTCTCTGTGCTGCGAGTAACTGTCCGTGAATGAAAATGCTACGTTGAATAAACCTGCAATTATAATGAACGAATGCATTTTTTTTACTAATTAGAGTAACTTTCAAGCATTTTGAAACGCTTCCCTGCAGGGATTTTAGTTGAAAAGGAGAAGACTCAAATGATTTTCTTGCGTGTATGCCAAAATTTTCTCAACTTTCTACGCAAAAATTGGTGTGCTTGATGCAATTATTTTTAATGAGAAAACTCATTTCCGCCTGAGATATAATAAGAAGGACGATTTCTCATCAAAAAATGACGAACAGGATGACGCGAAGAATGAATCAACACAAGATGCACCAACACCAAACCGAAATGCACCAACACCAACCAAAAGCCGAGTAAAAACGCCTCACTCTGGGCACACGCCTCGACCCACCAAAGTTCAATGAGATGTCAGCTTTAAGATCAGCTCGGTGCAAATAACAATTTAACTTCGGAGCTCTTCAACTAACGAGCGGCTGAGGTAGACACCAGCACAGAGCAGTGCATTAGTGCGCGCCAGCGCAGCACGTGAGCGCTCTGTAGCGGTGGCTACGCGCACTCAAATTAGACATCACTTCAAAGTTGGCTTGCGGGCCGCAGGCGGAGATTTGTTGACTGCGACTCGAACATTTCAGAGAAGCCTTGCTAAATGAAACGAGGTAAATGCTATCTAAATTTAGAACCAAATTGCTTTTAGAGTTATGAGTAGATCAGAGGGCACTCTCAAATGTATGATGATGGTGCAAAAGCAAGCGATACCCGTGTAAGCAGAACGCAGTTTTGCTATTTTGATTCGTCAATGTGATTTTTCATTATATTATGTTCATAAATTAGATGCATTCGAAATTCAAACAAATCTATTTTTTCAGAAATGTGAAGACTCTACAACAATTCTCATTTTAGTGAGCTGCTTAGTGCTAAACTAGCAGATGAGGAAGCAACGACGTTGAAAAAGACCAGGACCTTAATCTGAGATGCCATTGAAAAGCAACTGTTTTCCAGTCACATTATAACATTACGATTATTTTATTATTCAGACTTGGGATTCCGTAGTCACAAAAAAGGCGATCTCAAGAGCGTAAAGAGGAAGAACCATTTAGTCTGGACTGTAGAAATGGTAGAATGTATGTTAGGTGTGTTCCGACACACGATACCCTGCGCATGGGAACAAGAATGCAAAGGAAGGGAATGGAAGAAAGACAAAGAAAAGATCGCGAAGAAGGGATGAAACCCGGAAGATGCAAGGTGGGCACGAAAGAGAGGAGTCCCGAAGGCCTTTCCATAGTCTAGCTTTGAGTGCGATGTCACCCACAGGGGGTCATAGAGGCAATTTGCATAATGCTGCTGACTGACCAGCAGTCACTAACTGAATTTTCATAAATACTTATCGAAAACTAAATAAAGGCATGATCTATTTAATGTTCGTTAGTTTTTAAATTGATCTCTGAAAATAACTCTGGATATTGAACTTCAGTTTAACCCGTCGCATTTAACAAGATATCTAACAGTATCTTCCCAGGGGTCCTAAGTTTCGATGGCATATATAGGACAGACACAACTACCCTAAACTTATTGCTTATCATATAGATGCCCCCTGAAAGTTTTTTTTAAGTCACCGCTTTCAACCAAATATTAAGGGATATTACCAGAGTACTCAGATGGAGATGCTCAATACGCACGATTATGCGTAGTTCTATCCTTAACATGGCACATAACAGTCACTTCGTTCACGCGCCTGTTCCACGCTTGCGTAGAAGGCACATCATCCAATTACCGTCCAGATTAACCCTTAGCCATAACAAGCAATAATCTTGACTCAGCAGAGCTCCTCACTCCGGCCTCCCCACACTCGCAGAAGAGGCACACCGACATCTGAACAACACCCAGCTTAACCGTAAATACATAAATAACACAGAGCTTAACCGTTAATAACTCAGCACAACTCCTTCTCTTCAACTTCTCCCCCACTCGTAGAACAGGCATACCGACACCTTAACAACACACTACCGTTAAAAACATAGAACTTAACTGTAAATGACATCGAGCTTAACCATTAATAACATCGAGATTAACCGTTATAACATCGAGCTTAACCGTTAATAACTCAACTTAACCCTTACTCCGGCCTCCACCCCCTTGCAGAAGAGGCACACCGACATCTAAGCAACATCCAGCTTAACCGTGAATAACTCGGCACAACTCCTTCACTTTGGCCTGCCCGCACGTGGAGCGAGATCGCACCGACATTAACATAAGACAAAGCTTTAATGAGAGCAGGAGTCGAGTAACTGCGAGAGCAAGGCTGGCGAGGCTCCAAGTCTTGCTATGGCCACTCCAGTCAGCCCAGAAGCAGAACCGGTGCTCCAGGGCAACTTTGTGCCATTCCAGCAAAGTCGAGAGTAATTTGACCGGGAGCCATACATTAGGATTTCAGATAAGGCTCAAAGAGCGCTATATTATTGCTCAGCTTACTTCCGCGGGCTGTAACCAAGCAGCTCGGATGCGGTGAGAAGCCAAGCCGCCAATGGGCATTTCTTACTTTGCGGAACTCAAATCTTACTTACCTTCCAAACGACTGAGCTGGCTGTTGTTCTTTTAAAGGAACAATTAAGATGCCGACCAAGTTTGGATTTTTCAAACGAAGTTTTGAACTAGCGATGGTTTATTTTCAAGCTTGCTTACGAAGGGAATTCTTGCAGAATTATGAATCGTCAATAAAATCTTGAATGACGTGCAGAACAAGGATTAAAATTCCAGGTAATTGAATTTACTTAGTCTTCATTGATGTCTCAAATGTATTAATGTACACTATTATTTTATTCATTTCCTTAAGGGCATAGTTATCAATCTATTGGGCATGCATTTATGCTCGTCATCCTGAATATAGTAAGAAGGAGTTTGAAATAATTAAAATGTGCAAAAATTTCAAATAAAAATGCCGCCCAGTGTTTTCGCCAGGGTACGTAAGTTTTACACTTTCCCGCAATTACTTAGAAAACTTCGAATTGGGAGACCTGAGAACGCTCTAAATCTGTTAGTAATTTGTTCTTTCCTTCAAAAGCTGCCTCACTAAAAGGGATAGAATTTCTGTGGCATATTGATTTAATGCCGTGCAGGATTTTTACTCCGATGAGAGTTCGTTTTACGGAGTTGAATAGCAGTTTTAAAGTTTTGAAAAATGTCCGACAATTCATGCACAACTGTCGTGAAAAACCAGTTTAGTTTCAAGTTCTAACATCTTTTAGCTAGTTTCGATTACATTCACTAGCCAAAACATTGAGGAGCCACTCAAAGGAAGAACTGTTTTTCACTTTCGCCGCGTAAGTGAATTATTCAATCAGCGAGAGTGAATTATTTAACCCGAAGAGCTTGGCCCGGCTTTCCGAGACCATCGGAATCATGGTTAGATTTACTGATTCCCACCATTTCTATTCCAGGAATTCATTATTCAATTAGCAATTCCAGGTTATTTGCTTAGGCGAATAACTCTTTGGGAAAATTCTACTTAGCGCAACGTCGGCCTCTGACAGACATCTTAATTTTCATGCAAAAAATATCTGTCTGTCAGTGACGACGAGGCTAGAAGCTTTTGATATTTCCTTCAGTGTGACAAATGATTAGCTTGGTGAGTATTGGGTTGAGTTAGGATAACACTTTATAAACTAGATTAATGTAACGTTAAGTTGTAAAGAGAGTTTACGTTTGGCACTCACCTGCTTGCAGGTTATCGCCACAAAGCTTCTTGTGGTTGTAAATCATATATTATGTGTATGTTTTTGTTGCCTCAGGCCTGTTCATGAATTTTACATTGTGATGTTGCCTCATATTTTGATAACGTTTTGCTGGAGAGCAAGAACATGTCGTGGCGAAAAGTACCATCTGTTGTCTGTATATTAAAGTGAAAGGAAAAAAGATCTATCTGCTGTTTGAATATCACAGTGGAGAGAAAAAGTACTATCTGTTGTCAGTATATTATAGTGGAGGAAAAAAGTACTATCTGTTGTCAGTATATTATAGTGGAGGAAAAAAGTACTATCTATTGTCAGTTTATAATGGGGGAAAAGCACTATCTGTTGTCTATATCACATAGTGGATGGAAAAAAGTACCATCTGTTGTCAGTATATTATAATGGGGAAATGGTACCATCTGTTGTGTGTATATTACAGTGGAGGGAAAAAGCACTATCTGTTGTGTGTATATTATATTTGAGGGAAAAATAAAATTCAAATAACCTCATCCGTCCAGCTATAGCACAGGTGGAGGAAGGCGGCCAGATTTCTCTCACTGCCAGGAGCAAAAAGGCTGGATTATTGAAGGATCATGATTGAGTGTATCTGATTTTTCTGCGAATCTCAGAATATAAAAGCCTCCAACCTTGGGACCTTGGTAGGTTCCAAGTAAGCTTGAAAAGCATAAAAAGGGCTAACCCTGAGAAGGTGAACTGAGATCAGCGATGCGTTTCAGAAGATTAAGAAGGTTTTCTTTTCAAAGTGAAAATGTATTACTTCATTCACATGTTCAAAAAATAATATTTAAATTAATGATTTGTTCTTTTTGAACTGATGATGGAGCTGGATACCAAAACGTTTTCCCATCAAATATGATTAATTTTCTTGGAATATATCTCGTTTTTAAGTTCTTCATAAATTTGCAATCTGAGCAAACGACTGACCCATTCAGATTTATTAAATGACGTTCTTCATAAAAACACACATCAATTTCAAATTAAGATGCTGAGTGCTTGGTGACCCACCGGTGGTCACTGAGAGAATTTCTATCATGTGACACACCTCTGAGAACAAACTGCATTTTTAATTGTTTTTAGCTGAAGGAAGGTGATGACCTTTTCAATTTTTTGTTTTTGTGAAAGTAGAACGTTGAAGTTGAGTTTAATTGGAGTCGAGTCTCAAATTCCAGTTAACTCGCCGCAGTGAACATGTTAAGCAACAAATTAACTACCCTTGTGTGTCAAGTTTTCCAACAAATTAAAAATATCTTATATCATCTATATTTACTCACCACGAAGCAGTTCTTTGACGTGTCTCCACTGCTGACAAACAGTTCCGCATTTTGATCCAAGTGATTTTAGATTAAAGACTTCTTCAAAAGTAAGGATGAAAACTTTTAACGTATTTCAGCAAAATGACAGTTGATCAAATTTCCAAGTGCTTGAGTTTCAAAATTTGTGCTAGATTTCACACGTTGTGATTTAGCAGCAAATAGCTATGTAATCAACGCATAAATCACGGTCTCGGAAATGCTTCAAACACTACATTACATGCACTTACCAAACACAATCGCTTGTCAGTGTAAGAAAAATCATCATCCAGCACGGCAGGGACAACATTATACCTCCAGTTATTACGAGTACTGTGGAAAAAATCAACCTGAAATGAGCAGGTCTAAAAATAGCGATTAAGCTCTCAATTTGGCCCTTAACATTCGCACATGAGCAGCAGTAAAGCCGAACATGATGGCAGCCGGAACGACCCGGCGACGGCACGTTCGATTATTCAAGTAGCCTCGAAGTTGGCTGGCGTGCAATGGGAGCGAGGAGCGGAGTCGCATTTCTCTTGGTTTTGATGGTTCGGACGCAGTCCTTGTGAAGTGCGGGCGCCACAAAGGCTTGCTAACTAACGGCGTGTCTAGGGCAGGCTAAATGCAGGTGCTCATTCGAAGGCCCTCTATCAAAGACAGGCGAACCACGGCTGCAACAGTTCCTTTGATCACCCTCCTTATAATCTCGCCGCCGCGGGGGAGATGTGGAGGATGGTTCTCATCAAGGCGCCTCATCTAATAACTGCTCATGATCCTGCCGAGCTGCAGAACCCATTAGAGTTGCATCCCACTCTCTCTCGCCCTTCCTGGAGATTGGCTCGGCAAACGAAATCATTGCTGTCAGAATAATGCGCTATAATGTACTTGCTCTGAAAATGAGTCGGGTCTTTTTTTTTAACTTGTCTTTCTCATTACGTTGCCAAAGGAGTTTTTGAAAACTCATTTGGTTTCCTTTTGGAAATGAAATTACAAAATTTTTTTTTGGTCCTCAGATAATCAAGTTTTGGCACACCCAACCCTGCGACTAAATCTCTGTAGCAGATACACCACTGTAAGTCTAATAATTTTGCATATGCTTGCGCCTTTTTGTGAATATAATTCGCGTTTATTAAGCTTTTTTTCAAAAACTTAATAATACGTGACATCACAACATGAGATTTTGCTCAACATTAAAAATGGGCTTCTACTCAACCTGTGGATTACACTTTCAAAACTCCAAAAGATTTTCCATCGAAATCTAATTTCAAACAGGCCATTTTCGTCCTTTTTTTGGAGGAAGGATTCAAATCATGTCACTCTCGTTGAAAAAAGATGCACTCACTCGTAATGACCAAATGAGGCGAGTTTGGACGGATCATTTCCCTGAAAACCAAATGAACACTAAAAAGGATTCATTACCGTCACGCAGGAAAGACCTGTAGGGCAGCCACGGCCATGTTCTTTTGAGAGGTGGAGGCAGCAAAGGAAGCACGATGTGATCACCGATGTAGGACAGCAAATGAGCGCTCGTTTACGAGCAGTGCATGCAAATCAAAGAGCGAAATGCGAGACGGACGGATAAATTCAAGTTTGGAGCTCAGCAGGGCTGGGCAAGATGAGGGAAGATTGTTTTCTTTTCTTCATTTGCAGCCAAGCTATGCCATCTAGAGATCAGGCGCCACGATCGGAAGGATTTTGCCTACAGCACTAAATGCCTAGCCTTGCCCTCTAGATCAGGCGCTACGATCTGAAGGGTTTTGCTTACTTCATTAAATGCCTAGCCTTGACCTCTAGATCAGGCGCAACGATCTGAAGGGTTTTGCCTACATCATTAAATGCCTAGCCTTGCCCTCTAGATCAGGCGCCACGATCTGAAAAGTTTTGCCTACATCATTATATGCCTAGCCTTGCCCTCTAGATCATGCGCCACGATTTGAAAAGTTTTGCCTACACCATTATATGCCTAGCCTTGCCCTCTAGATCAGGCGCCACGATCTGAAAAGTTTCGCCTACACCATTAAATGCCTAGCCTTGCCCTCTAGATCAGGCGCCACGATCTGAAAAGTTTCGCCTACACCATTAAATGCCTAGCCTTGCCCTCTAGATCAGGCGCCACGATCTGAAAAGTTTCGCCTACACCATTAAATGCCTAGCCTTGCCCTCTAGATCAGGCGCCACTATTTGAAAAGTTTCGCCTACACCATTAAATGCCTAGCCTTGCCCTCTAGATCAGGCGCCACGATCTGAAAAGTTTCGCCTACATCATTATATGCCTAGCCTTGCCCTCTAGATCAGGCGCCACGATCTGAAAAGTTTTGCCTACATCATTAAATGCCTAGCCTTGCCCTCTAGATAATGCGCCACGATCTGAAAAGTTTTGCCTACATCATTAAATGCCTAGCCTTGCCCTCTAGATCAGGCGCCACGATCTGAAAAGTTTTGCCTACATCATTAAATGCCTAGCCTTGCCCTCTAGATCAGGCGCCACGGTCTGAAAAGTTTTGCCTACATCATTAAATGCCTAGCCTTGCCCTCTAGATCAGGCGCCACGGTCTGAAAAGTTTTGCCTACATCATTAAATGCCTAGCCTTGCCCTCTAGATCAGGCGCCACGGTCTGAAAAGTTTTGCCTACATCATTAAATGCCTAGCCTTGCCCTCTAGATCAGGCGCCACGATCTGAAAAGTTTTGCCTACATCATTCAATACCGGGCTTTACGAGTAGAAAAAACTATCCACACTTAAGTTAACCAAACAAAACACTATGGATTAGAAGACGGCGATTGGAATAAATGATTAAATAATTTAATCAAAGAGACGGGAACAATCTCTTTGCCAAAATGAAATTAATATTTATTGGGTACACAATCAAAGAAACATCAATTGAAATTCATTTTTCACCATAAATTGAGAAACATGATAAAGCATGCGAAAAGAATGAGTCGCGCAAAGTATAAATGACCTACCGAGGACATACGAGTATAGACTTTTTGAATATAAAGTAAAAAATTTTAACGAAGCATTTATATAAGGATGGCAATGGAGATCATCATAATAGAGAACCGTTAAGAATTTACTGCATTTGAAATAATTGAAACAAAAAAGTTTGAATGACCAGCGCCTCGTGCCATCTCAAGCTCGGCGTTTTCAAACTATAAATGAAACATTCGACGTCTTCAAAACATAATTGGAATATTCGACTTTTCAAAACACAACTGAAACATTCGACGTTTTCAAAATAATTGAAACGTAAAGACTCACAGCATCTGACATTTCTGGCAGCCCAGATTTGCTATAGCACGAACGTTGCGCAGCCAAGTTCACTAACACGAGTTTGAACTGGCACTCGCACCGCAACAAGTACGTGAATTAGTCAAAAATGTCTTTGTCCCAGGAATATATTGGCCTTTTTGAGCTGAACCAATGGGTTGTGTGCTTGTCATCATGAGAATAATTGCCTCACAAAATAATTTTATGAATGCAGCCTTTTGAATTTACAGCGCATGATTGTGTTACCAATATAAAATTAGTATTTATGAAAATTGAGCTTGTAACCTCTGGTCGGTGAGCAGCATTATCAAAATTCCCTCTGAGACCACCGGCGGCTTACTTCACAGTCAAAGTGTAAAAAAGCGAAAGGTGCAGAATGAGAGGATTATTCAATTTGGAAGTGCACTGCCAAACGGAAGGAGAAAATGTTATTCGATCTAAAATGTTTTGACGTAGAGTGAACGAGTGAAAAAACAATGGCTCTTAGGAGCTATTGCAAAGAAGAAGAAAATGCAAGCATCTGCTCAACACCGTTCATGCTTCCTCTAGTGTGTCATGACTACAATTATACAACTGAGGGTTCTTAATCGTTAAGACGCTTTAACCCTCAGAAAGTTGATTCACAGAGTTTTCTGTTTTCTGAAATAAGCTATTTGGTTTGTATTTCTCAACTAAAGTTAGATTTCTATTATTGTTCTTATCGCCAACCGTCAATCCTTTGCGTTAAGTCTTCATTTGGAGCAAGCTTTTCGTTTTTTTTTGGCAATTAGAAGAATATTCTTATTCACATGATTTTTACTCAGCCATCAATCCTAATTACTTTGTTACTAAAGTATTCCATCTAATTCCATCAAAATACACACAAATATATTTCTATCGAACTCTATATTTATTAAAAGCGTGCACAAAATCTCATTTTGACGCAACAACCGCCCAAGTTAGATGAGGTATTACTACAACTTGATCCCAACTAATTTGCGTAAATCCTGTGCCATTGAAAGCTGCGGATTATTTGTGTAAAGTTCTAATGAACCGACAAGTCCTGTGAGCAACTCGTGGTGGGCGTCGAGTTTTCGATATTTCTCATTTTCTGTTGCTCATTCATTCCACGTAGTCAAAATTTTATAATTTCAACTAGTTGGAGGGGCTTTCGAATTTTTGTTCTACATGAGAGCAGTGCGAAAAAACATATCATACAAAAAATTGCGTCACGGAAATAAAGAACAGTTGCGTTTTCTTGCCACACAGCCGTGAGAGAAGAGTTTAAAATTACCTTCAGGGGTCAATCGCTTCATTTACTTCATCGGCTCGATCGCAAAACTCGGTTCGAAAACCATTCTGACAAACCTGATTTGAACTCGTGGAGGATCTCGGATTCGGTTACCTCTGCCGAGAGAAACTGGCTAATCTCCACGGGAAAACGTATGGGTGACAGGATAAGGAGATACCGGTACGAATACAAATCGCAAATAAAGGCACGAACACACGAAATCAATACGTCGACCGCTCCCATGAGAGTGAAAAAGCTAGCTAATAAGACAAAAATAAGGACCCACCTAACTCTGATATTAGACCCACGGAGTTCTCCAACAAAAGTTGTTGAATCTTTTATTGGGTCCCACTTCATAGAAGTGCCTGAGGGGCACTGCCGAGATCTGAACACTCTCTTCACACCGCATCCGGAGGGAAGTTCTGAATCTCTCTAATGCTCTGAATAAGCCCCAAAGGTTAGTATTTGGGTAATCTGTTTCTGGTTATCCTCAATAGATGTGGACAACTGGAACGCTCCTTCCCCTTCGGTGATGTAAAAAATGTTGAACTATTAGTACTGTTAATTACTAATGTGTTTTTATTATTATTATTATTGACAGCGCTTCACCTTTATTTTGCTCCCACCATTGCCAAAGATATCTGTTTTATCCAGCAACGCTTCACCTTTATTTTGCTCCCACCATTGCTAAAGATATTTGTTTTATCCAGCAACAGAATGTTATCAGCAATAGACCGACAAACACAGGCGAAAAGCGAATGACTTCACTTTCATCGTTGCCTAATAAGATGGAAGAAGTTCTGTAACAAGCTAGCAAGAAAATTTCCATTGCTGATGCTAACCGAGGAGAGTGAAATAATTTTTCAGACACCAAAATGTATTGAGTCGAGCAGAAGTGAAGCAATACTCAAAAGAATATATTCGCCCTTTCACATTGAATTAAACTCTAGAGACCGCCGTAATGAATACTGTCACTACAAGCGCATTACTCGGACCAAAAAGAAATATATATTTTTCAACGTAGGAAAACCACCACTCACACTCTGAAAACCTCACAATTTACCAGATGCTGAGCGACTTCTATGGTCTTCAAGGTCAAATTTCGTTTGAAAAAAAGCTTTTTTATGATTTTCAGAATTCCGAGCAGACAAGAGTTACTCACACAACCCTAGTTTCGAGAAATCCGGCACTCTCGTAACCCTGCTTCCGCAAAGCCCTGCAGTCCAGCAACCCTAGTTTCACAAAACCCAGCCCTCCAGTAACCCTGGTTTTGCGAAACCCTTCACTCCAGCAACCCTGGTATCGCGAAATGAAAGTTACACAGCTTCTAAAACTCCTCTGTAGCGTCTTCGGTGTTGAAACATTCCTTTGTAATAATAATAAAAATAGTAAAGACGATTATAATAGTACTAATAAAAATAATAGTAATAATAATGAGAATAACAATAATAATAACACGCGAAGTGAGATCCCCACCTGTAGTAGTTGGAGCCGGCGTGCCACTTCGCGTCGCCGGTGTCGCATGAGAGGGACGGGTTGAGGTCGGGCAGCGCGCCCCTGGACATGGCGTCCGACACGTACGTCGACGTGCCCCACGCGAACACCTTCACCGCCGTGCTGATCTCCGACAGCATGAACGACTCGTTCGTGCCGAAGTGAACGCCTTCAGTCACACACAAAGTGAAGCTTATGAGCTTGAGAGTATGTTACTGATGATACAGCATGAACGACTCGTTCGTGCCGAAGTGAACGCCTTCAGTCACACACAAAGTGAAGCTTATGAGCTTGAGAGTATGTTACTGATGATACAGCATGAACGACTCGTTCGTGCCGAAGTGAACGCCTTCAGTCACACACAAAGTGAAGCTTATGAGTTTGAGAGTATGTTACTGAAGATCTCAAACAGCATGAACGACTCGTTCGTGCCGAAGTGAACGCCTTCAGTCACACGGAAAGTGAAGCTTATGAGTTTGAGAGTATGTTACTGATGATTTCAAACTGCATGAAGACCCATTCCTACCGAAATGAACGTTTTAAAATCCCACAGAAAATGAAACTTACAAGCTTGAACATTTGCATTGGTGTGTTTGGAAGAAATTGCAACCGCAGTGGAATAATTCATGATTTTTCAGCTCCCTCCATGCGAGAATTTTGGCATAATAAATAATGAGAATTCTTTGTTACGTCTGTCTTGAAGGAAATACTTTTAACAATCAGAGTGAGAGGAATTAACCCCTCATACTGGCACAGGAAATAAATTACATAATGATAAGGTATATACAGTTCATTGTTCTTTGACGTAGATAATATGCGTGCGTGAATTATGATGTTAACGTATTTACACAGTAAGTTTAGCTGAGTTGAACAGGGGCAAGCCCCCGAGCATGTTTCGCTGCTGAGAATATTTACCACGTTAGAGGAAACAAGGTAGGGTCATTTCTATGGAAGAAAATACACCTCCTCTTGTTCGACTAGCGAATAGAAAGATTTTATTTAAAACAAACTTTATGACGTCACCAAAACGCCATGTCGTTAGGCCAATAGTGGTGCCGGATTTGGGGGTAGCAGTGCTACCAGATGCAATATGACAGCTGCTATTGGTTCGTTGCCGTGACGTCAGCAAAACTATACCGTCAACGAAAAAAAGACTGGTTTGAACCTACCTCGTTTCTTCTACCGTGATGTATACATACACTTGTTGTTTAACGGTACATCAGTGAACAAAATAGCTGCTATGCTGCTACATTAGAAGTTAAAAAAACAAGAAGTTCATTGACGTCTGTGAAAACAGGGACAGTAAAAAAGTAAAATATATATAACTAATACAAGGATCTCACTTCTATCCTTAACAAGGGGTTGTTAGTACTGAAGATACTGAATATGTTGACGAGGGCTGCTTATGTCCACCATCATGAGGGCTGCTTATGCCCACCATCATGAGGGCTGCTTATGCCCACCATCATGAGGGCTGCTTATGGCCACCATCATGAGGGCTGCTTATGTCCACCATCATGAGGGCTGCTTATGCCCACCATCATGAGGGCTGCCTATGCCCACCATCATGAGGGCTGCTTATGCCCACCATCATGAGGGCTGCCTATGCCCACCATCATGAGGGCTGCTTATGCCCACCATCATGAGGGCTGCCTATGCCCACCATCATGAGGGCTGCCTATGCCCACCATCATGAGGGCTGCCTATGCCCACCATCATGAGCGCTGCCTATGCCCACCATCATGAGGTTTCGTCATCTATGCGTTGCACAACCGCCTGAGCACGAGGTAACTAAGGCTGCTGCCAGTGCGGTATCATATGTCGCAGTGGTACTTAGCGTTTTTTTCTTCGTTTATGTCACTGAATTATTCATTAATGCTGATTTGTTTTTCACAATTCATGTAGGTACATCAATATTATTTTTGGGAGTGTTAACGGTGCCCACGTAGCATAGAAACACTCAGCCCCGAGGCACGGTAGAGGAAACAAGGTCGGTTCAAACCAGTCTTTTTTTCGTTGACAGTGCGGTTTTGCTGACCTCACGGCAACAAACCAATAGCACCGCTCATATTGCATCTGGTAGCACTTCTACCCCCAAATCTGGCTCCACTATTGGACAAACGACATGGCGTTTTGGTGACGTCATAAAGTTTGCTTGAAATAAAGCCTTTCTATTGGCCAGCCGAGCAAGAAGAGGTGTATTTTCTCCCATTGAAATGACCCTACCTTGTTTCTTCTACCGTGCCCCGAGAGCAGCCGGCTAATACATTCGTAAACATGATACACATGATACACACAAGTTCATTTGATGTTGATATAGGATGTTAATAAAAAAATCCATTGAAAAAATTGAAAATTAAACGGCACTGAAACTCTGCCCAGTTTTTTAGCAAGCAAGTCAGCCTACTGCAACTTGCCAAACATTTGTTTCAACTAAAGAGTAAAAAGTTCAGGGAAAAATTACCGAGTAAATGCAATTAGTGAAACATTTGTTTCAACTAAAGATCATAAAATTCATGAAACAATGGCAGAGACCGAGTGGAGCAGAGCTTACATCCAACATAATTAAATAGAAAACTGGACCGTGGCCGAGAGGAGAGATGAAACCGTATCTGCGACGCAGCATCCACTGAGCGTTGAATTGTGTTACATGTCGTGAGAGGCTTGGTCTCCATAAAAGATGAGGGAACCGAGGGTTGCGAGGGGGACTGAACAGGAGGTGACAGGAAATGGCAGAACACGAGGTGACAGGAAGTGGCAGAATACGAGGTGACAGGAAGGGGACTGAACAGGAGGTGACAGGAAATGGCAGAACACGAGGTGACAGGAAGTGGCAGAACACGAGGTGACAGGAAGTGGCAGAACACGAGGTGACAGGAAGTGGCAGAACAGGAGGTGACAGGAAGGGGACTGAACAGGAGGTGACAGGAAATGGCAGAACACGAGGTGACAGGAAGTGGCAGAATACGAGGTGACAGGAAGTGGCAGAACAGGAGGTGACAGGAAGTGGCAGAACAGGAGGTGACAGGAAGTGGCAGAACAGGAGGTGACAGGAAGTGACAGAACAGGAGGTGACAGGAAGTGACAGAACAGGAAGTGACAGGAAATGGCAGAACAGGAGGAAATAAATTTGGAAAAAGGAGATCTAGGTACGAATGCTTGAGTAGAAGTGAAATAAAAATATAAATGCTAGCGCTCTTCCAGAATGTAGTTCCTTCATTTCCTAAATCTTGACTCATGTCTCGAGTGGACTAAAAAATCAGCCTGAAGCGGCCGGCCTAAATTTTAGTAACTCAAAACCATGTGAAATTCATTAAACAAGTTACTTGTGGTCCATGGATGCTGATAAAAATGATGTCGATGGAACCCCGTTCTATCTTATGTAATACCGTATAACAAGAACTCCGTATTGTTCTTTGTAATATCGTATCCTAAGAACTCCGTACTGTTTTATTAATACCGTGTCACAAGAACTCCGTATTGTTCTTTGTAATATCGTATCCTAAGAACTCCGTACTGTTTTATTAATGCCAAGTCACAAGAACTCCGTATTGTTCTTTGTAATATCGTATCCTAAGAACTCCGTACTGTTTTATTAATACAGTGCAACAAGATCTCCGTATTGTTCTTTGTAATATCGTATCCTAAGAACTCCGTATTGTTTTATTAATAACGTGTCACAAGAACTTCGTATTGTTCTGTGTAATATCGTGTCTTAAGAACTCCGTATTATTTTATGTACAACCGTGTCAC